>RXID01014227.1:0-1200000 GCA_005019695.1 Trichopus zeylanicus subsp. travancoricus
TTTCAAGCCCATCAAAACTAGGCTAGCCTTCAGGCTCGCTTAAATTAGGCTAGCCCTTGCTAAAATCAAGCCAACCTTTGAGCTCACTGAAATCAGGCTTGCGACAATTAGGCTAGCCTTTGGACCCACTGAAACTAGGCCAACCTTTAGGCAAGTTGAAATCAAGTTAGGCTTCAGGCCTACTATATCTATGGACTGTGGGATCGAAGTTGACCACCTGGGATAGCAAAGACCCCAAGGAATGACCTCAAATCACAAATCAATATTTATTTTAATTTGAGTATGCTATCAAGTATTGTAAAAATATTAATTTTTAACAGGCATAAGCCCCTATTGTAAATTATCTTGATAACAGTTAGGAATCTCCTAAAGTGAGAAACCTAGTTAATAAAATCGAGACACAAAAGAAAATAAAAAGTATTATTTTTTTTTTGATTTAAAAAAAATGATATATGACTTAAGTAAGGGCATATCCTCACTTCACAATGATTATAAAAAATATAGAAAAAATAAAGAAAATAAAAAGAGAGAGAGCGGAGAAGAAGTTTTGATGTGTGTTATTGCCTCTCTCCCCCTACATTGGACCACATGCCATCTGACCTAAATCATGAAAAGGAGTGTGAGAAGTTCGAAGTGTTTTCAGTTATTTTTTGTAGCTAATAAGGCACAGACAATAACTTCATTTAGATTGGAGTATTTCTGTTAGCCGATAAGGCATTGACAATAATTTCATTAGAGTTGGGTATTTCTATTAGCCAATAAGACGTTGGCAATAATTCCATTGGGGTTTGAGTATTTTCATTAGTCGATAAGGCATGAGCAATAGTTTCATTTAACCTTGAAGTGTTTTTATAGCCGATAGGGCATAAGTGATAACTTCATTGATTTTTGAAGTATTTTCATAGCCAAAAAGACATAGGTGATAACTTCTTTGGTTTTGAAAGTGTTTCCATAGCCAACAAGGTGTAAGCAATAACTTCTTTGGTTTTAAAGTATTTTCATACCGATAGGGTGTAGGTGATAACTTCATTAGTTTTTGAAAGCATTTTCATAACCAATGAGGTATAGCTGATGACTTCTTGATTTGGGTAGCATCACTAATGACTTATGAGATTGGGTATAGGCTGAAGATGTAACACCAACTGCACCTGAGGTTGGCTAGCTTGAAGGGTGCATCATTAATTGTTTGTGGAGTTGACTAGCTTATGAGGACACATTGTCAACTACTTGTGGGGTTGACTAGCTTATAGAGATGCATTGTCAACTATTTGTGGGGTTGACTAACTTGATGTATGGCCAACAACTTTGAGTACATTGTCGGTTGACTTCATTGATTTGGTAGCTTCATCGACGACCTAGGGGGTCGGGTATAGTTTTGAAGTATGACCAATAGCTTTGAGCATATTAGTAATAAATTTTTTTAGTTTGATAGTGTCACCAATGGCTTATGGAATTGGATATAGCTTGAAAGTGTGGTCAATAGCTTTGAACTTGTTAGCAATTAGTTTCTTTAGTTTAGTAGCATTACCAATGGCTTATGGGGTTAGATATAGCTTTGAAGTGTGGCCAATATCTTTGAGCATATTGGCGATTAATTTCTTTAAGTTGATAGCATCATTAACGACTTATGAGATTGAATATAGCTTGAAAGTGTGACAAACACTTTTGAAACTGTTAGCAATTAACTTCTTTGGTTTGGTAGCATCATCAATAGATTATGGGGTTAGGTATAGCTTTGAAACATGGTCGACAGCTTTGTGTTGGCAATTAACTTTTTTTAAACAAGGCCATATAGCTAACTAATTGAGCGAGTTCAAGCCTATCTTAGTTCAGTTTGATTTGAAGTGTTTTCAATACTTTTGGATTGGCTTAGCTCAAAAGATGCATCATCAACAACTTTTAAGGTTGACTAGCTTGAAGTATGACTAACGACTTTGAGCTTATTGGTAATTAACTTCTTTGGTTAGATAGCATCACCAATGGTTTAAAGAGTTGAATATAGCTTTGAAGAGTTGTTGAAGGCTTTTGTAGCACACCAAGTAAGACTTGACTTGACCTTATTTAGCTTTATTTGAATTAATTTGGTTTAGGTTAGAATCGTAGTACCACCCTTTGTTCATAATTTTGGAGTATTACTGAAGGTTCAGCACATCTAGTAGGAATTAGTTTGATCTTAGTTAGTTCTATTTGAACTAATTTAGGTTTAGGTCAGAGGGTGACATCACCTTTTGTTAATAGTTGTGGAGTATTATCAAAGTTTCAACACTCCCAATAGGAGTCAGTTTAACACTAATTAGTTTCATTGGGACTAATCTAGTTCGAGTCTGAGTTTGATTTCATCTAGCTTGAGTTAAGTTTCAACCTTGTGTTTGACTTTGATTCAAGTTCAAGTCAATTGAGCTCAACTTAGTTTCAGTTCAAGCTCAACCTAGCCTAGTTTTAGTTTGATTTAACCCGATTATGGTTTGATTTGAGCTTAGTTTAATTCAGATTGGATTTGCTTTGAACTTAACGTGATTTTTAGATTAACCTATCTTGAGTCTAATTAGGGTTGAATTTGAGTTCATTTGATTTAGGTTAACTTAATTTGGAACTTTTGGAGTTTAGTTCAAATTGGGTTTAGTCATCTTTTCGACCAATATAAGTCTATTTAAGCCAAATTAGCCTTTGTCCATTTATTGTGATTGAGTTACTTCACATTACTTTAATTTAAGAGTCCTTATCTATTTATAATGATTTTAGGTAGACTTGTAACCTAACTTGAAATGTGTGAACTCAAGGGTTGGCTTACTTCATGAGCTCGAAAGTTGACTTAGTGTGAGCCCGATGGCTGATTGGGTGCGAGTATAAAGATTGGTTTAGATGTAAGTCCAAAGGCTAACTAAGGATGTGAGCCCAAATGTTGAGTGCAAGCTTGAAAGCTGGCCTAGATCCAAGCCTAAAGGCTGGCTATATACGAGTTTGAAGGCTGGCTAGGTTGCAAACTCGAAAGTTGACTGAGTATGAGTTTGAAAGCTAGTTTTAATGCAAGCCCAAAGTCTAGCTTGAATGTGAATCTAAGGACTGGCTTTAATGAGATCCCAAAGGCTAGCTATGTACGAGCTTAAAGGGGGACCTGATGCGAGCTTGAAGGCTGGCTTGGTCGTGAGCTCGAAGGTTGTCTAAGATGTGAGCCAGAAGGCTAGCTATATGCGAACCCGAAGACTAGTTAAGTGTAAGCTCGAAGACTACCTAAGTGCGAACCACAAGGCTGGCTAAGTGTAAGTCCTAAGACTGACAAGATGCGAGCCTGATGGCTGGCTAGGTCACGAGCTCAAAGACTGGTTAAGACATGAGCTTGAAGGTTGGTTATATACGAGCTTGAAGGTAGCTTAAATGTGAGTCTAAAGGCTGGTTTAGATGGAAAACTAAAGGCTGGTTAAGTGTGATCCCCAATACTAGCTAAGATGTGAGTCTGAAGGTTGGTTATGTGTTTTCTTGAAAGCTGGTTAGATGCAAGTCTGATGATTAGATAGGTTGCAAGCGTGAAGGCTAGCTAAGATAGGAGCCCAAAGACTAGTTATATACGAACCTGAAGGCTAGCTTAAATTCAAGTCTGAAAGCTTTCTTAGATATGATCCTAAAGACTGGCTTAGTCATGAACCCAAAAATTATTTAGTGTGAATCAAAAAACTAACCTAATATAAGTCTAAAAATTGATTTAATTGTGAATTTAAAAACTAGCTTAGTATGATAAAAATTGAAATAAGATGCAACTCTTTTTTTTAATAACTTCTTTTTATTTTTTTTCAATTTCATGCTCTCTCTTCGCGGTTGCCAACTACTCCTCTTTCCTTTTGGAGCCACTTATTTTTTATATTATTTTTCACTTTTATTTCATCTCCTTCTTTCCCCACAAAGTTGTGTGCCCCCTCTTCTCACATTTTTCTTTATTTCCCCACCGGCTCTGTTTGTTTCGATTCCTGGAACCGGGAATTGGAGGAATGAAGGGAACCAATTCCCTCCATTCCCGTGTTTATTTCGATTCCCAGAACCTGGAATCGAGGGAATCGGTTATTTCCTAATTCCCCCGATTCTGGTTTTTAATTCCCGGCCAAAACCGAGGGAAAACACTAATTCCGGCTCAATTCCCTCGTTTTTCACTGTAGCACTCCGACTTTCCCCTTTTATTTCCCACGAATTCGTCCCCATTTTCTCTTGTCTTCTTCTCCGTCCACGGCTTCTTCTCCGTCCAGCGGCTGCTCCTCCGTCCAACGGCTTCTCCTCCGGCCAGTGGCTCCTCCTCCGTCCAACTCCTCCAGTGCTCCACAAATTCCACTCAATTGCCGGTCCTGCTCGTCGTCTTCTCCGTCCAGCTCCTCCTCATTGTCCAGCGGCTCCTCCTCCGTCCAGCTCCTCCAGTGCTCCATGAATTCCACTCAATTGCCGGTCCTGCTCATCGTCTTCTCCGTCCAGCTCCTTCTCATCGTCCAGCGGCTTCTTCTCCGTCTAGCTCTTCTTCTGCCCCACGAATTCCTCCCCATTCCCGGTCCTGCTCGTCTTCTTCTCCGTCCAGCTCCTCCAGCTCGTCCAGCGGCTTCTTCTCCACCGATCTCTTCATCTGCTCCACGAATTCCTCCCCAATCCCGGTCCAGCTCATCTTCTTCTCTGTCCAGCTCGTCCAGCGGCTTCTTCTCCACCTATCTCTTCTTTTGCTCCAAAAATTCCTCCCCATTCCCGGTCCAGCTCGTCTTCTTCTCCGTCGATCTCATCCAGCTCGTCTAGCTCGGCTTCTTCTCCACCGATCTTTTCTTCTGCTCTACGAATTCCTCCCCATCGTCGGAGCAGCGGTCTACGCCGGTAAGAGCTCTTCTCCTATCTCTTCGTCCTTCCTCCCTCCTTCATCTCCATCATCTGATTTAGTTTTTATACTTAAAAGATGCATTAAGATCACTAATTTCTTTTGTTTATGCATGCAATTTTGGGAATGATTACTGTCGATCTTCTATGCCGGTAAGAGCTCTTCTCCTATCTCTTCGTCCTTCCTCCCTCCTTTATCTCCATCATCTAATTTAGTTTTTATACTTAACAGATGCATTAAGATCACTAATTTCTTTTGTTTATGCATGCAATTTTGGGAATGATTACTGTCGATCTTCTTGTGAGTCAATGCTTAAGATCTTTTAAATTATAATGTTCCTAGTTTTGATTAATTTCTTTTACCAGCTCTTTATGCTTAAGATCACTATTGGTGATTTCTGCTCCTATTCCTATCTTTAATTTCCTTCTACCTTTCTAGTTGTTTTAAAATCATCTAGTCATTTGCTTCAAATCTTTTAATTCTTCTTATTTCTCTATATCTGAATCTGATGAGACAATGGGCGCAGAAGATGCTGAAACAAGTTTCGAAGAAGATGCTCGACCAAGCTCTTAGATAGGGGTCAGAGTTAAGCCAAAACCTGAGAAGCGAGGGGTTTTAAACTAAACTGCTCGACTATAAAGGATAGGAGCACAGAATAAGTAGCGAAAACAGACAATAGAATAGCTGCGTTAAGCTCGACAAAGAGGTATGAGTTTCATGTCAGGAGTTTTTCCCCAGGCAAAACTTGTAAGGTTATCTTCTTTTTTGCAAGTTTTTTTAATAATATCTAGCACTCGAAGACAAACTTCCTGTTTGATAAACTTTTCCTTATCTAGTGTTGCTCTTTATCTATCTAGATGTTATATTGCTTTAACTATTCCTTCCTTTGAATAGTTCAGTCCTACACTGTTATTCATGTCAAATTTACTGAAGTTGGGTAATTGAATCAATCTCTTGAATGTTTTTTGATAAGTGTATTTATATTGAAATTTTGCAGCGTTTGGTGAAGAGAAGGGCTGAAGAAACGTATTGGACTACAATAAATTAATTTGTTGATCAGGTCAGATTTGTAAAGTTAATTCGTTAATTGGTTACACTTGTAGTATTAAAAATATTAAAAAGTCAATTGAGAATGTATGAATAACTTTTTTTTTGACAAATATTTGAATATTAGATGGACGAAGATGAGTTAGATTTGTTCGGAATACGAGCTACTGGATATTGCTACTTAATGACAGCATATTTGATAATGCTGATTATTAGCAGAAGAAGAGGAACCCAATTGCACATTGAACCAATAACCAACAAAGAGTCTCTGAGGGGTGACAATCTTCACAATATTTTATATGGTGGTAGAAGTAACTGTTTTGACTATTTGAGGATGGATGTGCCTGTATTCATGCAGTTGGTTAGTATGTTACGAGATCGAAATCTCTTATACGATACATGACATATTATCGTTGAGGAACAACTTGCGATATTTTTGCATTATATTGGTTTTCACTCAAGAAATAGAAGCATGAAGATAGTTCTTTTAAGGTCTGGTGAGACAATTAGTCGATATTTTAATGCATGCCTCCGAGCTATATGTGGAATCAGAGATCAGTTCATGTCTCAAGCAAACGCTTCGACACATCCTATCATAGAGAACAATAGTAATTATTATCCGTGGTTTAAGGTATGTTGTTATAACAAATTAGATTTATTTGATTAAAAACATGTTTTTAATATTTGATTATATTTTATGTGGGATTGTATTGGATTAGTTGATGGAACACATGTGCATGGGAAAGTACTATCGAATATGATTGCACGTTTTCGTGGACGTAAGGGTGTCACATAAAATGTCTTAGCTGCAGTTGACGCCGGTCTTAAATTTTTATATGTTTTGGCAGGATGGGAAGGATCTGCAAATGATTTTACGGTATTGAAAGATGGTATTTCACGACCTCCTCCCGGTCGTCTGAAGCTGATAGAAGGAAAATATTACCTTATTGATACTGGTTACTCAACAATGGCTGGATTTATTGCACCATATAGGAGGGTGAGATACCATCTGAAGGAACAATTGGGTCGCCCACCACAAAATGCAAAAGAGTTATTCAATTACAGGCATGCATCTCTAAGGTCTAAAGTTGAACGAGCTTTTGGGATTTTGAAGGGACGTTTTCGTATATTGGAGGCGACTCCTTTCTTTCCATTCAAAACCCAAGTTGATATAGTTCTTGCTTGTTGTATCATCCACAATTATATCATGATTGCTGATCCAAATGACGAAATACTGAACAGGAATGTGGATGTGGATGTGGATGATGAGAACGAGATTGCAGCAGAGAATGAGTCATTCTACATTAGTCAAACAATATGGGAGCAACGTGAGGAGAATCTCCAGTGGATTCGTTTGAGGGATAACATAGCTGCAGAGATGTGGGAGGCTTATAATCATCATTAGGATTTAGTTGTGTCTGTGAACATATTTTTGTGTTTATCCTTTTTTGCTTATATCAAACTATTTCGCTTGTGCCTATATTTACGTGACTTGTATTGTGAATGTCCTATTATTACACTGGTTTGTTTGATATGATGCTTGTTCTTTATATTAAATATGTATGTATTATTATACTTGTTTACTAAAACTTATGTTATTGTTTAAAAGGTATGGACTCAGATGGACATGAAGCACTGGACTCCTCCAACTCACTTTCTGATAGGAGTCCTAACTTGGAAGTAGCAGTTGCGAAACAAAGAACAACCAAGGCCAGGATTCATAGATCACATAAAGTGTGGTTTAAAAGCAACTCTGAGTTTCTTATTAATTTTTTAGTTGAACAAGTGCATGCAGGTTTAAAGCAAGACAAGTCTTTCAAGAGGCAAGCATTTGTCACAGCTGATAATATCGAAAGCCATTATAAGAAGACATTAAAGAAGCGAGTTGCAGTCATTAAAAAGGTACAAGACTTTAGTGGGGTAGGGTGGATTGAAGATGAGAAGATGATCACAGCATTCGGACAAGTCTATGTTGATATCATAGCCGTAAGAAAGAAATATATTTTTTCTATTTTTTTATTTTGTAAATATATTATCAGTTTAGGTTACATCTAACATATTTTAAATATAATCTTGCAGCAAATTCCGGAAGCTAAATGTATTTTGAACACACGTATACCCCTTTATAAGAAGTTGCTCCTGATTTGTGGATCAGACTATGCTACTGACAGTATGGCTAAATCTGCATTTGACAATTTTGGAGAAGATTTTAATAGAGAAGAGTCTCAACAACAACATTCTATAGACGAGGATACTCATAATGCAGCTGATAGAGAGGGACCTTCTACCAACTATGCTACTAATAGTTAGTCGAAAGGTAAACAGCAAGCCTCTTCTTCAGAGAATACATCGAGGTCACGTAAGCGCAAAGGCAAAACTCTTGATCAGAGGATGATGGAAGAGTTGATAATCAGCATGCGTCAAGTTGCATCCTCCCTTCAAACAGCTGTAAAGGATTCTTGGAAGAAAGCCGTGTATCCAACTTTGATGAAGTTCAAGGGGGAATAATTTAGTAAGCCTTTTCTGAAACTTGCATGTAGGCGTTTACATGAGGATGAGGTTGATGGCATGGCATTTGTTCATGGTATAACTGATGAGGACAAAATTGAGTGGCTTCAGGAGTTTATGGATGATATAAGTATGTAGTTATATATTTTGTAATAACCTGTTAAGTTAAACTATGTATTTAACCATCTTTTGAGCGGACTTTTGTATTAACCTGCTAAGATGTCTTTTCTAATATATTAAGTTGTCTCTGTAGTAGATACAAATCATCGTAATATTTATTATGATATTTGTACATATAGTGAAACTGAAGTCCCTTCATTTTTGGGTCTTTTTGTAAAATCTTATTAATTTTAAAAATTATTTCAATAAAATTAAAATTAAAATTATTTTATTACTCAAATTATTTAAATATTACTTATTTTCAAAAAAATAAGTATATATTTTCCGTGTTTATTAAAAATTATTTTAGGAGATAATAACAAACTTATATTAAATAAATCTGTAATTGATTATAATAAGTTATTTACATAGTTTGTTTTTTTATTTTTTTAAAATATTTATTATTTTTAATTATTTTAATATATTTCTCAATTCCTTACAGTAAAAACTCATCCAAACATAAGAATTCAACAACTTATGAAATTGATCAATTTTTTTTGTCAACCAAACAACAAAAAAAAATTGGTCAATTCCTAATTCTCTACCATAAATACTCATCCAAATACTGTAATTATTTAATTCATTTAATTACTCAGAATCACTCAATTTCCACGATTCCACCGTTCCTAGACCCGGAATCAAATCAAACGTGCCCAGCCCAGTGACATTCTCTAGCCAAATCCTACCGGAGACAACCACGGTGGGGCGGGAGGCACTCCGCCGCCCCCTCCTTGGACCAGATTTGGCTATGCCTTGGCTAGATCCGGTTGGCTCTGATTGCAGCGAGGCGAGAGGAACCCCGTCGCACCATTTTCTGGTCGGATCCAGCCGGTTCCACGGCGGGCGGCGGAGGTGGAGAGGATCACAAGGGAGGCGGCGCGGTGATGGTGAGAGCACCAAAGGGCGACGCGGTGATGGTGGACAGCCTTGCCCTCTGCCTCCTTTATTCTCTGACCAGATCTGGCCCGCCAAGGCTGAATCTGGCCTCTCTCCCTTGGTCGGACGGTGGCGGCGGTGAGAGCAGCAGAGGGCGGCACTTGTAGTGGTGGAGTAGGGCTTTAACAAGGCGCCCTCAAGGAGGTTTGAGCAGCTTTTCACAGGTGACCGGGGAGCTGGACGGGGCAGTGATGACAATAGAAGACAGAAACCTTGCAGTGAAGGAAGGACAACATAACAGAAGGAGGAGGAACAATAGAGGGAACGAGAGGTAATACCACCTTGTTGATATTCTATTCATTTCCAAGTTTTGATTGCTGATTTCTTCTCTCTATTCTTATTGTTTTGCAGGTTTCTTAACAGGCTAGGAAGAAGATCAGAATCAAATTCCTGGGTAGTCTAATTTGCAATGATATTTGATCTCAGTAATGAAATTATATTTGATTAAATTTTTAACATATGGTGATTGGCTTGTTTTAGAAATAAATGGGATTTGATTGGGTAAATTTTGCGTGCTAAAATCACATAATCGATTGGAATTTGTTTTCCAACGAGAAAGATTCAGATTTTATATTATTTTTGGGTGATAAATTAAAAAAAGTTATTTGCAAATTTTTTTCAAAAATTAAATTAAAATATAATTTAAAAAATTTTAGGGGTTTTTTTATAAAAAAACATATTTGTAAAACTTTAAAAATTTTAGGGTTTTTTTGAATGAAATTTGGATTTATTTGCAAATAAAGATTTTCAAGTGACTTATTTATAAATTTTTTAAGAAATTGAACCAAAATATAAAAGACATACTTATAAAATTTTGAAATTTTTAGAGTTTTCTTTAAATATAATTTGAACTTATTTATAGATAAAATTTTGAGGAATTTATTCGCAAATTTTTAAAATTTCATGAGTTAATTTACGAAAATTAGAAATTTTGGGGATTTTATTTTTCTTGGTCAAAATTGCCTCAAGCATGAACTAGCCTTCTGACTCATCAAAACTAGGCTTGTCTTTTGACTTATCAAAATTAGGTTAGTTTTTGGGCTTACCGAAACCAAGTCCGTCTCTAAGCTTGTCAAAACTAGGCCAGTCTTTAGGCCTGTCGAAACCGATCCATCCTTTAGGCTAGTTGAAATTAGGCCCATCTTTAGATTTATTGATTCGAAGCCGAACTTCGGCCATATCGAAACTATAGGCTAGCTTTCAGATTTACTATAACTATATGCCAACCTTCAGACCTATTAAATCAAACTAACCCTTGGGTTTGCACCTCTACCCTAGCTTTCGAGTTCGCATATCAAAGACCAACTCGTTGGCTCGTCCAAGATTATTATGACAGCCTAAGAATTCTTGATTCAAATTAATTGATATAAAGTAACTTAATTAAATCAAACTCAACTAGAATGAATAAGTAAAACTAAATTGACCCAAATGAATCACTAATTAGATCTAAAATTAATCTAATTGAACCAGACCCAAAATATAAATTAAGTTAAACCAAATTAAATTAGGTCAAACTCAATCCTAATCGAATTTAAGTTGGGTTAACCTAAAAGTAAGTTAAGTTCAAATCAAATTCTATTTGGGTCAAATCAATTCAAACTAAAAGTAATTGTGTCAGATCAAACTTAATGTCAAAGTAGAACTGATTCTAAACTGAAACCAAATTGAACCTAAATTAATTTGAACTTGAACCAAAATTCATTATGATACAAGCTCGAACCTAAAAAGAGTCTAATACAAGATCAAACTCAATACGAATTGAATGAATCATATTAGAGTCAGATTCAAGTTTTGAATATTGAACTGAATCAAATTAGGCTTAGATCAAAATGAATGTTGCTCCCACTAGAATCAATGATCAGTATTTAATAAATGTTCTTCTGAAAATCAATGACAATTTGGTGAATTGAATTCATTATTGCAAATTGAACATTCACCGTCAATATCAATAGTGATTTTGGGAATGGATATTTCATGTGATTTTTCTAATTATGCTATAAACCATTAGTGCAAACCCAATTATCAAAGCTTCTAAGAAGAGAAAATTAGAATATATCATTATCCCTTAGAAAGGGGCTAGTGAATCGCAATCCAATCAAACTTTGAATATTGAATTAAATTAAGTCAGATTCAAATCGAATTAAATCAAATCATACTTGAGCCTAAATCAAGTTTTGAATATTAAATTAAATTAAATTATACGTAAACCAAATGAAATCTAAATTTTAGATCAAACTAAACTCAGGTAGGCTTGAATTCGCTTAGTGAATCAGCCACAATGCTTTGTTCAGACGAAGTCAACCGATAACACACTTCAAAACTATCAGCCACGCTTCAAAGCTAAGCCAAGCCAAAAGCATTCGTTACCAGTCAAATCAAACTAAACTAAGGTAGACTTGAACTCGCTTAGTTAGTCAACCATAATGTCTTATTCAAATAAACTCAACCAACAACACGCTTAAAGCCGTTGGCCACACTTTAAAACTAAGCCATCTCAAAAGCATTGACAATGCTCCAAATCAAATTGAACTTAGATAGGCTTGAACTTACTTAGTCAATCAACTACAATGCCTTGTTCAAATGAATTCAAGTTACAACACGCTTGAACTGTTGGCTACACTTCAAAGTTAAGCCAACCCAAACATATTGGCAACACTTTAAATTAGACTGAACTAAGATAGACTTATACTCATTTAGTCAGTCAACCACAATGTCTTATTCAAACAAAGTCAACCAATAACATGCTTAAAGCTGTTAGACACACTTCAAAGTTATATCCAATATGATATATTAGTGATGCTACTAAATCAATGAAGTTAATTGCCAATACGCTCAAAACTGTTGGTCACACTTTAAAACTATACCCAACTACATACGTTGGTGATGCTACCAAATCTAAGAAATTAACCTCCAACATGTTTAGAGCTGTTGGTTACACTTCAAAGCTATACTCAACCCCATAAGTCATTGGTGATGCTACCAAATCAAAGGAGTTATTTACCAACACACTCAATGCTACTGACCATGCTTCAAAACTAGTAAATCCCAGAAGTTGTTAATGACACACATTTCGAGTTAAGCTAACTCAAAAAAATTGACAACATTTCAAATTTAATCAACAATATGCCTAAGAGACTATCGATTATCAAATTAAACTGAATCAAGGTAGGTTTGAACTCACTTAGTCAGTCAGCCAAGTGTCTTATTCTTGCCTACACCTTATTGGCTATGGAAATGGTTAAAAACTAAATAAAGTTATTACTAATCACTCATTAGACATGAAAATACTTTAATCATAAAATTATCTTATTCGCTATAGAAATACTTTAAACCATGAATTTATTATTAATACTTTATTGGTTAATAGAAATACTTTAAATCAAGAAGTTATCATCAAAGATCAAAGCAATTAGAGACACTACAGGCTAATTCCAACAAGTTGCTAGTAATACCATCAAACAAAGTTATCACTAAATCTCAAAGTTATTAGAAACACTTGAAACTTTTCTCATCACCCCTCCACATCCCATCGAATGACACCATTAAACCAAATTATTAACTTCCACCAACAGTCAAATCAAGACCTACTCGAGGCAAACTCTGCACGATTTAGCATGTGGGAGTGGGGCGACAACAGATATTGAGCTCTTCCCATTCCCTTTCTTATTTTGTGCATAAATCCATTAAGATATAAAATGAGAGTATATCCTTACTCAAGCGATGTACCCTCCTTTTTATATCAATCAAAATTTACTTTTTTTGTCTTTTATGTCTCTATTTTATTAGGTAGGCTTTTTATTTTAAAAGATTCTTGACAATCGTTGTAGTAATTAACAATAGAGGCTTATGCTAGTTGGAAGTCATGTTCCCAAAGATCAAGTCTACATAGGATGCAAAAGATCAAGTCCACAAAGAGGGCAAAGGCTGAGTTCACCCCAGCATCAAGGACCAAATTTCATTGTGCAAAAACTTGATGACAAAAAAGAGACTTCATTGATATAAACTAGGGCATTAATCTATCAAAGGCTAAGCAATAGGCAAAAATCAATTTTTGATTGCCTATAACTTACCAAAGGAAGAGCCTGCGGGGTGCTCGATTGACTTCGGAATGTCAGATCAAACTTAAAGCTAGATTCTATAATCCTCACTTCCAATACTATAAGAGCTAAAAGAGAATAATAAAGAACACATGTTCAACTTTCTTCAACTCAAAAAAAGGCAATGTCTTCTAATGCCAGACTAATTAATAGATGAGCAACTAAATCCGAAAAGAAGGATCATGCCAATCAACAATATGAAAGAGTTGAATGGTTGCATGAGCTTCGAAAGCATAAAACAAAAAAAAAAAAAAAAGTCTATAATGGAATATCTAGTCACATCAAAATTGACTGGTCAAAATATGCATTCCATACTTCTTGAGGCAAAATATAACCTCCAGGTCATTATAGAATAAAACATAGATTTTAAGTATTAGAAAAAGGGAATAATGTAGCATGAATCCCACATCAATTGCATGAATCACTTAAAGATACTTCTTACAATAATAATTTGCACTTGGTCTCAACAATTTAACCTCACTATTTGAGAAACAACGCCTTTACTAGATAAGTATCCAATGCAATAATATGGTACATTCATACCACTTCACCACTACTTCACAATTATCTTCATCCTATTCAATTTAAGATGCATGTACTGTATCACAAAATTGAGGAGTCAAAAGTACAAGAAAATTATAAGCTTCTAAGATTGAAATAAGAATATCAATATGACGCATGACACTAAAATCACAAACAATATCTTTGTAGGCTCCCGAAAAAATCATGTGATCTCTAAAATACCATGTTGAAAGGAAGGGAAGACAAAAGAACCCAACCTAGACTTGTTGCCAAGGCTCACGTCGCCATCAAGTTTCATGTTGTTTCACTACACACTGTCACAAGAAGAATCCTTGCCCTAGCTTCAGCCACTGCTCTTTGCCCTCCAAAAAAATCATGCAAAATAGTATAGAATCGACTGAGGAGGTTTTTAAATTTATTTTACAAAAAAGACCCCTATAATACTAAGTTTCACAATAAGGTCCAAAGGCCTTTTTCTATTTTTTTTTTTCTAGTTTCCACGGTATGTGCGGAGACAACAATTGAGGACAAGTGGCCCTTCAGAAGGCCACAGGCAAGAGTGATCTATGTTTTAGAAATATTATGACTTTATTTTTTTTAACTTTTGTTTACAATGTAAAACTTTTTATGCATTATGTTAGTTACAAAATTATTGAATGGTGTATTATTTTGTGTTATAAATTTTGGAGAAGTCTTCCATATTTGTAAATATAGAGAATGTATGCACACATTATGTATTTGTAAATGTAGGTAAACCATTTTTTGGCATTTTTCAACGAAATATCAGGAATTTTCACCTTATTCATGGTAATATCAAGCGTTTTACTGTGAAACATTTGACATTTCCATGGGAAATACCGAGAGTTCCCGACATTCTGACCAAAAATGCTAAAACTTTTTAGAGTTTTATACAATAAATATTGAGATTTTCTAGCATTTTTTAGGTGGAAAAAAATCACGTATTTCCAAACTTGTAAATCGCCAGAAAAAACATGAAAAAAGATTATTACCAATATGTTAAAAATATGGGAAAAAATTTGTGATTTTGTTTTAGCTAGCTTTTATGAAACACTAGGGAAAAATGCAAGTACTTTTCTGATATTTTTTTTCCACTGGTGTTGTTTGTAAATACTGAAAATTCTTGAAAATATTTTAGTAGTTGTATATTGTTCAGGTCACTAATTGTATGATAATCCAAAAACTTATGTAGTGGACACCAATCTCAATAATCTTGTCTTAATTATGTAATTATATAAATGATTTTTTGTTTTATAGATTGAATTATTTTATTCTTTTTAAGCTTTAGAAAATTATATTTGTCATACTTATTTTGGATTTTTGAAAAGATTTGATTTTGATTTGAGCTGATTCTCAAAATTATATATTATATATTTGAAAAATGTTGCATTAATATATGATCAAATTTATTTTTTTATAAGTCTTAAACTTATAGATTAGCACAAGATTTGGGATGAGGGATGATTCACTAACTTTATATTAGCATTAGATTAATGACAAAAGAGTTTATGCGATACTTCCGATATTAATTATAAATTGTTTGATTCTAATTAATTAGTTATTCTTAATTTGTGAATTTATTTATTCTTAGAGATTTGAGTATTCAAAATCATGTTCTAAAAATGTAAAGAATATTTTGAGTAAAGGTTTTGAAAGATTATTTCTTATTTATGTTTATTGAGAAATTATTGTTATAGGTTGTGAAATTATTGAAACATGTATAAATATATGTTGTTATATATGATCAATCTTATATATGTATGTATTGTGTAGAAAAATATATGATACAATATATTTATTGAGGGCCCGACAATATCCACCAGCAAACGTCCTCTTGTCTCGCCATGTTCTGAAGCTGACAATAAAATGATAGGGATATAAAATATATACTACACCTTGTGGCAGAGTAGAAATTAGTTGCGATTATTGGAGTAGAATACATGGTTAATTCTTCAGAGATATTTCTATAGATTGTGAACAAAAAAACAGCACGTCAATCGTGCTGCTTGGCAAAGGTCAACTTCGGTGGTTGTGAATGAAAAAACAGCACGTCAATCCTGTTGCTTGGCAGATGTCAACTTCGGCCACCGACAGATCTACGTGCGCTATGAATGTCATCGCCTCACTCGTTTCCAGTACTTGGAACCAAAACCATGTCTTCTTCTCTGCCTCTTCATCTTCAACAAATACTGCTACTACTATCTCTGTTGTGTTCTCGTGCTTTCGCTTCTTCGATTGTCACTCATCTTCCTGGCTTTTCCGGGCAACTTCCCTTCCATCTCGAGACGGGGTAGCTAAGATTCTTCATCTTGTTTTCGGAGTTCCTGGGCTTGCCGAAGCGGAACAACATGGTTGATGTTTAATTAGAGTTCATTCGTTCATGTAGGTATGTTAGTGTGGATGATCTTGCTGGTGTGCAGCTCTTCTACTACTTCATTGAGTCTGAAGCGAACCCGAAGGAGGATCCCCTTCTTCTATGGCTCACTGGCGGTCCGGGCTGCTCGAGTTTATCTGCCCTCTTCTTTGAACTCGGTAATGAATACAGACATCTCCTTCAAGTTGTTCATCTTCTTTTGAAAAAACACATTCTTTTAAAATGATTGTAGGAAATCGACGACCCCTTCTTTTCTCCTTCTCCATCTCTTTGATAGTAAATAGGAATTAATCAACCTAAAATGCAAACGGTAGTGTGAAAGCACACAAACTATTTCTCGGATGCAGGCCCGCTGAAGGTAAGAAAGGTCGAGTACAATGGCAGCTTGCCTACACTGACGTACTTCCCTTACTCCTGGACAAAGGTGATTCTCCAGTAATTGAATTGTAATTTCACTTCTTTCCGCCTGTTTTTCTTATGTGAAGTCAAATCCATGACCTATAGTTTTGATTGTATACCATGTGGCCGGATTCATACCCTTCAATAACTCATGTTTGAGTTTCAGGTTGCCAGCATAATTTTCCTAGACTCCCCTGTAGGTGCTGGCTTCTCATTCTCAAGTAGCAATGATAGATTCATTGTTGGGGATATCACCTCATCCAAACATGTCTATAAGTTTCTCCAAAAGGTTAATTCAATATTGAGCCCCCACTTCATTCAAATTTACAAATTTATGCACCACAATATGACACATTGCTTTCATAAAACTATGATTCAGTGGCTTACTGATCACTCTCAGTTCCTATCTAATCCTCTGTATATTGCTGGCGAATCCTACGCCGGGAAAGTTGTCCCAGTCGTCACCTACTACATAGTCCAAGGTAACACATGTTTAAGCTCTTCGCACAATGCATGAGTCACCTATTCTTTTGCAAACTAGAAAAGATGAGAGTTGTAGAATACGTTATTAGTAATCGGCAATTATACTCAAAAGTCTAAGCTACTTTAAAGATTGCAGAATAACATTTCATTTTCTAAATAGGTATTGAGTCTGGGGATGAACCACATATGAATATCAAGGTAATGTCTTCATATTGAGATGATTGCTTCCTATTTTTCAGAAAGAACATACTTCGTTGTTGGATTTGATATCAGGGTTATTTGGTTGGCAATGGTTTTACTGGTGAGAGAATCGACAAGTTATCTCGGGTTCCATTTGCTCATAACATGGGGATCATATCTGACGAGCTATATGAGGTAACCGATGCCCTTTTCGTGGTAATTAGAGTGTTGTTTAATTGTCGAATTTGATATTTAAAACAACTCCCTGAATTCTCCTCAGTCCACCACTAGATGTCGTGGAGGAGAGGATTATGACAATCCAACCAATCCGATGTGTGCTACCAAACTTGAAGTGGTGAAGAAGGTCAGAGTAGGGGACTGTCTTATTTGGAGAGTGCAATGTATGGCACCATTCAAGTTGGATTAAAGGCTTATCTCTTAATCATGCAGTTCCTTTCAGAACTCAACCTTTACCATATTTTGGATCCCAAGTGCGAAGCGAGTCTAGGCGAAAGAAAAAGGTCCTTGATGCAGAGGGATACAGAGCTCATCAAACCACCAGATATTCCTGCTCTGGAGTGCAAAGTGAGTCTAGAATCTTTTCATAATGAAGCAAATAAGTTAAGAGAATGTTGTGTTTTGTGGACTATTAAATCATGTGTTTTTTGTTTCAGTCTTATTCATTCTACTTAAGTTACTATTGGGCAAACAACAATGAGGTGAGAGAGGCACTCCACGTCCAGAAGGTATAATTTCAGATAGTTTCTAGCATTCCATTATTCATATGGACAACTACTTCAGTTTGTATTGAATCTGTTGATCGGAAGCAGGGCACAGTGCCTGAATGGGAGAGGTGCAGGCCGGAGATCAAGGACTTATATGCATATGATATTCCTAGTAATATAAAATATCATCATGTGATCACTACCAAAGGGTATCGAGCTCTTGTTTACAGGTGAAGATGGAAAACATCCTCCAGAAATACTATCGTTTTATACTTCAATTAGTTTGTTGTATATCTTTTTGCTGACATTTCCATTATGTTTCTTGTTTAAATATAGTGGTGATCATGATGCAGTGGTACCATTTATTGGTACCCAAGAATGGATCAAATCTCTCAACTTCTCCATTGTTGATGACTGGCGTTCATGGTTTGTTGCTGGCCAAGTTGCAGGGTGAGTTTGATTGTAAGTTAATTTTTAGCTCAAGCATGTATTAAAAATTTTTAAGGTTATAGGCTAACATGAATGTTTTCAACTGCTTAGATACACGAGATCATATTCGAACAATTTGACATTTGCAACCATTAAGGTAGAGATTCTTTTATCTTCTCTATGTCATTTTTCTATAAATAATTGATGCTAATTAAGAATGTGATCTTTATGTTTTTCTAGGGGGGTGGTCACACAGCACCAGAATTCAATCCCAAAGAGTGTTTGGCCATGATTAAAAGATGGCTTTCTCATAAGCCTCTTTAATCTTGAGGATCCTCATGGTGCGCGGATATAGATTGTAATGCTGCTGATTTTACCTTCCAAGGGTTCCAATTTCTATAGAATACCATGATATTGCCTTCCAGTCCACTGGACATCCTCTAACAGTTGCGAGGAGCAAATATTATAAAATTCTATCGCGGACTAGTTCTTGTGAGATATAATTTTAGGCCATAGGATTCATTTATCCAGGATGCACTGCATGAGTTCCAAAACACAGCATGCAAAACATATAAATCAAACACACTATTTTGATAGCAAGTGAGCTGGAATCCTGACAAGCTCCAATGGTTGATGGTCCAAACTCCAACAAATTGCAAGCTTTTACTGTTATTACAAAAAGCAAAAAAATATGCGATTCATAAACTTGTTGAGTGTTTGGTGTCTCGAACTCAAATTAGAGTATGAGTTAAAATAGGAATCTAAAGTTGAATTCAGATTTATAATTAATTTGTAATATTAGAAGTTGTAATTAAAGTAAAATTCAGACTCAATAAAGCCCTATAAATATTCTAGTAATACATAGGATTTAGTGTAATATAGTATTGAGGTTGAATTAGAAAGAAATAGAGAAAGAGGAATAGAGAGCATATAGAGAAGAAAAAGAGAGAGAGAGGCGTATGTGGGCCTTTCTAATGTTTCTTAGTGATCTCTTGTGGTGTTCTTTTGAAGATTCTCTTTAAAGGTGGAGGCGTTGTCGAGACTTGATGAAAAAGTTTAGTTTAGTAACAAAGAGGGCAGTCTTTGATATAGACTCTTTAAGGCCTTTTGATAGTGGATCTCTGCTCCCCTCGTGAATGTAACCCGATTTTGGTTGAACCACGTATATCATTGTATCTTTTCTTGTTATTTTTTTTTATCTTGTATTATTTTTCGTTTCTTGTGTTATTTGAGAATAAGGTGATTCGTAAACCTTCTGCTGCGAATCCCAATAATTGGTATCAGAACTTAGGAGCAAACAAGTAAGATGGTAAAATCCTCATTTAAGGTGGAGAAATTTGACGGTAAGATAAATTTTACCTTATAGTAGAAGAAGATGAAGGGCAGGTGAGGTGAAAGAACAGGCCGGCGGCGCTTGTGGGAGGGAGTGCGAGAGTAGGCTAGGAAAGGGCCACACAGGGCCTGGGTAGGCTGGAGCGGGAGAGGTCAACAAAGGGCCATATAGGGCTCTCAGTCAATGGTGACTGGGCTTCAGATCAGTAGGGAGTGGCCTTTGATGAGGTGTAGTAGGGCGTCTCAAGTAGGGCTCAGTATAGCCAAACAGCTGGGAGGTGAAGGCCGACGTGTGCGAGAATAGGACGCATACATGCTTAGAAGGCAGAGCTCAGGTTGGTAAGCTAAGAAGCAACGCGATTGTAATTGGGGTTGATCCTATAGCAGAGAGGGGAATATAATGAGGCTGTGAGATGGCTAAGGTTGTGCGACAGCGATGGAGAGTCACTTGTAGGTGACGCAACGAAAGATAGAGAGTGTCGGCTCTTGTGTGTGGGCCTTTTTAGTGCTTTTTAGTGGTCTCTCGTGGTGTTCTCTTGGAGATTCTCTTTAAAGGTGAAGGCGTTACTGATACTTGATGAAAAAGTTTAGTTGAGTAATAAAGAGGACAGTCTTTATTGTAAACTCTTGTAAGGCCTTTTGATAGTAGATCTCTGCTTCCCTCGTAGATGTAATCCAATTTTGGGTGAATCACATATATCACTGTATCTTTTCTATTTTTTTTATCTTATATTATTTTTCATTTCTTGTGTTGTTTGAGAATAAGGTGATTCATGAATCTTCTATTACGAATCTCAACAATTGGTATCAGAACTTAGAAGCAAACAAGCAAAATGGTAAAATCCTTACTCAAGGTGGGAAAATTTGATGGCAAGATAAATTTTGCCTTATAGTAGAAGAAGATGAAGGTTAGGTGAGGCGTAGGAACAGGCCAGCGGCACTTGTAGGAGGGAACGCGAGAGTAGGCTAGGAAAGGGCCACACAAGGCATGGGTAGGTCGAAGCGGGAGAGGCCGACAAAGGGCCATATAGGGCTTTCAATCAATGGCGATTGGGGTTCAGATCAGTGGCGAGTGGCCTTTGATGAGGTGCAGCAAGACGTCTCAACTAGGGCTCAGTATACCCAAGCAGCTGAGAGGTGAAGGCCGACGAGTGCGAGATTAAGACGCATACGAGCTCAGAAGGCGAAGCTCAGGTTGGTGAGCTAGGAAGTAACATGATTGTAATTGGGGCTGATCCTGTGGTAGAGAAGGGAATATAATGAGGCCGTGAGATGGTTAAGGTTGTGCGACAGCGATGGAGAGTCTCTTGTAGGTGGCACAATGACCGAAAGATGGTGTGATAGTGGCTACACATTAGAGGTGCATAGCACCATGACGGCGGAGAAGAGTAGAAGGAGAAATGTTCGTTAGCGATTAGCTGAAAAAGCTAGTAGCTCAAGGGAAGGGGTTAGATAAGAGATAATGGCCGAAGCTTCATGATGATGACACACTCGAGTTCAAACGAAGGTGAGATTGTTGAGTTTTGGGTGTCTCGAACTCGGATTAGAGTTTGAGTTAAAATAAAAATCCGAAGTTGAATTCAGATTGATAATTAATTTGTAATATTAAGAATTGTAATTAGAGTAAAACTCAGACTCAATAAAGACCTATAAATATTCTAGTAATACATAGGATTTAGTGGGGTAGTGCTGAAGTTGAACTAGAGAGAAACAGAGAGAATAGAAAGAAAAGAAAGAGAGAGAATATCGGCTCTCGTGTGTGGGTCTTTTTAGTGCTTCTCGGTGGTCTTTCGTGGTGATTCCTCATAGTGTTTTCTTGGAAATTCTCTCTAAAATTAGAGGTGTTATCGATACTTGATGAAAGAGTTTAGTTGAGTAAGAAAGAGTGCAGTCTTTCTTATAAACTTTTGTAAAATCTTTTGATAATGAATCTCTCGCTCCCCTTGTAGACTAACCCAATTTTAGGTGAATCACGTATATTGCTGTCTTTTTTTGTTATTTTCTGTTATTTTACATTACTTTTCATTTCTTGTGTTGTTTGAGAATAAGGTAATTCGTGAACCTTCCGCTACAAATCTCAATATAAAATCTCCATAATGGCCACTAATTCAACCTCATTAAAAGTAGCAACTGTATTCAACATAATCTTGTCATTAACTATTACATACTAGTTTACAATGAGAACTAACAATTTTATTTACTTTTCCATTGTTGATTACTGGCATTTTAGTGTTGATCGAGGTGCTCATGCAAAATTAATTTATGAATTTACTACATTTTCAAAGCATACATGGGCCTATTTATTTTGTATAATTTAAAAGTTTTGTGACTTCTAAATTTGAAAATCATAAAATGTTGAAACTTTGAAATTACTAGACTTTCAAATTCTAATAAATATGGGATTTGTTAGTTTTTCATAACAAGTTGAATTTTAAATTTTAACACGTGAAATTACATGTTGAACTTTAAAATTTTGTATGGTGAGAACGCGTTAGCCTCAAATTCAACGGACGCTTCTCTTGCTATTCTAATATTTAACAATCACAATGCTTCTTGCATCCTTTCTTTCTAGATAATCTCCGCAACAAGATTAGATATCTCGCCCTCCTTCTTCTCGTTACACAATTTTACTTTTGATTTTTCAATTAGTGACTCTTGAATTGTGTTAGGAGGTTTAGATTTGACATTTATATTTTTGGCCTAGGGTCTAGGATTTTGATATATAAATCACAAGTGCTTGATATATTTGCAATTATATCACAGTCTCCAAATATGGCATCTCGTAATTTTAAATCAAAGATTGTGATCTTCCTCTCGTATTATTTTTCTGTTACATCATTTTTTATTAAATAAAGCCCAAGGCTTTTCTCTCTCTCAATCTACCTCTTCTTTTCTCTCTCCTAATTTATTTTATCTCTAAACCCTCCTTTTTGTTCTCTCTCCTCTAGGGAGGGTACGAGGGTCCAACTCTTCATCTAGCTACTTTTCTTATTAGTTTTTCATTTTTTATTTATTTTTAAAAATTCTCATTTTTTATGCCCATGTGATTAAGTTTTATTTTTGATTTTTTATTCACCATGTTTCACATATATTCATATATAAAATCTTCAAAATATAATTTTGGAAAGACCTGCAATTTTTGCTAGAATATTTGTCTTGCGAGCATATGCATTTGGTTTTAATTTAATTTTTTCTATACATTATATTTTGTTTTAATATAGTAATCACGAATTTGGTTTCACTTTAATTTTTATTTATGTAATGGTATTTCATATAATTATATTATTTTACACTATCATTTGCTTTTAATTTAACGAAACTTTTGCCCTTTTTTCCAATATGATAAAAATTTTGAAAAAAATTAGACTGGAAATGAATGAAGCCTAACTTTCTAATTATATCAAGGGATACAAGAAAAGATGGATCAAAGTATGTGAAATTAAGTATTGGGGATGTATAAATTAGGATGCTATTGAAAATAATTTTATCCTTGGAAAAAATAAGTCTTAACACTTATTTGCGAGTATATTAATTATGAATATTCAAATTTTATCTTTACGATTTTAATTTGCAACTAATAAATAAATATCTTTCTTGTAAGAATATCATATACATGAGAAAGTTTTAAACAATCTAATTCGAGATTATGACTTACTTGAAATAATTTATAGGGAGATGATAGCTAGGGAAGATTTAGTCATCAAAGCAATCGAGTCATCTCATAAGGTTTAGAATTTTTTATTTGTTGTTTTGAGTTAAATATTTGCAATTTGAATTCTTACTTTAGAGCTTTAACTAGCACTCAACTCATCTTGAAATGTTTTCATTGTCTTATCATTTTATCCAAGATTGGTTATGAGATAATGTCAAATAAGGATTGAAGTTGTAACGAATCAATTAAGTTTTTTTATCAACTTCGAATGCTTGGACTTTAGAGTTAGGACCCCCCTCTTGAATATAGCAAAAATATTCCTAAGATAATTGACAGTTTCGGATACCTGAACCTTAGGTTTAGATGCTCGAAGATCAGAAGCTGTAACTTCTTGATTCTTAAGTTTTTGAGATTGATCATCCAAACCTTCCTGTTTGGACACCCCAAGTTGATGATCAAACATCTAAACCCATAATATCAGCTATAACAACTAGTGAAAATTGACCGTTGGAATATTTTGATTGATTGAAACTTATGGTTTGGACACCCGAACTTTATAGAACATTGCTAATAATGGCTAGTTCTTTCACCAACTGGTATTTAACAACTTGGGGGTGTCTAATGTAGAACTTTTGGACATCTTGGTAATCCTAATTTGAGAATATAAGCTCCTACTGGCCCACTAATCTCCAAGTGCTCTAAACTTTGTTCTTCAATTTTGAAATTTTCAATAGCCCTTGTATTCCTTTGAGAGATTTGTAGTGAGACTTGAGTGTACATTTTTCATCTTTTTTATCAAGTGTAAAATACTTCTATGTATTAAGAGTATAAAAGGTTTAAGGCTCTAGATTCAAGTGGACATTTACTTGGTTAGAAGCAAAGTTATAAGGAGTTGGCTTCAACTATAAAGCAGTGATGCTAGTGGAGAGTCTAAGTCCTCAAGATCAAGTAAGAGTTACCGAGTAGGTGCCGTTAGTCACCGAATCATGTAAAAATCATGGTGAAATCTTTACTTTACTCAACTCCTTTTATTGCAGTCATGATTTGATTTCTTACTTGTGAGTTTGTGTTTCTAATTGGTTTGTGAATTGGCTTTTATTCTCTAAAGTGGTTATTATTCTTCATAAACCTATTCACCTTCTCCCCTTCCTCCCTCTTAGGTTAGTTTTTTTTATCAATTGGTATCAGAGCTTGGTACTCTTATTTTTGTGTTTTAACTGTTTAAAGTTTTTGATACTTTTTTATAGCAAATTTTGGTATTTCTCTATCTTTCCAAGAAAGACAATATACTATTAGACCTCCTCTCTTTAATAATACTTGTTTCAACCATTGGAGCTCACTTACTAGAATTTTTATCAAGGTTATTGACTATGATTTTTGGTATATTGTGGAAGAGAGGCATACTTCACCAACTAAAATAATTGATGGTATAAGAGTCCCCCTAAGTCTAGAATGGAATAGAATGATTTAGATAAAAAAATAATTTTTAAAATGCTAAATCTATGAGCATCTTATATGGTGCTCTTGATCCAAATGAGTTTAAACATATTAGTATTTATGACACGTCTCATAATATTTGGCATTGCATTGAAGTTACCGATGAGGGAACAAGGCAAGTTAGGAAGTTCAAAGTGAATATATTGATTAGCCAGTATGAGTTCTTTCAGATGAAATCACATGAGTCAATTTTTGAGATGTTTACACATTTTACTAACATTATAAATACTTTAAAATCTTTTGCTAAAATGTATGCTAATGATAAGATGGTAAAAAAAATTTTGAGATATCTTCCTAGGTCTTGGGACCTAAAAGTAATTATAATACAAGAGCCAAAGTATCTCAAAATGTTACCATTAAAAGAGCTTTTGGAATCGCTCATTACACATGAGATGACCTTAAAAGATTAGAGCCAAAAGGAAGAGGAAGACATAAAAAAAAAAGAAAGTCATAGTACTCAAGGATAAGGAGTCAAGTGAGGAAGAAGATAGTGATGAAGAGATGACTCTTCTCATAAGAAAATTCAAGAGGTTCTTGAAAAAGAGGCACCTACCAAGGAGACCAATGAGGAATGAGAAAGCTATTACTATAAATGAAGATGATGTGCCCACTTGGTTTAAATGTAAAATGTCCGAACACATAAAGGTGAATTGCCCTCTCAACCTCCCATCAAAGAAGTTTAAGGGAAAAAAGAAGAAAGCTATGATAGCCACATCGGATGAATCAGAGGCCTATAGTGGAGAGGCCTCATCCAATGAAAAAGTGACAAATCTATGTCTATACAATCTAAGAATGAGGTATGTGATCTATCTTTCAAAGAATTAAAAGAAACATTTGAGGATTTATATGCTAGATATGAAAAATTACTTTGTAAATATTCTTCTCTAAAAAATAAATTGCTTTTGCTTGAAAATAAATTTGATGTTTTAAAATCATATATTAGTTCTTGTGATAGCAAGAAGGATTTGGAGTGACTTGAAAAAGAAAAATCTTGCTTTAAAATCATCTAGAACCTCTTGTGATTGCAAGACTAGTATTAGCAATCTTCGAAAAGCAAATTTGGATTTAAAAAGGACACTTGAAAATTTTTTCATTGGCAATTCTACTTTGAATATGATTTTTAAAAGCCAACGGAATATTTTGAGTAAATTTAGACTTGATTTTATTTTTGCTTCTAGATCTAAAGGAACCAAGTCTACATTTGTAAAGGCTTCAAATTCAAAATTTTTAAAGCCAAAATGTAATTATTATTGTCAAAATAGGCATGTCTCTGCTAGGTCCCCAATAAAGAGAAATCTTTCTCTTAAACAAATTTTTATACCTAAGTGGATAATTCCAAAAGCCAAGAAATCTGAGCTAATTTTGATTCCTAAAAAATCTTCTACTTGAGAAGTTTAAGTTAAGTAAAAATGACCTATGAGCTTTAAATTTACCATATTCTTATGGTCTTTTTCTATCTAATCCAAAGGGTAGGATTTACTCGTTTAGTAGTTTTTCTTCCATTGCCTTCTTAATTCATTGTTTTGTTATTTTACTCTCTAACCTTATCGACTCATACTTAAAGTAGATTTCATCCTAAAATTCTTGATTATTTTTAGCTATGCTTCCACTCAATGATCAAAGAGAAAAATGATTCTTAAATAGTGGTTATTTAAGACACATAACAGAAAATCTATCCATATTGGTAGAATTAAAAGAAAAGCATAAAAGGGTATGTCATATTTGAAGATAATGCTAGAGATAAAATTATAGGTATTGGTAATGTTTCAATTAGTTCATTTTTAGTTAAAAATATTCTCTTAGTAGAAAGACTTAACTATAATTTACTCTTCATTAATCAACTATATGGTAGAGGACTTCATGTTTTATTTAAATCTATGATTTGCATAGCTAGACGTGATATTGATGATAAAGTAACCTTTATTAGTCATTGCGATAGTAATGTTTATACTACTGACCAACATGACTTGAAAAATGAAAAGTGCTTTGTAACTCAAGATGCATAAAAGACTGGGCATGCAATAATAGATACCCTAACTAAAGTTAATCTGAAGGAGCTAGTGAGAGGTCTACCTAAGAGCAAGTTCATCAAGAAACACATATGTGAAGCATGTCAAATAGGAAAGCAAGTGAGACTATTTGAAGTGATTTTTACCAAGACTAAATATATTTTACAAATAAATTCCTATCCAGAATTTTTTCACAAAAAATACCCTAAAAATTTTAACATTTTATAAATATGTCTCTTTTACAAAAAAAAACTCCTAAAATTTATTAAATTATATTTTGGCCTAAATTCTTCAAAAAATTTACAAATATCCTATGAAAATTTAACATCCAAATATTATATAAATTTTGAATTTCTTTGTAACTAGATAAATTGCAATTTAGGGGATTATATGCCAATCAAGAAAAGTTTTTGAAAATATAATTCAATTACGCATCACAATCTAACATATTTCCAAAATAAAACCAATTAGGGTGCCTATAAAATTAAGAAAAATGTGCAAAAAGAAAATGGATTAGAATAGGGAGACAGGTCAGAATATGGAGAGGGATCAAAATAGAAAAAAATCAGGAGACAGAGAATCATCCAAAGAAATCAGTGTACTTAATTTTATTTTCCCTTTTCCTCTGCTTCCTCTCTTCCATTTGCTCTATTATATCTTCCAGGAATTCCCAATCTCCTTACTTGCTCCCATCGTTGTGCTGCCTGAGCCCGTGCCCTGTGTCATCCTCACCGGCCTGGATGTCTCCTCACCAGAGAAGAGACCACATAGGTCTCGTGCCCCACTCCCGTGCTTGCTACTGGTCCAGTCCCCCAGCTCCAACAAGTCGCCTACCTGTCTTAGCGCCGGCACCGTCGGCCTCTGTCCTGCACTGCCAAGAGGGCAGACTTCTCATTGTCCAAACCCTCCACCACTCTCCTGAGCCATGGCCAACACCATTGCTTGAGGAGGAGGCCAAACTCAATCAGAGATGACCGGGCTCGGCCAACTCAACCCTGCGATGTGCCATAGCCCGCTACCTTGCCATCCATGTCTGCTCCAGCTGCACCCCGAGCCACCTTCCACCATCGGATCTGCTCGTCTAGTTTCGTGTCAGCACCATAGCCCACCGCCTCCTTGAGCTGCTCACTTATGAGGCCTGCAACGCCAATCCACCCTAGCCGACCCGAACGATGACTGTCGCTCTTGGCTGCAACTAGAGGGGGCCAAATCTAGCGAAATCCGGCCAGATCCAGCCATGAATCAGAAGAAGAATGGGAAAGGTGAGGATCCAAGCCTAACCTCCGCCGTCCACCACCGGAGGAGGCCGAATCCGACCATATCCGACCACATCTGACCATGAGCACTAAAAGAATTGGGCCATGGCTTGGTGGGATTCTTGGGAGGAAGAAGAAGCAAAGCACAAGTTGAGGAGAAAGACCGAGGAAAAGAAGGAAAAAGAGAAAAAAAAAAGAGTTTGTTCTCAGGGACTTATTTTTATATTAGTCTTTAATTTTCCTCTTATTTTAATATATAGGTTTATATTTATACTAGTTTTTGGACTCGTCACTTTGTCAATTTTCGGACACACTATTATGAGAATCATTAGGCTTATACCTATGTCAACTATTGGGCTCATCATCATGCTAGCTTTTTGGCTCGCCGTTTTATTAGCCTTCAGGCTTATTGCTTTTGCAACCTTTAGGTTTATCTCTATATCAGTCTTCAGACTTACTTCTAAGTTAACCCTCGGACTCCCTCATCTAAGTCAATCCTCGAGCTCACAACTACTCTAACCTTTAAACTCACATTCAAGCCAATACTCGGCTCACAACAAAACCAAACTTCAAGCTTGCACTCAAGATAGCCTTCGAACACACATTTATGGTCATCTTCGGACTTACAACAAAGCTAGCCTTCTGACTCGTATTCAAACAAGCCTTTAGACTCATACTCAAGTCAGTTTTCAGACTCACATCTAACCCAGTCCTTGGGTTCATATTTAAGCCAACCTTAGAGACCAATTTAAGCCAGCCCTTAGGCTTATAATAAAGACAGTCTTTAGGCTTGCACTCAATCTAATCCTCAGGCTTGTAGCTAAGAACCTTCAGACTCGTATTCAAGCCAACACTCAGGCTTGCATATTTAAGTCCAACCTTGAGGCTTGTTCATCTAATCCAGCCCTTAGACTTGCTCATCTAAGTTAGCCCTTAGGCTTACTGAGAGTTATCATAACAGTCTGAGGGCTATCAAACCAAATCGATTAAATTAAGATGACTCAATCACATTGAACCCAAGCAAACTCAGCTGGAACAAATAAACATAATCAAATTGGTTTGAACGAATCATCAAATGGACTTAAACTAATCAAATAGATGGACTACAACTCAAATAGCGCTTGACTCAAATCCAAATTGAGTTAGTCCAAATTAAATTGATTCAGACTCAATCGCAGTTAGGTTCTAATCAAGTCAACGCAAAATCATATTAGAATTCAAACCAAAATTATAACGGGGTTAAATCAAGTTTAAATTAAACTCTAATTTGGTAAAGACTAACTTCAATCAAGTTAAAACAAATTCAAATTAACCCTAGCTGAGTCAAGTTAAACTCAAATCCAAACCTTAATTGGGTCAAGTTGAGTTTGAATCAAAACCTAGTTAGGTCAAATAGGACCAAGGCAAGGCTAAACTTGACTCTCATTGAATTAAATCAAACTTAATTGAAATTAAGTTTTGAATAACAAATTGAATAGAATCAGACTTGAATCAAAGTTGAGTTCTGAATATTAAACTGAATCAAATCAAACTTGATCTAAATAAAATTTTGAATATCAAATTAAATCAAATCGAACTCAAACTGAATTCAAGTTCTAAATATTAAACTGAATCAAGTTTCGAATATTGAATTGAATCAAGTTAGACTCGAATCGAAGTCAAGTCCTAAACATTGAATTGAACCAAATAAAACTTGACCCACGTCAAGGTTTAAACATCAAATTGAATCAAATTGAATTAAATCAAATTAGACTTCAAGTTTTGAATATTGAACTAAATCACATTTAAATCAAAATTAAGTTCAAATTTCAAATCAGATCAAACTGAATCTAGGCCAAATCAAATTTAACCAAACCCAAACTTGAACCAAAACAAAGGTCATGTGTGACCAAGACAAATTCAAATTGAATTAAAATAGGGTCAAGATGAATCCACTAGACATGCTATGAAGGCCTTTGGTAGTACTCCAAGGTTATACCTAACTCTATAAGTAGTGAGTAATGGTAAACCAAAGAGAGTTTGAACACAACTAAACTGAGAAAAACCAAGTCCCACTAGATTTGTATTTGAGTTCAACTTGACTCAACTAGGGTTTATTTGAATTTGCTTTAACCTGATTGAAGTTGGTCTTAACCCAATTAGGGTTTAATTCAAATTTGATTTAATCCAATTAGGATTCTAGTTTAAATTATGTTCTGATTTTGGATTGACCTGATTTGAACCTGACAAGGGTTGAGTTTGAACTAATTTAATTTAGACTAACTCAATTTGGATTTGAGTCCAGTTTAATTTGAGTTTTAGTCCATTTATTTGATTAGTTTAGGTCTATTTGGTGATCCGTTCAACCCAATTTAGTTCTACTTATTAGTTCCAGCTAAGTTTCTTTGGGGTTAATATGATTAAGTCATCTTAATTTAATCTATTTATGTTAATCATTTTGGTTTGAAAGCCCTTAGACTTTCATAATAAATTTAAATGAGCCTAAGGGCTAGTTTAAATGTATAAGCTCAAGGGCTGATTTAGATGTGCAAGCTCGAAGGCTATTTTGAATGCAAGCCGAAGATTGGCTTAATTGTAAGCCTGAAAGCTGACTTGAGTGCGAGCCCGAAGGCTGTTTTTATTGCAAGTTGACGGCTAGCTTGAATATGAGCTTGAAGACTTGCTTGAATGCGAGTCCGAGAGCTAACTTAGATGCGAGCTCAAAGGTGACTTAGATGCGATCTTGAAAGTTGGCTTGAATACGAGCTCGAAGACTAGATTGTTGTAAATCTGAAAGCTATCTTAAGTGTGAGTGCAAAGACTGATTTTGTTGTGAGCTTGAGGGCTAGCTTTAATGTGAACCCAAAGAATAGCTTGAATGCAAGCTAGAAGGCTAATTTAGTTGTGAGTTCAAGGGTTGGTTTAGATGAGTAAGGTTGAGAATTGAATTAAAGGCTAGCCCGAAGCATGGTATAGTAGCGAGCTCGAAAGCTAACATAATAGTGAGCTCAAAGGTTGACATGGTGACAAGCTTGAAAGCTAGCATAATGGCAAGCCCAAATACTGACATAAGGGTAAGCCCAAAGACTAGTTAGTTTGCAAGCGTGAAGGGTGATTTGAATGTCAACCCAAAGGCTGACTTTGTTATGAACCCAGGGGCTAGTTTGAATGCAATCCAAAAAGCTAGCTTGAATACAATCCGAAAGCTGACTTAATTGCAAAGAGGGCTAGCTTAAATGAGTGAGCTCGAGGGCTGGTTTAGAGGTGAGTCTCAAAAGTGACATAGTGGTGAGCCTAAAGACTAACATAGTAGTGAGCCTAAATGTTAGTATGGTAGTGAGCACAGAGATTGTTATAATAATAAGTCCAAAGACTGATATAGAGGTGAGTCTGAAAAATGGCAAAACGGCAAAACTGAAGACTAACATACTGGTTAGTCCAAAGGTTGACATAATGGCGAGCTCATACGCTGGCATAAATGTGAATCCAAAGACTAATATAATGGTGAGTCCAAAAATTAATAAAATAATGAACCTAAAAACTAACTTAAATACAAACTTAAAAACTGACATCATAGCGAGCTTAAATATTAGCATAATATCAAACTTAAAAACTGACATAATAACCAATATGAAAGATAGTATAAATGCAAATCCGAGAATTAACAATGAACTTGAAAGCTGACAAAAATGACGATGCAAACAACACAAAAATGAAGATCAAACCTTTTTTTTTTTGCCCCCCAACTGTTTTTTCTGTTTTTTTTTTTTCTTTTCCTTCTTCTTTATCTCAACCCATGCTCTGCTTCTTCTTCCTCCTAAAAATCCTACTGTGTCATGCCCGGTTCTTCTAACTCTCGTGGCCAAATTTGGCCTCCTTTGGTGGGGTTGAACGCCCACCTTTCCCCTTCTTCTTCTTCAGATTTGGGGCCGGATCCAGCCAAATCTAGCCCCTCTGGTCATAGCCATGAACAATAATCACCGTTCGAGGGAGCTGGGAGTGTGGCGAGGCAGCTAATCGTGGGCTTAGAGGTGAGCAGCTTGAGGAGGCAATGGGCTATGGTGCCAACACGAAGCCAAACCAGCAGATCTGTTAGTGGAATGCGGCATGAGGTGCAACCGAAAGGGACGTCCACAAGGAGGCGGTGGGCTATGGCACCGGCGGGGGGTTGAGTTGGCTTGGGCTGGCCATCTCTTGCAGGGTTTGGTCTCCTCCTCAGGCAGTGGTGTTGGTCGTGGCTCATGTGAGCGGTGGAGTGGCTGGATGATGAGAAGTCTACCCTCTTGGTGGTGAGGCGTAGAGGCCGGCTACGCCAGCGTGAAGCTAGGCAGGCAACTTGCTGGAGTTCGAGGCATTATCAGTTAGGAGCCTAGTGAAAAACATGTATCTATAGTGTGGGCCCGCACTAAAGGGGGTGATAAAAGTCTAGTGTCCATTTTCAATGGTGGGTGCTAGGTAGTTGGCCCCCATCACAATGGGGGCACTTGCTGGTAGGCACCAAGGTAACCTAGCACCCAGCTCCACATGGTCGCCACTCATGTGGACAAATTTCGCACAAAGTCAATTTTCTTTTATAAACAAAAATTTAAAAATTTTAGCTTTATTGTGAAAAGTCCTCTAAAAACTTTTAGAATTTGATTTTTGGTCCAAAAAAAATATATCAATGGTATTCTTAATATCCGGGCATCAAATAATCTATTTGATTTTGCACATAAAATCTTATATTTTTTAAAATATGCCAATAGCTCCATAAAATTTTGAGTAGATAGTGAAAATTTCAATATTTTTTTGCTAAAATGTTTTAAAAGATAGAATTTTCCAAATGAGTCTTTATAAAAAGATAATTTATATAGAAGTCCTCAAAAATTTATTTTTGCAATTAAATTTAGGAAACTTCCACTTTAAATAATTCAAAAATATTGAATCTCATTAAAAAAAATTTATTTTTTTAAAATAAAATCTTTAAAATTCTAAAATTACGATTAAAATCTGAATCAAATAATCAAACAAATTGACTATAGATCGTATAAATTGACATGAAAAAATATGTATCTATGCATGTTAGTCATTCTTCTTCCATGACAGGTGTAAAATATATGACAATGATAAAGGTGAGTATAGGCTGTATACTTTAAAAGACAAAATCACTTGTCCTCTTGAATGAAATCAATATCAAAAAGCATAGACAAATCTAGAAAATTCTACTCTAGGGAAGATGTTAACTTTCTATAAATAATAAATGAAGAGATAATACTAATTCCAAAAGGTTTTCATTTTATATAAAAGCCCTTGACTTTTGCTTATTTAATAAAATCTATGTTTGAATTTTTCATCTCTTTATTTTTTGGCTTTTGATGATACACCAAACCAAATTAATTGGGTTGAAAAGCAAAATTCAGTGTTTAAAAATTGAATCATTTATGGGAATGATTGAGGCCCCAAAATAAACTCATCTTTGAGGTATTTACAAGTCAATAAGTCCAATAAAAAAACTATTCTAAGATAAACCATGAAGCTTGGTGACCTCATTGTATTAATAGCTTGACTAGTAATCTAGGTACCTATGAGTATATTATCCTCCAAAATGCAATTCTGAGGGATCCAAGATTCTAAGAAATCAATTATGAGAAATTTGGCAGATATCATGGTTGAGATCAAGGAATCTCATATATGTTGAACCACTTTTACACACTATAAACACCAAAATATTTGCTAAGGTGAGGGACTAATGCCAATGTTTTAAATCAACTATTTAATTTTCTATAGCAATTGACTTAGACATCTGAGCAATCGACACTAAAGAGCTCTCAGTGATCTTCTTCATGGTTCTTGCTTCTTATAGATCAATGGAAAGGTAGTCTAACAGATTATGATCTTGAGGGACCTTTTGGACCAAAACTAATTGTGAAATAGGCTCTCACAATAGTTTGTAAAGGTGGCCTAGCGAATCATAATCTCAAGGAGTCTCTTGAACTAAAACCTGTCGTGAATCAAGCTCCCAAAACTATTGGTGCTTTCATTAAAATATGCTCCACCTCTTTTCATTATTCTAGGAGGTTTCTGATGATCTTTCAAAAATGGCTCCTCAAGCCACAAGAGTATTAATGCCCAAGGATTAGACTAGGGGGCATGTAGCTTCACCTTGGGCAAAATCACGCTGCCCTTTGGTTGAAGGGCATCTCAACATAATCCTTATAGGACCTCCAAATTAAACTAAAGCTTTGACATAAATTGGCAAGAGCCAAGTTACCACTGGGGGGCAAGAAGAAGTGAAGAAATAACATTGTGACCCAAAATATGGAGGCATAGTTGTCTCAGAAGAAGACTCAGAAGAAGTCTTGACATGCTATAGTGATGCACTGGTGATCTTAGCGATCCTTGATGGTTACACCACCTAATGTACCATAAAAGATACAAAGAGTTTGGCGAATATCTTATTCACTCAGACCTATGACCATATGAAAATAGAACAAAAGTTAGTGCCATACATCGAGACACTCGCTGAATTTACGATCAACTCGATCACCCCGCTCAATGTGATCAGTTTATTTTTAGCAATTGGAGAAATCCCCAATAGCGTGACAATCAAATTCTAGTTCATAATAGTTGAAACCCACTTAGCTTACAATGTTATCTTGGGTCACCCATTCTTTAATCAACTCCAAGAGATAATTTCTGCTCTTTATCCTGCTATTAAAATTTTGACTAAGGATGACACAAGTGAAGTTCGAGGAGACCAAACCCTTGCAAAAAGATACAAAACAGCCTACTGGGAAGATAGTCCAAAGCAAAAAGGTTTGGTGATTGTTGAGGTCACCAAATCCATTTTCGAGCAAAAAATAGTGCATGTCAAACTAATGGAGCAAACTATCAACTTCATTATTGACGATTGTTCAAGGAGAATGCTCAAGCTTAGGGCAAATCTCTTAGAACCCCTATGCACTGAATTGGAGGAATTCTTACAATGAAGCTAACACGAGCTCGCTATGGTCAAGAAGCACAAGCTAGTCAAATAAAAGAAAAGACACTTTGCCGCTAAGCACCAAAAAGCCATCGTAGAGGAGTTAAACAAGCTTCTCAATACATATTTCATTAAGAAAGTTCAATATCCTAAGTGTCTAGCCAATGTAATAATAGTGAAGAAAGCCAATGGCAAGTGGAAGATATACATTGATTTCATTGACTTAATAAACCTGGCCAAAGGATAGTTACCCATTACTGAAGAAATATTAGTTGGTTGATTCCATCTCAAGACACCAACTCCTTAGTTTCCTAGATACCTTCTTGGGCTAGTACTAGATCCGAATGAACTCCATAGATAAGAAAAAGGCTATATTCATCATTGACTAATACCGAAGATATTTGTGCATTAGCCGCATTAACATAGCACTATTATAAGAAAAATTAGCATCAATATATCTTTACTGGTGCTAATTTGAAGTGCTAACAAAGTATCGTATTAATTTTGTTCACAAAAATTCATGATACTAAATGAGTGCCACAAAGGTCTATAGTAGCGCAATGTGCGATGCAAAAAAAATGCTTAAAAAATATAACTTTTTTGAAGCTAATAGAGTAAGCACTGACAAAGAGTTGGATTTTAATGGCACAAGGAGGGCAAGCAGAGGGCAACGGCGGCCTGGAGGAGGGTTGGAGCAAGTGGCAAGCTAGACAACATAAGAGTGCACAGGGGGTGATGGTAGCCTAGAGGAGGTGAGGTCTCACATAAAAATGCTGAAGAAGAAAGGTCAAGATTTTTAATTTAAGAACAATGCATTCCCTATGATTTTAAAACACTCTAAGTCAACACTAGTGTGTTACCTCCAGCAGTCTACAACATAGGTGGTGTTAATTTAGTTAGCACCACCTATGAGTTCATTATAACCAGCACTATATTTAGCGCCACTATTGTGATGCAGCGGGAGAGGGGGCATAAGGGGTAGGAAGAAGAGCACCATCTTCTTCTTGATGCAACAAGGGAGGGCATGAGGGATAGGGATAATATCACTATCTTCTCATAATAATAGATCCTTAAAGCCGTAAGGAAGATGGAAAAGGAATAAACCCAAAATAAGATAACATTATTGATAGAAAAGTTTTTTTTTTGTTACAACTTTGGACTGTATATATATTTCTCTAATAAACTTAGAGTCCTAGTTGGGGCAGACTAAAAGTAGGACTTGGACTCTAGTAGAAATTCTACTTAACATATCTTAAATAAAGATATATCTAAATCCTATTACTTATTGGGCTAGGACTATTATTGACTCGGACTAATAAATTAACCCTAATTTTGACCAATATAAAATCTGAATTAGCCAAAATAGTAAATAAGAAAATTATAGGGATCTATCTTGACTTTCCAATAGATAGTTATTTGCTAAATTTGGATTAATATCTTAGGAGAAATAGCCTTCGGACTATAGTTGTACCAATTTTGATATATCATAATTAGAGTTGAAATTGAACTTAGATTGGTCTCTAATTTTACTGTAAAAAGGATATAGTTGTCCTAAATCATATTGCCAAACTATTGGCATCACTTTATCTAGCACCAGATATAAAAAATGCCTCAGCATATAACTATTGTATGTTATTTGGACTAAAAAATATAGGGACAACATACCAAAGAATGGTGAACCAAATCTTTAAGTCTCAGCTTAGCAGAAATGTGGAGGCATATGTAGATGACATGGTGGTAAAGAGCCTCCAAGCTAATGACCATCTCAATGACTTAAAAGAAACTTTCAAAACACTTAGAAAGTTTAAGATGGCGTTGAATCTGGACAATTGTGCTTTTGGAGTAGGCTTGAAAAAATTCCTTGGTTATATGGTCTCAAAATGAGGGATGAAAACAAACCTAGAGAAGATTGAAGTGGTTCTACAAATGAAGCCATTGAGCTCTATCAAAGACATGCAGAGGCTCATAAGTCATCTAGTGGCTCTGAATCATTTTCTATCCAAATTGGGTGAGAAGTGCCTACCTTTCTCAAAGCACTCTAATAGAACTCCGGGTTTAAGTGGCCAAAATAATGCCAATGAGCCTTCAAGGACCTCAAACAGTATCTCTTTGAGCCTCCCCTATTGGTTAGACCTGAACCAAATGAGTCACTCATCCTTTATGTAGTAGCTTCTGAACAAGCAATTAGTTTGGTGCTAGTAAGTGATAAAAGTGAAAAATAACATCTCATATATTACAAGTCGTGTGCTCATAAAAGTAGATGTTTGTTATCCACCCTTATAGAAGTTGGCCTACATAGTGGTCCTAGCACCTCAGAAGCTTTGATCGTACTTTTAGGCATATTCGGTCAATGTGTTCACCAATCTTCTGCTTCGATAGGCATTGCAAAAATCAAAGATTGGAAAGATTACTCAATAATCTATTGAGTTGAGCCAATTTGATACCACTTTTGAAATCAAAAGGACTATCAAAGACCAAGCCCTGGTAGACGTTATGACAAAAACTATCTCATTTGTCATTAGGCCAAAATTCAAGCCATGGAAAACTTAAGTGGATGACGTATCATGCGAATTGGGCAATAGAGTCAGCATTATTCTCATCAACCTAGATGAAAGAGTAGTAGAATATTCGGCTCCACTAGAGTTTCTAGTGTCAAAGAGGTAGACAAAATTTGCCTCACAAACTTCTCAGACGAGGGTATTATTCGTTGAACATGGTTGCCAATGCAACCGAATTCCTCTTAAGATATGAACAATGCCAAAACATGCCAACAACATATTATTATCCGGTAGTTTGGTTCCAACAAACATAAATAACAGGCCCTCTGACCAATAAAGATAGATATTTTAGGTCCATTTCCACTAGCTTTGAGACAAAGAAAATTCTTAGTAATTTGTATTGACTATTTCACCAAATGGGCGGAAACCATTGTCTTGGTTACAATCATTGAGAAAAAAATTCAAGAGTTTCTTTGGCACAATATCATTTGCAAATTCAAGCTCTCATAGAGAACACTGTTCACCAATAATGAAAAGCAATTTGATAGCTAAAAGTTCAAAGAATAGTATGGCAACCTCCACATCAAATAAAAATTCACTTCGGTAGTACAACCCCAATTAAACAATTTGGTCAAGGTAACAAATTGAAATTTACTAACAGGGCTAAAGAAACACCTTGAGAAGGCAAGGGAAGCTTGGATCAAGGAACTATCATATATCCTATGGTCATACCAAAACACCCCATGAATAACAACAGGAGAGTTGCCATCTATGTTAGCTTACAAAGTCAAAGCTATCGTATATGTTGAAATCAGCCTTGCTTGACTCCGAACCAAAAGTTATAACCCAAATCAAATGATGTAAACCATCAAGTTGAAAAGGATCTCCTCTTAGAAGTTCAGGAAAGAGCCTATGTGAGGGTAGATTGATACTATAATTCCCAAGTTTGGAGCTAAAAACTACAATCAAGTGATTGGGTACTTCACTGCGCCACTCTTATCGATCAAAGTTTGAGAAAAATATCCCCAAATTGGGAAAGAGTTATGATGCATGGAGTATTCAAGCTTGAATACCTAGATGGCAGAGCATTGTTGCGGATCTGGCATGTCAACAACCTATGGAGATTTTTTCTCTAAGTAAAGTCATAACCTTTTTACTAGATAAGCAATGTCAAATAATCAATCAAAAAGAAAACTACTAAGTCTCAAAACCTTGACTCTGAGTCCTAAACTTACCCAAGTCACAAGACCTCATCTCTAGGCTTTATGCCTACCTGAGATACAAGACCTCAGCTCTAGGCTTTATGCTTACATGAGGTGCAAGACCTTAGCTCTAGGCTTTAAGCCTACATAAAGCACAAGACCTCGGCTCTAAGTTTTGAACTTATCTAAGACACAAGACCTTAGCCTTAGGCTACATGAAGCATAAGATCTTAACTCTAGGCTACACACCTACCTAACATACATGACCTCAGCTCTAGACTGTATGCCTACTTAAGACATAATAACTCAGCTCTAAGTCCTGAACTTACCTGAGATATAATACTGTAGATGTAGGCTCTATGCCTACCTAAGACATAAAGATCTCAACTCTAGACTCTATGCCTATGTAAGGCACAAAGACCTTAACTTTAGGCTCTATGCCTACCTAAGGTAGAAGGCCTCAGCTCTAGGCTACACGTCTATATAAGATACAAGACCCCAATTTTAGGTTTTATGTCCACCCGAGGCATAAGACCTTAGCTCTAAACTTTATTCCTACTTGAGGTATAAGATTTTGACTCTAAGCTTTAAACTTACCCGAGGCACAAAACCTTAGTTTTAGGCTTTATGCCTACCTAAAGCACAAGACCTTGGCTCTAAGACCTGAACTTACCCGAGGCGCAAGATATCAACTCTAGTTTCTATGGCTACCTGAGCCACAAGACCTCCATCCTAAGTCTTAGACTTATTTGAGGCAAAAGATCTCAGCTCTGGAATCTATGTCTACCTAAGGCACAAGACCTTAACTCTAAGTGTTATACCTACTTGAAACACATGACCTCAATTCTAAGTCTTGAACTTACCCAAGGCACAAAACCTTAGCTCTAGGCTCTATGCCTACTTGATGCACAAGACATCAGCTCTAAGTCCTGAACTTACCCGAGACACAAGACCTCAGCTCTAAGCCCTGAATTTACCTAAGGCACAAGACTTCAACTCTAGGTCCAAATCTTACCCAAGGCATAAGACTTTAGCTCTCGGTCATGTGCTTGATCTATGCATGCAAACTTGACATCATGTAGTACATACACAAGAAGAGCTAGCCAGAACCTAAGCTACTCATGATGAATATGACATACCCAAAAAGTGAATACAAATGAAGTTCACTTTTCACCTTGAGGTAGAACTCGAAAAGAGTTGGCAATAATAAGATCAAATCGAGTTTTTAAGGATTATGGATACTAGTCAAAACTTTTTCTTGGATGAAAATATATTTGTAATCTACGTGATCTAAGAAGTAATACTGAATTGAGTTCTTTCTTGGGTAAAATCATAGTTAACTTGGTAAGAAACAGAGTTAAAACTTGATTAAGAAGCCTAAATCTATTTCTTAGCTTATAATCCGAGTTAAGTTTGATTATCAAATAATGTTCTTGGCCCTGAGTAAAGTGAGATCAATTTGATATAAACCGAGTTAAAACTTGATTATTGAATTAAGTTACCATGGTTAACATGCAAGGGGGTTCAAGCTGAAGTTGAAATATTACATACAAAACAAAGCTTGTGAAGAGAGAAACTTTTCATTGATGTTTGAAAATTTACAACTTTTATAAAAAAAAGAAAAATGGGTACATCTTTACTCCTTAGAGGAGTCCAAATTGGAGCCCCCATTAAGGAGAGGGTTGACTCAGATCAATTCTTCATACTTCCTTTTAAGGAAAATGACCATCGACTCATCATAGAGCTTAATGTGGAGGCCAATGGGGTTGAAATTGGAGCACCAATATATTTGAATCACCATGTCCTAGTAACACAAATGTCCCTCCTTGTAAGAGTCGGCAGATAGCTAAGCTCGGGACCATATTTTCTCCTCCCTAACTAGGAATTCTACCACCGCTTTTTTCCTCATCTATTCCAAGAACTATAGGAACCCTTGGTTTTGGAGGAACATGGCCATTGAATCCTCACGAGCCTTTGTCAGCTCAAAACTCTGCTAAGACTAGAGCTCCTCTAGCCTTTGCAAAGCACTATCTTGCTCGGCTTAGAAGATAGCCTTCTCATCTTTGGTCCTTTTCTTCTCCTCTATGACGTTCAACTAGAGGCTTTCTAGCTGCAATTGGAGGAAGGAGAGTTACTACTTGGTGTTGATGCCCTTAGACTTCTAGTCTGCTATCACCTTCCTTGCATTGAAGTACTTTTGACCTGCTAGAAAAAAAAATCTACTCTACAAACCAACCCATAAGTTTTAGGTGAAATTATTATCTTTATGAAAGAATATAAAGAGGGAAATGCAGGCCTAGGCTCCCTTCTAGAAGAATTCATCTTCAAGGAGCTAGAAAATCTCGAAACTTAGATGGAGGTGAAGACTCAAGCTAAAGTACTCCTTGGAGATAACATATGTTGGCTCCTTTCCAACTAAATGCTCCCTAAGAGTTTTGGAGAAGGAGGTTCTTCTGAGGGGGGAAGGTGAAGCACAAGACACGTGCGGGGTGCCCCCCCATTTTGGGATGACACTAAAGATTGGGAACCCAGGTCTTGCCTCCTATGGCCTCGATTGTTGGAGCAGGACCCTCCTACACCTCAATAGCCCCCTTGATGAAAGATGAGGGATGGGATACCACCCATTTCCACCTCTTCCTCTCCTCATGGCTAGCGTCTAGACTGCCATCCTCCCTAATGCAACTCTTTTTCTTGAGAGATGCCTCAACTAGATACTAAGGCAGAAGATAAGCACCCAACCTTGATGGAGCTGTGCTTTTTCCTTAGAGGAACTCAGGAAGCAACTACCGAGTACAAGAAAAGCCCCCGCCTTCTCTTTCAAGATCTCTTTCATGAACGAGCTCTGATTGGGACCTAAATCCAAAAAGGTTAAGTGTTAGATCAGATTGAGTTAACTGAATTAAAAGAATGGGGATTGCAATCTAGAGGTTACCCAAGGTCAAGACAATAATAGGATCCCCTCTAGTGGTAGTGATGGCAGAGGAAAATGCTAGTCTTGTCGCATTTTGAATACTCAAAGTTGAGCATGCTTGTGCCATAGTAGCAGCTAGAGGAACCATCCTTCTGGAGATTGGAGTGCCTCTATTGAGTGCCATAGGCGTGGTTGTAGGACTCGGCTTGATGGTGCCAAAAGTAGGCATTGCCATGAGGGAGCACGTGTTGCATGTCGGGTGGAGGGTGGAGAGGTGGTGGGCGTGGGGGGTGTTGCTTGCCGGTGGCGAGTAAGGAGCTTGAACAGGCCATCAAAGAAGGATGTCAATGGTTGGAACGAAGTCAGTGGAGAAGATGTTTGAAAAGTCAGGGATCAAAAAATAGAAATTCGAGATGAAGGGACATGCATATATATGCCCTTTTGTTGAATAGATAGATGGTCTCCACATGTCCTAATCCAACCCATTAAATGCCAAAAGGCAGGAGTTTAAATTTGTCTCTCAAATTATGAGAAACACATCTAACATTAAATGACAACTCAGCAACTGAACCAACAGCTTCGCATCGTCACCTCGAAAAAGAGTGAATTCTGATGATTTCACATGATTTATCGAGGTGACTGCTTAATTGTCAAAGCAATGCATTAACTCGATGAGGCCAAGCTAACTCTGCACCTCAAATTAGGGAGTCATGCTCGAAGTTGGGAGCATTCACGATATATTAAACTAAATTAAGTGGGTCAAAAAGCAAAATTTAGTATTTGAAAATAGACCCATTTATAGGAACGACTGAGGTCCCAAAGTAAGTTCATCCTTTAGGTATTTATAACTTGGTAAGTCCAATAAATAAGCATTTCAAGGTAAAAGCTCATTGACCTCAATGTGTTAATAGCTCAATCAATAATTTGAGTACCTACATATATCTGATCCTCTAGCATACAATCTCGAGAGATCCAAAATTCTCACGAGTTAATTACAAGGAATTCAGCAGGTATTACAACTGAGATCAAGAAATTTCATATGCACCAAATTGCATGTATACACTATAAATACTAGAAGAATTGCTAACGTGATGGACTAACACTAATTTCTTAGATTTATTATTACATTTTTTATAACAACTGAGTTGAGCATTAGAGCGGTCGTTGCTAGAGAACTCTTGGTTGTTTTTTTTATATTTCTTTCTCCTTACAAATCAAAACGAGCTAACGGATCATAATTTCGAGAAGTCTTTTGAACCAAAACTGGTAGTGAATCAAAACCCCATAATAATTTTGGAGACCAAGGGAAAAATCAGGCTGGGATATGTCAAACAAACCCTTGATATCTTTGCTAATTTGATACTACACGTATCCCTCAAAAGGTGGTAGATGCACTAATACACCTTTAAAAAATTTTTGCACAAATATTCTTATCGTGACGTATCATTACCCAAGGTTAGAGTTACAGGATTTTAATTTTGGTTAGTAGTTAACTAGAGTGATAGAAAAACTGATTTATCCTCAACTTTTGACAAGTATATATGCAAAAATTTTATTGTTTTATCTGAAATTAGTTATTTAAAAATAATTAATTTTGGGGGAAAAAGTTGTTAATTAAAAAATTTGAGGGGCATATATATATATATATATATATATAAGGATGCTTTGTATGTTTTATCTTAATTTATTATGTCAATAAACATATGTTAATCTCAAAGGTATTTGTGGGAAAAGATTTTTGAAAGGTATTAATGCAATTATAATTTTTTGAGAGTTTAAGTGTAATATCATAACTTTAAAGAGAGTATAATATGCAAAATTCCCTTAATAAAACTCATGTTTGTCATTTTCGTTTTTGCCTTTCCAGCTTTGAAGACTATTAAAAAAATAAGGCTTGAATAGAGTGATATTTCGAATAGACCCTTGATATCTTTGCTAATTTGAGAGAAATCTCAACTTTTTTAGTTGTTTGGTTGCCAAGATGCGGTAGAAAGTGATTAAAAGTGAGACTTTTTCTGTTTATTTTTAGTATTTTATTTGTGAGAAGTGATTTATCAAAAATTAATTCATTTTTAATTACTTTTAATTCAAAAGTCAAAAAAAAATTAAATTAAATTTTATTTTCATATTTTTTATTTAGTAGCGACTTTTAAAATAAATATAATAATATTAATAATTTCGTATATAATAATAATATAATTTTAAAAAATTGATTTATATAAATTTTAAATTAATAATTATATTTTTTTTAAATATACTTTCATTCAATTAAATATTAGAAGAGAAACACTTTTAATTATTTTTAAAAGTAGATCAAAAATGAAAAAATAATATTTTTTTTTTTATACTTTTGTTTAGTTTCGGATGGGAAAAGACAAATTTTTAATGGGGTAAAAAATGCTAATTAAAAAAAATTAAGTGTTTTTGGAAAAAACTTGGGCGAGGCCAGCTGCTCTCCGCCCTCTGGCGTAGATCCGTCCCTATAAAAAAGCCCACTACCATGAAGGAGTCACCCTCCGCTCACAAAGAAGCAAACTAATAGGAATCAAATCCAATTGCTGTAATTGCAACAGATCTGAAGCGTTGAACCAACACAATTGAATGGATTGTTCGATCTGGATTCAACGTGCGATTGTCACTGCCGTGCTACAGTACTCAACTTGATTCCGAACCATATCCAACTTATTATATACTTACTACTTTTAAACAACATAATCAATACATCAAATGTTAACAAAATTTCTCAAAACACCATCAAAACTCGTATTTAACCCTTCATAATATACCATTGTTCGACCATTATCATGTTTAGCTTTTTGCTCTCAATTTAGTATCTATTTTTTATGTCCAAGTATATTTTTTTTAATTTCTGTTATTTTTATCAATTTATTATTTATATTCGATGACAATTATATATGGGCAACAGCTATATAGCATGCCTGCGGGACAACCGAAAGGACAACCCCCGCAGCTGCCCAGGCCAAGCAGCTGGCCTAACCAACCAACAACTCCAACCCGCACTCACAAACTCGACCCGACACACTCACAAACCCGTCATATCGCGTAATCCAACGGCTGTCATCCGCTCAGAGTCCTATTTTCTGGTCCCTTTCCAGACTTGCGCTATAGCCCGTTAAAACCCCCCACGAAGACCAGATCCAAGATCCAGAACCGGAAGCCCGCGAAGAAAACTTGAATAATAATAATAATAATAAATCTCGAAATCATCTTCCAACCCGACGGCGGCTATTTTGACGACCTCGACTTTTCCCTGATTCATTCCAGCTTCGCCCCCGGAACCCCATCAATGGCGGCGGATAAGGGCGAGAAGAGGAGGCGGAGGAGGAGGTACTGGTCTCTTATTCGCCAGCTGGGGTGCTTCCGCCCCAGCGGCGTCGATTCCTCGCCGGCTGTGGAGGAAGATGGCGCCAAGCGGCACTCGCCGGAGCATCTGGTCGTCACCGTCAATGGCATCATTGGCAGGTCCGTGCTTGTAGCTCGCTTTTGCGTTTCCTTTTCCTCTCCTTTTTTTCTAGGATTTTAGATCGGGAGAGGATCAGCTGAGACGCTGGATTGTAATTTAAAAACAATTTGCTAATTAGTTAAGTAGAAGAGTGTTAATGATGTTTATGATTGTTGATAGAATTTTTCTTTTGCTAATTTTTGTTTTGTGATTTGATTTTTTTTTTTTATATTGTTTTGCAAATTTTTTTGGTAATACGTTCTTGCAGTGCGACTGATTGGAGATATGCCGCGAAGAAATTCATCAAGAGGTATCCTGAAGATGTCATTGTGCATTGTAAGTAGTCTGAGATTTTCTGTTAATTTGCAAATTATGGTTTTGTCAAGTTTGATTTTTGCTGACCTATTTTTTTTTCCAAATTTAACTTGATGAGCATGTTTTGTAGCTAATTTTTTATTTGTACAAACTTGAATTTTTTAATGTTATTTACTCGATAAGTAGATATATTTGTTTGTTGGAGAATGAATTTGAGAATTATTGGTATTTTTTGACTTCAATTATCGTAAGATCGTTTTTAGAAACAATCTCTCTGTTAAGCTAAACAATTCGCTAAAATCAATTGCATACATTTTTCCTTCAATTACAGTTTTTAGTGATTACGTATTAATATGTCCCAACAGGCAGTAAATGTAATTATAAAACACTGACATTTGACGGCATTGACGTAATGGGGGAGAGATTGGCCAAAGAGGTACGTATTTATTAACATTTGATTAACATAAAGTAATAATTGATTTTGAACCAACCTTTCGGTCGACAAAGAAAACCTTGCATTGATGTTCAGGTAATGTCAGTAGTTGCTAAAAGGCCAGAGCTCAAGAAGATCTCTTTTGTAGCTCATTCACTTGGTGGCTTGATAGCAAGATATGCCATTGGTGTGTTATACGGGGAAGGTGTCCTGAGGAATTATCCTGACAAAAAAGAAGAAAGTGATTCTCAAGGATCTGGTACGGAACACTTGGAAGAAAAAACTAAAGACATTGCCGGATTGGAGCCCATGAACTTCATAACATTTGTCACACCTCACCTTGGTTCAAGATGGCACAAGCAGGTGAATGATAATATCATTCTCTCCTAGTTGTCTTGCTCTAATTATAGTTTGTTTGGATCTAGTAAATATCGATGTCCTTAGAGCAGTTGATTTCAGTTACCTTCACTGAGTAACTGAATTCTTGTCACTGAAGGCCATTGGAACAAGCTCTAGTTCCATTTCTATATTTCTTTTGCCACTTGTTTGCTTATTTTGTGCGTGTAGTCATTGACTTATGTGATCGATGTTAATCTATTGCAATATGTTGATTCTGTTCTGCCATCAAATTTTGCGTCTTTGCCAATTGAAACAATGCCATCATCTTCAGTAAATTAATTCATTAGTATGTCTAATATACAGATTCCGATTCTTTGTGGCTCCAATGCACTAGAAAAGGTCGCATACCGCATTTCCTGGATAGTAGGGAGAACTGGTAGACACCTCTTTCTCAAGGACAAGGAAGAAGGGAAACCACCACTTCTCCTTCAGATGGTCACTGACTCTGGAGAATTACAGTTTATGTATGGCTTTAACAGCTTTTCTTTCTTCAATTTTTCTTAGTTTTTGTTAATTCCCATGTTTTTGCAGGACAGCATTAAAATCTTTCAACCGTCGTGTTGCTTACTCAAATGCTTCATCTGACTGTATCCTGATCACTAAACCAGATTGTGTACATTTGCTATCTTACATAAAGAATCAGCATTTATCGAACAGCTGTTATTAATAAACTGTCATATCATATTTATATACCAATTTATTGAACTTAACTCAATACAGTCATTGTTGGTTGGAGGACATCATCTATGCGCTACCAGCATGAGCTTCCGAAGGTAAACGGTTCTTATGTAATTTGTTAACTGCTAATCTCTACTGTATCCTTTTGAGCAGAATCTAATTGTTTACTTTCAACTTGTAGCGCCAAAGCTTTATGAGAAATAGGAAATATCCGCATGTTGTATATGAGGAGAAACCCAAAGGATCAAGTTTACAACAAAAAGATTCCCTTAAGATTATGATCTGTCAACCAAGAAGTGATAAAGAAATGGAAGGTTTGTCCCTAGATCATTTTCGCTTTCTTTTCTGCCAAAAAATTATTTTTTGCTTCGCACATCATCATCATGTTGTTGTTCAATCAAATCTTTATACGCGCCAATCTCCTTATGGATGTTATTGCAAGATACGTGCCAATACCTGCCTAGGTTTATACATTCATTCAAGAGGCAGCATCCCTTTTTTCTAGCTTTTGTTCTGTGTAGTAACTATTAGTTTAATGAAGATTAAAGTATGTAATGGTGAGATCAGAACAATATGGGAATGTTATAAGGATTATACTAGTGGCATTATTGCGATTTGTTTCTCAAAATAAAACCTTTATTGACAATCTTTTGTTTCCAGTTTCTAAAATTAATGAGGGCTTGCTGTTTTTTTTTCTATGACTACAGAAGCAATGGTCAAGGGTCTTAATATGGTTACTTGGGAGAGAGTAGACGTCAGCTTTCGCAAAACTGTACAGAGAATATTCGCCCATAACACCATACAGGCATGTTTCTGAACTTCTCAAAAATAGTGTTCAGCTATTGGGCATTAAGTTGCATCAGAATCATATTCTGCATCAATCTTCACTTATCTGGCATTAGAATGGGTTTAGTTCAAGTATGCATTGTCAGTCGAATGATCATAAAACAATCTTAACACTTGAGATCTTCTAATGACCACATAAATGTCTGCAGGTGAATATCTACTCCATAAACTCAGCTGGAGCAGATGTGATTCTACACATGATCGACAATTTTCTTCTTTGATACAGTCAGCAAGAACCCGTACAAATTTGCCAAATCAGAATGGGCACAAGTTTTCGATTGGCAGAGACTCCTTTAAATAATGATTTATTTAATTATTTTGAAGCTAATTATTACCAACATAGGATTTTCCTGTTGAAGAGCAGAAATAGTTCATTTCTGTATGTGTAAGATTAGATGAGTTCAGGGATCTCTTTTCCTTAAAAATCAAAGGAAGGAATTGAAAATCTGTGTGTAATTTATCATATATCATTACAGTATAATTTATTATGTTAACAGAGAATTGGAAATAATATATTTTACCTTGTGACTTCATATTTTTCTTGGCCAATTTAGATCAGTGTTGGAACAAGGAAACCATTTGAAATGAATTAATCATATTTTAGATTTTCATTATGAATTGATGAAGGTTTCTAATATAGGGAAATTATATTATTTTTAAACAAAATTAGGCTCAAGTCAAAGTTAAATTTCAAATCCTACTAGATTGGTACAGTTGTATTCCAAAAGTTATAACTTTCAAAATATTCATCCAAATCAAAAAAATAATCATCTATTGGAAAGTTGAAATCAAATCCTACAATTTTATATTACTACTTTTTCTAATTTGGTTTTTAAATTAGCCAAAATTAGGACTTATTTTTGAGTATGACTATACAATATTCTAGCCAATATAGAACAAGAATTAACTATTTTTACTTAAAAAAAGTTATGTAGTATTAGGATTAAAATTTAAGTTTTATTTTTAGTCTACTTAAATTAGGATTATAAGTTGATTTAAAGGCTATATATACATCTTCAAAGTTGTAATGAAAAAAAAGACTTTCTAATCAATAATATTAATTTATTTTAGGTTTATTTTCTCTTTATCTTTCTTATGGATTTAATAATTTATTATGGTGAGAAGACGATATATCAAAACGAAGTTCTTCCCTAGCTCAATACCAATGATTGTAGTTAGTAGTAATAACTTCTTGAACGTTGATCATGTAGATTATCAAATTTGACATTTGGTCAAACAATATTTTTCTTATTTCTATCACCAAGAAGTATGAAGTTTTGTAGCATTTTGAAAATCTTAACCAAACTCATTAAGAGATCATCCAAGAGATCCATGGTCAAAAGTCTTGGAGATCAATAGATAAAACAAATTATGCAAATCAAGTATACATGTCTAAATTTTATGACTATGATAATTGTGTCAATTGGGCAAGTCAGATTGAAGACTTCTTTGATCACATTGAGATTTTTAAGGTAATGAAATTAAGGTGGTTGAATTAAAGCACAATGGATATGTCAAATCTTGGTGGTGACAACTTTAAGATCAATATACATTGGAAGGTCATTAAAAAGATAAAATTTGGATGAAGATGTGACACCTTAAAACAAAAAATTTTGTAAAAAAATTACTCTTCTCGTTCTAAGAAGATACACAACAAACTAAAGCATAGGATTCAACAAGAGGGTAAAATTCAATCGAACTCTTACAAATTCTCAAATATTAATATTAGTTTTGAAATCTCCTCTTCTGAAGTTAGCCATGTTATTATAGATTATGTTGCAATACTTTTTCATTAATCTATATTCCTGTACCATAGTAAATACTAAAGAAAATAAAGTAATTTCATAAAGTAATTTTATGAATGGCGAAAAATAAAAGAAAGAATTGTCCAAGTTTACTAAGAGAATTTAAGTAGAATTCAATTTACCAAAGAATTAATCTACAAATGTTGAATTCCTTGAGTGTTTCATGGTTAATAGTAATATAAACCACAATATAATTTTTGCAAAGTATCAATTATCTTCTATCCAAACTGTCATTGAAGATGGAAAAATAACACCTAAATTTTCAGGTTCAAAACATAGTGAAGTTCTAGCAATCATTAGTCTGAGTTATGTCACTTCATACTTGAAAGTTTGTTCGAATAATTTTGGTTTTGAAATAGCAAATCATAAGTTAGTACTCATAAAGATGATCAGTTAATATTCATAATATATGTACTAAGTCATGAAAAAATAACAAAAGATTGGAGGTCCAGTAAAATTAACGGTAGAAATTTAGAAGATGCATTTCAATGAAAACTAGTTGGTTTTCATCATTAAGTTTTATGTTGAAATGTATTTGAAAATAATATAAGTACAAAAATAAAGAATTCAAGTTTTAACTTAAGGACAAGTGGAGAAATTTAATGTAGCACAACTATATTTTGTAAATATAATTAAGATCAAGTCAAAATTAAATTACAACTCCTACTTGGATTTGTTATAATGAGTATAGTTCAACTCAAAAAATCATAACTTCTAGAATATCCATTAAAATCTAAAAAAAATAATAATTTATTAGAAAATTGAGATCGAGTTTTACGATTTTATTATTTATTTATTTTATTAATTTAATTTAAGAATAAATGATGTAGAGTTAGTATTAGCATTTAAGTTTTATTTTTAGTCTGTTTCAATTAGGATTATAACTCAATTTGAGGTTTATATAGATAGTCTTAATGTTGTAATGAAAAAATTCTCTCTTTATCTTTCTTTTGAATTTGAGAATTTATTAGGGTGAGAAAATAGTGATTTACTCTTTTACCCCCTCGTGTTAGTTTCTCAACTCTTTTTTTTACGGTTGTAAAAAGAAAGAACAAAAAAATTATCAAATTTGGATCAAATCAGTTGCATGTGAAATGTCATTTGTTGCCCTTTCGCTTTTTGTAAGATGATTCTTGATAAATTCCCAATCTTGACATCGGATAATATTACATTTTGGATCAGTTCAATAAAATTCTTACCCTACTATTTTAATTTTTTTAGGAGAAAACAACATATGTCGTGGATAAAAAAATCAATACATAAAAATGAATTCACTAACCACAAAATAGTTACAAAATTGTTGCACCGTGAATTGTGGAATATGAAACTATGATAAAAAGAAATTCAAATAACTATTAGTGTCTAAAAATCCAATTTTGCCACGTGTTACGTCGAGAATAGGTACATGACAGATGGGGTTCTACCTACAAAAACGAATTTTCGCCTCCAGCAATGATTACTTTGGGCCTTCTGCAAACCTAAACCAAAATCAAAGTGAAAGCCGAAAACCTACCAGGTTCAGTTCGGTTCAATGGATTTGGACTCGCCGAATCCCAAAACTGCCCCTCCAGATATATAACAACCAAAAGGGTCAAAAAAGAGAATCGAGAGAGAAATCGAAGAGCATCGATGGCGACGACGATGGCGAGGTTTGCACTGCGAGCAGCCCTCCGGGGAGGCAGAAGTGCCGCTGGAAGTAAGAGGAGTTTCTCCACCTCGGCCCACGATGACGCCTGTACGCTCCCTCTCTCGTTCCCATCTCAATTTCATCTCATCTCGTTCTAGGGTTAGGGTTTCGGTTTTGATCCGATGGACCCCTGATCTTTTTGTGGTTTCCAGATGAGACGGCGAAATGGGAAAAGATCACGTACGCCGGGATCGTCTCCTGCACCGTGCTCGCGATCTACAACCTCTCCAAGGGCCATCCCCACCACCCTGATCCCCCGGTGACTTGTCTTCTGTATTTTTTTTGGTTTTTGATGATTTTGAAAGTTTGATTTGAGGTAGATCGTGAAGAAATGCGTGATTTTTGTAGGCGTACCCGTACTTGCACATCCGGAACAAGGAGTTCCCCTGGGGTGAGTTGTTTTATTTTTTAATATCTTGTTGGCGTAGAATGTTTTCTTCGAATTTTTGGATCATAGGTTGAAATATTGGAGCTATTGATCCTATTAATTAATTTGTTTTAGGGTTGCGTACGATTCTGATATATTATAGGAGTGATTTAGGCCCAATGACAGATTTGATTGCTTGATCTGGATAATGGGCTGTGATTTCGTATATCTGTGTGAATATATTGTATTTCTTTTTGTTGTATTGGGTAGGTTGTTTTGTGGTTTGCAAAGTATTGGTTGGAGTTAGTCCTTCACGAAATTTTCAATGTTTGGTTATTGGGTGGTATGTTTCTCTGAGCAAAGCATGACAATTTAATTCGAGGAGATCTTGTGGCTCACTTTCTGAAATGCAATGAAATAGTATTGGTGAACCATACTAGCGCGGGGGCAAAGTTATGGTTCAAGGTTCATTCCAATATCAAGAAAATTGTTGTCTTTTTTGGGTTTTTATTTCTATGATTATTTGGCAAGGACGAATTTAGAGATATTTGGAATATTCTGAGTGACTCTCACTCAGAGGAAAAGAAGATATTAAACCTAATATACTTCGTGCTAGTTAGACATGAAAAATGCTGAATGTTTCATCCTTTTATCTTGTTACTTGCTATATCTAATTACCCTCAGTAGTCATTACTAGAAAATAAAAGAGAATGAATATGCAACGTTCTCCAAATCTTAAGTTAGACCAGTGGAGTGCTAGAATGTGATTTATTGTGCATCCAATTAAATCAACATTTACTTCAGATTTCCGTGTCTCCAGTCTACCCCCTACAATTTCTAATTTAGGTTGTTGAATGGTGTGTTCTGATTATTATATAGCTATACTTACCATCTGATTGGAATATCATTAGTCTATTATGATGAATGTTTGTAAACCAACAATTTCCAGTGAAAATTTTCTTTTCAAAAGAAAGCTTCAAATGATGTTTGCATATAATTTGTGGAATTTTGTTTACAAGAGATGTGGACCTTGTTTTCAAAGGTGGTTTTAAGCTTGTGTAACTTGTTCTTAAATCTGTTTTGTCATTGTGATAGTTTATTTGTTATCTATTGTAACTATTCAGAAGGTTCCTAATGTTTAACTGCTCGTCATGCTTTCTTTACTAATTTTACTTTTGTCATGTGGCTTGCAGGTCCCGATGGGCTTTTTGAGAGTAAGCATGCGGAGCACTAATGTGCTGATTCTTGTATTTCCTTGATGATACTCTTGCCTTTGTTTGTTCAAGATACATTGGAACTTGATATTGTTCTTGTTGGAAGCTACTAAAGCTTATTTGCTTTTCATTTTCATCATTAAATTCCAATAATCTCTCGGGCCTCCAATTGGTTGTAATTTGGCAAATATTTGAGGACTCCACTGGTTTTTTCAGAAAATATGTGGTCGTTGTGGGAATGACATGAGCTCTTTTCTATTAAGGGTGTGTTTGGATAGTACGAAAGTCACGGGAGTGTAGAAGTAATGGAAGTATTTGAAAGTGAGAAGTGATAAAAATAATAAAAGTGTGACTTGGGTTATTTAATAAATTTTGATGTGAAAGTAAAAAAAAGTGATAGTATTATAAATTTTGTGACTTCAAACTTTTGGATAACAAGAGAGTTTTATAACTTCAATTATTTGGATATATTAATAGGTGAAAGTAAAAATATTATTTGGTAGTTATATTAGTTAAAAATATAATATTTATTAAGAAATAAAAATATAATAAAATTAGTAAGTTAAGATATTGTAACATAATAATTAACTTGATAAAATGATTAAATTAAATTAAATTAAATTAAGGTATTTTGGCAAATATAATCTTGAAAATTTAAGAATTTTTTCAAATGCAACATTAAATTAAAAAATAATATATTTTAGTATAATTGTTAACTTGATGGAATGATATATTAAAAAAATAATTAACTAAAATAAGGTTTTTATAAATATATCCCTAAAAGTAAAAAAATTCTTGTAAATACATTCGTAGAATTAGGAAGTGAAAATATTTTAACATATTGATCGACTTGATGGAATGCTTATTTTAAAAATTAATAAACTAAAATCAATTAAGATATTTTTGTAATTCATACATATTCTATCAGTACTAAATTATAATTCATTTGTAAGTGCACAAAGGCGTGGAGAAACTAGAACTTCGGTTTGGCTTGGAAAGTGATGCAAGTGCTGACCAAAAATTAATAAAAAAACCAGATGAATACCCTTACAGTATACTCTTCATTCTGGTTATCTAAATATGTCTTGTTGCATGTTAACAGATCACGTATTCCCATATTTCTTGCAATTTAATAATCCCATTCAGCATATAAAAACCCCTGAAATCACTCACCGTCGAAGAAGCTCCAAAAAATCCCACCGATCATACTCCGAAGATCATTGGCTCCTCTCCTCGATCCCGTCGGTGAGCGAGCAGCGCTGAGCTCGAGATCGTGGCGGAATCCGAGGGTAAGGTCGACGGCAGAGACGATGAAACTGGCTAATGCAGGGGCGGCGATAGCCGGAACGACTCCAAGCTCCTGTTTGGGGTGGGAGAGGGGGGGGTGGGGGTGCAGCTCTGATGAACACAAGAGGCAATGATAGCGAGCACGGAGCAAGGTCGACGGTGACTACAGAAAACAGCGGGCGTGGGAGCCTGCGAGCTGTCTCAAAGTGGATGCAAGTTTCACTTCCCGAATGAAAAAGTGAAGGAAATGGTGACGAGTGAGTCCCACTCGTTTTTCTCACTTCTTATCATTTCCCCAAAATTTTTTTAAAAAATGGCTAAATTATACTATAGTTTATTTTTTAATTGATTTAGAAGTGACACTTTTGAAAGTAAATTATGTTCAAATGATAAAAGTAGAGGAACTCACTTCCATTATTTTCTGAAACTCAAGAGTTATCCAAACACACCTTAAGACAATTGAAAAAAATATATTTTTTAAATTCTTTTTTAAGTACTATTTCATCTATGAGATTAATAATTTTGCCAACCATGAACCGTCAATATATTATCAAAGATTTTCCATTTTTCCTTTTCTTTCAATTTAATAATTACATATATCTAAATAATAATAACTTTTTCCTTTTATTTGAATAAAAATTATATGTATCTTTCTTAAGAATTGTTTGTTTTGTTAAACTTTTAAATTCTTAGATCTCAAAAACATCCAAATTCACAATTTTGAAGTCTTTCAAAAACAGCCAAACTTTAGAATCCAATTAGTCACTCATGTGTTGGACAATAAACTTTTGTTTTCTTTTTTACTAAATAACAAATAGGTCCTTAAAAATTTATAAATTAATAAAAAAATTTATTTTGAAAAGTATAAAAAATTCATAAATTTTATTTTGTCTTAAAAAAACTCGACTAATCAAACATCATATTTTGACGCCATTTATGGACTTCGAAGTTTTAGGATCTTGAAATTTCTGAGAACTTTACTGTTCAGTTACAAAAAATATTTTCTATTTTTCATCCCTACTTTTTATTTTTTTCTATGTTTTCATTTCTATAGGAAATTTTGAAAAAATAGAGAATGTATTTATTTTAGAAAAATATGAAACTAATTTTTCAATTCGAAAAATGAGAAAATGAGTACAAAATCATGTTATTTTCTATTTGAGAAAAAATTACAAAAAAATTAATATTATTTTATTTTTATATTTCATTACTTTTATGTCTATTTTTAAGACTATTCATTTTATTTTTATTAAGTGAATAATAATCCTCAAATCTAAAAATATTATAATAGTCTACTAATTTAAATATAATTTAATTATAAACTTGTTGTATAAAATATGCCATTCAAATAATACAAAAGTGAGAAATACCGAGAAACGCGTATTTTTTTCGTAAAAAAAGTTATAAAGGAAACTTTAAAGTGTTTACCAATATCTAATATAATTTTAGAAAATAGAAAACTAGTTTTCAATTATTCAAATTAAAAAAAAAATTACTTTTAAATGACATCTCTAATTTTTTTTTTCTGTAAATATATTTTTTAGAAAAATGGAGTAGTTTTCTGTAACTTAACATACTCTTAGAATTTAATAAAACAAACCACCTTAATTTATAATTTCTATTAAATTTTTTCATTGTAATAACAAAACAATTATTCATTTTAATTTAAATATATATATAAAATAATAAAAATAAGTTTTAACCTTTAAAAAATTTATTGAACCACTCCATATTTTGAGCTTGAATGTTGGAAGTCATAAAGTTATAAATCAATAACATACCCATGTAAAAATGTTGCGCTTGAATAAAATTTAGATGGAGTATATATTTTTCTTGTCTTATTTTAAACATTTGAAAACAAAAAAATGGATTTTTTTTTTGGAAAAGATATTATCAAATATTGGATATTGAACAATTTTATTTTATTGAAACAAATAATAGATATGAAATGACTACTATAATAGATCCAATAGCACAAATCCGACCAAGCTCATTCCGGATGAAAAAAGGCATTCATCCGAATCCGATTGTGCGGAGACCTATTCATCGAAAGTAAGCTTCGTCAGATCCGGTGGAGGGAGCTCCCACATAACTGGAACTTCCTGAACCTGCTTCACCCGCACATTCATTTGATGCCAACCCTCCCCGCTGCGTGGCATCTTCTTTCCTAATAGGAATATTGCTTTTATGCTCAAAGAACACAGTTTGTCTTGTTTCCAAGCACAATCCACAACCATCCCACATTCCATCGTATAGCTTCAAACACAGATCTATTGCGATCCTTCCACACCTCCCAGTATCCGGGAGTAAAGACCGACATCCAGAAATCTAGTATACCTGGCCTCCATTCCCAACTCCAACCCCACTCAAAGCAGCTAAACCAACTTCACCATCGCTTAACAAGCCACCAGCTTCAATTTGGAGCCCAAGCCACACCTCCTTGGGACTTAATTGGCATTCAGAAGTGATTTATCATTCCATCACTTTCGTCTATTTTTTTTTTTAAAATTATTTAGAAGTAATTTTTTTAAAAAAATAATTTATTTTCAACCTCTTTTAACTGAAAAATAAAAAATAAATTAAAATTTAGTTTCATGTGATTTAAAATAAAATTTTCACACTCCCGTACACTTTTGACAATTTCTTAGTTGACACTCCTAAATCATGCGTCCACAAGTCTCGGCCTCAAATTCACACACAGCACGAGTTAGCTACCTGCATGCAATGCCTCGTTATAAGCTCCCTTTTCGGCAAGCTCCTACGTACTAAACTCCATATGAATGCGCACACTCTGGGAACGTCTGCCAGCTGACAAACCTGCTTGAAAAGTATCGGCTGAGACACCTCTGCGTGCCACTCACTGCACACTAGAAACAGACCCACCATTCTGTCTTGCGCACGCTCCATGTCCAACCTGATAGCCATTGACGCTATTTGGATCCCGGATCAGCCATTTTCCAACTTCCTGAGCCATGAAATTATTTTTTAAATATGTCTCTAACATACTTCATTCTTGAATGCTTTAGTATGTTTATTAAGTTGTGATACTTTACCTGAAATAAACGGATTTCTGGGCTTATTTGCTCCAACGGATTTTTTTTTCTGTAAGTTTTAGTCCAACAGTTCGTGGAAAAACAAAAAAAGGGAAAAAAAAATTTACTGGAATATCATTACTTGTGGACAAAACATGATCTGGACTTGTTTATGAGAAAAAACTACCAGTCCATCCTCTCAATAAGCAGATTAGAATAAATACATTAAAGAGCTAAAAAAATAATTTCAGTGCATTGAAAGGCTCCAGCTTCCAGAGTCCAGTTACAAGCTACCAAATTCATACCAACCCTACAACCTCACTCTGCGGGGACCCCTCTGCGATCCTTCATTTCATTTTGGATGTTTGAAGCAATCAAATGATCAGAATCATTTGAAGAGTTGCTTGATTCTCCTTGGAAGGCACGTCCTTCCTTGCTTGTAGCTCCAAAAACATCAGACTGCTCTTTGGCAATGGCTTCCTCCAGTCCAGCAACTCCGTCAAACTTCTCAATCTGCTCTGCAATCAAAATCTCAGAGTTTGTGATATGAGAGTTGGAGTTATCGTTGGTGCTTGCTCCCACAGTAGCATTTTGATCTTTTGTTGAATCCAAGGTGGCGATTTCTGTTGTATTCTGTGTTTCTATTTGGCCCTCAGACAGATTTGCTGCAGCTGAATTCATCTCTGGTTTGCTTTGATTCTCAGACAACACTATAACATCTTGCTTTTTCTGTGTTTCTATCCGGCTCTTGGACACAGTTGCTGCAGTTATATTCATATCTGGTTCTCTTTGATTCTCAGACAATTCTACAGCATCATGATCATTCTGTGTTTCTATCTGCCCATCAGCCTCGCCTATTTTCGAATTTGAGAGAGGCTTTTCTAAGATTTCATTGAGTTTGAACCCCAAATTGCCTTTCTCATCAGCGGTACTATTTGTGGCGAAATTGCCATTTGACATAGTCTCAGATTCTCCTTGAGCAACACGTGAGTCATTTTCCTTAGAATCATCAGCTTCTATCTCTTTCCTGTCCATTTGCAGTTGCTCCTGATTTTGAGTAACTTTTCGATTCAGCAAAATCTCTATTTCTCCCAAACCTCCATTAGAGTTATTATCCTTAGAATCATTTGAACCACTGATTTCCAACTCTTTCTTTTCAATCATCTCCGAAATGCTTTCTCCAGTTTCAGATTCCATCTTTTGAGCATCTTCAAAGACTGTCCTAGAAGCATCATCACCTCCAAAACTTTCTTCTCTGACTTCACGGGCTGCAGAATCCAACAATTTCAACGGCTCAAGTGCCGCATCCCGGTCTTCCTCTTCAGCCAGCTCTTCTCCACGGTTAGCTTCCTCGTCAACCGTCTCTTGATCTAACTCATCAATCTCATCACCTCCAGCATCAGTCTCTTCCTGTTTGTTTTGTTTGTCCACTTCATCAACTGCTTCATGCTCTTCCTCCTCACCGTGAATTTCGTTTACTGAATCCATTTCGAGGCGAGGTAGGCCTTTCCTGCCAAAGTCAAAGATCTCAAACTGAGTATCACCTACCTTGGTTACAACCCTAGGGTTTTTCTCGTCAAGTTCCTTCTTCTTGTCATGTGAGTGCTTGACTTGATAAAGCAACCAGATGCAGATAGCAACCAACACACATATTTGAAGGGCACATTTGAGTTTAAATCCTTTTGCTCTTTGGTTTCTACTGAAATGTTGCTTCATCACCATGGTTATTCTATTTCATGAGAAGTCTTTGCAAGCCCACCAAAATAGCTATATTAATAGATACCTATACCAATCTCAAACTTCTACAAACAAATCATAACATTCCAACCTGTTTATCAATTGAGCAAAAAAAAAACAGATTCAAACAACAATTTATTTCATAATTGCTGCCAAATGAAAACTAGACTGCCAGGCAATAGAGAAAGAAAATAAAAATAAAAAATGATCCTTTTTCTTTTGTAGAGAAGAACACGATGAGCACTATCATATAAGCATTCCATGATAAATTATGGCAAAAAGGGATAATTTATAGGAAAAACAGCTGATAACCATGTTCCAAGACAAGATCTTGGGTAATTACAATTCAAAAACTTCATTCAACAAAAAGACCACCATTACATTATTGCATGAAAATTAGAAAACCAAAAAAGAGCTTTCTTTAGGAAAAATGGTAAGAGAAAAGAAACCCTTCAACCAAAACCAGCATTAATCAGTTCATTGATGGGATAAAATCCTAAAATCCTGCCTTAAATACCAAAAAAAAAACTTCAAATATCTAACCTAGAGAAATCAACCCTTTGGTTATGAAATTAAATCTTAACAAAAAAGTAAAAAATGCTCTCTTTAAGAACAATAAAAAATGGAAAAAGAAACCTCATTTTCACCTCAACCAAGACCCGAATGAAACACAACCTAAATTGCCTAAAAAAATCCCCAAAAATCCAAATTTCAACAAGAACTACACAATCATTGGCTCAAAAACAATAGAAGAAGCAAATGTCAGCAAAAATGGATACTAAAACCGCAGAATCAAGAAAGAAAGGTCGGAATGAGCTTACAGTAATCCAAGCGCGCAGCAATTCACAGTTAATTTCCCAAACTATCGAGAGACCGGACGAAGAAATCAACAGATCCAGTAATTTCTGTCACTGGTTTCTGCAATGAAGAAGGAAAAGGTGGCTCCTCCGCGTCGATTCTATCGTGTGATGAGACGACGGGACGGGAGTAGAGGTGTCAAACGGGCCGTTCCTGGCCGGAACGGCCCGTGATATTTTTGGGGCGTCAGACACGGTCCATGTCCACGAGTTTATGGGCCGTGTTGTCGTATTTGGACCCATTTTTTTTAATATATAAATAAAAATATATAAATGATAAAAAAATTATTATAGCTTAATTGGTTTATAAAAAAACTTTGATCTATAAAAAAAATTTTTTAGGGCCGGGCCGTATTCGTGCCGGTCCAATCGTGCCACGGGCTGTACTTGACCCGCGGGTCGGCAGCAGACACCAGGCCCGGCCCGAACGTGTCAGGTCCGACCCGAATACTGTATATTTTACACCTCTGGACGGGAGCGGCTTTTCGGCAAAAATGTGCCCTGTTGTCTTGATTCGAGTAGATGCATCCCGAGACAAATTGACGGCAATGGAATGTTTGTAGCACGCAGCACGATGTTGCCATTAATTCGGACGTTATCTCGTGGTGGAGTATTTTACCGCAACACGACAAAGATGGGATTTTTTTAATATAGCCCCTGAAAATATATAAAATTATAAAAAGGCTTTGTACCCAAATAAAAATTTTGGTTTGGAATTTTTGTCTTATACCCCTATAAATTGTCCTAATCACATTACACATCAGGAATGTTGCAGATCTACTCAAAATTTTAAAATTTAAGCAAATACTCCCATATTATTTTCCCGTCCTTTGTATCTTTGGAGCTAATGTGGCAAGTCTGAAAAATCTATGTATGTATTTTTTAAAAAAAGTATCAATTGAATATAACTCTTTAAAATTTTATTAAATTATATTTTTTTTGAAATTTAAAAAATTATATATAACTCCAAATGTTACTAAATTACATATTTTTTTGAAATTTGAAAAATTACATATAACTCGAAATTTTTTAAATTACATATTTCTCCTCCAAATTTAAAAATTAAATATTTTTTGTATTATTGAATATATTACAAAAAACTCATCAGGTATATATTAATCGTTAAAATTACAAATATTTAAAGAATATATATTATTTAATGTCACTCAAGCCGAAGTAAAAAGATGAAAATACTTCTGATTTGATTAGAAAAGATTTTAATAGCTGTTATTATTCGATTGAAAGGTTTATCTCATATTAAATTTCAACCCAAAATATAAAATTACTATTTTACCCTTGTTTTAGTTTCAACACATTTTAGTTCGATCTCGAATTAAATTTAACCTTGAGATATAAAATGATAATTTTATCATAAGCTGGTTTAAACTCATTTTGGTCCAATCTTAACTAGAATTAAGACTCAATTTAGGTCATATTTAATACATGATATACACTAGATCTGAAGCTTATTTTTACTTATATTCTCCATTTCGTTAATATATACTTGATTGGAAATTTTTTTTTAAAATTAACTAAATGATGTCAAATGATATATTTTATATATATTATTGGTTCTAATGATAAATTTACATCGAATAAAATTTTTGCTATATATCCAAAAACCCAAGAAAAATATTTAATTTTTAAATTTGGAGAACAAATAAGTAATTTGAGAAAATTTGGGGAGTCATATGTAATTTTTTAAATTTTAAGGAGAAATATACAATTTAGAAAGATTTTAAGGAGATGTACGTAATTTTTTAAATTTAAAAGAGAAATATATAATTTAGTAAGATTTGAAGGAGTTATATGCAGTTGACCCTTTTAAAAAAAATTTTTATTTTCTCCCCTCAAAATCATGTGCTTTTTTAATCTTGTTCAATCTCTATTTTAATTTTTTTTATAATTATTTTGACCTCTCTAAGTCACGTGAATTATCAGAAAAAATCAAAGACAAATTGGACCAAATTTTGGCTCCATCAGAATTTGAAAATAAAAAAAAAAAAAAAAGGCAAAACGAATACGCCTTATAAAACAATGATACAAGCCAATTGAATGAATATTTTTTATTAAAATATGAATATTATAAATTAAAAAGTAATTACATGAAAATAATTAAATGAATTATTTTTACACAAAAAATTATGTGAAATATATAGTCAATCATGTTTTTCAATGGAGTATTGAGTTGGCTAGCCCTCCAAAGCAAAGTCCATTTCGTTCTAAGGACGTCCGCTTGTATTTTCAAATCTGAATCTTTCCATTCATAGATGTTCCGCTTGTGGTATTTTTTTTGTCGGCCGAGTGAACCCTTCACCTAGCTAACTGACAAAATATATATATATAGATAATTTTGATACAATTTTTTTTTTTTTACTAGAAAATGATGAAGAACTTATATGATATGATATTCCAGTATTTATGAATATTTCCAGCGTTTAACAAATGCCGTCAATAATAAAAAAAATATAGAAAATAATTTATCGGCATTTTTTGTTGCATTTAATAAATGTTGGCTTAAAAAAATATCATAAATATTTTCCATATTTTTAAAACACCACCTACACATTTTACTAGCATATCTCATTATAATGTTGTATAACTCATCCAATGAATAATATTATATACGGAGTTAGATTTTGATAATGGTCATATGCGCTGAATGATTTCAAAGTTATTTTCTATAATAGGTTATTATATATGTTTATCACAAATGTACAAGTTATTTATTATTTATATGATTTGGTTGTGTCTCTCGTTTATAAATATTATTGTTATTTAAGCACTTATATCAGTTAGATAATTAATACATTATAAATACAAGAATGCATTAGGTTTAAAAAATAAATACATAGGAACTAAAAAAAAACCTTAACTAAGAAATAAATACATAATATTTTAAGAGTGAATATTTTTATTTCAAAAAATAAATATATGATTAGTTAAAATTATTAAACCTAGAACAAATAACACTAGGAAAAAAAAAAAGTGTTGCATGAAGATCACTAGTCACTTCATATATATATGTATTGTGAATTGATATCTTGTACAAACGACTATGTTTGAAATAAATAAAATGAAAATCATAAAATAGTACAAAATATGCAGGTAATCGTGGTGTTTTCCAAGCATCAACTGAAGTCATATTAGTACCGTTATGATTTATCAATGTTATTTATAGTATTAAAAAATATGTTACATTAATTTTGATCATGATTATTTGTGACATTAATTTAATGCCCCACAAAAGAGTTATAGCGGCATTAATTGTAGCGCTTTAAAGTCACCTTCAAACATATATTTTTACCGACCATAAGGACAAAAGCATTTATAAAACTACAACTTATATGGGGGCTAATATATATATAGCACCATTACAAGTTTCTCATTAGCGATGCTAGTGTTAGCGCCACCAGTGAGAAGATGATTTGTGGCGCTTTATCTTGTGTGGCTAATTTTTAATTATTGGTGGCATTATCACTAAGCACCTCCAATTCAATTGGTCTTATAAACTTTTTTATTACTGTCATTATAAGTGTAGATACATTAGCGACGCTTTGTTGTTTAAGCGCAAAAAAAAAATTTTTTTTGATTAAACCTGTTGTTACAATAATTAATCAAAACATAAATTATGAATACATGAAAATCACAAATTACATGAAATATGATTACAAAATTTGCCATTACATGAGTAAAAATTGTTTACAACTCCAAATACAAGTTAATAATGCAAAATACATGTCTTTTAGCTTCAAATATAGTACAAAATTAAATTTCTTAATATAAACCAACGAAAAAAATAAAAAAACATCACTCTATTGATTCTGCTCTTAATCATTGGCTCATACTAGGAACCCTACTCATATAAGTCAAATTGAAAACAAATGAAATTTGACAATTTGATAAAGCAACAAATTCAAATGAGTTGATAAACCAACAAATGAGGAAATCTTACTGAATAGAAGTAATGGAATAAAAATACAATAATAAATAAAATTAAATAATGTCCATATAAGACCCTACCCTTTTGTCTAAGACTCTATCCCCATGTTTGTGCTTATGCCTGTGTCCGTGTTCATGACCAAGTCTCAACCCTATCGACTAAGTCCCCATCTCTATGTATGTGCTCATGCTTGTGCCCATATTTATACTTGTGTTCTTGCTCGTGTTTATATTTGTGCTCATAGCCAAGTTCCCAGTTTCACGACAAAGTCTCCATTTTTCTATCCATGCTTATATTCGTGTTCATGCCCAAGTCCCCTTCCCACCCCCATATTCATACTTGTGTCTATGCCCATACTCATTGTTTGTGGGCAAGTCCCTACTCTCATGATCAAACCTCTACTATTAAACCCACCCTTGTTTGTACCTATATCCATATTCAAGTCTCCACTTTTGTATTCGTGCTTATACCCATGCTCATACTTGTAGCCAAGTCCACACCTTGTCAACCAAGTCCCTACTTCCTTGACAATGAATGTTTTAAAATTAGAACTATATTAGCGTCCTAAATTCTAACTTATTTTCAGTACTTCACGTAACACAAAATATAAGATGCTAACAATAAGTGTATACATTGTATTTAAATAAATTAGTAAAAATCATCCTAAATAAAAGATCAAAATTTAAAAAATTAAATATCATGTCAAATATTAACTCAATACATCATATATGTTGCATTGCAAATTCATTATATGACAACTATATTACACTAATTAAAAATATGAAAAAAAAATAAATTTTTTAATTATCTAATCTTAAGGTCGTCAATTTTTTAATATACAAGAATTTGCTTTGTTTAATTTATAGTATTCAATTTTTAACATATAGATATTTATTATTATCTATATATATATAATATTTGTTTAAGGTGTTCATTCGTAGTATTATTTCGGACTTAAATCGGGCTGGCCGAGTCCAATTTGACCCAATTCATTTACGAGCTTGTCTATAGGAAGGGGCTAAAAAATTGAAAAACAAAACGTGAATGAGACTAATCGGATGAAATAATTGGTTAGGGGGCATTAACGAATTTTCCCAAAAATTTATTCAACCCTAAAATAAATATCTTATCATTCTGATTAAATTTTAACCATAGGGCTCCAACCCAATCAGGGATTATTATTAAATTTTAAACAGGGATTATTATTTATTAGTTTAGCTGGTATCGTGGAAACATCGTCGAAAGCGAGCATGAGTGTTTGAAACCGACGCCTCATCTGCTGCTTCGAGAGCGGCATTTTCGTCGTCACCTTGCAGGTCGATTTTCCGCTTTTTCTTTCTGAAATTTGGACTGGCCTCTTGATGGAACTCGAGGCAAGAGAGGAATGATGGGAGGGGATAACATATATCGGCCATGAGCATTCTCGGACAGATCAGATACCTACCACATTTCTACGTTGCTGGTCTCCTGGTTGAGACGCCTTAACACTGAGAAGCCGCCGGGTGGGTTGTTGATGTTTATTCTTTGCTTCCTAAAATAACTCTGGGGTTTTTAACCATGCTTTCATCTCATTAAAGATAAAACAGAATAAGAGAAGGGTTTAGCTGCAGTTTGAATGATTTTGCAAATATGATTTCCACAGGGGTACGGGAGTGATTTCATCAAAAAATATGGAGGGTGATATCTGCATGAAATTGTCAATTCTCAGACACTGCATAGCATATGACCAGTTCTGTGCTCAAGACTCCATCAAACCAAACATTAGTTTTCCTTTCCCTTATATCAGGGAATGGAGTGCTTAAACATCATACATCTTTTGGTCATTGGACATAAATAACTAGAAATAGAAAACACAACTTTGAAACATTCATGATGATCACTGTTCTTTGTTGTACAGTATGTACAATAATGCACCGCATTCCCCATCAAATTTACATCCATCGCCATTAGTGAAGGGGGTGCTAGGAACAAATGCAGCAACCAATGGACGATAAAACTCTAGTCAATGAAACCCCAAATCTCATTTTTCATCCCCGTCTTCATCTTCGTCTTCTGGCAGCCCGGCATCATCTCCGATACCTTCAAGGAGTGAGTCCACATCCTCTCCCAGCTCTGCCAACCTGGCACTCAGCCTCTCCACTTTGCTTTGTTCCTGGCCAAGGCAAATGAGCAGATCGTTAAGTTCAGCTTCACTATCTTTTTGGGCCTCTTCCCTGGCCTCTGCTTTAATTGCTTCTACATCGGAATAGGGCACACTGCCATCCTTTCTAAGAGCCTTTGCCTCCAATTCCAGGCGGAAGTTCTCTTGTTCCAGGCTATTATAGGCGTCTGATAAGCCTTTCAGGTCTGATTCCATCTTTCCGACCAAACTCCTAGAATGGGTAGCCTCCGCTTCCAACTTGGCTTTCTCGGACTTCATCACTTCTATCCGCTGCGCTGCTTCTTGAATTTGCCGGCGCAAGGCTTCAGACTGGACTCTCTCCCTGCCACTACTTGGTTTCTCAGCTGAATCAGGTTTGCTGCCACGTCCAGTCATTGACAATTCCTCAGCTAATGTGGAATTTCGACCAAGCAAATCCTTTGAATAGAACATGCCAGAAAAGGAGTATGTTAATAACGGAAAGTGCAAATTCATGAACTCACCACCAAAGCATGCATTAGAGAAATCACATAAAAAAAGAATGAAATAAAATACAGGAATGAACTACAATGAAATTATACCAGAACCTCAGGAGAAACAAACTTAAAACTAAATGAATCAAAGCAAAATGAAACATGAGATGACCCCGGCAAACTATGTTTTCAACAAATACCACTTTCTTACAGGGAACTTACAAAGCAAACAGTCCTCTCCTTAGTTGACATCGCTACTGGTTATTTGACGGTTAAAGCTATGGACTGCTGCAATACCAGATGGCCAAAAACACAAAATTCACAGGCTTATTAATTTTCTATTGAGATTTGTCTAATGTCATTGCTTAATGTCGTTACCCTATGATAGTATCACCTTAACTAGGGATTTACCCATCAACAATAGGTGGTGAGGCCCTAGGAAGGGTTCGATGCTATCTAGAGATATTGTGCTATCAAGTTCATACCATTGTTTTGCAGGATCTTCTCCTGTTATCTACATCTGAGGTTCAATTTTAATAAATAAATAGGGGATCTTTCCCATCTTTTATCCTCCAAAAAACTTATAATAGCTACAGGAGTGTGACAACTGATGAAGAAAAGGGAACATTTAATGAATTAAACTAAACAACGGGTATGAATCCCCTTTTGAGTTTGCACTAGTGATAAAACATAAGAGAAACAGAAAGAGCAATGTAAGGTGAAGCTAACCTGCATCTCAATGCATTGCTTCTGGATAAATGATTTCAATCTAACTATGTAATCCGCATCAACCTCACCATTCTTCTGCTCCAATTCAGCTGGCACAACCACAACCTTGCTCTTTGTTTGACTGAAGAGCTCCACAACAATTTCCCTGATATCTGCTTCCAGCTTTTTGATGGATATAACAAAATTTTGATCAAAAACTGCAGCAAAGACAGGATGCTCATTCCTCTGATCAGTTTCATCATTCTCAATCTCTTGTATGTCAACCATACTGGCTGCAGTATTTCTTGTAAGAGGTTCATGATGTAGAACTGAAGATGGGATGTTAAACACACAACTCTTCTTTAATGTATCAAAATTCATAAAAAAAGAGGTGAGGCCAATCTTCTGGCTAATGGCATCAACCACACTAAAGGAATCTTTACCACTCTCCTCAGATTTGTTGTAGAGAACACATTCCCCTAAAACGACTGATGCTAATCCACGCACAAATGTACCAGCATTTGGACTTGAAACTAGCTCTAGCACATACGTAAGATGTGCTGGAGCAGCTAGAAAGCAGTTTACAGCATTCGAGCAATCTGCCAGCCATGTAATCAGCAATCGGAGAATAATTGGCCGAGTATATGATTCATCCTCCGGATTTGTTTTGCTCAGGCTACTATCTTTGCTTTTACTTGAGGCTGCAAGTGCTAAAAACCTCACAACACGGTGTAAAAGAGGCTCTGATGAACCCAAAGATGGAACTGGCGCTGCAAGCTCAATTCTTAAAACCTGTGGTAAGAAGTGTCATAGAAAGGATCAGTGATTAACGAACCTAACATGACAAGAGGAAAACAACAGTGAACAATCCAGCAATGCTCTAATTACTAATGGAACTTTCAAGTAAAGAGTTCTTTAACAGCTTTGCATCAGGGACTGGGAGAAACAGTTCCTTAATTTATAACATAGAAATTAAAACTGAAACTGAAAAAAATACAGAAAAAAACTCCGTTCTCCATATAATGAAAGGTGAAGTCATACCTGCTCTTTGCACTGCACATTGTCCTCCAGTAGATGAGATAGAACACTGGCAGCTCTGCAGCATGTCTGTGGTCAATGGTACCAATCGAGTTATGGCAAATTATCGCAAACTAGTTGGACTCTATTTAGTAAAATATGCTTGAAGTATGACATTCAGCCCAAAAAATGTTTTTTCAGCCATTCAGAACAAGATTTAACAAATCATTGCTCACAGTACAATGTATGAAAAGCTAGGCATTAACACAAAATCCAGAATACACTTATTCTGATGCTCAAAAGCTAGTTCTGAGGTTCTATTATGTTAAAAGCAAAACTGCATAGAGTTACATTATGTCCTAACTCCTCTACAAATCTACAGCACATACTGATCACCCTAGTGCAAGACTGGAATTTTCGCCATGGTGCTCTAGTGATTAGAGAACTGAAGAGATTATGTACATATGGTGTTCCAGTATTACAAAATAGAAAATATTGGGGCTGTCTTACCTCGAGATGCTCATTAGTCTCACTCGATGATAGAGCATGTAAGAGCATGCTGTCATACAAAAACAATTCAGGTAAGATTACTAACAAATATGAACTAAAACAAAGGCACAGGCCTCTTAGATGGACATGGCAGAACACGAAAATATATGCCTTAAGCAAGAAGCAGCTGCAGAATTGGAACCAATAGAATTTGCTTTATCACTATCAAGATATAGAGATCAAAGTGAGAGGTAAAATAAGCAGGTTTATTCAACGATCTAACACACCTTCCAAATGACATGCTTCCATCATCTTTAAAATTAATAATACTAGTGGAATGTGGTTGTGGAGCCATTGTGGAAGCTAACAAGGCTTGCCCACCTGAATTCTTCTGTTACAAATGACAATAGAATATTTTCAAATGATGTGCACAATTGCAGTGTCAATTAAAAGATGTGCTAGAAATGCTGAAATCACTAGACACAAAAATAAATAAATTACTGATCCGCCACGAAGAGAATTGACTGATCAAGCTTCACAAATATCCAGACTGATTCATTATACCATTGAACAAAAGTATGCTTAAGGGAATAGCACGAATTGGTACTGCAATTTAACCTCACAAAAGCACTTCAATACATAATCCGCTGCTACAAACTCCTGAATCATAGCTGTTCGCAAAACAATTCGTAGGATAGCATTTAATGCAGGTTCAACATGAGGCTCCTCTCCAACTACTTTATTTGCAAGGCTATCAAGATTATGAGGATTTCCTGTAACAAAATCACCAATGCAATGCAATGCCTGAAAAGAAAAGGCAAAACAGAAAAAATGAGATAAAATATGGCTACAAACCATTACAAAACAAAGTAGCTTGAGCAAAGACATGGGAAGAAGCATAGACAAGAATTGGATCCCTCACTATGAAGAGTACCTCATAAGATATCAGACAGGTAAATTAACAGCAATGCAGAAAAGTAATCAACATATGCAAAATATAAGCTATATATGTGCAATAAAACATGCAAGACCACTTCAACAAAAAAACTATACAAAGAGTGGTAAAAGGTGGTAAAGAGAAACCTAGATAGTAAAAAAGGGAGGTCTTTCTAAGGAAATTTACATCCAGTTAATAAAATTGAAGCTCCAATTTCCATGGGTTCAGGAATGCAAGAAACAAGAGAAGTTTTGACCTGTCTAGTTGCATAATGACTGGAGATGACAAGTGGATTATTCAAAAATGGCTACATGATGGCTAAGCTAACGCGGCAGGCATGGCAATAACCAAAAAAAGTGGGCATTGATTTGAACATCAATCCTTGCTTAGTGCTATTTGTGTTGCCAAAAGGAACACCAAACTTTGTCTTCAAACAAGTAAAACACAGCAATAACAGCTTTTTATGCATTGGTTCACACACCAGTAACTTTCCCAAAAACTCCCAGTAAAAGGACAATGAGCAATGAAATAAAACATCTTACCAAACATCGAACAGCAACTGAAGCCCATTGACTTTCAACCCCCAACATTAAAAGATGATCCAAAACTTTGTTCTGCAAGTGTTTAAATTGGAAACACAATTTTCAAGTTAAAGATTTCTGCTTGTTTGTACAGTTTCCCAAATTATTACCTGTGCCAGCGCATTCTGATTAGAAAGCCTATTAGTTCCTTTTCCTGGTTCACCCTCTGAACCACCCATCAGAAGCATTTCAACAGTTTCCAATGCATTGAGCAGATTTATTGTCTACTGGCATGGGTGATTTTAAAAGTAAGAAGATAATACAAGTCAACATAGATAAGACAATCAAATGAAGCAACATCTCCCAATAGTGGTTGGTAAAATGTTATAGTTAGTAAGAGTATGTATTAAATGCAGTCATTACATTTGTGTGTGAAGATTGAATAAAATTGTAATGATTGTGTTTTATACACATTATTGACTAGCTTTTATGTGTTTAGCTATGTGTGTATAAAAGTAATGATTGCTTTTAAACAAATGAAAAGAAGAATAGTGTATAAAGAAATAAGTATGGGGAGCTCAACTTAGTTAACAAGCATTTGGCTAGTTAAGTGCAGCTAATCTTGACTAACTAGTTAGTCACACTCTTACTTTTTTACCAAAAGAAGCCTTAGACAGTAGCATGTTATTAGAGGAACCATACCTTTTGCTGGGTGAAGTTAAAGGCGCTACCTCTTTGAAGCTTCAAAATTGATACTACAGGGTCAAATCCAATAGTTTCCTTCAGAAGTACCTATACAGCAGAAGAATATACAGTAACCAAATCAATAAAAATAAGAATGAACAGCTCAAGACCACTGACCTGATTGGAGGTATTAGTGCGAATGAGATTCTTCAGCAATTCAAGACAATCCTGTTTGCAATAAATAGATTCAAGAAGTGAACAAAAGCTCACAGAGAGTCATGATAGGATCAAAATTTTGGAAATAATGGTTCAGGTAGAGCTTGCAATGGTTCAAAACGGAATAATTAGATCATGTGTACTATAGCTAAATTCAATTTTAATCATACAGAGGCATCTTAACCACAAAAGAGACAGAAGATACAATAGCTGCTGGATAAAGTTTGCACGACTTGAATGAAATGACTAACTAATGAAAGATACCCATTTTTGGGACAGAAACCATGGACAGGATGTACATTTATCAATAAAAACATCAGACTACACTGTGCAGAAGACTTTAGAGCAATAACCTGCACAACAACACCTCCTTCAGAACCCCCTTCCTCTTTTATTATGCTAAATATCTTCTCAAATGCACCTTCAAAAACCACAATCTTTTGGATTTCCTGAAAAGAAAACTTGATTTCAACACTGAAAATACATTTATGAAAGTTCTTGTAACTGGTATATGACTTTTCAAACTAATAGTTTACCTCAGCCTCACGAGTCAGATAAGTAAGGAGCAGTAGGGCTTCATTTCTTATAACCTTTAATCCAAAAAAAGGGCATTTGATTAGAAAATGGACACTTAGTAATTGTTTCCTTAATGAGAAAAAACTAAGCAATTTCACCTTGCAAAAAGGATGCATATAATCAGTAAGGATGCATCTAATCAGTACTAAGCATAAAATTTGGCATGTCAGACTTGCATTCTTAACAAGCATTTAAGAAGCATAACATTTCATGCTTGAGTAAGAAAAGCATAGCCAGATTTTCTTAGCATAAGACAAGGTAGTCATATGCCTAGGATATTATGTAGCAACCCTCCATGTTGATCTATTGGAATGACTAGACAGATGAATTTTTAAAACATATGAACCCATTATCAAAATTATCTATCTAAAATATTACTTCTAAAACATCAACTATGATGGAAGAAGAGCAGTGAATAGCTGCTACTTAGCCTAGCGGGTTTCTTACTATGGGGATATCCCCAGCCTGTCAGATTTCTGATCAATAGAGCCCCACTTGGGAAGTGATGATCACGAGAAAATCGTGATTAATTATGTCTTGTGATCAATTATGTGAGTAATAAATCATCACAGGATTTTAATCACATAAATCTCCCAAATTGTTATGATTATGTTTGGATGTGAACAAGTCCGGTCATAGAAATTTAAGACATGTTTGGATGAGTAGAGAGTGAGGTGATGACTGTGTGATGATCACCTGCCAAATAACTACATAACTGGGCCCTAGGAATCTAGGCACTCCAGCTGAATAAGTATGTTGGCATAACAGCTAGGTGTAGATCTTTGATGACACTAGCTAGTTGCAATGCGAGTTAACATTTCCTCTCAGGACACAAGCTCACTTTGTAGACTTGCATCACAGTAATGGAGCAAATTTGTCTATGCAGAAGAGTAGGATTCAAGACAAAATCATCTCCTTAGATATTGGAAAGAGAACTGGTTTCTATATCCCTTTGCAGTAAGAAGAGTGACATGATATCTAACCTCGCGATCCATGAGCATATCCATAAGACGAGTTATTCCACCATGTATTGAAAGAATTGCCTCCTGCAGCCTGAAAGAGTGAGCACAGAAACTTAACCAAGAGGTGTACAAAATAATACCACAGCTAAGTGAGAGGAAAAAACAGAAGCAAGAGCGAGTCATATCAGTAATCTCCTGAGTACCTATTAGGAGAATGTGTAAGGAGGGATGTAAGAAGCTGAAGTGTGTAATATCTGACATAGAAGTCATCTTCAGACTGCACGATTGACAATGGATGAAAAAACAGTTAATGCAAGTGAAAATGGCATCAACATTACGAAAAGGGGAGAAAATTACCAACAAACTTAGAAGAAGGGAGATGCTCTCTGACTCTCGAGACAGAAGGTCACAGTTCATTGATGCTGGCTGAACCTCATTTTTTGCTCCATGCGCAGTATCAATAGGAGTCAATGCACTTACAAGAGTTTCCAAGGCCCCTCGGGTCAGCTCAACATCATTTCTCTCTTCTTTCAAGACACTTAAGAGAACAGGAAATCCTGTATAAAGCAACAAAAAGAGCAGGGATAAGACATGCAAAGATGAATGGATAACATGAATGGACAGATACTAAAATGAAGCACCAACCCATTGCCCCAAATGCAAGCTGAGCTGAACGACTTTCAGCTACAACAGACTGGAGTTCAGACATTGCAGCATGCCTATCCTCTGCCAGCTTGCCAGTGCTTACACGATCCAGAAGACGTTCAACATGGCTGTGGAAGAACCCATTTTGATGAGAAAAAAAATAAACTAAACAAAAGAGCCTTTGGCATTTGGAGAAAATGCTAAAGATAGAAATGCTTATTCTGGGTCAGTAGATGGTGAAACTGATATGAAAATGATGAGGATCATATAAAAGATGCTATGAAATGATGACTCTGAGCCTCAATTCCAACATAAATGCAGTAAGAGCAAAAAAAGAAAAAGATTTTGGGAAAACAATGACATACTTGAATACCAAAAATTTTTCTGGCCATTCCATGCCAAACTAGTTCCTCAGATGACTAGCCAACAATATCATGGACTTCTATATGAAGATAATCAGTAGTGTTCATGAAATTGAATGCCATTCTAAGAATACAAATCTACATTCACTGCTAATGATTTTGTTTTCTTCTGACTGTTTATCATTTACCTCATTCTAACATTTTTAAATGTAACTCTGGCATTATTATAAGGTGCTTAAAGAAAAAACTGGATAGTATTATAAATAATTTACAAATGCTATATGTCTAGGAAATAGTGAGATTGCGCCTTGAAATATTGGTTATGCTCACATTCCACTGTCCTTTCCTCTACTAGCTATTATACAGTTTGTGTAAATATGTCTATGAGTACCTAGCTATACAGCATCATCAAACATATTTACCAGCACCAGTTGGAATGCAAAAGAAACCATAAACAGCTTTACTTCTTTACTGAAATGGTGTGCATACAAAGCTACAGAATTTTCTTCTTCAACAAAGTATCAGATGTAATGACAGGAAAATTACAAAATATATCAGAAACTAAAGAATCAAGAAAAAATGGGAAAACAACCATAAACAGCGAAAAATACTCTGAAAAATTAGGAAAGAATACCTGTCTTCCGTAGAATTGGAATTTTCATTTCCAAAAACAAGCCCGCCGACACCCTGCATGAGATTGTTAACATCGAGAACCATGAGATTCAAAATTTGTTAGAAGGCAACTAATAGAAGAATTAAATCCTATCGAGTACATCACTATCGCATAACCAGTTTCTCGAATCTAACTCCTATTTCACATTTCCTTAGTTCTTTCAAACATTTTCAAGGCAAAAAAAGACAATAAAACAAAAAATCCCAAGAAAATCCTGCTCAAAACGAACCAAAAAAGAACTACAAAATCTAAATCCGCTGGATCAAATCTGCTCATTAGAATCCTCCAATCCGCCATCGAAAGGCGAAGGATACGCATTCTGCAACTATACAATGGATTCAGCAACTCAAAAGCAAAATCAAGAAGCGGAAAATCGCTGAAAAGGCATATGGGAGAACGGATTACCTGAGCAACGGCGTTGAGATTGAGGCGCCCGAGCTTGAAATCCATGGCGTTGTGTGTGATTGGAACCCTAGAGATCGAAGAACCCCCTTCTTGCCCTCCGCAATCGGGTCCCAAATCACGAGCTCCCCGCTTGTCTTCGCCTTCGAAACGGCACCTCGAATTCTGCAATTTAGGGGTAGAGCTGTAAACGAGACGAACTCGAGCGAACCCACCCGAGCTTGAGTTCGGTCGAAATTCAAACGGGAGTGCTCGAGTTCCATCGAGTTCCAAAGGAATCTGGCGATAGGAGTTCGACTTAGGTTCTTTTCTGACGCGAACCGCTCGAATAGGTTCGAAAAAGTTTGAATGGCTACGCGAGAGGGGACGGGAGCATGGGCTAGGGTGTGTTCGTTACCGAAGTTGACCGAAGTAATGATTAATTCAATGGAGATGATGATGACGTATCATACGATTTCCGCAAATTTAATTATTTATTTATACTTTTGAAAAACATGAAGATTCCATTTTTTTTTTTCCAAATTTTCGTGTTTGTTTTATTAAAAATTTTTGATAATATTTTAAGTTTTATGAGTTTGATGGTTTGTTTCATTTAATTTTTATTAGAATAGAAGTTTAAATTTTTTGTCCGATATATATGGTCGATCGAACCTAGTAAAGATGGAAATATAATTTTTATTAGTAATATCCAAACAATTGAACTTGATAAAAATATACAATTTATATAAGAAGTGTTTGAATTGACTTGAAATTTTAAAAGTAACAAAAGAGAGGTCACTTCCGTCACTTTCATTGTTTGAACACAGAGCACATTTTGAAGTGACGGATGGGTGAAAATAAATTTAAAACTAATTCTATAATTTTTGATAAAGGGGAAGAGGAAGTGGCACAGAAGTGAGAGAAGTGGATTGGGATCCACCTCCCCACTTTAGTGAATTTAGCCTCGCACAAGTGGTGTGCATGGTGATTTTGTCATTTAAAAAGGCTCCTACATTCACCTCTTTGTCTTACAATCAACATCCTCCTTTCTTTTAGTGCTCATTGTCGTCATTCCATATTCGCCGAAATCAAACCCACCATGTCCTAGTGGGCTTGTTGATCTTATTCTCGGCTCCAACCTCACTTGAGCCAAATATTGCTTCTATGCTTGTTAGATTCGTTCTATCATTGGCCAATTTTGCTTCTATTCTTGTCCTAACTGAATGTGCTTTTATCCTAACCAAATCTGCTCCCTCACCCTGGTCGACTAGATATGCTCCCTCACCCTCTCCAGTCATACATGTTTCCTCACCCTTGCACTAGCTGACTTTGTACTAGCCCCTACACTGGTCGGCTCTATTTTAACCCCTATGTTAGGCTCTGATCTCGGCCCTAGGCTAGTCGGCTTTGTTCTAGTCCCCGCATTGGCTGACTTTGATCTAAAAGGGCATGCCCCTTCTCCCTGATCTCTCTTTCCATCTGTCCTTCTCATAAAAGATGTCCTCTTTAATATCCAATCCTCTTATACAAACAGAATATGTATACATATGCATACATTCAAAGCGATGATGATGCCAAATCACCACTTGCATGTGGGAAGGTGAGTGATTAGACTTGAGTTTTCTTCTTTGGCTTCCTCCTCCCTATTTGTAGTAATGGCATGCAAGACTTAGATGGTCTGCAAAGGCAATCGCCTCCTGTCATTCTAATAAAAGAGGTTGATGTCTGAGGTGAGAAATCTTGGGTTTGGATGATAGATCAAAGGTGAATTCAAGTCTCTTGAATTTCTGTCTTCATATTTGGGTTTTCAATAACTTTTGTTATGTTTTTGTTTTTAGGTTTTTATTGCTGAGGTGTTATAGTTTTCTTTTGGCTTTTTTTTTATGATATTCTAATTTATAATCTCATTTTATCCTTTTTTTTATTTCTTGATTTTATTTGTTTGGGGTTTCACGAGAGATGATGGCAATGACGATGCTATTTGTCGACATATGCAATCTTGACATGTGGAAGGTGATTGAATAGACCATAGTTTTTTTTCTCTAACTTCAGCCTCCTCTCTATGTAGCAATGGCATGGCGACTTGGATAGTTTGCGAAGGCAACCGTCGTCTATTGTTCCATTAAAGATATTGTTCCATTAAAGATGGTTGATGCCTGGGGAGAGAGATCTTTTGTTTTAATAATAGATGAAAGGTGATTTCGAGTTTTTTGAATGTTTGCCTTTATTTTTGGTTTATTTGGTGATATTTGTTGGATAACTATGAGCTTTTGGTTTGATGGAGGTCTTTTCTTTGTTTTTGTTCCAATTGATAGCTTGGATCGTTGCTGTTTCGAATCCCATGCATGGAGGCTTACTGTTCAATTTTGAATTATTTCATTTCTGTTTTAAAGACAATGACTTGTTGTGTTGAATGTTTATGGTTTAATTCATCAATTGAATGATTCTAGCTGATACACAACGAGGAAATAGAGTGACACAAGATAGACATAATTCTAGTTGGCCTCCCTTTGATCTATCATCGGCAAAGCCTTCAAACTCCTAGACATTTGAATGGGAGAACATCAGAAACTTGGCTTTTCTCGAAACAAGAAGAAAACCCCTCTTTCTGTAAGTCTCTTTATCTCCTCGTTAGTTGTTACAATTCTTTCTCTGCTTCTCTGCCATTGTTCTTTTCCACTGAATCCATGCACATTATTAACCAAGCGAGGTAATTTTGATTTCACCAGATATACATTCTACACTATGGAAAAGAAGTAATCCTAAAGTGGAACATGGGCATTCTGTTGTTCTTGGTAAATGGTGACATTGATGTTCCCTTTCCTGGGAGCATGTTATCTTTCTAGAAGAAATTATTTTTCGTTGTTGGGAGCATGTTACTGCACATATAGGCCCATAAGCTGAGCACAGCGACATGCTTGTAAAGTTAGTAAGATGAAAATGGATTTCAGATCAGGCATTTTTTTTCACTTGTGTAGACTTCATTATCTGCTGCCTTGTTTTTAGGTTCAACATATGCAGAGATTATTATTCATTTTGTTTGTACACAGCATTTACTTGACCTTTTATTTTTCATTATGGCATCTATTTTACCTTGTCACTTTACATGTTGGCCTTTATTTATAGAACCAATTTTATGTTTTGCTTAACATAATCCTGTAGTTTATGTAAGTCTTGGCTCTTCATAACCAATCTTATGATAAACTTTTACTTGCAATTCTTTCATTTCAGAACACTAAGGAAAGCCCTTTAATTCATGTAAGTTATGTGTGTTTTGAAGGAATTAATGGTTCTTACTATCTGAAAGAGGCATGCTAACCATGGATATTTGATTGCAGAAACTAGTTTTCTATTTTCTCTAGTTTTTGGATGGCAAGGTCATTTTTGTTGAAGTTGCCAAACCAAATTCAGAGCTGCACGAGATTGGAAACAAACCCCAAGACATTAATCTCTTGCTTCCGTAGATTACTCGTTTACTTGTACTAACAATGTAATTTTTGTCTGCAAAATTTTCTCGCCTTGATATTTTTTATAAACTAAATAAAAGTTTTTTTTCTTGTAATAGATATCCAATGAACAATCTTAAATTGGCTTGGCATCGATTAGATCGATTAACTATCTTCTAAGAATTTTCGAGGTAATTACTTATTAGGTCTGAGATTATTTTGCACGGTATAATTTAAAAAAATTAAAAATTTCTAATTTTTACACATAGATAATTATTAATTGAGATGTTCTAGCATGTTCTTTGTGTTTGATCTATCCTAGATTTTGAGTTGCCCATATTTATTCTTAGGTCTCCTAAGCAGATGCATGGGTAGAAATTAGGTACACCGCACCATCTCCGGTATTCTAAATATTTTAATTATACTTAATTAGTTAAATATTATTTTTTATTATCTTAATTATTAAAATCAATAAAATTAAATTTTATCTAACTATAGTTAATTTTTTAAATAAATAGTTGTATTAGTTTTATTTATTAATAAATATTATATTTATAACTAATATAATTACCAAATCACTTATTCATTTTTACGTATCATCCTATTCAAAAGACCAAAGTCATACTTTTTACTTTGAATTTCGCCATTCAAATAACCGAAATCATGAAACTCACAGAACTATCACTTTTTCCACTTTTATATCAAAATTTATCAGACGACCGAATTCACATTTCTGTCACTTCTATCACCTTTATTACTTCTAATACTTGTAGAAGTATAACCCTATCCAAACACATCCTAAATTCAAGTAAAATTTCATTTTTTGTCAATTTTTTTTTTGTAATTTTTCTCTGATAAGAACATGTGATCATTCTCAATCCTTCTCTTCTATCGGAACTAGTGACTTTGGCTTCAGCTCAAAATTAAATGACTTCCTAATTTGGTGTAACCAAACTCTTGAAATTGAGTTCATCGTATCACATTACACATCACATATATTGCCTATTGCAATAAAAAAACTCGGCTAAAATACACAATACCAAAAAATAATCATATACACAAGATTTAGTTCACATTCTCAATACATTTGAGTCATCATCGATAATTTCAATCCAACATTAATAACATAGTAATAGAAAAAAAAAATCTGATTTTCAATAAACACCACACAAAGATCACATAACAATAAAAATTTTAGAGCATCAAAGCCCACAAAACTTAAGAGAATGAATATCTTCTCATAGCACCACTCATGATGGCACAACAAGCCTATGAAAGTCGGAATGAATAGGAGAGGAGGGGCAACTGGAGTTAAGAAGAGCTCATAGAAGTCCTATAGAGCTTGAGACGAGAGAAAGAGAAGGAATGGCTAGAGTACAGACTAGTACAATAATAGATATACAACATGCATAGCTCTTGTAGTTAGAAAGCCAAAATCAGGCAACATGGAGCAAAGAGGAGGGATTAGCTAGCAAGGTGCGCATAAGGCTGCAAAAGGGTCAGCAAAGCATGTTCAAGGCCAAGATTGGCTGGCAGGGAGTGCACAAGGTTGGATCAACTGATAGGACATGCATAAGACTGGATTGATGGACAGAGTATGCAAAAAATTGGGAACAATGAGGAAGAAGTGCATAAGGCCGAGAACAAGCTAACAAAGCACACACAAGATCAAGATTGGCTAGCAAGGCATACACAAGCCAAATCAATGGATAGAGTGCACACAAAGAGGAATCGACTAACAAGACACAAGGATCACCATGATCGAGCACCAAGTGGTTGGTAGATATTTGGTAGGGTACAAAGAAGAGGATGATGTAGGGATGAAATAGGGAACGGGCCATTTCGAGAATAATGGGCTGTAAAATTTGTATACTTCTAGAGAAGGAAGTCAGGGATGATAGGGCAATCTTTCTAGAGCAGTTAGGCGATTGCTAGAAAAAAAGTGAAAGTTGCAAAAGTACAAAGCAATGCAAAATTTTGGAAACTAAAAGTACTAACTTCGGCTACTTTTGTAGGTTCAATGTTACTAAATAGCCAAAGTCATATGTGACTTTCGTAGTTTCCAAATACTACCTTAGCTCAATAGTATCATGCATGTCAATATTTATTAGCATCTAAAAGTCTAAAGATAACTGCACCAAATCCAAGTCTATATAACCCTTTCATCTACAAGTTGACAAGTATTTTAACAACCTGGTTTATTTCTTGATATATATAAATCACATAGAAATTTAATGACATCATATACCTGAGTATCACAGGTAGAAATAAAACATTTTTAATGAGGGGGGTATTACTGTATTGTTAATAACTATGTATAAATAGGTAAATAATATTATTATTTAATTTAAATAAAATTAATTTAAACTATTTTTAAAATTTTAAAATTTTTTATATTTATACCTAGAAAATTATGAAATATTTTTAGATAGCTCTACCAAAATAATACTATGCATATGCATAATGAAACATGTATGTAATTTAATAATTTTTTAAAATAAATGAAAAATAATTTGTTTTTAGTAGCATTTTAACTTTGGTTCTAAAATTGATAAACATCTAAAACTATTTATAAACATAGAAATTTATAAACTATATATCAACTATAAATAAAAAAATTAATAAAAAATTTAAATTAAAATATGATACTAATATAGAATTTTTTTTTAGGGTGGACAAAAGGGGGGATATGCCCCTGCCCCTCTAGCTTTGTCCGTGCTGAGTAATATGGGTTCTCCCAGTATGTTATGATAGTGATCAATCCCAATTAATCTAATTACACGAAAAAAAGTGTTTTTATTATTCTTTTTATCCATGTGAACTAAATTATTTCAAGTATCTAATAAACATAATATATATTATAAATGATTTTTTGTCTTTTGATTTTTATTATTTAAATAATTATCTGAATAAATCTTAATTAATTATTGTCCTTTTTTTATTTCATTCGTTTTCATCTACCCATTTTCATGAAAATTGGTTAAAAAAGCTCCTGAATAAATTTTAATTAATTATTTTTTTATTTCATCTCTTTTTTTTCTTTATTTTCATGAATTTATGATTTTTTATTTGGGAGAGATATTTTTCTTTTATTTTTCCTGATTTTTGAAGGCTCAAAATGATAACCTAAGAGGAGGGAGGGAGGGAGGGGGGTGGTGAATTAGATTTAATAAAAATAATAATTATTTTGAGATTGAAAACCAATTCACAAACTAATAACAAAATCATAAATTCATGAGTAAGAAATCAATCACGGATGCTAAAAAAAGAAATAAGTAAAGTAAAGACGATACTATGATTTTTACATGGTTTAGTGACCAATCGTGACTACTTCATGTCTCTTGTCTCGATCTTAAAGGCTTGAACTCTCCACTAGAGTCATTATTTTTTGAGGTGAAATCAAGTCTTTACACTACCTTACAATTTGTGAGTGTTGTTTTCTTTGGGTGAAACCGTGCCTGTACAACTCTTGCTCTAACTGAGCAATAGTTGATTACTACACCTAAGATTTCTTCCTCATACACTACTAACATCTTTAGAGTGTTTACAAGTAAATAAAATAAAAATGAGATATTATTTGACCTCTCTACAAAAATCTCTCAAGATGAGCACAGGGTTAGAAGATTTGATATAAAATTTAAGGCTTAGAGCACTTAAAGATTGGAAGGATTGAAGGATTTTAATCTCTTCTCTAAAATGAATTAGAAGATATAAAACTTATTTAGAGAAGCCCATCCTAGCCTATTTATTTTTATGGGTCAAAATTAGCCATTGGGGTGAAATTCCTCAACTAATTTCACTCTAATGGTAAAAAAATAGTCATTAGTTGTGCAAAAAACTCAAATTGATTGACTGCTTGGCCAATTGGTCATCCGGTTCTAATAAACCAGGACTGTCCCTTCTGCCAATTGTTTAGTTTCTCAACCGGTGGTCCAGTTTTACTTAGGTTAGAAGTTTGAATATTCTCTCTTACATAATAGGTCATCTGTTAAACTAAGTGGATGTTCAATTCTATCAGAAAGATTCTGTTAAGAGCTTCCTGTAGAATCTAACATGATGAATGCTCCAAATAATTAATTTCAAAAGCAAATCTTCAACTTTACTAAAATAAATGAAAAATCTAAATCTAATAAGTCGACTTAATCTCTTGAGGTTTTTTTAAGCCATCTCCAATTTTTCAAGTTTCGTTCGTTAATTCATTATCACACATTATCTTCAAGACTATCTTTAAGTTTGTCTATACTTGAGGCTTCCGAATGGACTTGATCTTCATTTCATGCTTGGCTTAGCTATAACTACACAACTTAAGATATGATCCAATACAAGATTTATTTAGGTAATAAGTTCCTCCTTTTTAATGATGAAAAACTCTCACAAAAATAAAATAAATAATTTAGTTGATAATTTTTTTATATATAATTTAATTCATGTATCATCAACTAGAGCAATATACATGAAAAAATCACTTCAGCAAAAAAAATAGCATGCTTCTCTTTACTCAAACAATTTTTTCCCTATTTAAAGTAAATTTAGCCATGTCATTTATCTCTCTCTTTTGACATCAACAAAAGGGTATATCCAACATGAACAATTACAAAAGTGCAGAAGAGTAAGTCCATATAGAATATAATTGCACTAATAAAAATTTTGAGAACCTAATAAGAAGATAGTGATATTAACATCCATGAGATCTCATTAAAATATCATCAAAACATAAATGAATACTCCCCTTTTCTATGGTACTAGTAGCATCATATTCAACTATTTGAGTCAATTTTAGGTGAAATTAAATCAAATAAAAATTTAGGCAGAACAGAGGCTTGAACGCTACTAAAATACAACTTGAACACACCAAACTGGTCATTGTTTGGTAAATATCAGACTGGTCTATCGGTTGCCTGATTCTCAAAATCAGTTAATTGATTCTCATGAATTAAGACTGGTGGCACCTCTAAGTCGATCAACTAGTACCTTTAACCAATTGATCAGTTTTGATGAACCAATACTACCAGCTCTCTACTAGTTGATTGGCACCCTAAACTAATTAACCAATTTTGATAAACCAATACTGGCAGCTCTCTGTCGGTCAACTAGTACTCTCAATCAATTGCCTAATGTGGATTCAGATCGAAAGAAATTGGTTTTTTGATGAGCCGAGTACAAGATTCTTTTTCCATAAAGAGGCCCTAAAGTTCACAAAATCACAATTTAGCTTAAACTCTCCAAAAACATTTGTAAATAAACCTTTTATAAATTTAATATTCAAGTTGAGCACAATTTTTAAAATTTCCTTATCTACAATAAATAAATCATCCTCATCCAATCCAAATATATCTTCATCTAATATTAAAACAAACTTATCCTTATCCATTTACAAATACATCCACGATTCAAAATTTCAAATAGTGAGATTGAGATCTAATTCAACTCGATCTCTACAATCCTTATATAAACCCCTTTCAACATCAAAAGAAGGAGAGATCAAAAGCTGAAAAGAGAGGAAGATAGGCCTTGAAACCAGAAGGGGAGAAGGAAATCAAAGGAGGATTTCAGCTACAAGTCTGCGAGCAAAACAAAGAAGGCAAGGTTCTCATCATTCTTATTCCTTCTTCATTTTTTTTTCTTTCTTCTTGCTCTTGCTCTATTTTCTGTCAAGGCATCTTATTGTCAGAGCTCTGCCTAGTCCTGCTTCCTTTCTCCATCCCCTTTCATAAGCTCTATTACAGCCATGTCCACTTGCAGTTCCATCTCCTCCTTATGCTAGTCACTGCTTTGCCCATTGTTGTTGAGGAAAGGGGCTAGAACTAGCTAGCTCTGGCTTGATCTAGCCCAAATTTGAAGGAGAGGTGCTGCCCCTCTTCGATGGAGGGTAGAATGAAGAAGAAAGAGTAGATGGCACGAGTGATAAAAGATGAAGAAAGAGAAAAGTAGGAAAGAGAAAGAAAAACTAAAAAAACTAAAAAAAAATAATTATTGCTAGTTTGCATGTAGGAAAAAAACGAAAAAATGAGGAAAAAATCAAAGAAGAAAAAAGAAAGAAGAAAAAAAGAGAAAGGAAAACAAAAGAAAGAGTCGCTAAAAAAAAACAAAGAAAAAAAAAATATTCTCACCTTGATGAACGCACTCCTGTCAATTGACTTAGGACTGATTTGCAGGCTCATTCGAAAGTCAACTCAGACCTAGGCCTATAAAGCTAGCCCACAGGCTCACCTAAAATTTTGATCTAGGACCAACTTGTGAACTTGTCTAAAAAATATTTTGACCTATGGTTAGTCTACAGACTCGTTCGAAAGTCATTCTGATTAAGGAATAGTCTACTGATTTGTTTGAAAGTCATTTTGACTAATACCTAACTGTGAGCTTGCCCGAAAGTCATTTGAATCAAAGGCTAGCTTGCGGGCTCACTTAAAAATCCAATCAATTTAGGGTCAACCTGTGGGCTCACCCAAAAATCAAATTCAGATGTAAGGCTAGTCTACTGGCTCATCTGAAAGTCTAATCAACTAAAAGCTAGTTTATGGGCTCACTTAAAAGTCCAAGATGACCTAGGGTCAACCTCAGGTATTTAAGTAGATTTTACAAGCCAACTTTGACTTTAAGTTTGACAAAAATTAGAATTGAACTTTGAGCCTTGTGATGAGTGGGGTCCAATTTAAAGTAGAAAAGGGCTAAGAATTTAGGCTCAACATGCTAAACTAAGCTTTATTGGTAGACCGCTTGATGAACCAGTCAATCATTTCTCATAACTTAAGTTGGCAGTGCTTAGTGGATCGATTGGTTCGTTACCTGTCATCTAATTAATGTGTAACCTGCAAATATAGAAAACAAATTTCTCTCAAAATCCATCAAGAATCAACCTAGGACATTCTACTCAGATAATAGAGTGTTTTTTCTTTGCCCTCTCTATTATTTTGGGTAAAAAGTACCCCCAGATCCTTCTATTATGGTCATGTAAAGAATAAGGGGTTTATAAGGTAGAGGTTGCCAAGACTAGTGACTTTCGGAGATACTGCTTGATCTCTTCGAAGGCTTATTGGGAGTCTCAATTACAAATGAATGGAGTGTCCTTTTTCATCAATCTGAAAAAAGGCTTGTATTTTCTAGAGGTTTGAAATGAATCTCCTTATGCATGCGAGTCAACCTTGAAACGACCTCAATTGCTTTAAGTTGCTAGGTGATGACATATCTAAAATAGCTTTGATATTAGATGGATCAATTTCAATCCCTCAATGTTTGATAAAAAAGCCAAGAAATTTTTTCAATGATACCCCAAAAGCACACTTCATACAATTCATCTTTAAGTTATATTTTCTAAGATAGTCAAACACCATTCTTAGGTCTTGGAAATGTCCGCCTTTGGACTTAGTCTTGACCACCAAGTCATCTACATAATATTTCATCAACTGGTGTATGAGATCATCAAAGATTTGGTTCATGGCCTTTTGATAAGTGGCACTCTTATTCTTGAGTCCGAAGGGCATTACCTTGTAGTAATAGATACCAATTGGAGTTTAGAAGGCTATTTTTTCCCCATCATCATGATGCATCTTGATTTAGTTATATCCTGAAAAATCATTCATGAAGGAGAATATTTTTGAAGTCGACCATGTTGTCAATCATGATTTCCATTATTGGCAATGGAAAATTATCTTTTAGACATGCTTTATTCAAGTCTCTGTAGTGCACACAAATGCAGATTTGACCATTCTTCTTTTTTACTAGCATGATGCTTATCACTTGCCCTAGGTATTTTTTCCTCTTTAATGAAGCCTGCTTCAATCAATTTCTTCATTTCTTCTATTGCCTTCTATTATATGTTGAATTTCATCTTCCTATGTGCTTGTTTGATAGGTGAAAGCTTGAAATTGATGGCTATCTTGTGGACTGCAATTTTAGGATTTAGTCTAGGCATCTCTTTATAGCTTCATGTGAAGTAGTCAATGTACTCTTGGAGCACTACTTTGAGTTAAGTTTGGCTTTTCTCTAAAAGTTGAGTGCTAATGAAAGTTGGCTTGGGGTCCTCCTTTGAGCCTAGGTTGATCTCGATCAGTTTATCGACCGTAGTTTGCCCCCTATCCTCAAGTTATAGTGGTGCTTCTTTTGGTTTAAGAATTATTTATTCACCAAGTGGTTGATCATATTGAGTGAGATTTGACAAAGGTTCATCTGAGGGAATTTTGGCTGCATCATGCCCTTTTTCTTTTGGCCCTAAAGAAATTTCACCAAGGATGTCAACTTCTTGTGATGTCTAGAGAGTCATAGCTATCTTGGTGCATGCATTAGGGGCTATTGATGTCATTTGATCATCCTAAATATAGGTGAGAGGTCCAATAGTAACCATAAGGTATGTGTGAGTATTTAGAGTAATATAGCCCAATCCTTTAGTGCTCTTATTTCTCTTCTAGGAATGTAACTGCACCCTTGGGGTAGATCCCATAGATTCTTAAAGAAATGACTCTCTCTCTCTCTCTCTGTTTATGTATGTCCACAACCATATTTGTTAATTATCTACAAAGCTGATTCAAAAAATATTTAGGCATAACTACTAACTGATAGTCACCATCATCCGCTAGGTCTTTAGTCCTTCGAATTTCATGTATATTTAACACACAAGGGATTGTCTTGTAAAATAGTATTTTCTTTTCTCCTTTGTGCCATGGAGAAATGTAGAAAATTGTTAATCCTTTCATGACATTAATGCTCAACTCATCTAACAGCTTAAATAAATCCTCCAAAACTTTAGTAACAAGTAGAGTATTTTCTATTTAACCTCTATTATCATCTTTGTCAGAAGTGTAACTACCCAGGTAGACTTACAAAGCTCCTTTGTCTGAAGAGTCTGGGTTAGAGTCACTTTGTAGGTGAGAAGGAGCGAAGATCATGCTAGTGATCTTTTGTTTTACTTGATTGATAGAAGAATACCCTCTATCGACATTTCTAGTAGTATTTTGTATTATTATAATGTACCTCATGAATATCAAAAGGATGTAGATCTCCATTAATTCGGTCTTCTTCACCATCCTCAAAGTATTTGAGGTATTGATGTAGAGTTGATGACACTATTTTATTTTCATGTAGCCGCAACATCCCTAGTAGTATTTTATATAATACATCGGTATTGATTACATAAAACTTGGCATCTATTATCAACTCACCTACTTTCAGAGGGATAGTTATGCCTCCTAGAGCTCTTTGGCTATTTTGATTAAACTCTTCGATGGTTATAATTAGGAATGGCAAGTGACATACATCCAATGTTAAAGCTCTTAGAGTTCGAAGAGTCATCAAATTTATTGAGAAACCTTGGTTAATCAGGATACAATTGATCTTGATTCCATCATTGTTCCCTATAGCATACAATGTCTATTTTGGTCTATTATTCTAGGTAGCAGGTCATCATTTTTGAAATTGATAGTAAGAGTTTGATATGCAAATAAAAACTATATCTTCTCTTCAGCGAAGTGTACTTGGTAGTTGGTTGGATTCTGTAAGATATGCACTACTATATCCCTAAGTTCTTGTCACATCGTTAATGTATCAAACACTAGAAGAGATCTTCTTAAGACGAGCTATATGTTGTATTCCACCTTTTTGAGTATAGGTTTAGCTTACAAAGACTCAATGCCCTAATTTATCTAAATTTTCTTTTTCTTGTCCTTGGGGATGTTCTTATCCTTAGACATTGGAGCTTGTCTCGAAGGTAGCACCTTTTCACCTTGTAGTTAATATTTGGTTTGTCCTCCTTAATTAAAATCTGACATCATGTGACCAATAAGGCTCATTTTTGGAATCGCTACCCAGGCTAATTATATGATAAAAGGTAGTAAATCCTTGCCCCTAGTCAATAGTTTCCTAAATGTTCTTGGAGAATGTGACTATCTAATAATCATCTCATTTAACATCAAAATCAAGCATGTGGGGGGTTTTTTCATAGAGAAGTTTTCAGAGACTATTTGGATGGACCCTTCTACTTCTTCTACTAGCATAACCTTCTTCAGAATTTCGTATTCAGGATATTTCTTCCATGGATATTCAAATTGACTTGATGCGACAATAGAATAAGATTTAGCATTAGTCTATTTGATCCTTTCTTAGAATGCCTACATGTTCCTTTGGTGCTTGTTAGTGTAAGGCCTTCCAAAGTGATCATAAAGTTATTTTGACTCAAACATAGAGTCATATTCATCGTATGTGCCTTGTATGCATAATTCCTATAAAGTTAGTAAAGTACATCCTTCTACAGGTTCTAGGACTAGAACTTCACCAAACCTGATGGGTTGAGCATTTGTTGCTGGATTGTCTGATAGAGGCTAGGATAGCTACTCATTATTATTTACTATAAATATATGAGTCACCATGTGATAAAAGATCATAGACTCAAATAATTCTCTTTAATAATGTCTAGCTTTTTTGATTTGTCTCTGGCGTAGGTGGCACAAGTGATCATTATGATCTTGGGGAGGGTCGGTAAGTGATTTCTCACCACCTTTATAAGGTCTTTTGTGGGACTTTGTCTTATCTACTAGCACCTCTTCCATCTTCTCGACCTCCTCATAGAATATGGTAGTTGTATCTGATATGCTTTTTATGTGGGCAGAATGTATGTGTTTGTTCAATATTTGCATTTGCCCCTTAATAAACTTCATATTAGTTATAGCTATTGCTTTTATCGTATTTAGTTGTAATTTAAGTATGTCATAATTGTATTCACTGGCAAACTACTCTCTAAGATAGTCATCTCGGAAGTAGCATTTTGAGAGACCCATAGGATCTTTCATTTCATTAGTAATATCCTTAATGAATTTGTTCGCTTCCTCTTGCCATATGCCCATAATTTTATCATTATTGAAATGAGGGAGTAGGGTTCTGCTTGGTCATACACCTCTGATAGTAAATATAGCGGAGCATGTTGCCATTGGGAGTTTACTTTCTTCATCTCCCACATCAAGGTCCTCTAGTAGAGCTTTAAGTTTATTAGGAAAGAATTCCTTAAGAGTTACTTGATTTCTTTCTCCTTTGATATATTCCTCCAAAGCATTGAAGTATTCTTGAATGTCTAATTTCTTGACATCGTATTTATCTGACTAAACTAGGTTCTTCTTCTTACTTTTATTCTTTTTCTTCTTGATGCTTCAAGCAGGAGAGGTAATTTGTTCTGATGAGGCTTTCTTCATCACCATCCCAGACTATTTAGGGTTTTTAATTATCTTCTTCATAAACTTCTTCAGTTGTTTTGAAATATAGATGTTTTATAAGTACCCTTGTTCGGGGGTACATTATGCTTTTTCCTTAAAGAGGAACTCAACAAATAGTTCATGGTCCTCAAACACAATAATATAATTGATGTGCTCAGTGGATATTTCAAATAGGGCTGCCTTCAAGAGAGTTAGCTTGCCCTCTCGTCGAATTCTTGAAACATGATAGTCTTTAATGGTATACCCCAAAACTCTATGGTAGGATAATATTTTAGGTGATTTGTTTTATTGGCCTCACTTGCTCTCTTGGATTCTAGCAATTGGAGACCTAATTGTAAGGCATCATGAAAAATTTTACCTATTTTGTCTCTTTTGAAAGAATTTTTTTTTCTAAACCTTTGTTGAAAAATATTTTATCACTCCACTTCCCATCTTCTCCAAGAGTTAGTTGTTTCTGAATATTATCTTTGTTCATAGTGAGATTTGTAAGCTCAATTGTTATGAATATAGCCCTCACATTCTCAAAAGGCTCCCACACTTTACCTTATCTTTTTCTGGTTTGAAATTTTGTAAACTGGGTAGGGTTGGTGGGCCAATCCTTTTTAATTTCTTGACTTGAATAATGAGGCCTTTGAAGTGTGGATAGAAGAGGAGCTCAAATAAAGTATCATCCAATCTCCCTTTATATTATCGAGGACTAGGTTCACCACCTCAAATTGGCTCATGAGTTGTTCACACTTAATATTGAGATTTCTCCATCATATGATATAGTCTAGAATAGACTATTGTTATGTTTTGGTGTTAAGACAATGTCTAAATGATCACTTTATCACTAACTCTTTCGAACTTGATTCAGAAAGTCTCTTTCATTTATGTCCAAGTTTGTATGGATTTTAGTTACAAACTACCATACACTTGAATGCTACTCTTGTCAAGATTGCTGAGACTTGGCTAAGTAACAATGAGGGACTATTACTTGAATCCTAACATAGTCACAAAGTGAGCTATGTGCTATATAGGATTGTTCATGCCATTAAACTATTTGAAGTTAGGTATTATATAGCCTCTGGAATATGACACTCAGTTGTGATGATTAGGATATAGTTTGTAAGTATTGTTTATCCTACCCATCTCATTTTCTTATATCAATTATGCAGTCACCATTCATTACACATACTATTTTATATATGCTGCGAGTTTTAATTATTAGGAATTCCTAAAATCAGGGATTAGGTATCCCTTATGTGAGGAGGTGCTTGTGAATGACCTACATTTTCATAGATCTCATCTACAGGAGATGCACCTTCTATTATCTCTACTGCTTGAGATGGATATTGAGATTATTCCAACTTATCAAGCTTTTGACTCATCTATAACATTATTTCTATCAATTCTATGACTTTCTTTTGACCTTTGTCTTTCTCTTTACCTTACAATCTTAGCTATTTTTACAATGCTTACATTGTCACTTCTTGATTGGAGCCTTTAGTTATGACCAAGGTTTTCATTAAAACATGATGGTCCATGTCTTAAGGATCAGTTTTGGGATTTGCGGTGAGGCTAAATTCTCCCATAAGTCTAGTCACCTCATTCAAGAGTCTACTCATAGAGCGGGCTGCCACACCTTCTCTTTAACATGGTAGCAAGGATTGGTTTATAAAAATCCTCTCCTCTTAGATTTCTTCATCAATAAGCCTCACTCAAGTAGTCTTCTTTTGGCATTTGGCTAGCTGGGGTGTGGATTCACCATCCTTTCCAAAGTCATGATGAGACATGACTCTAACAGTGTGGGTGATCTTTTTTGGAGAGTCCCCATGTTGGATTGCAGTATTATGGCGGCTCTTGTTATTTTATTTGGTGATTCACCACTTTGTAATAGTCTTAAGAAACAACTGTGCATCCTTGTGATTTGCTTTTACCCTTCTCTAAATTGCTTAATAGAGTGAAGGAATTGGAGGCAAGGATGATAATGACTGATTTCATTCAAGGAGTAGATTTTTCGAGTCAACTGAAAATTTTAGTAACCTTTTCTTTACTTGTGATAGTCACAATAAACTCTTCTTCATCAATGCCTGTGTCCAAACTTGCTTTTGATTTCCCCTTGTGAGGAGTTGAGTGAAGGTGACCAAAGATTGAGCTTCATTTGGGTCCTAACTTATGAAAGACCAATAGCCATGTTGGTTGAGGAATGGCTTCTAGCTCTTCATCTGAATAGACCATCTCATTAGGAATGATGACATTGGGCCTTCTTTTCTGAGAAAAGGGCTTGTCTTGCATGATAACAACCTTAGTCAGCACAATAACAAGTGCCTTCTTGAACTAGACAACCTCAGGGATGGTTCCAAACTTGATATAAACTTCAGCTGCCGCTATAGTGACCATTGATTGAGGCAGATGCACAGTTGATCTTGCTCCAAGATGATGGTGTGCCTTAGGATGGAGATGTTCTTCATTGATGTCATTTGATTCTTTCTTCTGTAAAAGAAGAATACAATTGATCAGTCTTTGATCATAATTCTACCGTGTTAGTGTCTCTATCATATAAGCAAGATTTTTGTATTTGGAGAAGTTAAGTCCCACTGAACATGCCAAAATTTGTGGATCTATTTTGGCGGCCTGAGAGTAGCGGAGATGCCATGGAGTGACTTTGATATACAAAGCAAAATATATTTTATTCGAGTATGTTATCAAGTGTTATTGGAATATTGACTTCTAATAGGTATAAGCCCCTATTATTAATTACCTTGATGATTGCCAGAAATCTCCTAATGAAAGAAATCTAATTAATAGAGTAGAGACACAAAAAAGCATAATATTGATTGATTTAAAAAATGGTACATGGCCTGAGCAAGGGCATACCCTCACGTTACAATAAATTTTAACATAGAATTATAGAAAATATGAAAATAATAAAGGAAAAAAAAGCAGTGTTCCTGCCTTGCTCCCCTATCTTGGACTGCGTGGTGTTTGACTCAAATGGGTCTTGACTAGTTCCTTGGTAGATAGTGATAATATACTAATGGGTGAGACTGGCTGTCTTGGCTTATATCAGTTAATCCTCTTAGGACTTGAAGTGTTACTGATGACTTTCTACTTATTATTAGTTAAATTCTTTTAATATATAATTTAGGAGAATGATTAGTAGCTTTAGCTTTATTCTAATCATTTATAATTTGATAGTTTAGGCATATTGTCGATCAAATTTGGAGCATCACCAACGACCTTTGAGCATGTCTTGGCTTAGTCTAAATGGTGCATCATCAATAGCTTTTGAGATTGTCTAGCTTGAGATGTACATCACCAACTACTTCTAGAGTTAACTAGCTTAAGGGGTGCATCATCAACTACTTCTGGGTTTGACTAACTCGAAGAATGCATTGTCAACTACTTATAAGATTGACTAGCTCGAAGACTATATCTTCAGTAGCTTCTGATGTTGATTAGCTTGAGGGGTACATTGTCAACTGCTTCTAAGGTTGACTAGCTTGAGGAGGTGTGTTATTAACTACTTTTGGGATTGACTAGCTCAAAGGGTGCATTGTCAACTATTTTGGGGTTGACTAGCTTAAGGGGAGTGTCGTCAACTACTATAGGGTTAATTACTCAAAGGATATATTATCAACTGCTTCTAGAGATTAATTCGCTTGAAGTGTGCATCATTACCTATTCTAGGGTTGACTGGCTTGAGGGATGCATCATTAAGTGCTTTGAGGGTTGACTAATTTGAGGTGTGCATCATCAACTACTTGTGAGGCTGACTAACTCAAGAGGTGCATCGTCAACTACTTCTAGAATTGAGTAGCTCAAGGGGTACATTGTCAATTACTTCTGGGGTTGAGTAGCTTTAAAATGTGGCCAATGATATTGAGCATGTTGGCATTTAACTTCATTGATTTGGTAGTGTCCCCAATGGCTTATGAGTTGGGTATAGCTTTGAAATGTGGATAATAACTTTAAGTGTATTAGCAATTAACTTCTTTAGTTTGGTAGAATTATCAATAGCTTATGGAGATAGGTATAGCTTTAAAGTATAGCTAACAACTTTGAGCATGTTGGTGATTAACTTCTTTGATTTGGTAGCATCACCAATAGCTTATAAGGTTGGGCATAACTTTGAAGCATAGCCGATAGCTTTAACCATATTGGTTATTAACTTCTTTGGTTTGGTAGCATCACCAATAGTTTATGGTGATGGATATAGGTTTGAAGTGTGGCTGATACTTTTGAGCATATTGGTGATTAATTTCTTTATTTTGGTAGTGTCACCAACAACTTATGGGATTCGGTATAGCTTTGAAGTGTGATAGATAGATTTGAGCATATTGGCAATTAACTTCTTTGGTTTGGTAGTGTCACTAATGGCTTATAGGGTTGGGTATAGTTTTGAAATATGGCCAACAGCTTTAAGTATATTGGCGATTAACGTAGCATCACCAATAGCTTGTAGGATTGGGTATAGTTTTGAAGTGTGATTGACAGTTTTGAGTTTGTTGGAAATTAACTTCTTTGATTTAAAAGTAGTATTACCCGCTACTTGTAGAGTTGAGTGAAACCCTAAACTACAACCAGAGGCTCTTGTAGCACACTCAAGTTTGATCAAGTCTAGTTCTATTTGGACTAGCACTGGTTCAGATCAGGATGGCAATAGCACCTATTGTTTATAGCCTTGGAGTGTTGCCGAAGGTTTAGCACACCCAATGTGATTCAATTTGACCCATTTAGTTCTACTTGAAGTAACTTTGATTTGAACCTGAGTTTGGTTCAGACTTAATTCAACACTCAGAATTTGATTTTTGATTCGAGTTTGAATTAATTCAACTTGATGTTCAAAACTCAATTTGGAACAAATTTAGTTTGATTTAATTCAATATTTAGGACTTAACTTTGATTCAAGTTTGATTCAATTTAATTTAATATTTAGAACTCGATTTTGATGCCAGTCTAGTTTTATTTGATTTGGGTCAACTTCAACCTTATATTGGACCTTTAATGGATCTTGGATCTAATCCTTATTGGGTTCTTGATGGATCTTTCTCAGAACTAACCCTGAATGGGTTCTTGATGGATTCTTCTTGGGTCTAGCCTTGAATGGATCCTTATTGGATGTTAGACCCAACCCTTGATGAATTTTATTTAAATCCTATCTCAACCCATTGATGGACTTAGATTCGACCCATGTTGGACCTCCATTGGGTTCGTGTTTGCATCTTAATGGACTTTGGTTCAAGTACAAGTTGATTTGGTCCAACTTTATTTCAATTTAGGCTTGACCTGATTCTAGTTTAATATTTTGCTTAATTTGACCCAATTTAGCTTTTAATTTGAACTTAATTCAACCCAAATTGGATTTGATTTGAACTTAACTTAATTTTGAATAAACCCAACTTGAACCTAATTAGGGTTGAGTCTAAGCTAATTTGATTTGGATAGACTCAATTTGGATTTTGAGTCTAGTTTAATTTAAGTTTTAGTCTATTTATTCGATCAATTTAGGTCCATTTGGTAGTCCATTTGAATTAATTTAATTATGTTCATTTATTCTAGCTGAGTTCAATGTGATTAAGTCACTTGAATTTTATCAGTTTGTGTTAATCGATTTGCTTTAACAGCCCACAAGCTATCATGATAACTTTGAGCAAGCCAGCAAACTGGCCTTGATTCAAATAGACAATCAGTGAACTCATAAGTTGGCCTTAATCTGAATAGATGTTTGGTGAGCCCTTAAGTAGGCATAATCCAAATAGACATTCGGTGAACTCATAAGTTGGTTTTAATCTGAATAGACGTTCAGTAAGCCTATGAGCTGACCTTAATTTGATATACATTCAGGTAGCTCGCAAGCTGACCTTAGTCCGAATAGACATTTAGTGAGCCTGTAGTTTAGATTAGTCTGAATAAATATTCAGCAAACTCACAAGCTAGTTTTAGTCTGAATAGACATTCGATGAGCCTACAGACTAGCCTTAGTTTGAATAGATATTTGGTGAACTGGCAAACTGATCTTAGTTCGAATAGACATTCAATGAGCCCATAAGCTGACCTTAGTCTGAATAGACACTCAGCAAGTTCGCAAACTGGCCTTAGTTTTAATAGATATTTGACAAGATTGCAAGTTAGCCTTAATCTAAATAAACATTCATCAAAATTGCAAGCTGACCTTAGTTCAAATAAATATTTAGCAAGCTCGCAAGCTGACCCTAGTCTAAATAAATATTCAGTAATCTCACATACTGATCTTAATCTGAATAGACATTCGGCGAGCCTACAGGTTGGCTTATCCAGAATAAATATTTGACAAGCTCACAAACTAACCTTAGTCTAAATAAATATTTCACAAGCTTGTAAGCTAGCCTTAATCTGAATAAATGTTCAGCAAGTCTATGGGCTAGCTTTAGTTCAAATAGATATTCGGCAAGTTCACAAGCTGTCCTTAGTTTGAAAAGACATTCGGCGAGCCAATCAATTAGCCTTAGCTCACAAGCTAGACTTAGTTTGAATAAATATTTAGCAAACTTAAAAGTTAGCCTTAGTTCAAATAGATGTTCAATGAATTGGCAAGTTGACCTTAGTCCGAATAGATATTCAGAGAGCTCGCAAATTGACTTTAGTTTGAATAAATATTCAGTAAGCTCGTGAGCTAACCTTCATCCAAAATTAGTTTTGAGGTAGCCCGCGGGCTGGCCCTAGATTGGAGTTGACTTTCAAGTCAATGCACAGAGGACTGCAGATAACCGCAGCGGTGATGACATGAAAAATGAGGCAAGGAAATTCTTACTACAGGCCTTGTTTGTGCCACAACCTTTTATTTATTTATTTATTTTCTTCTACTTCTCTCTTCCGTCTTCCTCCTGTGCCCCTTTCCCTTCTTTTCACCTAAGCTCTACTGAGCTATGGTGGCCCAACCTTCTTCTCAGTTGAATCTAGCCTATCTTCCTAGCGGTAAGGTGAAGGGGCACTCTTGCCCCTCATCTTATGGCCATATCTGGTGATTTGAAGTCAGATCTAGTCTATGGTGGCAATCGGCCTTCACCTAATGTAGGCACGATTGAAGAAAGTGCAGCACCCACAGTGGCTTAGGCTAATTGAGCAAGAGGGTCATGGCCAGAGCTTGGGTGTTGGTCACAAGACTAGCAGCTTGGGTTAGCAATGGGGCTTCTTGGGTTGGTTCTAGCCAGTAGGGAGCAGGGCCAGGAGGCTTGTTGGCGTAGGTGAGCAAGGTAGGCTAGGAGGATTGCTAGTCGGCTACCTCACGACCATGGGAGATCAAGCCGAAGAACCTCTTATCAACTGAGCATGCGACTTCAAGGTCGAGAGCTTGGCAAAAAGGCTCAAGCATAGTATGGTCGAGTAGAGTGGGAATAGGACCAGTGTAGCTTCTTCTCAGATAAGAAACTTTCGGTGTGGCTAGGGCTTAGCTTTTTTGGGGAAAACAGGAGAAGAGAAAGGACAAAATTAGAGGCGAAAGAGGGAGGTTAGAAATTACCTATGTCTTCTCTTCTTATTCTCTGTTCTTATTCCTCTGGTCACTACTCCCTTTAATTTTTATCTCTCCTCTTGAGATGATCTCTCGATCTTCTCGATTCTCTATCGATTTGTTTGTGAAAGGTCTTCATCAATCTATAAGTCTCAAAGAGAAATTGAGATCAAATCATTGATTGACTTATTTTGGAATGTAGTGTAATCATAACATTTGATTGAAATTGTAATTTCATATTTTGAGATTGACCTATAATCCATTAATTAGGATTTATTTTCCTGATGAAGAAATTTAATATTTGTACTATTTATATATGCTAAGTTTTTCGGAGAATTATTTATAAATTTTTTGAAAAATTTGGACCAAGATGTAATTTTATAGGTTTTAGGTTTTTTTACAAAAAATTTATTTATAAAATTTTAAAGCTTTTAGGGTCTTTTTCGTATAAAATTTGGACTTATTTGTAAATAAAAATTTTTGGGGAAGGTTATTTATAAAAATAAAAATTTTCAAAGGTTTATTTATGAATATAAAATTTTAAATTTTTATTCGCAAATCCTAGATTTTGCGAGGATTGATTCAAAATTTTAGGATTTTCAAGGATGTTTTCATAAAATTTTCATCGAAGGGATTTACTTGTCAAAAAAGTCCAATCAATGACTTATTTATAAAGACGTGTTTATTCTAGAGACATATTTGTAAAGATTGTACATTTTGTCATTTTGGTTTAAATATTTGATGAATTTTGGACCTAATTTTGGTTCAAATATCTAGTCCAATCAACTCCCTTTAGTTTAAGCTTGAATTTTCTAACAATTTAAATCTAAATTAAACCCTTTTTCAGTCGAATTCGATCATGATTTAGGTCTAATTGAGGCTCACATTTGGATCATAATCTAATGGTATTCAACTCTATTTTTTGATTGAAATTTTATTAAATCTGATTTTTGCCAAATTTGACTCAAACAATTACATAGTCAAACTATCCTCAATTTTTCTTTGTTGTGAAATTGCTCTTCAAGGTCTTTATCTATCTTGGATAGTCAACTTCAATTGCACATCAATCAATGGATATAAAGTAAGAAATATTATATAAAGATCATTATATTGAAGAAAAATTTAAAAAAATATTGGAAGAGATTGAATTACCTCATATAATTAAAGTACTCTTTGGTGCTTATGGAGATATCATCCAATTTAATTCTTTTCACAATCTATAGAACAAACATCTCTATTTATATAAAGAGAATTAGCAGTATAGCATATTATCATAAATAAAAGTTATGAAAGGATACAAAGCAAATATATTGAATAACTTATAACCATAAAAGGAGTTTAAAGATTATACATATTACATGCTCCTCCTATTTATAATATATATAGCTTCAACTAAAATAGTTCCAAGAACTATTAGCTATCCCAAAAATGATCCATATTCTCTAAAAAGGTATTAAAATTTATACATAAAAGAAGCACTGCATAGATAGAAAGTGAATCAAAGTAGAAGAGTTTAAGATTACTCCAATTAATTTTGAATAAAAGTAGAAGAGTTTAAGATTAGTCCAATCAATTTTGTAAATTTGATGCATGTTGGGATGTCATCCATATGAATCTTTTATTTTCTACAAAATACAATATGACTATCTTTACACAAGAGATTAGTAATATATGATTAAGTATGAACATCAAGAGTTATTGTAAGTGAGATCAATATAAAAAAAAATATGAAGGCAATTAAAATCACAAATACCCTGCATAAACTATCATAGTTAGAAGATGACTAAAGAATAAAATTTTTGAAAATATGTATCATCCCTAACTAACAAGAATAGTCTTAAGTTAGAAAAGATTTTGGAATCCAAACTTGTTAGGATTCCACAAAATTTGGGATCATTCTCTTAGATACCCAAATCTATTTGAAATTAACATTTCTTCTAATTAGGAAATAAATAGAAACATGATCCTTGTAAGAGTAATAATGATAAATTAAATTTTGTGAAGAAGAATATGCACCAAGAACATTTGAAAATTTCTTCTTCATATTACAAGTAAAGCTAGATGTGCTCTTTCTCAAAAACTCATTCTCATTTTACAAAGTATGAAATTCATTTCAAGAGGCAAGTTTTTTAAAATCAATTTATCATTTGCTATTTTCATGGAATGATAATTACATGAAATTGATGAAAACTCTTTTTTTAAAGATGTATGCTTCAAAAATAATTTTTCGAACTTGGCATGCAATTCATGAAATGCTTCAAGTAATTGATCAAATTTATGATCATATACCTCATCCTTCTTACTCTCATAATCCTTTATCATAAAACAAAAGTGAATATATTGATCCTTAGAGTTATTATCTGTGTCATTTCTTCTAAATTTTCTCCTTTTTTCTTGCTCTTCTTCTCTTGAGATTGACGGGGTGGCTCCTTGGTTTTGAGTTTCTTCCTTACTCATTTCTTTTCTTCTCCTTCCTATTATCTATGATATGCTCAATCCTTTCGTGAATAGATAAGACATGATTCCAAATAACATAAGCAGTTGTCAAAGATGAAATCTGTTTAACATTATTTTCATTAAGAGCACAATGAAAAATATTTATGGTGTTTTAATTAGTGGAATCCAATCTCTTTTCATTTTCATTCCACTCTTGAGATGATTTTGGAATTTTCACACCATCAATTAACTTAGTGAATGGAGAGTGTCTATTTTTCACTAAATTTCAAATCTTAAAATCAATTCCTTTCATAAAAACCTTGATACAAATTTTTTATTGATTGAAATTATTTCTATCAAAATACGATGAACAAAAAATAGATTGACCCTCTTAAAATAATGAGAAATACTAAAGATTGTTATAATAAAAGTTGTTCAAAAACTCGAGGTTGTTAAACTAAAAGCATGAACACAAGACTCCAATGCCAATTAAAGGCCCAAAATAACAACCTAAAAAAGAGGTACGGAGTGAGGGAGGGAGGGAGGGAGGGGGTGTGAATTAGGTTTAATAAGAATAATAGCCACTTTAATATTGCAAACCAATTCACAAAATAATGGCAAAATCACAAACTCACAAGTAAGAAATTAATCATGAATGCTAGAAAAAAAGAGTAAAGTAAATATTACGCCATGATTTTTACATGGTCAGTGATTAACCATACATACTCAACAGTCCTTGTCCGATCTTAAGGACTTGGACTCTCCACTAGAGTCGTCATTTTTTCAGATGAAACCAAGCCTTTACACTAACTCATAATACATGAGTATTTTCTTTAGGTGAATCCATGCCCATACAACTCTTGCTCTAACTAAGCAATAGCTGACTCCTACACCGGAGATCTATCTCTCACACACTCCTAACACCATGGGAGTGTTTACAAATAAATAAGATAAACATAAGACACAATTTAGCCTCTTTACAAAAGCCTCTCAAGATGAGTATAAGGGCTAGAAAATTTGATATGGAATTTAAAGCTTTGAGTACTCAAGGGCTAGAAGGCTTGAAGGGCTTTGATCTCTTCTCTAAATAAATTAAAAGATATAAAAATAATTTAGAGAAGCATATCCTAGCCTATTTATACTTTATGGGGCAAAAATAGTTGTTAGGGGTGAAATTTGCAACTACTCAAAGCCTTTAAAGATAAGGGGAGATGAGCCACATCTGTTAATATGTTAGAATCATGAAGAATGAAGGGAAAGCTCACCACCCAAAATTTTGGGAATCCCAAACATATATCCTAGCCTCTCTGGGGGAGAAAGCAGATGTGGCTGTACCCATGATATAAATCATCTCAGGGTCAGAGATCGAATGTGATTGACATAATCTTTTGATTTCATCACTAGGCTCTAACTCAATATACATCCTCTTAAAGTGGGCATAAATCCAAGCATAAAGAAAATGAATGGAAAATCAAACCAAAAAATCACTTGCTCCTATGGGGTTGTCCACCATCACTCTAAGACCAAACATATATCATACCTAGCACCATAGGGGCCAAGGCAACCTTCTGCCTATGTGCCATCTTACAGGTCATTGCAAATGTCTCTAAATAGATATACTACCCACTACGTGGCATGACAAAGTGGCAAAGCCATAAACTAATGAAGATAGCAAAATAAGTCTTGAGGCCAAATTCTGCAAGGATGTCTCTCGTGTTATGCAAAGTCCGATCAAATTTGGTTGGCTCACTTATTAGACTTATTTCATAAAAGATCTTAATCCAATGGTTGAAATATACTCTCTTATGATTATTTGAAAAGTGTGCCACCAACCACTCATAAACTTTGAGGAGATCGCGCAAAGCATAACTAAAATCAAGGCCTGCATGATGGCCAGTAAAGATGTACTCGTCATAGAAATCCCTAAGGACAAGGATCCCGGCTAGTTGCCTTATATCCTATAAAGAAACACTGACCTCACCATACGGAGTATAGAAGGTATTGGTGGTATGATTCTGCATCTTAATCACACCATGTAAAATCCTTGAGTCTCTAGCATATTATCCCTTAGATGCTATGACTCCTCCCAGAATGCCAAGTCCCACAAATTGGGTTGAGAAGTAAGACACTACATCATCAACCTACTCTGAATAACTCTATAGAACTAGTACTGCACTAGCAAGTAGGAATGATCACCCCCAAATAGGCGAGTGACTATTAAGAATGTGAAACCTCAAGGTCTCTGAAGATTCTTATTATCTGAAATGCCCAATTGATTCTAGCATGAAGCAATTGCCTACCCCATCAACACATGGTATCCCTTCCTTTGAAAAGTGGGCTAAAGGATGATAATTATTGAAATGCACCCACTTTCAATATTTTTGGGGCTAGTATGCAATGGTTGCTTTGGCATTGGTCCCAAAGACCAAGACGAAATGATGTGAAGCCAAACTACCTTCCTCTCCAATCCTCTCGATCACAAAAGGTTCTATGGTACCTTCAAAAAATGTAAACTAGGCAAATAAGAGAGAAGGGGCAAAGAAAAGATACTGTTGTGAGGAGGCAGAAGAATAAACATGTAAGCTTACTGATCAAACGTTCATAGAGGTAGTAATAGGAAGTAAGGCACTCATTCTTTTTTTCATATTCGCTCCATTCGCTAAGAAAGCTCATGAAGTGGATACAAAAGGGGCAATTTATTTAAGTAAATTTTGAAACCCTATTCCGGATTTGAGTTGGATTCGTGATGAGTCAAATTTAGACATTAGATCTAATTCTAAATTTGGATCAAAGGCTAAATAAAATTTGGACTAAATTAAAATTTACAAATAACTCCCTAAAAATTCTTACTTTATGATAAGTCCAAGCTCTTATTAAAAAAACCCTAAAAATTTTAAAGTTTTTACAAGTATACTCTTTTTGTAAAAAGGCCACTGGAACTTGCAAAATTACATTTTGATCCAATTTTTTCAAAAAATTTGTAAATAAATTTCTCAATTTTTATTTACAAATAAGTCCAAATTTCATTCAAAAAGGACCCTGAAAATTTTATAATTTTTACAAATATGTCCTTTTTATAAAAAAAGACCCCTGAAATTTATAAAATTATATTTTGGTCCAATCTTTTCAAGAAAATTACAAATAACCCCCTAAAAATTTATCATCCAAAAATAGTACAAACTTTAAATATTTTCATCGGGGAAATAAATCTCAATCAATTAGTGCCAATCATAAGATTTTGGAATATAATTTCATCCCTAATTCAATCTTATTTGTTCCCAAAATAAAATCAATGAAAGAGATCAAAATCCAATTACACTCATATCACATTCCAAAATCAATTAACTGAAGATTTGATCTCGATTCTCTCGGAGGCCTATAAATTGATGATGAAATTTGTAAAAAAAATGAACAGAGATCAGAATAGGAATAACGATAGAGAACCAGAGAGGAGAGATCAGGCAAAATATCATTGAGGAAGATAATCAGAGAATCATCAACGGGAATCAAAGAGTGATAAAGGCTAGGGAAATTCCAACTTAGCTTTCTCTATTATTTCTTTCCTACATTGCCCTATGCACCCTTCTCTCCTGCTCATAGGACCATCAACTTACTACTCCCCTTCCTCCCAAGCTGCCTACTATCCAAGAGAAGGGAAGGTCAAACTCCATCCTTGCCTGTTCGCCTTTGGCCTTCACCCTAGCCCCTTCAAAGCCCATCTCCATCCCTAGTAGACCTCTCTATGTTCTACTTCTAATGTGCTTCAACTAGCCTCTGCCTCCACCGCCATGCACAACTCAAAGCTGCCACCTAAGCCTGGCCACCTCTTCCTTGCAACCACAGCTACAGCTTGAACCCTGGTTGCCTCTTCCTCTCAATAATCCAACCTAGAGCTTTGCATCATGCTAGCCTTTCTTGCCCTACTACTACCCTGTGAGTGTTAGGGTTGGAGCTGACCGTAAGACAAGGGGGTAGAGTCGGGCCCCACCCCACAAAGAAGCCAATGGATTCGGCCATCTTCTGACCTGATCTGCTCAAAGAAGAAGTCAGGTCACCTAGGCTCGATAGAGCTCATGAAGAAGAAAAAGAAGAGAGAGGCATAGGAGCAAGGGAAGAAGGGAAGAAGAAATAAGAAGAAAAAAACTAGAAAAAAGGTTGCTTCCTAAAAAATGAAAAAGAGGAACTTTCTATCATCTCGACCATTGGCAACCATAAGCCCACTGTAGCCACTCGTGTCCCCTTGAATATAGCGATGAAGATAGCAAACTCATGAGCTTACTACAATCACTCGTAGTCCCTTGAAGATGGTGAATCTCCATTGCACTAAGCCAGGCTTTGGACTCGCACTTACCTAACTTTCGAGCTCGCACTCAGCCAACCTTCAGGCTAACATCCAAGCTATTCTTCGGACTCACACATAGTTACCTTCGGGCTTGCACCTAAGCTAGCATTCAAGCTCACACTTACCTAGTCTTCAAGCTTGCATCTAAGTTAGTCTTCAGGCTCGCACATAGCCAGCCTTCAAGGTCAACCTTAGCCAACCTTTGGGCTTGCACTCAGTCAGCCTTCAGGCTCATATCTAAGCTAACTTTTGGATTCACACTTGGCTAGCTTTCAGACTTGCATTTAGCCAGTATTCGGGCTTGCATCTAAGCAATCTTGCGGGCTTACACTTAGCTAGCCTTTGGGCTCGCACTCAGTCAGCTTTTGGGCTTAGATTCAAGCCAGTCTTCGGGCTTGCACATAGCCAACCTTCAAACTTGTACCTTAGTTAGCCTTCAGACTTGCACTTAGCTAGTCTTCGGGTTTCCACTTAGTCAGCCTTCGAGCTTGCATCCAAGTTAGCCTTTAAGCTATACATAACTAGCCTTCGGACTTGTACTTAGTTAACTTTTAGGCTCACACTCAGTCAACCTTGGGGCTTATATCCAAGTCAGTCTTAGGATTCATAATGGGCCAGATATCTAGACCAAAATTGGGCCCAAAATTTATTCAAAGTATGGGCTAAAATAAAAAAACTATAAAAATGTTACAAACAGGTCCTTTGATTAAGTGGATTATTATAAATAGATTCTTGATCAATTTTACTTACAAATAAATCCTCAGGATTGAAGTTTTATAGAAAAATCTAATAAAATCCTAAAATTACAAATTAGTCCCCCTAAAATTTAGAGTTTATGAATAAAATCCTCAAAAATTTTATATTCACATATAAACTCCTAAAATACTAATTTTTCACAAATAAATCCCTAAAATATTTATATTTATAAATAAGTTTAAATTTTATTTAAAAAACTTTGAATGTTTCAAAATTTTATAAATAAATTTTTTTATAAAAAATGCCTAGAATTTATAAATTATAATTTAGTCTAAATTTTAGGAAAAAATTTGTAAATACCCCCCCTATAAATTTAATATCTAAAATCAGTATAATTTTTAAAATCATTATTATCTTCAGTAAATAAACACTCATCTAGTCACATCCATATCCATCCATAACCAATTCAAACAAAAAATATTATCCATAGCAAAATCCTTATTCAAATAAAATCTTCCTCCCAACAAATTCTTATATAAATAAATCCTTATCCAAACAAATCCCTATACAAATAAATTCACATCTAAACAAATCCTTATCCAAAAAAATGCTCATCGAAATAATTCTTATCTAAATAAATCCTTATCCAAATAAATCCTCATCCAAAATAAAGCAAAAATAAATCTCATCCACATCTATTTATCCATATTCAAAATTTAAACAAAAGATCATTATCAATATCCATAATTCAAAATTTTAAATGAAGATGATCTAATCTACTCATGGGTATAAAAACCCTAAAAGTCTTGCAAAAGAAAAGGGGAGAGATTAGATCCTAGAGATGGAGATCAAGGAGAAGAGTTCCACGAACTGAAAGAAAAAAATGAGCAACATAATAGTTTGGAGATGAGGGAGCAACATAATAGTCTGTTCCCATAGGTTCTTCTTCATCACTGTAGCTTTGGTCTTTCATAATCATCATGTTGAACGATGTTGGCCTATAGTCTAGGCTACACTGAATTGGAGTCATAGACCCTCCAACCCGTGCCCCTCTGCAACTCTCCTTCACCAAACTTGCCTCATGGCTTTTTAATTGGACAAGCCTTGACAACCCACCACGCATCCTCCATCAACCCTCCATCACTCCAGCGTCACTAGTTTGAGCTCCACTATTGACTCAACTTTCTCCTCCAAGCTCCAATCTACGTCGAGCAACCACCTTCTCCTCCACCACTGCACTACTCGCACATTGGCCTATGTCTGAGTAGCACCTCCCACAACCTAGGGCAGTGCTTCGCTTGACTAGTTGCTCCTTACTGCTGGAGGATCCACCCAATTAACTAGCCAAGATGCTCCACTCAATGCTATTGTCGACTTCTAGCAGTCTCCTCTACCTTGTTGATGAGAAGAGGGACCAGATCTGATAGGGAAGAGCCCCAGGCCATCATGGCCCTGTTGTAGAAAGGAGGTGAAGGCCATGGGCTTAAAGAAGGAGGTGGGTGAAAAAAATAAAAACAAAAAAATCTTGTAGCCTAAAAGAATAGGAAAAAGAAAAAAGATTTCGACAAAAAATAGGAGAAATTTGGCAAAAAATAAAAAAATTAAAAAAAAATCAGGAAGTGAAGAAAGAAGGAATTGGAGAATTGGAAGAGAAAATTTAGAGGGAGGAGAAACTGGCTCGTCCCTCATGCTCGTGGCCACTTGTGACTTCGCTCATCTCTACCATGCCCATGCCTGTAGAATTGTCATCACCATCGTAGTCACTCGTGGTCCCTTACATATCGGCAGACTCCATTACCATCACACCCACCCACAGTCTCTTGTGTATCGGTAGACTCCATCACCATCACGGCCACCTGTGACCATGCACTTCGGTAAATCATTGAATCAGGTCAGTCTTTGGACCAACTAAAATCAAGCCATCTTTTGAGCTCCCCAAAATTAGGCTAGCCTTCGAGCCTGCTAAACTTAGGCCAACCTTTGGGCCTATTAAAACTAGGCTAGCCTTCGGGCCCACCAAAAGCAGGCTAGCCTTTGAGTCCATCGTATTTATGGGCCAGCCTTTGGGTCTAACAAAACTAAGCTAAACTTTGAGCCCGTTGAACTCAGGTCAGCTTTTGAGTCTATCAAAATTAGACTAGCCTTTGGGCCCATTAAAACCAGGCTAACTTTCAAGCCCATCAAAACTAGGCTAGCCTTCAGGCTCGCTTAAATTAGGCTAGCCCTTGCTAAAATCAAGCCAACCTTTGAGCTCACTGAAATCAGGCTTGCGACAATTAGGCTAGCCTTTGGACCCACTGAAACTAGGCCAACCTTTAGGCAAGTTGAAATCAAGTTAGGCTTCAGGCCTACTATATCTATGGACTGTGGGATCGAAGTTGACCACCTGGGATAGCAAAGACCCCAAGGAATGACCTCAAATCACAAATCAATATTTATTTTAATTTGAGTATGCTATCAAGTATTGTAAAAATATTAATTTTTAACAGGCATAAGCCCCTATTGTAAATTATCTTGATAACAGTTAGGAATCTCCTAAAGTGAGAAACCTAGTTAATAAAATCGAGACACAAAAGAAAATAAAAAGTATTATTTTTTTTTTGATTTAAAAAAAATGATATATGACTTAAGTAAGGGCATATCCTCACTTCACAATGATTATAAAAAATATAGAAAAAATAAAGAAAATAAAAAGAGAGAGAGCGGAGAAGAAGTTTTGATGTGTGTTATTGCCTCTCTCCCCCTACATTGGACCACATGCCATCTGACCTAAATCATGAAAAGGAGTGTGAGAAGTTCGAAGTGTTTTCAGTTATTTTTTGTAGCTAATAAGGCACAGACAATAACTTCATTTAGATTGGAGTATTTCTGTTAGCCGATAAGGCATTGACAATAATTTCATTAGAGTTGGGTATTTCTATTAGCCAATAAGACGTTGGCAATAATTCCATTGGGGTTTGAGTATTTTCATTAGTCGATAAGGCATGAGCAATAGTTTCATTTAACCTTGAAGTGTTTTTATAGCCGATAGGGCATAAGTGATAACTTCATTGATTTTTGAAGTATTTTCATAGCCAAAAAGACATAGGTGATAACTTCTTTGGTTTTGAAAGTGTTTCCATAGCCAACAAGGTGTAAGCAATAACTTCTTTGGTTTTAAAGTATTTTCATACCGATAGGGTGTAGGTGATAACTTCATTAGTTTTTGAAAGCATTTTCATAACCAATGAGGTATAGCTGATGACTTCTTGATTTGGGTAGCATCACTAATGACTTATGAGATTGGGTATAGGCTGAAGATGTAACACCAACTGCACCTGAGGTTGGCTAGCTTGAAGGGTGCATCATTAATTGTTTGTGGAGTTGACTAGCTTATGAGGACACATTGTCAACTACTTGTGGGGTTGACTAGCTTATAGAGATGCATTGTCAACTATTTGTGGGGTTGACTAACTTGATGTATGGCCAACAACTTTGAGTACATTGTCGGTTGACTTCATTGATTTGGTAGCTTCATCGACGACCTAGGGGGTCGGGTATAGTTTTGAAGTATGACCAATAGCTTTGAGCATATTAGTAATAAATTTTTTTAGTTTGATAGTGTCACCAATGGCTTATGGAATTGGATATAGCTTGAAAGTGTGGTCAATAGCTTTGAACTTGTTAGCAATTAGTTTCTTTAGTTTAGTAGCATTACCAATGGCTTATGGGGTTAGATATAGCTTTGAAGTGTGGCCAATATCTTTGAGCATATTGGCGATTAATTTCTTTAAGTTGATAGCATCATTAACGACTTATGAGATTGAATATAGCTTGAAAGTGTGACAAACACTTTTGAAACTGTTAGCAATTAACTTCTTTGGTTTGGTAGCATCATCAATAGATTATGGGGTTAGGTATAGCTTTGAAACATGGTCGACAGCTTTGTGTTGGCAATTAACTTTTTTTAAACAAGGCCATATAGCTAACTAATTGAGCGAGTTCAAGCCTATCTTAGTTCAGTTTGATTTGAAGTGTTTTCAATACTTTTGGATTGGCTTAGCTCAAAAGATGCATCATCAACAACTTTTAAGGTTGACTAGCTTGAAGTATGACTAACGACTTTGAGCTTATTGGTAATTAACTTCTTTGGTTAGATAGCATCACCAATGGTTTAAAGAGTTGAATATAGCTTTGAAGAGTTGTTGAAGGCTTTTGTAGCACACCAAGTAAGACTTGACTTGACCTTATTTAGCTTTATTTGAATTAATTTGGTTTAGGTTAGAATCGTAGTACCACCCTTTGTTCATAATTTTGGAGTATTACTGAAGGTTCAGCACATCTAGTAGGAATTAGTTTGATCTTAGTTAGTTCTATTTGAACTAATTTAGGTTTAGGTCAGAGGGTGACATCACCTTTTGTTAATAGTTGTGGAGTATTATCAAAGTTTCAACACTCCCAATAGGAGTCAGTTTAACACTAATTAGTTTCATTGGGACTAATCTAGTTCGAGTCTGAGTTTGATTTCATCTAGCTTGAGTTAAGTTTCAACCTTGTGTTTGACTTTGATTCAAGTTCAAGTCAATTGAGCTCAACTTAGTTTCAGTTCAAGCTCAACCTAGCCTAGTTTTAGTTTGATTTAACCCGATTATGGTTTGATTTGAGCTTAGTTTAATTCAGATTGGATTTGCTTTGAACTTAACGTGATTTTTAGATTAACCTATCTTGAGTCTAATTAGGGTTGAATTTGAGTTCATTTGATTTAGGTTAACTTAATTTGGAACTTTTGGAGTTTAGTTCAAATTGGGTTTAGTCATCTTTTCGACCAATATAAGTCTATTTAAGCCAAATTAGCCTTTGTCCATTTATTGTGATTGAGTTACTTCACATTACTTTAATTTAAGAGTCCTTATCTATTTATAATGATTTTAGGTAGACTTGTAACCTAACTTGAAATGTGTGAACTCAAGGGTTGGCTTACTTCATGAGCTCGAAAGTTGACTTAGTGTGAGCCCGATGGCTGATTGGGTGCGAGTATAAAGATTGGTTTAGATGTAAGTCCAAAGGCTAACTAAGGATGTGAGCCCAAATGTTGAGTGCAAGCTTGAAAGCTGGCCTAGATCCAAGCCTAAAGGCTGGCTATATACGAGTTTGAAGGCTGGCTAGGTTGCAAACTCGAAAGTTGACTGAGTATGAGTTTGAAAGCTAGTTTTAATGCAAGCCCAAAGTCTAGCTTGAATGTGAATCTAAGGACTGGCTTTAATGAGATCCCAAAGGCTAGCTATGTACGAGCTTAAAGGGGGACCTGATGCGAGCTTGAAGGCTGGCTTGGTCGTGAGCTCGAAGGTTGTCTAAGATGTGAGCCAGAAGGCTAGCTATATGCGAACCCGAAGACTAGTTAAGTGTAAGCTCGAAGACTACCTAAGTGCGAACCACAAGGCTGGCTAAGTGTAAGTCCTAAGACTGACAAGATGCGAGCCTGATGGCTGGCTAGGTCACGAGCTCAAAGACTGGTTAAGACATGAGCTTGAAGGTTGGTTATATACGAGCTTGAAGGTAGCTTAAATGTGAGTCTAAAGGCTGGTTTAGATGGAAAACTAAAGGCTGGTTAAGTGTGATCCCCAATACTAGCTAAGATGTGAGTCTGAAGGTTGGTTATGTGTTTTCTTGAAAGCTGGTTAGATGCAAGTCTGATGATTAGATAGGTTGCAAGCGTGAAGGCTAGCTAAGATAGGAGCCCAAAGACTAGTTATATACGAACCTGAAGGCTAGCTTAAATTCAAGTCTGAAAGCTTTCTTAGATATGATCCTAAAGACTGGCTTAGTCATGAACCCAAAAATTATTTAGTGTGAATCAAAAAACTAACCTAATATAAGTCTAAAAATTGATTTAATTGTGAATTTAAAAACTAGCTTAGTATGATAAAAATTGAAATAAGATGCAACTCTTTTTTTTAATAACTTCTTTTTATTTTTTTTCAATTTCATGCTCTCTCTTCGCGGTTGCCAACTACTCCTCTTTCCTTTTGGAGCCACTTATTTTTTATATTATTTTTCACTTTTATTTCATCTCCTTCTTTCCCCACAAAGTTGTGTGCCCCCTCTTCTCACATTTTTCTTTATTTCCCCACCGGCTCTGTTTGTTTCGATTCCTGGAACCGGGAATTGGAGGAATGAAGGGAACCAATTCCCTCCATTCCCGTGTTTATTTCGATTCCCAGAACCTGGAATCGAGGGAATCGGTTATTTCCTAATTCCCCCGATTCTGGTTTTTAATTCCCGGCCAAAACCGAGGGAAAACACTAATTCCGGCTCAATTCCCTCGTTTTTCACTGTAGCACTCCGACTTTCCCCTTTTATTTCCCACGAATTCGTCCCCATTTTCTCTTGTCTTCTTCTCCGTCCACGGCTTCTTCTCCGTCCAGCGGCTGCTCCTCCGTCCAACGGCTTCTCCTCCGGCCAGTGGCTCCTCCTCCGTCCAACTCCTCCAGTGCTCCACAAATTCCACTCAATTGCCGGTCCTGCTCGTCGTCTTCTCCGTCCAGCTCCTCCTCATTGTCCAGCGGCTCCTCCTCCGTCCAGCTCCTCCAGTGCTCCATGAATTCCACTCAATTGCCGGTCCTGCTCATCGTCTTCTCCGTCCAGCTCCTTCTCATCGTCCAGCGGCTTCTTCTCCGTCTAGCTCTTCTTCTGCCCCACGAATTCCTCCCCATTCCCGGTCCTGCTCGTCTTCTTCTCCGTCCAGCTCCTCCAGCTCGTCCAGCGGCTTCTTCTCCACCGATCTCTTCATCTGCTCCACGAATTCCTCCCCAATCCCGGTCCAGCTCATCTTCTTCTCTGTCCAGCTCGTCCAGCGGCTTCTTCTCCACCTATCTCTTCTTTTGCTCCAAAAATTCCTCCCCATTCCCGGTCCAGCTCGTCTTCTTCTCCGTCGATCTCATCCAGCTCGTCTAGCTCGGCTTCTTCTCCACCGATCTTTTCTTCTGCTCTACGAATTCCTCCCCATCGTCGGAGCAGCGGTCTACGCCGGTAAGAGCTCTTCTCCTATCTCTTCGTCCTTCCTCCCTCCTTCATCTCCATCATCTGATTTAGTTTTTATACTTAAAAGATGCATTAAGATCACTAATTTCTTTTGTTTATGCATGCAATTTTGGGAATGATTACTGTCGATCTTCTATGCCGGTAAGAGCTCTTCTCCTATCTCTTCGTCCTTCCTCCCTCCTTTATCTCCATCATCTAATTTAGTTTTTATACTTAACAGATGCATTAAGATCACTAATTTCTTTTGTTTATGCATGCAATTTTGGGAATGATTACTGTCGATCTTCTTGTGAGTCAATGCTTAAGATCTTTTAAATTATAATGTTCCTAGTTTTGATTAATTTCTTTTACCAGCTCTTTATGCTTAAGATCACTATTGGTGATTTCTGCTCCTATTCCTATCTTTAATTTCCTTCTACCTTTCTAGTTGTTTTAAAATCATCTAGTCATTTGCTTCAAATCTTTTAATTCTTCTTATTTCTCTATATCTGAATCTGATGAGACAATGGGCGCAGAAGATGCTGAAACAAGTTTCGAAGAAGATGCTCGACCAAGCTCTTAGATAGGGGTCAGAGTTAAGCCAAAACCTGAGAAGCGAGGGGTTTTAAACTAAACTGCTCGACTATAAAGGATAGGAGCACAGAATAAGTAGCGAAAACAGACAATAGAATAGCTGCGTTAAGCTCGACAAAGAGGTATGAGTTTCATGTCAGGAGTTTTTCCCCAGGCAAAACTTGTAAGGTTATCTTCTTTTTTGCAAGTTTTTTTAATAATATCTAGCACTCGAAGACAAACTTCCTGTTTGATAAACTTTTCCTTATCTAGTGTTGCTCTTTATCTATCTAGATGTTATATTGCTTTAACTATTCCTTCCTTTGAATAGTTCAGTCCTACACTGTTATTCATGTCAAATTTACTGAAGTTGGGTAATTGAATCAATCTCTTGAATGTTTTTTGATAAGTGTATTTATATTGAAATTTTGCAGCGTTTGGTGAAGAGAAGGGCTGAAGAAACGTATTGGACTACAATAAATTAATTTGTTGATCAGGTCAGATTTGTAAAGTTAATTCGTTAATTGGTTACACTTGTAGTATTAAAAATATTAAAAAGTCAATTGAGAATGTATGAATAACTTTTTTTTTGACAAATATTTGAATATTAGATGGACGAAGATGAGTTAGATTTGTTCGGAATACGAGCTATTGGATATTGCTACTTAATGACAGCATATTTGATAATGCTGATTATTAGCAGAAGAAGAGGAACCCAATTGCACATTGAACCAATAACCAACAGAGAGTCTCTGAGGGGTGACAATCTTCACAATATTTTATATGGTGGTAGAAGTAACTGTTTTGACTATTTGAGGATGGATGTGCCTGTATTCATGCAGTTGGTTAGTATGTTACGAGATCGAAATCTTTTATACGATACACGACATATTATCGTTGAGGAACAACTTGCGATATTTTTGCATTATATTGGTTTTCACTCAAGAAATAGAAGCATGAAGATAGTTCTTTTAAGGTCTGGTGAGACAATTAGTCGATATTTTAATGCATGCCTCCGAGCTATATGTGGAATCAGAGATCAGTTCATGTCTCAAGCAAACGCTTCGACACATCCTATCATAGAGAACAATAGTAATTATTATCCGTGGTTTAAGGTATGTTGTTATAACAAATTAGATTTATTTGATTAAAAACATGTTTTTAATATTTGATTATATTTTATGTGGGATTGTATTGGATTAGTTGATGGAACACATGTGCATGCGAGAGTACTATCGAATACGATTGCACGTTTTCGTGGACGCAAGGGTGTCACATAAAATGTCTTAGCTGCAGTTGACGCCGGTCTTAAATTTTTATATGTTTTGGCAGGATGGGAAGGATCTGCAAATGATTTTACGGTATTGAAAGATGGTATTTCACGACCTCCTCCCGGTCGTCTGAAGCTGATAAAAGGAAAATATTACCTTATTGATACTGGTTACCCAACAATGGCTGGATTTATTGCACCATATAGGAGGGTGAGATACCATCTGAAGGAACAACTGGGTCGCCCACCACAAAATGCAAAAGAGTTATTCAATTACAGGCATGCATCTCTAAGGTCTAAAGTTGAACGAGCTTTTGGAATTTTGAAGGGACGTTTTCGTATATTGGAGGCAACTCCTTTCTTTCCATTCAAAACCCAAGTTGATATAGTTCTTGCTTGTTGTGTCATCCACAATTATATCATGATTGCTGATCCAAATGACGAAATACTGAACAGGAATGTGGATATGGATGTGGATGATGAGAACGAGATTGCAGCAGAGAATGAGTCATTCTACATTAGTCAAACAATAAGGGAGCAATGTGAGGAGAATATCTAGTGGATTCGTTTGAGGGATAACATAGTTGCAGAGATGTGGGAGGCTTATAATCATTATTAGGATTTAGTTGTGTCTGTGAACATATTTTTGTGTTTATCCTTTTTTTCTTATATCAAACTATTTCGCTTGTGCATATATTTACGTGACTTGTATTGTGAATGTCCTATTATTACATTGGTTTGTTTGATATGATGTTTGTTCTTTATATTAAATATGTATGTATTATTATACTTGTTTACTAAAACTTATGTTATTGTTTAAAAGGTATGGACTTAGATGGACATGAAGCACTGGACTCCTCCAACTCACTTTCTGATAGGAGTCCTAACTTGGAAGTAGCAGTTGCGAAACAAAGAACAACCAAGGCCAGGATTCATAGATCACATAAAGTGTGGTTTAAAAGCAACTCTGAGTTTCTTATTAATTTTTTAGTTGAACAAGTGCATGCAGGTTTAAAGCAAGACAAGTCTTTCAAGAGGCAAGCATTTGTCATAGCTGCAAATGCTGTGAATGCACAGTTCAATACTGAGTTCAATGCTGATAATGTCGAAAGCCATTATAAGAAGACATTAAAGAAGCGAGTTGCAGTCATTAAAAAGGTACAAGACTTCAGTGGGGTAGGGTGGATTGAAGATGAGAAGATGATCACAGCATTCAGACAAGTCTATGTTGATATCATAGCTGTAAGAAAGAAATATATTTTTTCTATTTTTTTATTTTGTAAATATATTATCAGTTTAGGTTACATCTAACATATTTTAAATATAATCTTGTAGCAAATTCCGGAAGCTAAATGTATTTTGAACACACGTATACCCCTTTATGAGAAGTTGCTCCTGATTTGTGGATCAGACTATGCTACTGACAGTATGGCTAAATCTGCATTTGACAATTTTGGAGAAGATTTTAATAGAGAAGAGACTCAACAATAACAATCTGTAGACGAGGATACTCAGAATGCAGCTGATAGAGAGGAAACTTCTACCAACTATACTACTAATAGTCAGTCGAAAGGTAAACAGCAAGCCTCTTCTTCAGAGAATACATCGAGGTCACGTAAGCGCAAGGGCAAAACTCTTGATCAGAGGATGATGGAAGAGTTGATTATCAGCATGCGTCAAGTTGCATCCTCCCTTCAAACAGCTGGAAAGGATTCTTGGAAGAAAGCCGTGTATCCAACTTTGATAAAGTTCAAGGGGGAACAATTTAGTAAGTCTTTTCTGAAACTTGCATGTAGGCGTTTACATGAGAATGAGGTTGATGACATGACATTTGTTGATGGTATAACTGATGAGGACAAAATTGAGTGGCTTCAGGAGTTTATGGATGATGTAAGTATGTAGTTATATATTTTGTAATAACCTGTTAAGTTAAACTATGTATTTAACCATCTTTTGAGCGGACTTTTGTATTAACCTGTTAAGATGTCTTTTCTAATATATTAAGTTGTCTCTGTAGTAGATACAAATTATCGTAATATTTATTATGATATTTGTACATATAATGAAACTGAAGTCCCTTCATTTTTGGGTCTTTTTGTAAAATCTTATTAATTTTTAAAATTATTTCAATAAAATTAAAATTAAAATTATTTTATTACTCAAATTATTTAAATATTACTTATTTTCAAAAAAATAAGTATATATTTTCCGTATTTATTAAAAATTATTTTAGAAGATAATAACAAACTTATATTAAATAGATCTGTAATTGATTATAATAAGTTATTTACATAGTTTGTTTTTTTATTTTTTTAAAATATTTATTATTTTTAATTATTTTAATATATTTCTCAATTCCCTACAATAAAAACTCATACAAACATAAGAATTCAACAACTTATGAAATTGATCAATTCTATTTGTCAACCAAACAACGAAAAGGAATTGGTCAATTTCTAATTTTTTATAGTAAATACTCATCCAAATATTATAATTATCTAATTCATTCAATTTCTCGGAATTATTTAATTCCTACGATTCCACAATTCTTAAACCGGAATCCAACCAAACGCGCCCAGCCCAGTGACATTCTCTAGCCAAATCCTACCGGAGACAACCACGGTGGGGCGGGAGGCACTCCGCCGCCCCCTCCTTGGACCAGATTTGGCTATGCCTTGGCTAGATCCGGTTGGCTCTGATTGCAGCGAGGCGAGAGGAACCCCGTCGCACCATTTTCTGGTCGGATCCAGCCGGTTCCACGGCGGGCGGCGGAGGTGGAGAGGATCACAAGGGAGGCGGCGCGGTGATGGTGAGAGCACCAAAGGGCGACGCGGTGATGGTGGACAGCCTTGCCCTCTGCCTCCTTTATTCTCTGACCAGATCTGGCCCGCCAAGGCTGAATCTGGCCTCTCTCCCTTGGTCGGACGGTGGCGGCGGTGAGAGCAGCAGAGGGCGGCACTTGTAGTGGTGGAGTAGGGCTTTAACAAGGCGCCCTCAAGGAGGTTTGAGCAGCTTTTCACAGGTGACCGGGGAGCTGGACGGGGCAGTGATGACAATAGAAGACAGAAACCTTGCAGTGAAGGAAGGACAACATAACAGAAGGAGGAGGAACAATAGAGGGAACGAGAGGTAATACCACCTTGTTGATATTCTATTCATTTCCAAGTTTTGATTGCTGATTTCTTCTCTCTATTCTTATTGTTTTGCAGGTTTCTTAACAGGCTAGGAAGAAGATCAGAATCAAATTCCTGGGTAGTCTAATTTGCAATGATATTTGATCTCAGTAATGAAATTATATTTGATTAAATTTTTAACATATGGTGATTGGCTTGTTTTAGAAATAAATGGGATTTGATTGGGTAAATTTTGCGTGCTAAAATCACATAATCGATTGGAATTTGTTTTCCAACGAGAAAGATTCAGATTTTATATTATTTTTGGGTGATAAATTAAAAAAAGTTATTTGCAAATTTTTTTCAAAAATTAAATTAAAATATAATTTAAAAAATTTTAGGGGTTTTTTTATAAAAAAACATATTTGTAAAACTTTAAAAATTTTAGGGTTTTTTTGAATGAAATTTGGATTTATTTGCAAATAAAGATTTTCAAGTGACTTATTTATAAATTTTTTAAGAAATTGAACCAAAATATAAAAGACATACTTATAAAATTTTGAAATTTTTAGAGTTTTCTTTAAATATAATTTGAACTTATTTATAGATAAAATTTTGAGGAATTTATTCGCAAATTTTTAAAATTTCATAAGTTAATTTACGAAAATTAGAAATTTTGGAGATTTTATTTTTCTTGGTCAAAATTGCCTCAAACATGAACTAGCCTTCTGACCCATCAAAACTAGGCTTATCTTCTGACTTATCAAAATTAGGTTAGTTTTTGGGCTTATCGAAACCAAGTCCGTCTTTAAGCTTGTCAAAACTAGGCCAACCTTTAGGCCATTTGAAATTAGGCCCATCTTTAGATTTATTGATTCGAAGCCGAACTTCGGCCATATCGAAACTATAGGCTAGCCTTCAGATTTACTATAACTATATGCCAACCTTCAGACCTATTAAATCAAACTAACCCTTGGGTTTGCACCTCTACCCTAGCTTTCGAGTTCGCATATCAAAGACCAACTCGTTGGCTCGTTCAAGATTATTATGACAGCCTAAGAATTCTTGATTCAAATTAATTGATATAAAGTAACTCAATTAAATCGAACTCAACTAGAATGAATAAGTAAAACTAAATTGACCCAAATGAATCACTAATTAGATCTAAAATTAATCTAATTGAACCAGACCCAAAATATAAATTAAGTTAAACCAAATTAAATTAGCTCAAACTCAATCCTAATCGAATTTAAGTTGGGTTAACCTAAAAGTAAGTTAAGTTCAAATCAAATTCTATTTGGGTCAAATTAATTTTAATTGGGTCAAATCAGTTCAAACTAAAAGTAATTGTGTCAGATCAAACTTAATGTCAAAGTAGAACTGATTCTAAACTGAAACCAAATTGAACCTAAATTAATTTGAACTTGAACCAAAATTCATTATGATACAAGCTCGAACCAAAAAAGAGTCTAATACAAGATCAAACTCAATACGAATTGAATGAATCATATTAGGGCCTGTTTGTTTGGATTCCGGGTTTAGGAATTGTGGAATCGTAGGAATTGAGTGATTCCAGGGAATTGAAGGAATTGAGGGAATTAGATAATTACAGTGTTTGGATGAGTATTTACTGTAGGGAATTGGTAATTGGTCAATTCCTTTCCGTTGTTTGGTTGACGAATGGAATTGATCAATTCCATAATATATTAGAAAATACATCTTAGTAAGTTAATACAAAAATCCACCCAAATTGAATAGACAATCATGCTACCACGCCAAACAATCCTTGTGAATAACAGAAACAAGTCCTATTATCAAGTTAGTGCCAACCCGTGGGAGGCTTATTATCGCGCCTAGTTTCAAATTCCATTGGCAAAACCGAAGTGCCATCAAGGCTTGAGAGCAAGTGCCAAGTCGAAACTCGCCAAAGATTGTCAGGACAAATTTCGGCTTCGACTCATGCTGAAGAAGGCCCCCAACTTTCCGAAGTTGTCTGCTCTTGTCATCACTATGGTCAGGCCATCCGATGCAAATACAAATTCAACAGTGATTTTATTCTCATTTGTAGAGAATTTGCCCGTAATTTCTGCAAGCTCTGATGGAGACGAGCTCTCGAATCGTGGGAGGCAGGCGCTCCGGCACTCCGGCACACTGATTCAGGGCAGCGGAGAAGGCGAGCTTGGTGGAGAAGACGAGCTCGGTGTGGAGAAGACGAGCTCGGCGGAGAAGACGAGCTCGGGGGAGAAGACGAGCTCGGCGGAGAAGACGAGCTCGGCGCGGAGAAGACGAGCTCGGCGGAGAAGACGAGCTCGGGGGAGAAGACGAGCTCGGCGGAGAAGACGAGCTCGGCGCGGAGAAGACGAGCTCGGCGGAGAAGACGAGCTCGGCGGAGAAGACGAGCTCGGCGGAGAAGACGAGAGAAGACGAGCTCGGCGGAGAAGACGAGCTCGGCGCGGAGAAGACGAGCTCGGCGGAGAAGACGAGCTCGGCGGAGAAGACGAGCTCGGCGCGGAGAAGACGAGCTCGGCGCGGAGAAGACGAGCTCGGCGGAGAAGACGAGCTTGGCGCGGAGAAGACGAGCTCGGCGGAGAAGGCTCGGCGGAGAAGACAGGCTCGGCGCGGAGAAGACGAGCTCGGCGGAGAAGACGAGGTGGAGAAGACGAGGGGGGCGTGGGGGGGAGGGGAAATCGACGAAACCGAGCGTGCTACAGTAATCGGGAATTGAAATCCCGAATCGGCGTTTTCCGTCGATTTTGAGAGGGAATTAAAACGGGGAATCGGGGGAATTGGGAAATAACCGATTCCCCCGATTCCGGGTCCGGGGAATCGAAACAAACACCGGAATGGAGGGAATTGGGCTCTCAATTCCCTCCATTCCTCCGATTCCCGGTTCCGGGAATCCAAACAAACAAGCCCTTAGAGTCAGATTCAAGTTTTGAATATTGAATTGAATCAAATTAGGCTTAGATCAAAATGAATGTTGCTCCCACTAGAATCAATGATCAGTATTTGATAAATGTTCTTCTGAAAATCAATGACAATTTGATGAATTGAATTCATTATTGCAAATTGAACATTCACCATCAATATCAATAGTGATTTTGGGAATGGATATTTCATGTGATTTTTCTAATTATGCTATAAACCATTAGTGCAAACCCAATTATCAAAGCTTCTAAGAAGAGAAAATTAGAATATATCATTATCCCTTAGAAAGGGGCTAGTGAATCGTAATCCAATCAAACTTTGAATATTGAATTAAATCAAGTCAGATTCAAATCGAATTAAATCAAATCATACTTGAGCCTAAATCAAGTTCTGAATATTAAATTAAATTAAATTATATGTAAACCAAATGAAATCTAAATTTTAGATCAAACTAAACTCAGGTAGGCTTGAATTCACTTAGTAATCAGCCACAATGCTTTGTTCAGACGAAGTCAATCGATAACACACTTCAAAACTATCAGCCACGCTTCAAAGCTAAGCCAAGCCAAAAGCATTCGTTACTAGTCAAATCAAACTAAACTAAGGTAGACTTGAACTTGCTTAGTTAGTCAACCATAATGTCTTATTCAAATAAACTCAACCAACAACACGCTTGAAGCCGTTGGCCACACTTTAAAACTAAACCATCTCAAAAGCATTGACAATGCTCCAAATCAAATTGAACCGAGATAGGCTTGAACTTACTTAGTCAATCAACTTCAATGCCTTGTTCAAATGAATTCAAGTTACAACACACTTGAACCGTTGGCTACACTTCAAAGTTAAGCCAACCCAAACGTATTGGCAACACTTTAAATTAGACTGAACTAAGATAGACTTATACTCATTTAGTCAGTCAACCACAATGTCTTATTCAAACAAAGTCAACCAATAACATGCTTAAAGCTGTTAGACACACTTCAAAGTTATATCCAATATGATATATTAGTGATGCTACTAAATCAATGAAATTAATTGCCAATACGCTCAAAACTGTTGGCCACACTTTAAAACTATACCCAACTACATACGTTGGTGATGATACCAAATCTAAGAAATTAACCTCCAACATGTTTAGAGGTGTTGGTTACACTTCAAAGCTATACCCAACCCCATAAGTCATTGGTGATGCTACCAAATCAAAGGAGTTATTTACCAACACACTCAATGCTACTGACCATGCTTCAAAACTAGTAAATCCCAGAAGTTGTTAATGACACACATTTCGAGTTAAGCTAACTCAAAAATATTGACAACATTTCAAATTTAATCAACAATATGCCTAAGAGACTATCAATTACCAAATTAAACTAAATCAAGGTAGGTTTGAACTCACTAAGTCAGTCAGCCAAGTGTCTTATTCTTGCCTACACCTTATTGGCTATGGAAATGCTTAAAAACTAAATAAAGTTATTACTAATCACTCATTAGACATGAAAACACTTTAATCATAAAATTATCTTATTCGCTATAGAAATACTTTAAACCATGAATTTATTATTAATACTTTATTGGTTAATAGAAATACTTTAAATTAAGAAGTTATCATCAAAGATCAAAGCAATTAGAGACACTTCAGGCTAATTCCAACAAGTTGCTAGTAATACCATCCAACAAAGTTATCACTAAATCTCAAAGTTATTAGAAACACTTGAAACTCTTCTCATCACCCCTCCACATCCCATCGAATGACACCATTAAACCAAATTATTAACTTCCACCAACAGTCAAATCAAGACCTACTCGAGGCAGACTCTGCACGATTTAGCATGTGGGAGTGGGGCAACAACAAATATTGAGCTCTTCCCATTCCCTTTCTTATTTTGTGCATAAATCCATTAAGATATAAAATGAGAGTATATCCTTACTCAAGTTATGTATCCTTCTTTTTATATCAATCAAAATTTCCTTTTTTTTCTTTTATGTCTCTATTTTATTAGGTAGGCTTTTTATTTTAAAAGATTCTTGACAATCGTTGTGGTAATTAACAATAGAGGCTTATGCTAGTTGGAAGTCATGTTCCCACGATATCTAATTGCCCATTCAAACAACCATACTTTTGATTTATTATTTGTAGATTACTCCTCAGGACCTTCATTATCTTGGGTGGTCAATTTTGTCTCGACAAATTTTGGGATATCCGGTGGAACTTAACTTCTCCTTCAAAAGTAGAGAAACTAAGTTAATATGGGCATATATCAAAAGAAAGAAATTTGATGATTGATGATTGATTTTTTATGATAAAAAAGCGAAATAGCATTATGAAGTGATCCTCCTACTCAATCTATACCACCATCGTCGGTGAAAAGTTTGCAGTATGCTTCATTAATCGACAGTTACCATAGGGATAATCAGAGTTCACATAAGTATTCATTGACTCCTCAACCCCCATCTAAGGGGAAACTCCAATTTAAGGGGCAAAGACCTCCTATCCAAGAAGTAAGGACCTTCGTCCAGGGAGTAAGGGCCAAACCCATTTAAAAGGGTTAAGTTCAAATGTCATTATATCAAACCTTGATGATGAAGTAACAATTATCATAGGGGCAACTAGAGTTCATATAAGCTATCAGTGTATATCCAACTCCATCCAATTCATGCATGGTACTTTTACTTTCGCTGCAGCATCACTACTCCTAGCATTGCTAATGCTACAATTGATCTAGTTACTACTCCACTTATCCAATATGGAGCAGCCCCTTGCCTCTTACCTTGTGGGCAAAGATCAAGTCCACCGAGGGGGCAAAAGGCCAAGTCCACAAAGAGGGCAAAGGCTGAGTTCACCCCAGCATCAAGGACCAAATTTCATTGTGCAAAAACTTGATGACAAAATAGAGACTTCATTGATATAAACTAGGGCATTAGTCTATCAAAGGCTAAGCAATAGGCAAAAATTAATTTTTAATTGCCAATAACTTACCAAAGGAAGGGCCTGCGGGGTGCTCGATTGACTTTGGAATGTCAGATCAAACTTAAAGCTAGATTCTATAATCCTCACTTTCAATACTATAAGAGCTAAAAGAGAATAATAAAGGACACATGTTCAACTTTCTTCAACTCAAAAAGAGGCAATGTCTTCTAATGCCAGACTAATTAATAGATGAGCAACTAAATCTGAAAAGAAGGATCATGCCAATCAGCAACATGAAAGAGTTGAATGGTTGCATGAGCTTCGAAAGCATAAACCAAAAAAAAAAAAATAGTCTATAATGGAATATCTAGTCACATCAAAATTGACTGGTCAAAGTATGCATTCCATACTTCTTGAGGCAAAATATAACCTCCAGGTCATTATAGAATAAAACATAGATTTTAAGTATTAGAAAAAGGGAATAATGTAGCATGAATCCCACATCAATTGCATGAATCACTTAAAGATACTTCTTACAATAATAATTTGCACTTGGTCTCAACAATTTAACCTCACTATTTGAGAAACAACGCCTTTACTAGATAAGTATCCAATGCAATAATATGGTACATTCATACCACTTCACCACTACTTCACAATTATCTTCATCCTATTCAATTTAAGATGCATGTACTGTATCACAAAATTGAGGAGTCAAAAGTACAAGAAAATTTTAAGCTTCTAAGGTTGAAATAAGAATATCAATATGACGCATGGCACTAATATCACAAACAATATCTTTGTAGGCTCCCGAAAAAATCATGTGATCTCTAAAATACCATGTTGAAAGGAAGGGAAGACAAAAGAACCCAACCTAGACTTATTGCCAAGGCTCACGTCGCCATCAAGTTTCATGTTGTTTCACTACACACTGGCACAAGAAGAATCCTTGCCCTAGCTTTAGCCACTGCTCTTTGCCCTCCAAAAAAATCATGCAAAATAGAATAGAATCGATTGAGGAGGTTTTTAAAGTTATTTTACAAAAGAACCCCTATAATACTAAGTTTCACAATAAGGTCCAAAGGCCTTTTTCTAGTTTTTTTTCTAGTTTCCACGGTATGTGCGGAGACAACAATCGGGGACAAGTGGCCCTTCAGAAGGCCACAGGCAAGAGTGATCTATGTTTTAGAAATATTATGACTTTATTTTTTAAAACTTTTGTTTACAATGTAAAACTTTTTATGCATTATGTTAGTTACAAAATTATTGAATGGTGTATTATTTTGTGTTATAAATTTTGGAGAAGTCTTCCATATTTGTAAATATATAGAATGTATGCACACATTATGTATTTGTAAATGTAGGTAAACCATTTTTTGGCATTTTTCAACGAAATATCAGGAATTTTCACCTTATTCATGGTAATATCAAGCGTTTTACTGTGAAACATTTGACATTTCCATGGGAAATACCGAGAGTTCCCGACATTCTGACCAAAAATGCTAAAAATTTTTAGAGTTTTATACAATAAATATTGAGATTTTCTAGCATTTTTTAGGTGGAAAAAATCACGTATTTCCAAACTTGTAAATCGCCAGAAAAAACATGAAAAAAGATTATTACCAATATGTTAAAAATATGGGAAAAAAATTTGTGATTTTGTTTTAGCTAGCTTTTATGAAACACTAGGGAAAAATGCAAGTACTTTTCTGATATTTTTTTTCCACTGGTGTTGTTTGTAAATACTGAAAATTCTTGAAAATATTTTAGTAGTTGTATATTGTTCAGGTCACTAATTGTATGATAATCCAAAAACTTATGTAGTGGACACCAATCTCAATAATCTTGTCTTAATTATGTAATTATATAAATGATTTTTTGTTTTATAGATTGAATTATTTTATTCTTTTTAAGCTTTAGAAAATTATATTTGTCATACTTATTTTGGATTTTTGAAAAGATTTGATTTTGATTTGAGCTGATTCTTAAAATTATATATTATATATTTGAAAAGTGTTGCATTAATATATGATCAAATTTATTTTTTTATAAGTTTTAATCTTATAGATTAGCACAAGATTTGGGATGAGGGATGATTCACTAACTTTATATTAGCATTAGATTAATGACAAAAGAGTTTATGTGATACTTCCAATATTAATTATAAATTGTTTGATTCTAATTAATTAGTTATTCTTAATTTGTGAATTTATTTATTCTTAGAGATTTGAGTACTCAAAATCATGTTCTAAAAATGTAAAGAATATTTTGAGTATAGGTTTTGAAAGTGTTGGGGAGCCACAAGAGCGTCAAACCAGATTCATATAGTGAGTCGGACACCTAACCATCCCAAAAACTCAAGCTCATGGGATATGAGTCTTTTTCACTATATCTATTGGACTCTATCTATCTAATATCCAATATGGGACTAATTCATCATATCTGACATTATAACATGAAAGATTATTTCTTATTTATGTTTATTGAGAAATTATTGTTATAGGTTGTGAAATTATTGAAACATGTATAAATATATGTTGTTATATATGATCAATCTTATATATGTATGTATTGTGTAGAAAAATATATGATACAATATATTTATTGAGGGCCCGACAATATCCACCAGCAAACGTCCTCTTGTCTCGCCATGTTCTGAAGCTGACAATAAAATGATAGGGATATAAAATATATACTACACCTTGTGGCAGAGTAGAAATTAGTTGCGATTATTGGAGTAGAATACATGGTTAATTCTTCAGAGATATTTCTATAGATTGTGAACAAAAAAACAGCACGTCAATCGTGCTGCTTGGCAAAGGTCAACTTCGGTGGTTGTGAATGAAAAAACAGCACGTCAATCCTGTTGCTTGGCAGATGTCAACTTCGGCCACCGACAGATCTACGTGCGCTATGAATGTCATCGCCTCACTCGTTTCCAGTACTTGGAACCAAAACCATGTCTTCTTCTCTGCCTCTTCATCTTCAACAAATACTGCTACTACTATCTCTGTTGTGTTCTCGTGCTTTCGCTTCTTCGATTGTCACTCATCTTCCTGGCTTTTCCGGGCAACTTCCCTTCCATCTCGAGACGGGGTAGCTAAGATTCTTCATCTTGTTTTCGGAGTTCCTGGGCTTGCCGAAGCGGAACAACATGGTTGATGTTTAATTAGAGTTCATTCGTTCATGTAGGTATGTTAGTGTGGATGATCTTGCTGGTGTGCAGCTCTTCTACTACTTCATTGAGTCTGAAGCGAACCCGAAGGAGGATCCCCTTCTTCTATGGCTCACTGGCGGTCCGGGCTGCTCGAGTTTATCTGCCTTCTTCTTTGAACTCGGTAATGAATACAGACATCTCCTTCAAGTTGTTCATCTTCTTTTGAAAAAACACATTCTTTTAAAATGATTGTAGGAAATCGACGACCCCTTCTTTTCTCCTTCTCCATCTCTTTGATAGTAAATAGGAATTAATCAACCTAAAATGCAAACGGTAGTGTGAAAGCACACAAACTATTTCTCGGATGCAGGCCCGCTGAAGGTAAGAAAGGTCGAGTACAATGGCAGCTTGCCTACACTGACGTACTTCCCTTACTCCTGGACAAAGGTGATTCTCCAGTAATTGAATTGTAATTTCACTTCTTTCTGCCTGTTTTTCTTATGTGAAGTCAAATCCATGACCTATGTTTTGAAAAATAGCGACCTTTTATGCTACTCTAATGATATTTCATGATCATATTTCAATAACATGCGCAAATCTAGTGGCATAGCATTTGGTGTTCTATGATCTATTATACCACGTTTAGCGTCCACTAAATTTGCTTTGTCGCCATTTTATAGTTAAGTATCATTTTTTGTTTGAATTTCATTTACCATTTTGTGATTTGTGACAATTATGCTATAGTTTTGATTGTATACCATGTGGCCGGATTCATACCCTTCAATAACTCATGTTTGAGTTTCAGGTTGCCAGCATAATTTTCCTAGACTCCCCTGTAGGTGCTGGCTTCTCATTCTCAAGTAGCAATGATAGATTCATTGTTGGGGATATCACCTCATCCAAACATGTCTATAAGTTTCTCCAAAAGGTTAATTCAATATTGAGCCCCCACTTCATTCAAATTTACAAATTTATGCACCACAATATGACACATTGCTTTCATAAAACTATGATTCAGTGGCTTACTGATCACTCTCAGTTCCTATCTAATCCTCTGTATATTGCTGGCGAATCCTACGCCGGGAAAGTTGTCCCAGTCGTCACCTACTACATAGTCCAAGGTAACACATGTTTAAGCTCTTCGCACAATGCATGAGTCACCTATTCTTTTGCAAACTAGAAAAGATGAGAGTTGTAGAATACGTTATTAGTAATCGGCAATTATACTCAAAAGTCTAAGCTACTTTAAAGATTGCAGAATAACATTTCATTTTCTAAATAGGTATTGAGTCTGGGGATGAACCACATATGAATATCAAGGTAATGTCTTCATATTGAGATGATTGCTTCCTATTTTTCAGAAAGAACATACTTCGTTGTTGGATTTGATATCAGGGTTATTTGGTTGGCAATGGTTTTACTGGTGAGAGAATCGACAAGTTATCTCGGGTTCCATTTGCTCATAACATGGGGATCATATCTGACGAGCTATATGAGGTAACCGATGCCCTTTTCTTGGTAATTAGAGTGTTGTTTAATTGTCAAATTTGATATTTAAAACAACTCCCTGAATTCTCCTCAGTCCACCACTAGATGTTGTGGAGGAGAGGATTATGACAATCCAACCAATCCGATGTGTGCTACCAAACTTGAGGTGGTGAAGAAGGTCAGAGTAGGGGACTGTCTTATTTGGAGAGTGCAATGTATGGCACCATTCAAGTTGGATTAAAGGCTTATCTCTTAATCATGCAGTTCCTTTCAGAACTCAACCGTCACCATATTTTGGATCCCAAATGCGTTATTCAATCTCCAAAGCCTAATGACTTGATAGGCGAAAGAAAAAGGTCCTTGATGCAGAGGGATACAGAGCTCATCAAACCACCAGATATTCCTGCTCTGGAGTGCAGAGTCTAGAATCTTTTCTTAATGAAGCAAATAAGTTAAAGAGAATGTTGTGTTTTGTGGACTATTAAATCATGTGTTTTTTGTTTCAGTCTTATACATACTACTTAAGTTACTATTGGGCAAACAACAATGAGGTGAGAGAGGCACTCCACGTCCAGAAGGTATAATTTTGTTGTCAAAATTTCAGATAGTTTCTAGCATTCCATTATTCATATGGACAACTACTTCAGTTTGTATTGAATCTGTTGATCGGAAGCAGGGCACAGTGCCTGAATGGGAGAGGTGCAGGCCGGAGATCAAGGACTTATATGCATTTGATATTCCTAGTAATATAAAATATCATCATGTGATCACTACCAAAGGGTATCGAGCTCTTGTTTACAGGTGAAGATGGAAAACATCCTCCAGAAATACTATCGTTTTATACTTCAATTAGTTTGTTGTATATCTTTTTGCTGACATTTCCATTATGTTTCTTGTTTAAATATAGTGGCGATCATGATCCAGCGGTACCATTTATCGGTACCCAAGAATGGATCAAATCACTCAACTTCTCCATTGTTGATGACTGGCGTTCATGGTTTGTTGCTGGCCAAGTTGCAGGGTGAGTTTGATTGTAAGTTAATTTTTAGCTCAAGCATGTATTAAAAATTTTTAAGGTTATAGGCTAACATGAATGTTTTCAACTACTTAGATACACGAGATCATATTCGAACAATTTGACATTTGCAACCATTAAGGTAGAGATTCTTTTATCTTCTCTATGTCATTTTTCTATAAATAATTAATGCTAATTAAGAATGTGATCTTTATGTTTTTCTAGGGGGGTGGTCACACAGCACCAGAATTCAATCCCAAAGAGTGTTTGGCCATGATTAAAAGATGGATTTCTCATAAGCCTCTTTAATCTTGAGGATCCTCATGGTGCGCGGATATAGATTGTAATGCTGCTGATTTTACCTTCCAAGAGTTCCAATTTCTATAGAATACCATGATATTGCCTTCCAGTCCACTGGACATCCTCTTAACAGTTGTGAGGAGCAAATATTATAAAATTCTATCGCGGACTAGTTCTTGTGAGATATAATTTTAGGCCATAGGATTCATTTATCCAGGATGCACTGCATGAGTTCCAAAACACAGCATGCAAAACATACAAATCAAACACACTATTTTGATAGCAAGTGAGCTGGACCATTTGCTTCTCAAAATTCAACAGCAACTGCAGTGTACCGGGGAATCCTGACAAGCTCCAGTGGTTGATGGTCCAAACTCCAACAAATTGCAAGCTTTTACTGTTATTACAAAAAGCAAAAAAATATGCGATTCATAAACTTGTTGAGTGTTTGGTGTCTCGAACTCAAATTAGAGTATGAGTTAAAATAGGAATCAAAAGTTGAATTCAGATTTATAATTAATTTGTAATATTAGAAGTTGTAATTAAAGTAAAATTCAGACTCAATAAAGCCCTATAAATTTTCTAGTAATACATAGGATTTAGTGTAATATAGTATTGAGGTTGAATTAAAGAGAAATAGAGAAAAAAGGAATAGAGAGCATATAGAGAAGAAAAAGAGAGAGAGAGGCGTATGTGGGCCTTTCTAATGTTTCTTAGTGATCTCTTATGGTGTTCTTTTGAAGATTCTCTTTAAAGGTGGAGGCGTTGTCGAGACTTGATGAAAAGGTTTAGTTTAGTAACAAAGAGGGCAGTCTTTGATATAGACTCTTTAAGGCCTTTTGATAGTGGATCTCTGCTCCCCTCGTGAATGTAACCCGATTTTGGTTGAACCACGTATATCATTGTATCTTTTCTTGTTATTTTCTTTTATCTTGTATTATTTTTCGTTTCTTGTGTTATTTGAGAATAAGGTGATTCGTAAACCTTCTGCTGCGAATCCCAATAATTAGTATCAGAACTTAGGAGCAAATAAGTAAGATGGTAAAATTCTTATTTAAGGTGGAGAAATTTGACGATAAGATAAATTTTGCTTTATAGCAAAAGAAGATGAAGGGCAGGTGAGGTGCAAGAACAGGCCAGCGGTGCTTGTGGGAGGGAGTGCGAAAGTAGGCTAGGAAAGGGCCACATAGGGCCTGGGTAGGCTGGAGCGGGAGAGGTCGACAAAGGGCCATATAGGGCTCGTAGTCAATGGCGATTGGGGTTCAGATCAGTGACGAGTGGCCTTGATGAGGTGCAGCAGGGCATCTCAAGTAGGGCTCAGTATAGCCAAGCAGCTGGGAGGTGAAGGCCGACGAGTGCGAGAATATGACGCATACGTGCTCAGAAGGCGGAGCTCGGGTTGGTGAGCTAGGAAGCAACACAATTGTAATTGGGGCTGATCCTATAGCAAAGAGGGGAATATAATGAGGCCGTGAGATGGCTATGGTTGTGCGACAGCGATGGAGAGTCGCTTGTAGGTCGCGCAACGAAAGATAGAGAGTGTCGGCTCTCGTGTGTGGGCCTTTCTAGTGCTTCTTAGTGGTCTCTCGTGGTGTTCTCTTGGAGATTTTCTTTAAAGGTGGAGGCGTTACCGATACTTGATGAAAAAGTTTAGTTGAGTAATAAAGAGGGCAGTCTTTATTCTAGACTCTTGTAAGGCATTTTGATAGTGGATCTCTGCTTCCCTCATAGATGTAATCCAATTTTGGGTGAATCACATATATCGCTATATCTTTTCTTTTTTTATCTTGTATTATTTTTCGTTTCTTGTGTTGTTTGAGAATAAGGTGATTCATGAATCTTTTGCTACGAATATCAACAATTGGTATCAGAACTTAGAAGCAAACAAGCAAAATAGTAAAATCCTTACTCAAGGTAGGAAAATTTGACGGCAAGATAAATTTTGCCTTATAGTAGAAGAAGATGAAGGTTAGGTGAGGCGTAGGAACAGGCCAGCGGCACTTGTGGGAGGGAACGTGAGGGTAGGCTAGGAAAGGGCCACACAAGGCGTGGGTAGGTCGGAGCGGGAGAGGCCGACAAAGGGCCATATAGGGCTTTCAATCAATGGCGATTGGGGTTCAGATCAGTGGCGAGTGGCCTTTGATGAGGTGCAGCAAGGCGTCTCAACTAGGGCTCAGTATACCCAAGCAGCTGAGAGGTGAAGGCCGACGAGTGCGAGATTAGGACGCATACGAGCTCAGAAGGCGAAGCTCAGGTTGGTGAGTTAGGAAGCAACATGATTGTAATTGGGGCTGATCCTGTGGTAGAGAAGGGAATATAACAAGGCCGTGAGATGGTTAAGGTTGTGCGACAACGATGGAGAGTCTCTTGTAGGTGGCACAATGACCGAAAGATGGTGTGATAGTGGCTACACATTAGAGGTGCATAGCACCATAACGGCGGAGAAGAGTAGAAGGAGAAATGTTCGTTAGCGATTAGCTGAAAAAGCTAGTAGCTCAAGGGAAGGGGTTAGATAAGAGATAATAGCCGAAGCTTCATGATGATGACACACTCGAGTTCAAACGAAGGTGAGATTGTTGAGTTTTGGGTGTCTCGAACTCGGATTAGAGTTTGAGTTAAAATAAAAATCCGAAGTTGAATTCAGACTGATAATTAATTTGTAATATTAAGAATTATAATTAGAGTAAAACTCAGACTCAATAAAGGCCTATAAATATTCTAGTAATACATAGGATTTAGTGGGGTAGTGCTGAAGTTGAACTAGAGAGAAACAGAGAGAATAGAAAGAAAAGAAAGAGAGAGAATATCGGCTCTCGTGTGTGGGTCTTTTTAGTGTCTCTCGTGGTCGTTCCTCATGGTATTTTCTTGAAAATTCTCTCTAAAAGTGGAGGTGTTGTCGATGCTTGATGAAAGAGTTTAGTTAAGTAAGAAAGAGTGCAGTCTTTCTTATAAACTTTTATAAAATCTTTTGATAATGGATCTCTCGCTCCCCTTGTAGACTAACCCAATTTTAGGTGAATCACGTATATTACTGTCTTTTTTTGTTATTTTCTGTTATTTTACATTACTTTTCATTTCTTGTGTTGTTTGAGAATAAGGTGATTCGTGAACCTTCCGCTATAAATCTCAATATAAAATCTCCATAATGGCCACTAATTCAACCTCATTAAAAGTAGCAACTGTATTCAACATAATCTTGTCATTAACTATTACATACTAGTTTACAATGAGAACTAACAATTTTATTTACTTTTCCATTGTTGATTACTGGCATTTTAGTGTTGATCGAGGTGCTCATGCAAAATTAATTTATGAATTTACTACATTTTCAAAGCATACATGGGCCTATTTATTTTGTATAATTTAAAAGTTTTGTGACTTCTAAATTTTGAAAATCATAAAATGTTGAAACTTTGAAATTACTAGACTTTCAAATTCTAATAAATATGGGATTTGTTAGTTTTTCATAACAAGTTGAATTTTAAATTTTAACACGTGAAATTACATGTTGAACTTTAAAAATTTGTATGATGAAAAAGTTTAGTTGAGTAATAAACAGGACAATCTTTATTGTAGACTCTTGTAAGACCTTTTGATAGTAGATCTCTGCTTCCCTCGTAGATGTAATCCAATTTTGGGTGAATCACATATATCACTGTATCTTTTCTATTTTTTTATCTTATATTATTTTTCATTTCTTATGTTGTTTGAGAATAAGGTGATTCATGAATCTTCTATTACGAATCTCAACAATTGGTATCAGAACTTAGAAGCAAACAAGCAAAATAGTAAAATCCTTACTCAAGGTGGGAAAATTTGACGGCAAGATAAATTTTGCCTTATAGTAGAAGAAGATGAAGGTTAGGTGAGGTGTAGGAACAGGCCAGCGGCACTTGTGGGAGGGAACGCGAGAGTAGGCTAGGAAAGGGCCACACAAGGCGTGGGTAGGTCGGAGCGGGAGAGGCCGACAAAGGGCCATATAGGGCTTTCAGTCAATGGCGACTGGGGTTCAGATCAGTGGCGAGTGGCCTTTGATGAGGTGCAGCAGGGCGTCTCAACTAGGGCTCAGTATACCCAAGCAGCTGAGAGGTGAAGGCTGACGAGTGCGAGAATAGGACGCATATGAGCTCAGAAGGCGAAGCTCAGGTTGGTGAGCTAGGAAGCAACATGATTGTAATCGGGGCTGATCCTGCAGCAGAGAAGGGAATATAACGAGGCCTTGAGATGGCTAAGGTTGTGCGACAGACCCTTGGGCCTCCTATGTGAAAAGTGTTGAGAAAGCATTTGCTCTTCGTAGCGCTCTCACTCATCAGTTGCTTCTGACATTCATTCCATTTTTCTTTTCTTCCTTACTTGACTGAGCGTAGCGGGCGGAGCGCCCTGGCTTGAAAGCACCTCTTCTTTCTTCCTCTCTTGGCGGTGAGATTCGATGATATGGCGATGGAGAGTCGCTTGTAGGTGACACAATGACCGAAAGATGGTGTGATGGTGGCTACACATTAGAGGTGCGTAGCACCATGATGGCGGAGAAGAGTAGGAGGAGAAAGGTTCGTTAGCGATTAGCTGAAAAAGCTAGTAGCTCAAGGGAAGGGGTTAGATAAGAGATAATGGCCGAAGCTTCATGATGATGACACACTTGAGTTCAAACAAAGGTGAGATTGTTGAGTTTTGGGTGTCTCGAACTCGGATTAGAGTTTGAGTTAAAATAAAAATCCAAAGTTGAATTCAGACTGATAATTAATTTGTAATATTAGGAATTGTAATTAGAGTAAAACTCAGACTCAATAAAGACCTATAAATATTCTAGTAGTACATAAGATTTAGTGAGGTAGTGCTGAAGTTGAACTAGAGAGAAATAGAGAGAATAGAGAGAAAAGAAAGAGAGAGAATGTCGGCTCTCGTGTGTGGGTCTTTTTAATGCTTCTCGGTGATCTCTCGTGGTGGTTCCTCATGGTGTTTTCTTGGAAATTCTCTCTAAAAGTGGAGGTGTTATCAAGGCTTGATGAAAGAGTTTAATTGAGTAAGAAAGAGTGCAGTCTTTCTTATAAATTTTTGTAAAGTCTTTTGATAATGGATCTCTCACTCCCCCTGTAGACTAACCCAATTTTAAGTGAATCACGTATATTGCTGTCTTTTTTTGGTTATTTTCTGTTATCTTACATTACTTTTCATTTCTTGTGTTGTTTGAGAATAAGGTGATTCGTGAATCTTCCGCTACAAATCTCAATATAAAATCTCCATAATGGCCATTAATTCAACCTCATTAAAAGCAGCAACTGTATTCAACATAATATTGTCATTAACTATTACATACTAGTTTACAATGAGAACTAACAATTTCATTTACTTTTCCATTGTTGATTACTGGCATTCTTAGTGTTGATCGAGGTGCTCATGCAAAATTAATTTATGTATTTACTACATTTTCGAAGCATACATGGGCCTATTTATTTTGTATAATTTAAAAGTTTTATGACTTCAAAATTTTGAAAATCATAAAATGTTGAAACTTTGAAATTACTAAACTTTCAAATTCTAATAAATATGGGATTTGTTGGTTTTTCATAACAAGTTGAATTTTAAATTTTAACACGTGAAATTACATGTTGAATTTTAAAAATTTGTATGGTGAGAACGCGTTAGCCTCAAATTCAACGGACGCTTCTCTCGCTATTCTAATATTTAACAATCACAATGCTTCTTGCATCCTTTCTTTCCAGATAATCTTCGCAACAAGATTAGATATCTCGCCCTCCTTCTTCTCGTTACGCAGTTTTACTTTTGATTTTTCAGTTAGTGACTCTTGAATTGTGTTAGGAGGTTTAGATTTGACATTTATATTTTTGGCCTAGGGTCTAGGATTTTGATATATAAATCACAAGTGCTCGATATATTTGCAATTATATCACAGTCTCCAAATATGGCATCTCATAATTTTAAATCAAAGAATATGATCTTCCTCTCGTATTCTTTCTCTGTTACATCAATTTTTTTATTAAATAAAGCCCAAGGCTTTTCTCTCTCTCAATCTACCTCTTCTTTTCTCTCTCCTAATTTATTTTCTCTCTAAACCCTCCTTTTTGTTCTCTCTCCTCTAGGGAGGGTAAGAGGGTCCAACTCTTCATCTAGCTACTTTTCTTATTAGTTTTTCATTTTTTATTTATTTTTTAAAAATTCTCATTTTTTATGCCCATGTGATTAAGTTTTATTTTTTATTTTTTATTCACCATGTTTCACATATATTCATATATAAAATCTTCAAAATATAATTTTGGAAAGACCTACGATTTTTGCTAGAATATTTGTCTTGCGAGCATATGCATTTGGTTTTAATTTAATTTTTTCTATACATTATATTTTGTTTTAATATAGTAATCATGAATTTGGTTTCACTTTAATTTTTATTTATGTAATGGTATTTCATATAATTATATTATTTTACACTATCATTTGCTTTTAATTTAACGAAACTTTTGCCCTTTTTTCTAATATGATAAAAATTTTGAAAAAAATTAGAGTGGAAATGAATGAAGCCTAAATTTCTAATTATATGAAGGGATACAAGAAAAGATGGATCAAAGTATGTGAAATTAAGTATTGGGGATGTATAAATTAGGATGCTATTGAAAAAAAAATTTATCCTTGGAAAAAATAAGTCTTAACACTTATTTGCGAGTATATTAATTATGAATATTCAAATTTTATCTTTACGATTTTAATTTGCAACTAATAAATAAATATCTTTCTTGTAAGAATATCATATACATGAGAAAGTTTTAAACAATCTAATTCGAGATTATGACTTACTTGAAATAATTTATAGGGAGATGATAGCTAGGGAAGATTTAGTCATCAAAGCAATCGAGTCATCTCATAAGGTTTATAATTTTTTATTTGTTGTTTTGAGTTAAAGATTTGCAATTTGAATTCTTACTTTAGAGATTTAACTAGCACTCAACTCATCTTGAAATGTTTTCATTGTCTTATCATTTTATCCAAGATTGGTTATGAGATAATGTCAAATAAGGATTGAAGTTGTAACGAATCAATTAAGTTTTTTTATCAACTTCGAATGCTTGGACTTTAGAGTTAGGACCCCCCCTGAATATAGCAAAAATATTCCTAAGATAATTGACAATTTCGGATACCTGAACCTTATGTTTAGACGCTCGAAGATCAGACGCTGTAACTTCTTGATTCTAAGTTTTTGGGATTGATCATCCAAACCTACTTGTTTGGACACCCCAAGTTGATGATCAAACATCTAAACCCATAATATCAGCTATAACAACTAGTGAAAATTGACCATTGGAATATTTTGGTTGATTGAAACTTATGGTTTGGACATCCGAACTTTATAGAACATTGCTAATAACGGCTAGTTCTTTCACCAACTAGTATTTAACAACTTGGGGGTGTCTAATGTAGAACTTTTGGACATCTTGGTAATCCTAATTTGAGAATATAAGCTCCTACTGGCCCACTAATCTCCAAGTGCTCTAAACTTTGTTCTTCAATTTTGAAATTTTCAATAGCCCTTGTATTCCTTTGAGAAATTTGTAGTGAGGCTTGAGTGTACATTTTCATCTTTTTTATCAAGTGTAAAATACTTCTACGTATTAAGAGTATAAAAGGTTCAAGGCTCCAAATTCAAGTGGACATTTACTTGGTTAGAAGCAAAGTTATAAGGAGTTGGCTTCAACTTTAAAGTGGTGATGCTAGTGGAGAGTCCAAGTCCTCAAGATCAAGTAAGAGTTACGGAGTAGGTGCCGTTAGTCACCGAATCATGTAAAAATCATGGTGAAATCTTTACTTTACTCAACTCCTTTTATTGCAGTCATGCTTTGATTTCTTACTTGTGAGTTTGTGTTTCTAATTGGTTTGTGAATTGGCTTTTATTCTCCAAAGTGGTTATTATTCTTCATAAACCTATTCACCTTCTCCCCTTCCTCCCTCTTAGGTTAGTTTTTTTTATCAATTGGTATCAGAGCTTGGTACTCTTATTTTTGTGTTTTAACTGTTTAGAGTTTTTGATACTTTTTTATAGCAAATTTTGATATTTCTCTATCTCTCCAAGAAAGACAATATACTATTAGACCTCCTCTCTTTAATAATACTTGTTTCAACCATTGGAGCTCACTTACTAGAATTTTTATTAAGGTTATTGACTATGATTTTTGGTATATTGTGGAAGAGAGGCATACTTCACCAACTAAAATAATTGATGGTATAAGAGTCCCTAAGTCTAGAATGGAATAGAATGATTTAGATAAAAAAAAAATTTTTAAAATGCTAAATCTATGAGCATCTTATATGGTGCACTTGATCCAAATGAGTTTAAACATTTTAGTATTTATGACACGTCTCATAATATTTGACATTGTATTGAAGTTACCGATGAGGGAACAAGGCAAGTTAGGAAGTTCAAAGTGAATATATTGGTTAGCCAGTATGAGTTCTTTCAGATGAAATCACATGAGTCAATTTTTGAGATGTTTACACATTTTACTAACATTATAAATACTTTAAAATCTTTTGCTAAAATGAATACTAATGATAAGATGGTAAAATTTTTTTTGAGATATCTTCCTAGGTCTTGGGACCTAAAAGTAATTATAATACAAGAGGCAAAGTATCTCAAAAAGTTACCATTAAAAGAGCTTTTGGAATCGCTCATTACACATGAGATGACCTTAAAAGATTAGAGCCAAAAGGAAGAGGAAGACATAAAAAAAAAAAAAGAAAGTCATAGTACTCAAGGATAAGGAGTCAAGTGAGGAAGAAGATAGTGATGAAGAGATGACTCTTCTCACAAGAAAATTCAAGAGGTTCTTGAAAAAGAGGCACTTGCCAAGGAGACCAATGAGGAATGCGAAAGCTATTACTATAAATGAAGATGATGTGCCCACTTGGTTTAAATGTAAAATGTCCGAACACATAAAGGTGAATTGCCCTCTCAACCTCCCATCAAAGAAGTTTAAGGGAAAAAAGAAGAAAGCTATGATAGCCACATCGGATGAATTAGAGGCCTATAGTGGAGAGGCCTCATCCAATGAAAAAGTGACAAATCTATGTCTTACAATCTAAGAATGAGATATGTGATCTATCTTTCAAAGAATTAAAAGAAGCATTTGAGGATTTATATGCTAGATATGAAAAATTACTTTGTAAATATTCTTCTCTAAAAAATAAATCGCTTTTTCTTGAAAATAAATTTGATGTTTTAAAATCATATATTAGTTCTTGTGATAGCAAGAAGGATTTGGAGTGACTTGAAAAAGAAAAATCTTGCTTTAAAATCATCTAGAACCTCTTGTGATTGCAAGACTAGAATTGGCAATCTTCGAAAAGCAAATTTGGATTTAAAAAGGACACCTGAAAATTTTTTCATTGGCAATTCTACTTTGAATATGATTTTTAAAACCCAAAGGAATATTTTGAGTAAATTTAGACTTGATTTTATTTTTGCTTCTAGATCTAAGGGAACCAAGTCTACATTTGTAAAGGCTTCAAATTCAAAATTTTTAAAGCCAAATGTAATTATTATTGTCAAAATAGACATGTCTCTGCTAGGTCTCCAATAAAGAGAAATCTTTCTCTTAAACAAATTTTTGTACCTAAGTGGATAATTCCAAAAGCCAAGAAATCTGAGCTAATTTTGATTCCTAAAAAAACTTCTACTTGAGAAGTTTAAGTTAAGTAAAAATGACCTATGAGCTCTAAATTTACCATATTCTTGTGGTCTTTTTCTATCTAATCCAAAGGGTAGGATTTACTCTTTTAGTAGTTTTTCTTCCATTGCCTTCTTAATTCATTGTTTTGTTATTTTACTCTCTAACCTTATCGACTCGTACTTAAAATAGATTTCATCCTAAAATTCGTGATTATTTTTAGCTATGCTTCCACTCAAGGATCAAAGAGAAAAATGGTTCTTAAATAGTGTTACTTAAGACATATAATAGAAAATCTATCCATATTGGTAGAATTAAAAGAAAAGGATAAAAGGGTATGTCATATTTGAAGATAATGCTAGAGATAAAATTATAGGTATTGGTAATATTTCAATTAGTTCATTTTTAGTTAAAAATATTCTCTTAGTAGAAAGACTTAACTATAATTTACTCTCCATTAGTCAACTATATGGTAGAGGACTTCATGTTTTATTTAAATCTATGATTTGCATAGCTAGACATGATGTTGATGATAAAGTAACCATTATTAGTCATTGCGATAGTAATGTTTATACTACTGACCAACATGACTTGAAAAATGAAAAGTGCTTGGTAACTCAAGATGCATAAAAGACTGGGCATGCAATAATAGATACCCTAGCTAAAGTTAATCTGAAGGAGCTAGTGAGAGGTCTACCTAAGAGCAAGTTCATCAAGAAGCACATATGTGAAGCATGTCAAATAGGAAAGCAAGTGAGACTATTTAAAGTGATTTTTACCGAGACTAAATATATTTTACAAATAAATTCCTGTCTATAATTTTTTCACAAAAAATACCCTAAAAATTTTAACATTTTATATGTCTCTTTTACAAAAAAACTCCTAAAATTTATTAAATTATATTTTGGTCTAAATTCTTCAAAAAATTTACAAATATCCCTATGAAAATTTAACATCCAAATATTGTATAAAATTTGAATTTCTTTGTAACTAGATAAATTGCAATTTAGGGGATTATATGTCAATCAAGAAAAAGTTTTTGAAAATATAATTCAATTACGCATCACAATATAACATATTTCCAAAATAAAACCAATTAGAGTGCCTATAAAATTAAGAAAAATATGCAAAAAGAAAATGGATTAGAATAAGGAGACAGGTCAGAATATGGAGAAGGATCAAAATAGAAAAAAATCAGAAGAAAGAGGATCATCGAAAGAAATCAGTATACTTAATTTTATTTTCCCTTTTCCTCTGCTTCCTCTCTTCCATTTGCTATATTATATCTTCCAGGAATTCCCAAGCTCCTTACATGCTCCCATCGTTGTGCTGCCTGAGCCCGTGCCCTGTGTCATCCTCACCGGCTTGGATGTCTCCTCACCAGAGAAGAGACCACATAGGTCTCGTGTCCCACTCCTGTGCTTGCTACTGGTCCAGTCCCCCAGCTCCAACAAGTCGCCTACCTGGCTTAGCGCCGGCACCGTCGGCCTCTGTCCTGCACTGCCAAGAGGGCAGACTTCTCATTGTCCAACCCCTCCACCACTCTCCTGAGCCATGGCCAACACCATTGCTTGAGGAGGAGGCCAAACTCAATCAGAGATGACCAGGCTCGGCCAACTCAACCCTGCGATGGTGCCATAGCCCGCTACCTTGCCACCCATGTCTGCTCCAGCTGCACCCCGAGCCACCTTCCACCATCGGATCTGCTCGTCTAGTTTCGTATCGGCACCATAGCCCACCGCCTCCTTGAGCTGCTCACTTATGAGGCCTGCAACGCCAATCCACCCTAGCCGACCCGAACGATGACTGTCGCTCTTGGCTGCAACTAGAGGGGGCCAAATCTAGCCAAATCCGGCCAGATCCAGCCATGAATCAGAAGAAGAATGGGAAAGGTGAGGATCCAAGCCTAACCTCCGCCGTCCACCACCGGAGGAGGCCGAATCCGGCCATATCCGACCACATCTGACCATGAGCACTAAAAGAATTGGGCCATGGCTTGGTGGGATTCTTGGGAGGAAGAAGAAGCCAAGCACAAGTTGAGGAGAAAGTCCAAGGAAAAGAAGGAAAAAGAGAAAAAAAAAGAGTTTAGTCTTAATTTTTGTGTCAGTCTTTGGACTTGTTTTATGTTAGTCTTTAATCTTATTACGGAAAATATCGATGTCCACCTCAATTCACGATATAAAGGAAGAATAAAAAAGGAGAAAAGATAGCACACAAGAGATATATTTTGGGAAGACGATCCAGAGAATATTGTATTGATTAGAAGAGAAAGAGAAGATTACAACGATGGAGACGAAACTCCAATATCACTAATTTTCACAAAAGACTAAATAGCCTGATCGTCACAAGACGTATTGAAAGTATTGATCTATATATCTTTCTCTCTCACTCTCCTGAAACCCTTACATCAATGGTGTATTTATAGATGTGGTCTAATGATGTTTGAGTCAAAGTAGAAGACTGACTCAAATAAGACTTTTACTAATTTAAGACTTCTAGTAGAAGATAGATCTAGATAAAGATTAGGCCCATTAAATAATTTCCTAATATAATTAAGACTATCCGGAAAATCCGGATTCGAGACACCATAAAGCCAACAATCTCCACCTTGGCTCGAATCATCTTATTCTCTGAATTTGAATCTTCAATAGATGTCTTTGTCATTACCTCTTGGGATAGGATCAACGACTTTGGATATTGATCAAGTCCAAACAGAGCTTGAACTTATCAATTGGAATCACCTTTGTCAACATATCTGCAGGATTTCTTGAAGTATGAATCTTTTGTAAAGAAATCTCGCCGTCTTCAATAATGTCCCGAATAAAATGAAATCGGACATCTATATGCTTTGATCTAGCATGGTACATTTGGTTCTTCGCAAGGTGTATGGCGCTCTGACTGTCGCAAAAAATAGGAAGAACATGTTGAGAAAAACCAATTTCACTTGCCAAACCTTTTAGCCATAGAGCTTCTTTGACGGCTTCTATAGCTGCCATATACTCAGACTTTGTTGTAAATAATGCTACAGTTGACTGTAAGGTACACCTCCAACTAATAGGTCCTCCACAAAGAGTGAAAAGATAACCAGTGAGGGATCGGCGTTGATCAAGGTCTCCAGCATAGTCTGAATCGACGTAGCCAATAATTTTGACCTCTTGCACTGTGTTCCTGTCGAAACATAAACCAATATTAAGAGTACCTTTGATATATCTCAATAGCCATTTCACGGCCAGCCAATGCTCTTTTCTTGGATTTGTCATGTAACGACTAACAACGCTGACTGTTTGTGCAATATCAGGTCTTGTGCATACCAAAGCATACATTAGACTTCCAACAACACTTGAAAATGGGATGTTCTCCATGTATGCATGCTCTTCATCTGTAGAAGAACATTGTTGAGCTGAAAGCTTGAAGTGAGATGCCAAAGGAGTACTGACGGGTTTTGAATTATACATGTGAAAACAAGAAATAATCTTCTTGAGATACTTGCTCTGTTTGAGCCATAATTTTCCATGCTTTCGATCTCGATCAATCTCCATACTGAGAATCTTCTTTGCAACACCTAAATCTTTCATCTCAAATTCCTTTTTCATTTTAAACTTTAAATCATTCAATAGAGATATGTCTTGAGTAGCGATAAGCATATCATCAACATAAAGAAGTAATATAATAAACGAGTTATTGACATGCATCTTAAAATAAACACAGCAATCATGTTTGCAGTGAATGAAATCTTGTCCCAGCATAAACCTGTCAAACCTTTTATACCATTGCCTTGGAGACTGTTTCAAACCATAAAGTGATTTGTTCAACTTGCAGACAAAATTTTCCTTACCTTCTTGGATGAACCCTTCAAGCTGTTGCATAAAAATTTGTTCTTCTAATTCTCCATGCAAAAAGGCAGTTTTGACATCAAGCTGTTCTAACTCAAGATTATGAAAAGCAACTAAAGCAAGTAGAAAACGAATAGATGTGTGTTTAACCATAGGAGAGAAAATTTCATTAAAGTCAACACCCTCCTTTTGTGAATACCCTTTTGCAACTAAACGAGCCTTGAATTTAACACCATCTATCTCAGAGAAATCCTCTTTCTTTCAAAATACCCACTTGCAACCAATTGCTCTTTTACCTTCTGGTAATTTCACCAGATCCCAAGTATGGTTCTTTTGAAGGGAATCCATCTCTTCATTCATAGCAGCTTGCCATTGAGAAGAATTCTTATTCTGCACTGCTTCTTTATAGGAAGAAGGATCACCATTGTCAGTAACTAAAGCAAAAGCTACCATATCTTCAAAACCATACCTCTCAAGTGGCTTTATTTTTCTTTGAGATCTTCGAAGTAGAGACTTTTCAGAAACTTGATTCTTAGAATTTTCTTGAGAGTTTGGCATATCCTGAATATCTTCTTTTGAAGGAACTATATGCTCTACCTCCACTTGCATTATATCATTAGGATCTTTCTTGAGAGATTTTATTATAACAATTTCATTAAATACTATGTCTCTCTCAATAATTACATTTGAAATAGTAGGATCCCACAAACGATAGCCTTTGACGCCTTTGGCATAACCCAGGAAAATACACTTTTTGAAACGTGCATCTAACTTATCCTTGACAACATGCACATAAGCAGGGCAATCAAAAATCTTTAAAGAAGAATAATTTGCAGGATGACCAGTCCATACCTCTTCAGGAGTCTTGCAATTAATGGCTGTTTTGAGGAGAGCGATTCACAATGAAGCATGCTGTATTGATTGCTTCTGCCCAAAAATCTTTATCAAGATTAGCTGTACTGAGCATACTACGTGCTTTCTCCAACAAGGTTCTATTCATCCTTTCAGCCACACCATTTTGTTGAGGTTTTCCTGGGATGGTAAAGTGGCGTTTGATGCCTTCATCTTCACAGAATTTGAGAAATTCTGTTGATTTGTACTCTCCGCCATTATCACTTCTGAGGTATTTGAATTTTTTGCCGGTCCTTTTTTCAACTGAAGTTTTCCACCGTTTGAAAACAGAAAACACTATAACTTTGTGATGCAAAAAATAAATCCACACTTTTCTGAAAAAATCATCAATAAAACTGACAAAATAACAAGCACCAGATTTTGATGGAATAGGAGAGCACCACACATCAGAATGAATATAAGCAATTAAGCCTTTAGTGCAATGAATACCGGTGTTAAACTTTACCTTGGACTGTTTACCATAGAGGCAATGCTCGCAGAAATCCAATTTATATGAGTTGAGGCCTTTCAGTAATTTTCTTTTGTTGAGCTCACTTAAACCTTGCTCACGCATATGCCATAAGTGGGTCATATCAGAAGAAGAGGCCTGAGAAATTGCTGCTCCACCTGCAACGATTTTTCCTACTAACTCATACAAATTTTCATGCTTTAGGCCCTTCATCACTATCAATGAGCCTTTAGCAACATTAAGAACTCCACCTTCAGCAAAATACTTATAACCAGCAGAATCCAAAGCACCCAAAGAGATCAAATTCTTTTTCAAATCAGGAACATGTCTAAAATCAATAAGAGTTCTAATAATATTATCAAACATCTTAATTTTGATTGTTCCAATTCTAACAGTTTTGCATGGATTGTTATTACCCATCAAAACCAAACCATCATCATAGGACTTGTAGTCTTCAAACCAATCCTTATTAGGACACATGTGGTAAGAACAATCAGAATCAAGAATCCAAATATCATGGTAACGATCAAAATTAGAACTAATAGAGAGAACGTTACCCAAATTATCATCAGAACTTCCTTCAACAACTGACACTTGTTCTTTGGTTTGCTCTTTAAATTGAGATTCTCTTTCTTTCTTTGCTTTGAGCTTCCAACAATCTTTAATTATATGTCCCATCTTCTTATAATACCTGCAATTTATTTCTTTGAATTTGGATCTAGAACGACCTGTCCTTGATCTTTCTTTGGTACGACCTCTGACAATTAATGCTTCTGAGTGTGACACATCCCCTCCAATCTTTTTCAAATATTCATTAGATAGAAAGGCAGCAGAAATATCGTCAAATTTCAAATCCTTCCCATACATGAGAGTAGTTTTAAGATTCTCAAGAGAAGAAGGTAAAGACGATAATAAAATAATTGTCTTGTCTTCATCTTCAATTTTAACATCAATGCTTAACAATTGAGAGACAAGTTTATTGAAAGCATTAAGATGATCAACTATATTTGTACCTTCTGTCATTCGAAAATTAAAGAGCTTCTGCTTTAAATAAACTCGATTTGAGATAGACTTACTCATATACTGTTTCTCCATCTTTTCCCATAACTCTGAAGGTGATGTTTCATCAAGAAACGGATAAAGTACCTCATCGGTGAGACTGAGGATGATTGTGCTATGTGCACTAGCCTTTTAATTTTCCCAGACACTTTCGGTGACATCTTCAGGCTTGACGTCCTCCAATGTGTGTCTCAACCCTTATTGAGTAAGAATTGCACGAACTCTTGCTTGCCAAATAGGAAATCCTTGCTTTCCATTAAATTTCTCTATATCGAACTTCGTAATAGACATATTGAACCAAGCTCTGATGTCACTTGTTGCGAAAAATATCGATATCCACCTCAATCCACGATATAGAGGAAGAACAGAAAAGGAGAAAAGATAGCACGCAAGAGATATATTTTGGGAAGACGATCCAGAGAATATTGTATTGATTAGAAGAGAAAAGATAGCACACAAGAGATATATTTTGGGAAGACGATATATTTTAAGTTAGCCCTTAGGCTTATAATAAAGACAATCTTTAGGCTTGCACTCAAGCTAATCCTCAGGCTTGTAGCTAAGAACCTTTAGACTCGTATTCAAGCCAACACTCAGGCTTGCATATTTAAGTCCAACCTTGAGGCTTGTTCATCTAATCCAGCCCTTAGACTTGCTCATCTAAGTTAGCCCTTAGGCTTACTGAGAGTTATCATAACAGTCTGAGGGCTATCAAACCAAATCGATTAAATTAAGATGACTCAATCACATTGAACCCAAGCAAACTCAGCTGGAACAAATAAACATAATCAAATTGGTTTGAACGAATCATCAAATGGACTTAAACTAATCAAATAGATGGACTACAACTCAAATAGCGCTTGACTCAAATCCAAATTGAGTTAGTCCAAATTAAATTGATTCAGACTCAATCGCAGTTAGGTTCTAATCAAGTCAACGCAAAATCATATTAGAATTCAAACCAAAATTATAACGGGGTTAAATCAAGTTTAAATTAAACTCTAATTTGGTAAAGACTAACTTCAATCAAGTTAAAACAAATTCAAATTAACCCTAGCTGAGTCAAGTTAAACTCAAATCCAAACCTTAATTGGGTCAAGTTGAGTTTGAATCAAAACCTAGTTAGGTCAAATAGGACCAAGGCAAGGCTAAACTTGACTCTCATTGAATTAAATCAAACTTAATTGAAATTAAGTTTTGAATAACAAATTGAATAGAATCAGACTTGAATCAAAGTTGAGTTCTGAATATTAAACTGAATCAAATCAAACTTGATCTAAATAAAATTTTGAATATCAAATTAAATCAAATCGAACTCAAACTGAATTCAAGTTCTAAATATTAAACTGAATCAAGTTTCGAATATTGAATTGAATCAAGTTAGACTCGAATCGAAGTCAAGTCCTAAACATTGAATTGAACCAAATAAAACTTGACCCACGTCAAGGTTTAAACATCAAATTGAATCAAATTGAATTAAATCAAATTAGACTTCAAGTTTTGAATATTGAACTAAATCACATTTAAATCAAAATTAAGTTCAAATTTCAAATCAGATCAAACTGAATCTAGGCCAAATCAAATTTAACCAAACCCAAACTTGAACCAAAACAAAGGTCATGTGTGACCAAGACAAATTCAAATTGAATTAAAATAGGGTCAAGATGAATCCACTAGACATGCTATGAAGGCCTTTGGTAGTACTCCAAGGTTATACCTAACTCTATAAGTAGTGAGTAATGGTAAACCAAAGAGAGTTTGAACACAACTAAACTGAGAAAAACCAAGTCCCACTAGATTTGTATTTGAGTTCAACTTGACTCAACTAGGGTTTATTTGAATTTGCTTTAACCTGATTGAAGTTGGTCTTAACCCAATTAGGGTTTAATTCAAATTTGATTTAATCCAATTAGGATTCTAGTTTAAATTATGTTCTGATTTTGGATTGACCTGATTTGAACCTGACAAGGGTTTGAGTTTGAACTAATTTAATTTAGACTAACTCAATTTGGATTTGAGTCCAGTTTAATTTGAGTTTTAGTCCATTTATTTGATTAGTTTAGGTCTATTTGGTGATCCGTTCAACCCAATTTAGTTCTACTTATTAGTTCCAGCTAAGTTTCTTTGGGGTTAATATGATTAAGTCATCTTAATTTAATCTATTTATGTTAATCATTTTGGTTTGAAAGCCCTTAGACTTTCATAATAAATTTAAATGAGCCTAAGGGCTAGTTTAAATGTATAAGCTCAAGGGCTGATTTAGATGTGCAAGCTCGAAGGCTATTTTGAATGCAAGCCGAAGATTGGCTTAATTGTAAGCCTGAAAGCTGACTTGAGTGCGAGCCCGAAGGCTGTTTTTATTGCAAGTTGACGGCTAGCTTGAATATGAGCTTGAAGACTTGCTTGAATGCGAGTCCGAGAGCTAACTTAGATGCGAGCTCAAAGGTGACTTAGATGCGATCTTGAAAGTTGGCTTGAATACGAGCTCGAAGACTAGATTGTTGTAAATCTGAAAGCTATCTTAAGTGTGAGTGCAAAGACTGATTTTGTTGTGAGCTTGAGGGCTAGCTTTAATGTGAACCCAAAGAATAGCTTGAATGCAAGCTAGAAGGCTAATTTAGTTGTGAGTTCAAGGGTTGGTTTAGATGAGTAAGGTTGAGAATTGAATTAAAGGCTAGCCCGAAGCATGGTATAGTAGCGAGCTCGAAAGCTAACATAATAGTGAGCTCAAAGGTTGACATGGTGACAAGCTTGAAAGCTAGCATAATGGCAAGCCCAAATACTGACATAAGGGTAAGCCCAAAGACTAGTTAGTTTGCAAGCGTGAAGGGTGATTTGAATGTCAACCCAAAGGCTGACTTTGTTATGAACCCAGGGGCTAGTTTGAATGCAATCCAAAAAGCTAGCTTGAATACAATCCGAAAGCTGACTTAATTGCAAAGAGGGCTAGCTTAAATGAGTGAGCTCGAGGGCTGGTTTAGAGGTGAGTCTCAAAAGTGACATAGTGGTGAGCCTAAAGACTAACATAGTAGTGAGCCTAAATGTTAGTATGGTAGTGAGCACAGAGATTGTTATAATAATAAGTCCAAAGACTGATATAGAGGTGAGTCTGAAAAATGGCAAAACGGCAAAACTGAAGACTAACATACTGGTTAGTCCAAAGGTTGACATAATGGCGAGCTCATACGCTGGCATAAATGTGAATCCAAAGACTAATATAATGGTGAGTCCAAAAATTAATAAAATAATGAACCTAAAAACTAACTTAAATACAAACTTAAAAACTGACATCATAGCGAGCTTAAATATTAGCATAATATCAAACTTAAAAACTGACATAATAACCAATATGAAAGATAGTATAAATGCAAATCCGAGAATTAACAATGAACTTGAAAGCTGACAAAAATGACGATGCAAACAACACAAAAATGAAGATCAAACCTTTTTTTTTTTGCCCCCCAACTGTTTTTTCTGTTTTTTTTTTTTCTTTTCCTTCTTCTTTATCTCAACCCATGCTCTGCTTCTTCTTCCTCCTAAAAATCCTACTGTGTCATGCCCGGTTCTTCTAACTCTCGTGGCCAAATTTGGCCTCCTTTGGTGGGGTTGAACGCCCACCTTTCCCCTTCTTCTTCTTCAGATTTGGGGCCGGATCCAGCCAAATCTAGCCCCTCTGGTCATAGCCATGAACAATAATCACCGTTCGAGGGAGCTGGGAGTGTGGCGAGGCAGCTAATCGTGGGCTTAGAGGTGAGCAGCTTGAGGAGGCAATGGGCTATGGTGCCAACACGAAGCCAAACCAGCAGATCTGTTAGTGGAATGCGGCATGAGGTGCAACCGAAAGGGACGTCCACAAGGAGGCGGTGGGCTATGGCACCGGCAGGGGGTTGAGTTGGCTTGGGCTGGCCATCTCTTGCAGGGTTTGGTCTCCTCCTCGAGCAGTGGTGTTGGTCGTGGCTCATGTGAGCGGTGGAGTGGCTGGATGATGAGAAATCTACCCTCTTGGTGGTGAGGGGTAGAGGCCGGCTACGCCAGCCTGAAGCTAGGCAGGCAACTTGCTGGAGCAAGGGGGACTAGACCTGTAGAAAGCATGGGAGCGGGACACGAGATCGGCATGGTCTCTTCTTCAGTGAGGAGATGTTCAAGCTGGGGAGGGGTGGCACAGGGCACTGGTTTGGGCAGCACAACATTGGGAGCAAGTGAGGCACTTGGGAATTCCTTGAAGATAGATCATAGCAAATAGAAAAGAGGAAGTTGAGTAAAAAAGAAAACGAAGTTAAATATACTGACTCCTTCCGATGATTCTCTTTCTCCAAATTTCTTTAGGTTCTGATTCTTCTTCATATTTTGATCTCTCTCTCCATTTTAATCCTTTTTTTTACAGATTTTTCTCCGTTTTATGAGCATCAAGAAGTTGGTTTCATTTTGGAAATCCGTTGGATGGTGATTTACAATTGGGTTATATGTCCAAATTTATTTTTTGATTTACATGTAATCCCTCAATTGTGATTTGTTTAGTTACGAAGAAATTCAGAATTTATATCACGTTTGAATAGCGAATTTTCTAAGGGATATTTGAAAATTTTTCAAAAATTTAGGCCAAAATATGATTTTATAAATTTCAAGTATCATTTTACAAAAAAGGCCTATTTATGAAATTTTAAAAATTTTAAGATTTTTTTTGTAAAATAATTTTGGATAGGGACTTATTTATAAAATGTATTTGGTTTTGGCAAAAATCACTTCAAACAAAGACCTTGCACAAGTCCAAACCTATGGTAACTTCGTCGAGACCACTTTAACTTTTTTATCTAGATTTATTTGGATCTATTGAAACTATAAATATAGAAGGTAAAAAGTATTCTTTTGTAGATTATTATTCAAGATATTCATGGGTTTTTTCTCATAAAAATGACTATTTTGATGCATTGGTTGGTATTTGTAAAAGATTTCAAAATGAAAACGACTACATGATTTCTAAAATTCATAGTGGTCATTATGGTGAAGTTGAAAATTATTCTTTTGAAACTTATTACATTAAAAATAATATTGAGTATAATTATGTGGTTTTATGCACTTTACAATAAAATGGAGTTGTTAAAAGTAAAAATAAATATTTTTAAGATATGATAAGGGTCATGTTGAACGAGTACTCTCTACCCAAGTACTTTTGGGCAGAGGCTATTAACACTTCTTGCTATATTTTGATTCAAAATAGAGATAATATAGACTCTATATAGACTCTATATTTTTGATATTTTCATATTCTTTGTTGCAAGTATTTTATATGAAATTCAAAAGATTATTTTTCTAAATTTAATTCAAAAACTTTTGAAGGCATTTTTCTTTACTACTCTATTATTTTCAAGCCATATAGAGTCTTCAACAAGTCTTATATGGTTGTTAAAGAATCTATAAGTGTTGTATTTGATAAAGGTACCCATCTTTTGGAAAAAAAAGTTAATTGATGATAATATATATATATATATATATATAATATATATATATAATCTATATATATATATTATATATATATATATATCTATATATATATATATATCCTATATATATCTAAGAAATTAGATGAGATGCAACCCAAAGAAAAACAAGAGGGTGAGCCAATTAAAGATTCAAAAGAAAAGGATGATCAAGTTGAAGAAGACTAACAAGAAGAACAAAATAGAGATAAAAAACTTCTCAAGGCTTGAAAATTCATGAAGAATCACTCGAAAAATCAAATCATTGGTAATATTGATCAATGGGTAAAAACTAGACATGTTATTAAATACAATCTTCATCGTATTGCTTTTCTTTCTCAAATTAAACCAAAAAAATCTTAATGAAGCTCAAAAAAATGTTAGATAGATTCTTGCTATGCAAAAAGAATTAAATCAATTCAAGCGGAATCAAGTTTAGGAGTTTATTCTAAGGCCAAATAACTACCCAATAATTGATACCAAATGAGTCTATAGGAATAAGTTAGATGAAAATAATTTTGTGATTCGAAATAAGGCTAGATTAGTGGCCTAAAGTTTCAACCAAATAGAGAGACTTGATTTTGATGAAATTTTTGCTCCTATATATTATTTAGAATCTATTCGAATTTTGCTTGTATTTGCATATTTTAAAAGATTTAAACTTTTTCAAATAGATGTTAAAACTGCTTTTTTGAATAGTGTTTTATCGAAGAAAATCTATGTTCAACATGGATGAAGCTAACCAATAGAAACTCCAATGAGTCCTTCAACCAAGTTGGACAAAAATAAAAATGGAGAAAAGGTTGATGAAAAGAGGTATAGAAGTATGATTGGTAATTTACTTTATCTTACCTTAAGTAGATCCAATATAATGTTTTGTGTTTATTTATGTGTTAGATTTCAAACTTTACATAGGAAATCTTATCTAGTCGCCATAAAACGTATTCTTAAATATCTTAAGGACACATTAGATCTAGGTTCATGGTATCCTAAGATTGCTTATTTTGATCTGGTTCAATTTTGTGATGTGGACTTTATCAGATGTCGTGTGAATAGCAAGAGCACAAGTGGCACATACCAATTTCTTAAGAAAGCTCTAGTGTCATGGAGCTTCAAGAAATAAAATTCAATGGCTCTTTCTACCACCAAAGCCGAATATGGGGTCGTGGGGTGTAGTTGCTCACAAATTCTTTGAATGAGGCAAACATTTCATGATTTTGATTGTAATTTTCAAATGTACTAATTTATTGTGACAATACTAGTACTATTAGTTTATCCAAAAATCTATTCAAAATACATTGATATTTGATATCATTTCATTTGTAATCATGTTTCCAAAAAAGGATATTTCATTGATCTTTATCAAAATTATTTCTCAACTTGCGGATATTTTCACAAAACCATTGGATGAGACACATTTTTATTTGATTCAAAATGAAATTGGACTTTTACAACTTACTTGATTTGATTGAGTGTTTTGAAATTGATTGACAAGTTTTATTCTTTCACAAAATCTTTTCTTTGTCTGTCTAGTTTGGCTATCCTACCGAGACAATTGGATGTCCAAACTCAGGTCTATTTTTTATTGTCTCTTAGCTTTTGCTCTTCGGTTGCCTGACTAGGGCAGTTTGGATGCCAAAAGAATCTTCAAACAATTAGTTGAGTAACTGAATGATCGGCAAATCTGATTTGCCCTCTATGTGCCACCTTTGAAAGCCCAAAAAAATAGGTTCGGATGTCTAAATGTGAAATTCTAGCTTAAAACCCTAGCCAACTGCCCAAAGATTTTCATTTTCTCTCAAGCAATCTATCTCATCTGGCTCTCAAGCGACTCCAAGCAGCTTCTTCGGCAATTGGAGGGCTCCCCATGGCTTCCCTTTGTTTCCTCATCTTCCTTTCCCATTTTCCTTTGATTTCTCCATGGCTCCCCATGCCAAAACCCCTGCCTCCAAGGGCAAGCACTTCATGGCTTCAAACGCAAGTGAGGAACCTCAATTCCCTTCTCAATTTCATTCCATGAATAGTTATACTCGTTTTAGTGATTGATTTGTTCATGATAGGATCATTCTTCCACATATTATTAATTTTGTAGACCTAGCCTTTCTAAACCTCTGCACCCTCTTTGTCATCCAAAAGTGGCTTGATCTTGTATTCTCACATGAGACTTACAATGAGAAGGACATACAGATTTTCTATGCCAATGCCTCTATTAACTTTGGCTACATTGTTTGCACATAAAAATTTTTCAGAGTTCATTTACAAATTTTCCAGAAAAATTAGACCAAAATATGATTTTATAAATTTTAGGGGCCTTTTAGTAAAAAGGACATATTTATAAAATTGCTAAAATTTTCAGGGTTCTTTTTTCATAGAAACTCAAACTTATCTACGGATAAAAAAAACTTCGAGGTTTATTTGCAAATTTTGACTCGGTCCAAATATAATTTTAGTCTTTAATGTAAATTTAGGCCTAAATCCAATGTCCAAATTTGGCTCAACACAAGTTCAACTCAAATTTGGAGTAGGACTCCAAAGTCTACTTAAGCAAAGTGCCCTCAATTTGTAAATATCCCTGAAAATTTAATATTCAAATATGGTACAAATTTTGAATCTCCTCACAAGTAAATAAATCTCAATCAATAGGATTATAATTTCAATCAAATATCATAATCCCAAAAATATTCCAAAATCAATCCAATCAAAGATTTGGTCCCAAATCTTCTTGAGGCCTAAAAAATTGAGAAGAACCTGCAAGGAGAAAAAAAAAAGACAGAGCAAGAGAATTAGGAAGCCATATTGGAGATCAGGAGTAGAATAAGAATAGAAGGAAAAAAAAGGTACCTTCTCTCCTTTCTCTTTCCTTTCTAACCCTGTTCTTCTTCTTCTCTGGCTTGTCCCCCTACGAGGCCCCCCTCCACATCCATTGCTATAGCCACCTACTCTGAGATTCCCTACACTAATCCTAGCCTCACATGGTTGCACCACCACACATCACTACTTGCATTTCTCAAGGGGAGCATCCCGGCAGCTTGTAGCTAAATCCTCTAGCATGTTGATGGTTCTAGCAGAAGTGAGCATGGACATATCTACAGTGGCATGTATGGATCCCCAAAGTTATCATGACAACCTGAGAGCTCTCAAATCAAATTGATTAACACAAGTTGATTAAATTAAAGTGACTCAATCACATTAAACTTAAGCAAATTCAGCTGGAATAAATCAACAAAACTGAATTGACTCAAATGGACTATTAAAAAAATCTAAATTGATCAAATAGATAGACTAAAACTAAAATTAAACTAGACTCAAATCCAAATTGAGTTATTCTAAGTCAAATTAGTTAAGACTCAACTCCAATAGAGTTCAAATTAGGTCAACCTAAAATCATACTAAAATTCAAACCAAATTCTAATTGGGTTAAATCAAGTATGAGTCAAATCCTAATCAGGTTAAAGCCAATAAGGTATTAGAGATAACTTTATTTGGGATTAAAGTATTTTCGTTAGCTAATAAGGCATTGGAGATAACTTTGTTTCAAGTTAGAGTATTTCTATCAGCAAATAAGATATTGAAGATAACTCCATTTGTGATTGAAGTATTTTCATTAGCTAATAAGATATTGAAAATAACTTCATGAGTTTGAACTATTTTCATAGCCAATGAGGCATAGGTGTCAACTTCTTTGATTTTGAACTATTTTCATATCCAATGAGGCATAGGTATTAACTTTTGATTTTGAAGTATTTTCATAGCCAATAAAGCATAGGTGTCAACTTCTTTATTTTTGAAGTATTTTCATAGCCAATGAAGCATAAGTGTTAACTTCTTTAAGTTTGAAGTGTTTTCATAGCCAATGATGTGTATGTATTAACTTGTTTAATTTTTGAAGTGCTTCCATAGCTAATTAAGTGTAGGTGTTACCTTCTTTGATTTCAAAGTATTTCCATAGACATGAGATATAGGTGTTAGATTCAAGTTTTTGAAATATTTCCATAGTCAATGACATGTAGGTGTTGATTTTGAGTTTTTGAAGTATTTTCATAACCAATGAGATGAAAGTGTTAACTTCTTTGACTTTAAACTATTTTCATAGTCAATGAGACATTGGTGTTAACTTCTTTGATTTTGAAGTGGCACATTAAAGTTTTTCCTCACTTCCTTTTCTTATCTTGTGTTCTTCTATGATTATAAATTCATTTCATTGTAAAGTGAGTGTATACCCTTACTTAAAATATGTATCCCTTTCTCAAAATTAATGAAATCATACTTTTTTTTTTGTATATCTATTTTATTAGTTAGGTTCCTTGCTTTAGGATATTTCTAATAATTATCGAGCTAACTAATAATAGGAGATTGTGCATATTAAAAGTCAATATTTTCATAATACCTAATAAGACACTAAAATTAAAATAATTTTGATTTATAATTCGAGGTCACTCCCCACAGTCTCTGCCATCCCAAGCCTCTGAAATTGATCCCATAGTCCTGAACCAAAATTAGTTTGAATACAAATAAATAACGTCAAACTAAGTTCTACTAGGTGTGACACAAAAGTCTTTGGTAGAACTCCAAGGCTATACCCAAATCCACAAATTGTGGGTAATTCTACCTTCAAACTAAATAAAGTTACTGCCAACACATTTTTGGCTAATGAAAATATTTTAACCAAATGAAGTTATCACTAATGCCTCATTAGTTAACAAAAATACTTCAACTAAATGAAGTTATCATCAACACCTCATTGGCTAATAAAAATACTTCAAACCAAACGAAGTTATCACCAACATTTTATTGGCTAACGAAAATACTTCAAATCAAATAAAATTATCACCAATGTCTTATTGCCTAACAAAAATACTTCAGACAATTGAAGTTATTGCAATGCCTTATTAGCTAATAGAAATACTTCAACCAAATAAAGTTATCACCAATACTTTATTGGTTAATGAAAATACTTCAAATCAAATGAAGTTATTGCTAACTCCTCATCGGCTAATAAAAATACTTCAAACTAAATAAAAGTTATCGCTAATGCCTCATTGGCTAATAAAAATACTTCAAACCAAATGAATTGTCAATGCCTCATTGGTTAATAAAAATACTTCAAACCAAATGAAGTTATCACTGACACCTTATTGTCTAATAAAAATACTTTAAACAAAATGAAGTTATCGCTAATACCTCATGGTCAACAAAAACACTTCAAACAGAACAAAGTTATCAGCAATGCCTCATTAGCTAATAAAAGCACTTCAATCAAAAAAAGTTATCACCAATGCCTCATTAGCTAATAGAAATACTTTAAACCAAATAAAATTATCGTCAATGCCTCATTGGCTAGTGAAAATACTTCAACTAATAAAGTTACTACCAACACCTCATTCACTAACAAAAATACTTTAAACTAATTAAAGTTATCATTGAAGCCTCATTGGCTAACAAAAATAGTTCAAACCAAATGAAGTTATTACCAATACCTTATTGGCTAACAAAAATACTTCAAAGCAAATAAAGTTATCACCAATGGCTCATTGGCAGGTGAAAATACTTTAAACCAATTAAAGTTATCACCAATGTCTTATTAGCTAACAGAAATACTTTAAACTAAATGAAGTTATCACCAAACACCTCATTGGCTAATGAAAACACTTCAAATCAAATGAAGTTATCATCAATGCCTCATTAGCTAATGAAAATACTTCAAACCAAATGAAGTTATTATCAACACCACTAGACTAATGGAAACACTTCAACCAAAGAAGTTATTACCAATGCCACTAGGCTTACGAAAACACTTCGGCCAAAAAAACTTATCACCAATGCCTAGGCTAATAGAAATACTTCACACTAATCTTGATAAGATATCGATAATGTCATCCAATGAAGTTATCGCCAAGCTCAAAGCTATTGAAAATAATTTAAATTTCTCTCATCTCCTTCCATGCCTCATTGGACAATACCATCAACATCTATCGAGGATCAAGCCAAGATTCATCCAAGTCAAATGTCACATGGTCTAGCATATAAGAGTGAGACCATAGCACATATCAGAGCTTCTTTCCCACTCCTTACCTTTTTTACTATTGTAATATTTTTCTTGATTCCATGCTAAAATTTATTGTAAAGTGAAGGTATGCCTATACTTAAGCCATATACCATTTCTCAAACTAATAAAATAATATTTTTTGTATTTCTATTTTATTAGCTAGGTTTCTTATTTTAAGAAATTCTCAAAAATTATTAGAATAATTAATAATAGGGACTTATGACTGTTGAAAGTCAATTCCCATAATACTTGATTATGCACTTAAGTTAATATAATTTGATTTGTGTATCAAGGTCGCTCTTCAGGGTCTCCGCCACTCCCGAGCTATTGATTTTGATCCCACACTCCTACCCCCCAATGATGGTTTGGAATTTACTAGATGATGTTGAGGCTTCACTTTGAGTCACTAGACTTGTTAGGATCATATTGAGATGACCCTTGATTGGTGAGTTATACAACTCAGGGTTGGGATTCCTTTGGGGAGAACCCCATAGATGAGTTTCCCGAGTGTGGGCTTCTTCAGCTTATTCACCTCAGTGGACAAGTTGTCAGAGGTAGCCCTCTTTGATAAGTCTTTCTATTTTATCTTTGAGGTATCTATATTCTTCAATATCATGGCCATAATATCTGTAAAAATAGCAATATCTTGATTTATCTAAAGTTTTCCTAGTGGCATGAATTGGCAAGATCCTTTTCATAAAGTCTCAATGCGCAATTTGAGCCAACACCATAAACCTTGAATTGTTCAAAGTTGTATAAGCTTCAAACTTGGGTCTATGCTCCTTCATTTGGTTCTCAACTTCTTTAACTTAGGATGCTTGGCCTCTTGAGATTCCTTCTATGGCTTGCTATGACACTCAAATTCCTTTTAGCCAAAATCACTTCTTTGATGTCTATGTGTTCTTGAGCTAGTTGGATGAATTTTGGTAAACTTTTGGGGGTCAACGAGCCATCTCATAGGCCACTCAAGCTTATTAGATTCCATTAACTATAGCAGTGAGAATAATAGAACTATCTAACTCAGTAACATCTAGCTGACCTCTATTAAACTGAACTAAATAGTTCTTCAAGCTCTTTCCTTCTTTTTACTTCAATGTTAGGAGCATAGAGTGGTCTTTTCATCATGGTACCAGTGAGATGAATTGCTCTAACAACCTGTTAGCCAAATTGTCAAAGCATGTTATGGAGTATCTCGAGAATTCAGAGTGTCAAGGTCTAGTTGGGCCCTACAATTTCATTGAAATTGTCTTACATATGGTGAAATTCCATACCTTTTGTAGAATTATGACATTTTTTAATATGATAATATGATCCACTAGGCCTTTTGAGCCATCATACACTTTATAGGGAGGATGGCAGAACTTCGGTTATACTAGGGACTAAGCTATCTCAAGAATTAGAGGAGTATCATACCTTAGTTGGTTTGAATGAACTAGTGCCCTTAACTTTTCCTGACTTGTGTGTGATATATCCTCCCTATGGATACCTCGTGTAGCCCTAGTTGAGGCTCGGTAGTGTGTGTAATATGTAGCCCCTTCAACTAGATCGTAGGTAGGGTCATTTCTACGATAGTCCCTCTAGCCTTGATGCCGAAGTAAAATTCTTACTGAGGGGTCATGATGACTTGGGTGGTGATGCCCACTAAGGTGAGTCAGGCTCATGTATGTAGCTGTGACTCACATTGTTGGTTTAATGTAGCACCCTAGGCTAGACCTTGAACTTGAGCTTGAGACTACTACTAAGCATAGTGAGCCTGAAGGTTTTGGATTATCTGGACCTAGTTTTACAATTGTTGGGTATGTAGATTTTGTATGGTCTACACTTGAACCTCGAACAATTGGGTCATCTACTAGATAGGAGTAGCCAAGGTTTGAAACTTGTGTTGGCTCACCGAGTTAGTTGGACCTAGTAGGATCTCAAGAACCATTGGTAGAGGGACTTCTAGAGGCTATTGTTGTGGCCAGGTCATTGAGTTAGCTTACTGAGCTGGCTCACCTAGTCCATCATATGAGTTATGTGACTCTATTAATTCTAGGGCTATGTACCCCCTAAGTGGATTCTTAGACGACAAGGGTCTTGCTACTCTAGAAGGTATGGCTCTATTAATTCTAACAATGACCACTCTAATGCTAATATTAGCAGAGATCATAATAACAATAGTTGAGTAGGAAAATAGGCATTAGTCCCTTACCTTTATGATCATGATGGTATTTATAGAGTAAAGAGGTGATTGAGCGTATTGGAGACTCTATGATTACTATCCCATTCCTACCAAATTCTTCATAATGGATTGTCACAAATCTCAAATTTCCAAAAGCGAATCTCTGAGGATCATTATATGTCAATTTTTGTAAATACTTGGCCACCTTTCGAGGTCACCAGACCACTCCCAATTGGCTTGAAATAAGCACTCAAGGACAAAGGTCCCCAAACCTCTTCGACTACCTTGGGATCAGCCCATAAGGACCAAGGCCACTAAACCTCTTTGACTGCCTTAGGATTAGCATGCAAGGATCAAGGTCACCAAACCTCTTTAACTACCTTGGGATCCAAGTTCACTTAGTGGTTGAATATTTCTAGTTATCAAGCCCACCTACCCTTGCAACACCTTGGGATTATTTTTCTCAGTTGGTTACTTCAGCTAACAGCCCAATCTATGAATATGATTTTGATTTACTCTCATTTTTTATACGTCCACCCAATCTCTTTTTGTTCATCAAAAATATCCCCAAATTTGTAAATATGCCAAACAATCTCAATAAGTCAATCTCTTTGAATTTTATAAATAAGTCCTTGGATTTCATAAATTCAAAAATAAATCCATAAAACTTAGAAAATAATGGTGAAAAATAAATTTTTTTTTACAAACAAAAGTGTTGAATATGAAAATTTGCAAATAGCTCCCCCCCCCCACCACCACCACCACCACCCCAAAAAAAAAAGATAATTTTGGTCCATAGTCCTCTAATTTGTTTCATTCAAAAAATTTAGAAGATATTTTTTAACAACATAATGATCAATTTTTCATATTGAGATCATTAGGTTCATTACTAAAGAAGGAATTAGCAAAGATATAGTTGTGAGAATGAAAGAAGTAAGTAGTTAAAATTCAAAATATTAAAAATATACATTGTATTAAATAATAAAAATAACACTGTATCCTAATCTCTATTTTTCCTTGTTATTTAGGTACTAGATAAGTGGGTAAATGTAGTGGTTCTATTATAAAATTTTTCTTAGTATTTTAGGTAAATATAATTATTAATTGAAGAGAGAAAAGAAAAAAACCTCATAATAATATGTTATCATCCACCTATTGGGTGGATTTATTGACTACCATGAGTGAATTTAACTATACCCTTATAAAATTTGTCATTTAAAAAATTAACTAGCCATCGTTAATGCAATTAAATTGAGTCCAAATTTAATCACATAGTATGTAATTTGTTCTATTACAAAGATAACCTTTCCTTGCTAAATTTGGCATCTTTTTTTGACAATATAGTATTTATACTAGAATGATAATCATCATGTTATAAGTCTCTCCGAAAATTTTATTGGTGTTGATATGATGCATCCAATTTAATTGTGTGTTTTAGGGCTAACGATGTGTATACGTATTTTGAGATCTATGTGTCCAACCAACAAAGCATGTAAATTTTCTGAAAGATCTATAAAACCCCTTATTCACTAAGCATAGGTTATACCCGCCTCAACAATTTATGACTCATTTTTACATATGCCTAAAAAAATTAAAAAAAAACTTGAGATTTTGTGTGTAAAATCAAAAAGGACTTACTTATCATCTTAGCATGGAAGACATGGCCCTTCATTAATCACTTTAGATTCACCTAAAAATTAGTTAAATTATACTATAGGTGGAAGTAATAAAAAAAATGTTGATACAATGAAAAAAGAGAAAAAAAAAAGAATTATGTGATTCTCGCGAGACTTGCACTTTTTCAAAAGTCTCATTAGAAAATCACAATGAAAATTTTCAAACTTTTGGCTTCACATTGATGGAATGTTGTGAAAATATTTATGAGATTCTCACTCACAAATAAAGAAAAATATGTTCTCAAAGCTCTTTAAAAATTTTGGAGAACTTCAAGAAACTCTTTCAGTGAACTCTCGATGAATGTGGCTAGATCCTAAATGTTGGAAACAACAAAAAAGCTAAAATTTTATCAATACGGGAGGAGTTCGAGGCATTATCAGTTAGGAGCCTAGTGAAAAACATGTATCTATAGTGTGGGCCCGCACTAAAGGGGGTGATAAAAGTCTAGTGTCCATTTTCAATGGTGGGTGCTAGGTAGTTGGCCCCCATCACAATGGGGGCACTTGCTGGTAGGTGCCAAGGAAACCTAGCACCCAGCTCCACATGGTCGCCACTCATGTGGACAAATTTCGCACAAAGTCAATTTTCTTTTATGAACAAAAATTTAAAAATTTTAGCTTTATTGTGAAAAGTCCTCTAAAAACTTTTAGAATTTGATTTTTGGTCCCAAAAAAATATATCAATGGTATTCTCGATATCCAGGCACCAAATAATCTATTTGATTTTGCACATAAAATCTTATATTTTTTAAAATATGCCAATAGCTCCATAAAATTTTTAGTAGATAGTGAAAATTTAAATTTTTTTTTTGCTAAAATGTTTTAAAAGATAGAATTTTCCAAATGAGTCTCTATAAAAAGATAATTTATATAGAAGTCCTCAAAAAATTTATTTTTGCAATTAAATTTAGGAAACTTCCACTTTAAATAATTCAAAAATATTGAATCTCATTAAAAAAATTATTTTTTTTAAATAAAATCTTTAAAATTCTAAAATTGCGATTAAAATCTGAATCAAATAATCAAACAAATTGACTATAGATCGTATAAATTGACATGAAAAAATATGTATCTATGCATGTTAGTCATTCCTCTTCCATGATAGGTGTAAAATATATGACAATGATAAAGGTGAGTATAGGCTATATACTCTAAAAAACAGAATCACTTATCCTCTTGAATGAAATCAATATCAAAAAGCATAGACAAATCTAGAAAAGTTTACTCTAGGGACGATGTTAACTTTCTATAAATAATAAATGAAGAGATAATACTAATTCCAAAAGGTTTTCATTTTATGTAAAAGCCCTTGACTTTTTCTTATTTAATAAAATCTATGTTTGAATTTTTCATCTCTTTATTTTTTAGCTTTTGATGATACACCAAACCAAAATTAATTGGGTTGAAAAGCAAAATTCAGTGTTTAAAAATTGAATCATTTATGGGAATGATTGAGGCCCCAAAATAAACTCATCTTTGAGGTATTTACAAGTCAATAAGTCCAATAAAAAGCTATTCTAAGATAAACCATGAAGCTTGGTGACCTCATTGTATTAATAGGTTGACTAGTAATCTAGGTACCTATGAGTATATTATCCTCCAAAATGCAATTCTGAGGGATCCAAGATTCTAAGCAATCAATTATGAGAAATTTGGCAAATATCATGGTTGAGATCAAGGAATCTCATATATGTTGAACCACTTTTACACAATATAAACACCAAAATATTTGCTAAGGTGAGGGACTAATGCCAATGTTTTAAATCAACTATTTAATTTTCTATAGCAATTGACTTAGACATTTGAGCAATCGACACTAGAGAGCTCTCAGTGATCTTCTTCATGGTTCTTGCTTCTTATAGATCAATGGAAAGGTAGTCTAATAGATTATGATCTTGAGGGACCTTTTGGACCAAAACTAATTGAGAAATAGGCTCTCACAATAGTTTGTAAAGGTGGCCTAGTGAATCATAATCTCAAGGAGTCTCTTGAACTAAAACCTATGGTGAATCAAGCTCCCAAAACTATTGGTGCTTTCATTAAAATATGCTCCACCTCTTTTCATTATTCTAGGAGGTTTCTGATGATCTTTCAAAAATGGCTCCTCAAGCCACAAGAGTATTAATGCCCAAGGATTAGACTAGGGGGCATGTAGCTTCGCCTTGGGCAAAATCACACTGCCCTTTGGTTGAAGGGCATCTCAACATAATCCTTATAGGACCTCCAAATTAAACTAAAGCTTTGACATAAATTGGCAAGAGCCAAGTTACCACTGGGGGGCAAGAAGAAGTGAAGAAATAACATTATAACCCAAAATATGGAGGCATAGTTGTCTTAGAAAAAGACTCAGAAGAAGTCTTGACATGCTATAGTGATGCACTGGTGATCTTAGTGATCCTTGATGGTTACACTACGTAATGTACCATAATAGATATAGAGAGTTTGGCAAATATCTTATTCACTCAGACCTATGACCATATGAAAACAGAACAAAAGTTAGTGCCATACATCGAGACACTCGCCGAATTTACGGTCAACTCGATCACCCTGCTCAATGTGATCAGTTTATTTTTAGCAATTGGAAAAAGCCCCAATAGCGTGACAATCAAATTCTAGTTCATAATAGTTGAAACCCACTTAGCTTCCAAAAAATTTTGTTTACTTGCATATACCACTTAAAAAAAAAAAAATTCAAAGTTGCTTGGAAAACTTACTTAAAAAATAAAATTGTATATTTGACCTTGTAACGTGAAAAATTGGAGAGAAGTAAAGTATTTTAGAAACTTATTTAACCTCATAAGCTAGGAAAATCAAATTGCAGATTCGATTAGAAAATCGTGATTTTCATATATTTGGCCCTTAAAAAAATAAAATTTCATATTTCACCTTAAAGGGCTGAATTTTCACATATAAACCTTTTTGGAAGAAGAAACTTTTCTAGAAAAATATTTTTGACATATATACCTCTTAAAAACTAAAATCAAAGACTCAATTTTGAAGTCTTAATTATCGCATATATACCCCTTTAGAGAAAGAAATGCATATTGAAAAGAGAATTTTTGTGACTTTTTTGTATTTCGTGGATTTTTTATACTTTCATGACGTTTAAGGGGTCTTTTGAGATTTCTATGATTTTATGGAGTTTCGGAGTTTTTTTTGTGATATTTTTTACTTTTATCGATTTTCCATAATTTTTCCAAATTTAATGAATTTTGTGTTATTTTTTGTATTTTCAAGGGTTTTTCTTATGTTTCTGAACTTTCGAGTCATGTTCTGTTGTACTTTTTTTATATTTTTAGGGAACTCTACGGTTTTCTAGATTTCAAAAATTTTCTGTGATTTATTGCCTTGTTTGAAAATTTTAATTTACATTTGTATACCTCTTCAAAAAATTCGATGTTGCTTCGAAAACTGACTTAAAAAATGAAACTACGTATTTAACCTCGTAACGTAAAAAATTTGAGAGAAGTACAGTAGTTTAAAAAACTTATTTAATCTCCCAAGATAAAAAAAATAAAATCGCAGATTCGATTAGAAAATCCTAATTTTCACGTATATGGCTCTTGAAAAAGTAAATTTTCATATTTAACCTTCAAGGGATTAATTTTCGCATATGAACCTCTTTGAAAGAAGAAAATTGCATGGAAAAAAGTTTTTAACATATATATCTCTCAAAAATGGAAATTATAGATTAAATTTAAAAATCTTAACTATCGCATACATACTCCTTTGGAGAATGAAATGTATATTTAAAACATAATTTTTTTCATCTTTTCGTTGTTTCTGGGATTTTCGTATAATTTCATAAAGTTTGAGGGGTTTTTTGATATTTTTATGATTTTGTGGAGTTTCAGATTTTTTTGTGGTATTTTGCACTTTTACTGATTTCCTATAATTTTTTCGAATTTAATGTATTTTGTATTATTTTTCTAACTTTCGAGGGCTTTTTATAAAATTTTTTGAACTTTAGGTGTAAAGGAAAAGATTTTTTTTACTTCATTAGATATCAAACCTGCCCATGAAAATTTTTTTACATGTTGATATCTGTTTTTGATCATGATATACTGGTTTTTCAATTCTTTTGCTCTCCCTCCTACTATAAACTTCTAAAAGGTTCAATTTAATGGCTTATCTCTCAAATTTCAAAAAATTTGTATAAATACTTTTATGGTTTGCTTCCATTAAATTTTATTTGGGTTAAACTTTTAAAATCTACTAGAATTGTGAAAATTAATTTTATCATAATTATAGCATTTCCAAAGATATAGGTGTAAAGGAAAATATTTTTTTTACTTCATTAGTAAAAATAATTGCTCTCGAGGAAAACGCAAAAATATTTTGGCATTTGAAGAGTATAAAAGCAACTTCAATTTATAAGGGTTTATGTATAATTTTAGATAATTCACGGCTATTCAAGCAAAAGTCTCTTAAGGAATATTTATTTTGTAGAAAAATTAAATCCCACAAATTAAAATTTTGATAAATTAAAAATTTTCAATGTTTGTTTTGTAGACAAATTAAATTTATAGGAGAATAAAATCCATGATTTTAAAGATTTTATTTTTCAACAAAATCGCTCAAAAATCAAAAGTCCAGAATTTTTTTTCAGATTATTTAAGTCACACGTAAACTCAAAATTGGTCAAAAATCAAAGTTTAAATTTTTTTAAATTATGTAGGTCACAAATGAACTCAATTAATCTTTAATTTTTTAAATACTAAATATATTTTTAAAATATTTTAAAAGCCTAAAAATTTAATAATTAAGATATTAAAAATATTTCTATAATCAATTTTATATTTTTATTAATTAAGATATTCTTGATATTTAATATATTTTTAATAATTAATTATATGTTTTAATAGTTAAAGTACTTATATATTTAAGATATTGTTTGAAGAATAAAAATAATATTGATTTTTAAAATTTTTTATTATTTAATTGGTGAATCGATGGAATATTTTAAAATAAAAAATTTAAAATTTCTCTAACTAAATAAAAAATATAAAAAATCAGAATTTTTAAATCTTATAAATCAATGCAAAAAAATTCGATTTTAAAAATTTTTAAATTTCTCTGAAGTCTCACAAATCCCGTGTCGGAATAGACGGTTGGAATCTCGGCCTACACAATGTATCTCGTAGACCATGTCCCACCCCAGTCCTTATCGCACCGCAGCGGTTAGCGTGTCAAGAGAGAGCCTCTTCGCTGTCAGCCAGTCCTCCCAACCACGGTTAAACGAAACTGCACCGTAAAGTCAACACAGAAAAGTTACTTAAAAGCCAACTACCAATCCGTTTCAATTATGTCCATGTTTCGCAAGCAGGTCAAATTACTGGGCGGATATTCTTGTCTCCTTGTTTTCTTCAGCACCTCTCGCGAGCATCAACTACTATAAAATCGGGCAGTGAGGTGAGAGAACGAAAGCCACCGGCAGGCTGTCTTCACAAACGCCGCGTTTCTCTCCGCTCTCGCCTTCTTCTTCTCGTCGTCGTCGACTTCTGCGTCTCCGGCGAAGATGAGGGAGTGCATCTCGGTCCACATCGGCCAGGCCGGGATCCAGGTTGGCAATGCGTGCTGGGAGCTTTACTGCCTCGAGCACGGCATTCAAGTATGGATTGGCTTCATCCTGATCTCGTCCATTCCACCCCTATAGCTATCCTGTGTTAGATCTAATAGATTCGTGATAGTTTGTTGCATTTGATGCCATTTATTACGTTGATTCAAATGCATTACTAGAATTTGTTTAGATTGGATTCAGATCTGAAGGTCCTCATGTGCAAGTATTGTGTATTCATGAGATGTAGGTTTCAATTTTCTCTGAAATTCTGTTTATGTTTTTCTAATGTTGCAGAGCTGTATTTTTCGTCAACTTTTAAAAGCTGGATCAGGTTTTGTATGTGAATTCCATATAAATTGCTTTAATCTTGCTTCTATAGACGTTTTGTTCATGGTGTTGTTCTGCTGCTCAATTTCTGATTTTGTTGCAATTGTGATCATAGAGATGACTGTGATTTTTTTGCTAAAAAATCACTCGTAGCCTGTAGTTATATTGACTTATTGATTTTCTTAAACAATGCGGAGTTTGTAGCTTTATCTTTACACTTGAAGTCAGGTCACTGAATTGTCGTTATATTTTCTGTAACTCTGTAAAACAGTTCTCAATTTATCCTGGTTTGGAGTAGAACTTTGCGATGATTTGCTCAAATTTCCTTAGTATTTCTGTATCAGTTTCTGAACTTGTGAACTGATCGATCCAATGCATCATGTAAATATCTCTGTGCAGATCAGAACATAGAGCTTGTACACTTGAATTAGTCCGTTATAATTTGGATTTATTTGAATTTCTGTCTAGTGTTGTGGTTTTTGCTGGATCACTGTCCTCGCATTCCAGTGTCAGTTTCATCCCCAATGCGGTTTATATTCTTGGATCTACCTTTTTTTTCAATCCAGATCAATGGTTCAGTGGTCTTGATAACAGCCCAATTGTGCAACAGTTCTAATATGCTTAATTTCTTCTACTTCAGATTGTGCTCTTATTCTGGTTATATGAGTTTTTGGCCATAGTTAATTTTGCATTTCCTTTGCAGCCTGATGGCCAGATGCCTAGTGACAAGACTGTTGGAGGAGGCGATGATGCTTTCAACACCTTCTTCAGTGAGACTGGTGCTGGAAAGCATGTCCCTCGTGCTGTGTTTGTTGATCTTGAGCCCACTGTGATTGATGAAGTGAGAACTGGAACCTCCCGCCAGCTCTTCCACCCTGAGCAACTCATCAGTGGCAAGGAGGATGCTGCCAACAACTTTGCTCGAGGCCACTACACAAGTAAACTTCCTTATCCATTTTCTTATATGTGCTTCATACTTGTTATTTTAGGTTATTGGTTTACATGATGAAATGTCTTGTTACTCTTGCAGTTGGGAAAGAGATTGTTGACCTGTGCCTTGATCGCATTAGGAAGCTTGCTGACAACTGCACTGGCCTCCAAGGCTTCCTTGTCTTCAATGCTGTTGGTGGTGGCACTGGCTCTGGTCTTGGGTCCCTTCTGCTTGAACGTCTCTCTGTTGACTATGGCAAGAAGTCTAAGCTTGGTTTCACTGTGTACCCATCACCTCAGGTCTCCACCTCTGTTGTTGAGCCCTACAACAGTGTTCTGTCCACCCACTCACTCCTTGAACACACTGATGTTGCTGTTCTACTTGACAATGAGGCAATCTATGACATTTGCAGGCGCTCCCTTGACATTGAGTGCCCCACCTACACCAATCTCAATCGCCTTGTTTCACAGGTTTGCACTCGAACCATCCATTCTGGCCAATCTTCAGATGGATTTGAAATTCGAAATATTTATGCAGTGAATATGCTGTAATGTTCTTAGGTGATTTCGTCCTTAACTGCTTCTCTGAGGTTTGACGGAGCATTGAATGTCGATGTCACCGAGTTCCAGACCAATCTGGTTCCATACCCGAGGATCCACTTTATGCTTTCCTCCTATGCTCCAGTCATCTCTGCTGAGAAGGCCTACCATGAGCAGCTCTCTGTCTCGGAGATCACGAACAGTGCTTTTGAACCCTCTTCCATGATGGCCAAGTGCGACCCCCGCCATGGCAAATATATGGCCTGCTGCCTCATGTACCGAGGTGATGTTGTACCAAAGGACGTGAATGCTGCTGTGGCCACCATCAAGACCAAGCGCACAATCCAATTTGTGGACTGGTGTCCGACTGGCTTCAAGTGTGGCATCAACTACCAGCCTCCCACAGTTGTGCCCGGCGGTGACCTTGCCAAAGTGCAGAGGGCTGTCTGCATGATCTCCAATTCCACCAGTGTTGCTGAAGTCTTCTGCCGCATTGATCACAAGTTTGATCTCATGTATGCCAAACGTGCCTTTGTGCACTGGTACGTGGGCGAGGGCATGGAGGAGGGTGAGTTCTCAGAAGCCCGTGAAGATCTTGCTGCGCTGGAGAAGGATTATGAAGAAGTCGGCGCTGAGTCCCCTGAGGGCGGGGCCTATGATGAAGATAGCGATTACTAAATATCCGTATTTTTCTTTTCCCAGATATGCTGGCTTCATGCTGAAGGGCTATGAGAGCTCTCCCTGTTTCTACTGTCGGATGTTTATGTTATATTGAAGTGCTGTCTCTGCTTACAATGGTCTGTATTTTTTTGATTCCCCGTTATTTATTCAGATTCAAAAGATTTTAAATCCGGACCAAATCCATTTGGAACTAGACAATCATTGGTATTCCACTAGGGATTTCCTTAATCAATCCGAGTCTGGCTCTAATTACTATTTGGGTTTTTGCATATACAAATTTTCTTAAAGTACATATATTTCTCTGTAATTTTTAAAATTATAAATTTACCCAGAGTAATTTTTTAAAATCAGTTCAGTATATCTCCCTAAATCTCTCTCTCAAAATAAGAGGACATGTTTATGTCCCCCTGGAACCCCGTTTAATTTGAGATCAGGATTAATTTATTTAAAAAAATTAATTAATTAATATTACTTATTTATAATATTATTAAATTAAATTATTATAAAAAAATTCAATAATTTTTCAAACTTTAAATTATTAAAATATTAAATTTAATAAAAAAATATTAATTTATAAAAATAATTTATTAATTTTAACCTTATTCGGAACCAAATGGTGCATCTGTTGTCGTTGTGATGGTCGTAAAAATCAAGAACTGTTTACCAGATTAATCCGACTCAAACTCGGACTTAAGTTTAAAGAAGCTAACACAAACACTCGTGCTTATGTATATGATGCCTCGTGCATCTCCAGCTCAGTTCGTCACTAAGATCGCGACTCTTGGAGCCCCTATTTTTCAGTTCAGGCTCTTCTGCGCCATCTTTGTCTTGGTCTTCGTCTTCCTTCTCTGCCCTCTTCGACGACCTTCCGCTGAACCTCCAGCATATCCTCAACAGCGGCTGTGCTAAAGATATGTCCAGTTATTTCTTCAACGGATCATGGGAGCACCACCTGCTCGCGGAAATCTTTGAGGAGCTCACGGCGGCAGAGTGCGCCAGGATCAAGTCGTCATTTTGGCACTGTCATGTTTAACGATTGTTGCGGTTGTTGCAGTCAGTCCGGTTTTAAGGCGGAATTTGCGAGATCTTTCCGTTTCTCTCTAATCCGTTTTAATCTACACAGAAAAAAAAATTTATCCATCCGATTATTACTAAAAAGAGAACGCTATGATGTTTAAATCAACATACTAATTTTTTAAATCTCGTTCACCGTCTTAAGAGATAAAGTTTTTTATAATAAAATAATATGCATATATTGAACTTGTAGAGGAAAGAAAAGAAATTTATAACCCTCTACTTGGATGTATTTTACTTTGTTATATTAGACATCTTAGCTAATTTAATTTGATCTCTTTGTGTAATTCAATTATAGTTTATGTGCAAATTAATCATGAGTGATTTGAAAATTTTGTTTTTTAATCACAATGCAGCAAAATTTTGAAATATAATAACAAGAGTGATAAGCAACTTAAGTGACATAGGAAGTTGGTGGCGTAAGTGATGTAAGTGGCGTAAGTGGTATAAATAACATAAATAGAGTAGGTGGTGCAGATGTTTGTCTTTTATGAATTATCCCTTACAGAGACAAAAGGAATGCACAAAGCATGCAAATAGTTTATTACACACATATTACAGACGTGCTATGAACTCTGCCTTTCAATGACCTTTCAATGACCAAATTGTGATACTTATTCTTGGGGGACGAGCAATGACCAAATTGTAATGCTTATTCTTGGGGGATGAGCTGTGGAGGTCATTCTTTTGGTGGCCAAGCTATTGAACTATAAAGCTTATTTTCTAATAAACGGGCTATGTAATCCATTCTCTTGTGATTGAGATATGAAACTCATCTTCTAATAGATAAACTATAGAACACATCCTTTGATGGTCAATCTATGGAATTTATCTTTTAATAGGCAAGCTGTGGAGCATGTTCTCTAGTGATTGAGGTATGAAGTTCGTCTTCTGATAGGCGAATTGCGGGGCCACCGAGCTATGGGACTTAGCCCTTCAAAACATTATTGGATCTGTGTGTAGTGGTGAGACTAACGGCTTTAGTTTCGGCCTACCTTCCACTTTATCCTGGGATCCAACTTTAGTTCACCATTGTTCCTTAACACATTATTACCTCGCAAGCCTTTTTTTTTATTCTTAGATGATCAAACATAAGAGCTTCAAAAATCCTTAGCAGCTACCATTCTCAAGTGCACACATTACCTTCGAGAACTAGAACCACCATATCCCTGATGGCTTCCTATTTAATGCTATGGTGGCTTTTGCAATGCTTCAAATTTTGGAGGCATCTTTCTGAATGTCGTTCCTACCTATTAGTTTCTTAGGACACAGCTTTTCACTAGTGAGTGGATTCAACCTCTCAGACTGTCTATTAGTAGCTATATATAGAGAGAGTTAGAGCAAGGCGCCCTCCACCGATTTCTAAAGATCTTATTCTTTTTTCAATATTCTAGTGTGGTTTTGCCTTCTTTACTCATATTTGACGATTGCACTTTCCCCCTCACCCATATCACTTAGTAAGTCGACTATCACAACTTGATTTTCCTTGTGATGGTATGTACTAATAGGATCTTGTTTAGGAATTCATAACCTCACTTCTCCATTTGAGGAGGATTCTCATGCACCAGGATTTCTATCCAATGCTCCAAATAAGCAGGAGCTTTCAAATGGTGGTTTGGTATTGCTTTGCATTGAATGCTAATGGAAGGTATTACTTTGTGCTTACCCTTTCCTTTTCCTTCTAATCGTGCTGCCAAACTAATTCTCTTTCCTAATTGACTACAACTCGACGATACTGTTTGAAATTGTGGGATCAGTTTCGGTACCCCAAGGTGGTAGAGACTCAAGAGAGAGACCTCGATGCACAAATCAAAGTGTATTTTAATCTAAAGTGCACTATTACATGTTATAAGAATATTAACTTCAAACAAGCATAAGCCCCTATTGTTAATTATCCCGATGATTGTCAAAAATCTTCTAAAGTAAGAAATCTAGTTAATAAAATAGAAATATAAAAAAAAAAAGAAAGCACTTGATTGATTTTAAGATATAGTGCATGATTTCAACAAAGGCATACCCTCACTTTACAATAAGTTTCAATATGAAATTATGAACAAACATGATAAATAAAAAAAGGAAGGAGTAAGAACGAAGTTCTAATGCATGCTACTATCTCATTCCTATGCATTGGACCATATGGAGTTTAACTCGAAGGAATCTTGGCTTGATCTTTGGTAGATGTTGATAACTTAATTTGGTGGCATTGTCCGATAGGACGATGGAATCGGGTGAAGTATCTCCAATAGCCTAAGTGTTAATAATAATTTCTCTTTGTCAAAGTATTTTCATTAGCTAATAAAACGTTAGTGATAACTTCTTGATTTAAAATATTTCTATTAGTTAATAAGGCATTGGTGATAACTTCATTTAGTTTGAACTATTTTAATCAGCCAATAAAATATTGATAATAACTTCTTAATTTTGAAGTGTTTTCGTTAGCTAATAAAGTATTGGTAATAACTTCTTGAGTTTGAAGTATTTCAATAGGCAATAAGGCATTGATGATAACTTCCTTTGGTTTAAAGTATTTTCATTAGTCAATGAGATATTTGTAATAATTTTATTAGTTTGAAGTGTTTCTATAGCCATAAAGGTATAAGTGATAGCTTCATAAGTTTAAAGTGTTTATATAGTCAATGAGGTGTAAATGATAACTTCATGAGTTTAAAGCATTTTCATAGTCATTGAGACATAAATGATAACTTAATGAGTTCGAAATATTTTCATAGTCACAATAACTTCATGAGTTTGAAGTATTTTCATAACCAATGAGGCATAAACAAGAACTTCATGAGTTTGAGGTGTTTCCATAACTAATGAGGTGTAAGCGAATAACTTCATTAATTCAAAGTATTTCCATAATCAATGAGGCATAGGCAATAACTTTATTAGTTCAAAATATTTTCATATCTAATAAGGTATAAGTGATAACTTCATGAGTTCGAAGTGTTTTCATAGCCAATGAGGCATAAGTGATAACTTCATGAGTTCAAATTATTTCCATAGCCAATGAGTCATAGGTAATAACTTCATGAGTTTGAAGTATTTTCATAGTTAATAAGGAGTAGGTGATCACTTAATTAGTTTGAAGTGTTTCCATAACCAATGAGATATAAGTAATAACTTTATAAGTGTTTAAGTCAATTTTAGCCAAAAATTAAATTTAATCAAAATTCAGTCAGAATACGGGATTGATGTTACTAGATTTGGGCCCAAATATGGGTCTTATTTGGACCTAAATTGTGATCAAATTCAACCGAATATTGAGTTTAATTTAGACTTCAGTTAGTAAGAAATTTAGGCTCATATTAAAATGAGTTAAGTGGGTTGGATATTTGGGTCCAAAATTCATTAAATATCAGAACCAAAATATAAAATATAAAATCTTTGTAGATAGATCTTTGAATGAAATGCATTTTACAAACAGACTCCCATCCAAAATTTTCTTACAAAAAGAACCTTAAAAATTTTAAAATTTCATAAATAGGTTATTTATATTTAAAAAAACCCCCTTTGAAATATATACAATTATCTTTGGTTCAAATTTTTTGAAAAAATTTACAAATAACCCCTTTGAAAATTTAGCAACCAAAAATAGTACATATTTTGCATCTTTCATCAAGAAAACAAGTCCTAATTAAGGAGATTACATGTCAATCAAAAAATATGGAAATCCAATCTAATTACAATCAAAATTCAACATATTTTCAAAATAAAATCAATCAAAGATATCAAGATTTAATTATAATCACATCACATTCCAAAATTAACCAACCAAAGATTTGATTGCAGATCTCCTTGAGGCCTATAAATTGATAAAACCTACAAATAAAGACAGAGATAGAATAAGAAGAGAGGATCAACAAGGTCTGAAATTCAAACTTAGCTCTTCTTTCTTTCTTCTCATTCTTTATCTTGGGTTTTCTCTTCTATTATTCAGGTAGCTGCCTTTGTTATCTCGACATCTCACTAGCTATCTACTGGAGGAGTTTAAGCCTGCCCCATGCCCAGCTACCTCCTCCTGCACCCATATCCAGCCACCACCATTTCCAACATCCCCATGGCCTTGTTTCTCTACTCTAGCTCCTCCATGAACACCACAGCAGCACTTGCCTTCGCTAATGAAGCTCCCATCTCCTTGTAGCTACAACCACCACCAAAATCGGCTGGATCGGCTCCAATGTCATAGGCTACTCCTTAGCGATGCACCTCATCTCGGTCGAGTACTCGCTTACCTTCTTCAATCATATGGTGCCAAAGTTTAAGCCCTCACCATGACTAGCTCCTCGCAGGAACCTTACTCCTCTAGTGCCCATGCTTCGGCCATCTTGCCCAACTACACTACCATCTGCCTCTGCAAGCTCCACCCAAGTTGCTAGCTCAATCTATGTCTTCGAGCTTAGGTTGGCCTCACAATCAATGGGACAGCTTGCTCGAGACCACCGACCTACTCGCCAGCCTAGAGCCATCCCCTCCTTGCTGAGAAAACAAGAAAAAAATTGAGGAAAAATTTGGCAAAAAAAAGCTTGTAACAAGAGTTCTATTGTCTCGATTTTTGTATCATCACCACCGTGACCACCCATGGCCTTTGGCATGTCAACGAAACTTTATCAATACTACAACCACCTATGGTTCTTTTGCATATTGATAAAATTTCATCAACACCACAATCACTAGCAGTCCTTTGTGCGTCAATGAACTGCATCACCACCCTAACCACCAAAGACTTTGTGCACCAATGGGCCTCTATCACAACCGCGGCCATCCCCAACTTTGTGCATCTAGGCTAGTCTTTGGGCCCGTTGAACAAAGGCCAACTCTTGGGCTCATTGAAACCAAATAGCCTACAGGCTAGTACTTAGTTAGCCTTTGAGCTCATACTTAACCAACCTTCGGGCTTGCATTAAAGCCAACCTTCGGGCTTGTACTCAAGCCAGCATTCAGGCTCACATCCAAGCTAGTCTTTGTGCTTATACTCAACCAGCCTTCAGTCTCACACTCAAGACAACCTTCGGACTCACACTTAACTAGCCTTTGAGCTCTTACTCAACTAGGTTTTGGGCTCACACTCAGCTAGCCTCCATGCTTGCATTCAAGTTAGCGTTCGGGCACGAACTCAAGTCAACCTTTGTGCTCACTCTCAACTAGCCTTTGGGCTTGCACTAAGCTAGCCTTCGAGGTTGCACTCAAGCTAGCCTTCAAGATCACATTCAGCTAGGCTTTGGGCTCACACTCAACTAGTCTTTGAGCTCATACTAAGCTAGCATTCAGGCTTGTATTCAAGTTAGTCTTCAAACTCGCATTCAGCTAGCCTTCGGGCGCACATCCAAGTCAACCTTCAAATTCACGTCTAAGTTTGCTTTGGGGCTCATCCTCAACTAGACTTCAGACTCGCACTAAGTCAGCCTTTGAGCTCACACTCAAGCTAGCCTTTGGTCTCACACTCAATTTGGCCTTCGGACTCACACTGAGCCAGTCTTCGGGTTCACATTTAGTCAATCTTCAAGCTCGCATTCAAGCTAGTCTTTGGGCTCGCATTCAGCCAACCATCGGGCTCTCATCCAAGCTAGTATTTGGGCTCACTTCAGCTAGCCTTCAGGCTTGCATCCAAGCTAACCTTCGAGCTCTCACTCAATTAGCCTTCAGACCCACATGCATGCCAGCCTTTGGGTTCACACTCAATCAGTCTTCAAATTAGCAGTTGAGTCAGTTCTCGAGCTCACATCTTTAAGCCAACTTTTGAGCTCACACACTTAAACCAACCTTCGAGCTTGCGTCTGTAACTCAATTACATTGATTAATATGAAGTAACTCAATCACATTGGACTCAGATAAGACAAATAAGCATTACTAAATTGACTCAAATGGATCACCAAATGAATCTAAAATTAATCAAATTGAACTAGACCTAAAACTCAAATTGAATTGGGACCAAAATCTAAATTGAGTTAATCCAAATCAAATCATCTTAGACTCAATCCTAATCAGGTTCAAATTTAAAATCAACATAAGTTCAAATAAACCTTAATTTAGGTCAAACTAAGCTCAAATCAAATCCTAATTCGGTTAAATTAAATTTAAATTATAAGTTAAATGGGTCAAATTGAACCAAAAGTCAAACCAAAATTAGACCAAGTCTAGACTAAAATCAAACTAAGCCTAAATCGACTTGAACTTGAATCAAAGTCTATTAGGATACAAACCTGAACCCGATAAGAGTCTAACACAAGGTCAAACTCAATGAATAAGACTCAAGCAAAAAGCAAATTTTGAACATTGAGCTAAGTCAAATTAGACTTAAATTGAAATCGGTATTGCCCCAACTAGAGTCAATGACCAATTTTTGACAAATATTCTTCCAAAAATCAATGTTAAGCTTGGTGGAATGAATTTGTTATTGCAAGTTAAACATCCACTGTTAACACCTTCGATTTCAAAATACCAACAATTATTATGGGGATGAATATTTCACATGGTTTTCCTGGTCAAATTAATGATCCCTCCATGGCTACGGTAGTCAATTCACAACAGTAGCCTCTGATTTCATGTTGTAAAATATTAGTGCGAATCTGATCGCTAAAAGTTCTAGAAAGAGAAAACTGGAACATATCATCATCTTCCAAGCAGGAATTAGGAAGTCATAATGCAATCAAATTTTAAATATCAAATTAAATTAAATTAGACTCGAATTAAAATCAAAATTTAAATGTTGAACCTAACTCGAACCTGATCAAAATTAGTTTGGATGGAATTGGACAGGGTCAAACTGAGTCTTGTCAAGTATGCTAAACCTTTGACAATGCTCCAAGGTTATGAATAATATGTGATATTACCATCCTGACCCAAAATAAAGCTAGTTCAAATAAAACTAGAATAGGTCGAATTAAGTCCCACTAGGTGTGCTATAGGAGCCTCTGGCAACACTCCAAGGCTTCACTCAACTCCACAAGTAGTGGGTGATGTCACTTTAAAATCAAAAAAATTAATCACTAATATGCTTAAAGCTGTTGGTCATACTTTAAAGCTATACCCAATCTTATAAGTCATTAGTGAGGCTACCAAATTAAAGAAGTTAATCACCAATATGTTCAAAACTGTTGGCCACACTTTAAAGTATACCGATCCCACAAGTCATTGGTAATGCTACTAAATACAAAGAAGTTAATTACCAACATGCTCAAAGCTGTAGGCTATACTTCAAAGCTACACCTAACTTCATAAGCAGTTGATGATGCTACCAAATCTAAAAAAGTTAATCGCCAACATGCTTAAAGCTATTAACCATACTTCAAAACTACACCCAATCTCATAAGTAGTTGGTGATACTACCAAATCAAAAAAGTTAATCATCAACATGCCTAAAGCTATTGTCCACCCTTCGAAGCTACACCTAACCCCATAAGCCATTGGTAACATTACAAACCAAACATTAATTTGAGTCAGACTTCATATGATCTAATGTAGGGGAGCAGGACAACCACGCACATCAGAGCTTCTTCTCCATTTTTTCTTTATTTCTTTTATGTTTTTTATAATTTTTTGTCGAAATTTGGTGTAAAGTGAGGGTATACCCTCGCTTAAGTCATATACCATTTCTTAAAATCAATCAAATGCTTTCTAGTTTTCTTTTTGTATCTCTATTTTATTAACTAAGTTTCTTATTTTAGGAGATTTTCGATAATTATTGAAGTAATTAACAATAGGAACTTATAGTTGTTGAAAGTCAACATTCTCATATGACCTGATAGCACACTTCAAATTAAAACAACCTTTAATTTTCTTATAGAGGTTGCTCTCTAGGGTCTCTGCCACTCCCAGATTGCCAAAATCGATCCCACAAATTCTAGCACATCTAGTAAGACTCGGACTGACTCAACTCCATTCTATCCCGATGAGACACTTTTATTTATGACAAATTTGTGTGTTATATAAACTAAACATATTATAACATCAATAAGCCATAACTTTTCATGCTAGTGGGACTCAACTTCTCCTTCGAGTAGAGAAACCTAGTTAATGTAGGCACATATTAGAAGAAATGCTAAAAGTTGATGATTAATTAAGAGGAAGAAAAATGATATCATCAAGTGATCCTCCTACCCCAATCCTCAATGAAAGGTTTGCGGTGCACTTCGTTAGCCAACAATCACCGCTAGGGTAACCAGAGTTCACATAAGCATAAAGCAACTTCTCATCTCTCTTTCAGGGGGGTAAAGACCTCTCATCTAGGGAGTAAAGACTTCCCATTCAAGGGGCAAAGGCCGAGTTTATTCAGGGGGCAAAAGGTCATATTTCTTTGTGCCAAATCTTGATGATGAAATAGAGGCTTATTGGCATAAACTAGGGTATCCATCTTTTAGAGACTTGACAAATAGGCAAAGAATCAATTTTTGATAGCCTATAACCTACCCTACCATTGATCTAATTACTACTCTATTTGCCCAGTATGAATTAACCCTTCACCTCTCACCCAAGGGACAAAGACCGCCCATCAAGTAGGCAGGGACTAAGTCCATCTAGCGGGCAAAAGACCAAGCCCATCCAAGGGATAAAGACTTCTCATTTAAGAGGTAAAGGTCAAGTTTGTTCAAGAGGAAAAAGATAAAATTTCATTATGCCAAACATCGACGATGAAACAAAGATTTCGTTGGCGCAAACTAGAATATTAGTCGTCTAGAGACTTGACAAATAGGCAAAAAGTTAGTTTTAACCACTTTAACCTGTCCTACTATTGATTCAGTTGCTGCTCCATTTGCCTAGTATGGAACAATCCCTCGCCTCTCATCCAGTGAGCAAAGATCAAGTCCTCTCATTCAAAGGAAAAGACCAAGTCTACTAAGGAGACAAAGGTTGAGTTTGCCATAACAGTAAGGGCCAAATTTTATTGTACCAAATCTTGATGATAAAATGGAGGACCCATTGGCACAAACTAGGACATTGGTTTTTCAAAAAATAAGCAATAGTCAAAAGTCAGTTTTGTCCGCCTACAACTTGCCAAAGAAAATATCAACAAGGCATTCAATTGACTTCAAAATGCCAGATCAAACATAAAGCTAGATGTTACAATCCCTACTCTAAACTCCATGACAACACTACAAAAGCTAGAGAAGGACAAAGGAAGGACACATGTTCAATATTCTCTAGTTGAGAAAGGAGTAAGACCACCTTTTAATATTAGAGTAATTAATGGATAAAGAAACGATTACTTGCACCAAATCTGTAGTATGAAAGAGTCAAATTATTGCATAAGCTTCAAAGCACAAAATAAAAAAAATATTTAGCTGACAAAACGTCTAGTCAAAACTGATTAGCAAAGTATATATTTTGTACTTCTCGAGGCAAAAACAAATTTTTTCTAAGAGACATAAATAAAAATTTCTCTCAGTATTCAAGTGAATCATCTTCTACCTTAGAGATAAAGACTCTGAAAAATATATAGGTAATGTTTGAAGGCAAGGATAGTCAGTAATAAAATATAGTGGAGTTGGAATCCTTGCACCTTTTTTGCCCACCAATGCCCTAAGTTTACTTCAGGAAGGAAAGCTTAAAAAATATGATGATTAATCTACAAGTAGCTAGAACCCTATTAAGAAAGTTACTTTAAAGCAAAATCACTAAGATTGAAAGATAACCTCTCAAAAATCTCCTCCTAGAGGCAAAAGATCACCCTTAGATGAATAATAAAAAATAAAATACTAAATGGACAAATCTTATATGAAAAAATACAAGAGAGACAAACTCAAAGAGTAAGAATTAGTTAGTATCTGTGAGCCTATAAACCTTGGATCCTCAAAAAAGAATGAGATTGTTAACTCAAAAAAAAAGTAAAAAAATGATACCAAAAAAATGAGGGAGAACATTGGATCACATGCCAGAATTAAGAGAACTTACCCAGTGTGGGATCGAAGTTGACTACTCAGAATAGCAAAAATCCTGAGGAGGAATCTCAAATCATAAATTAAAATTTATTTTAATTTAAGTGTGCTATCAAGTGTTGTGGGAACATGACTTTCAATAGGTGCAAACTCTTATTATTAATTATCCTGATAATTAATAAAAACCTGCTAAAGCAAAAATTTAGCTAATAAAATAGAGACACAAAAGAAAGAAAATAAGAAAGAATTTGATTAATTTTAAGAAAAGATGGTACATAGCTTAAGCAAGGGTATGTCATCACTTTATAACAAATTTTAACATGAAAACTATAAAAAAAAATGAAGAAAGAAAAAAAAGAGTGAAGAAGAAGCTTTGACACATTCTGTTGCCCCACTCCCCCCTATGTTGGATCGCATGACATCTGACCTAAATCATGGAAGGAAATGGGAGAAGTTTGAAATATTTTCAATAGCTTTGAGTATCGGTGATAACTTGTTGATTTGAAGTATTTCCATTAGTTTTGAGCTTTGGTAATAACTTTTTTAGAGTGTATTGAAGTATTTCCATAGTTGGTAAGGCATGGGCGATAACTTCGTTTGGGTCATAGTGTTTTCGTTAGCTAATAAGACATGGACAATAACTCTATTTAAATTAGAGTATTTTTGTTAGCCAATAAGATGTTGGCTATAACCCCATTTAAGTTGAAATATTTTCATTAACTGATAAGGTGTTGGCAATAACTCCTTTAACCTTGAAGTGTTTCCATAGCCAATATGACATAGGCGATAACTTCTTTAATTTTTGAGTATTTCCATGGCCAATAAGGTGTAGGTGATAACTTCTTTGATTTCGAAGTATTTTCATAGCTGATAAAACATAGGCGATAACTTCTTTAGTTTGTGTAGCGTCAATAATGGCTTATGAAGTTGGATATAACTTGAAAATGCATCGCTAATTACTTTTGGTGTTGGCTAGCTTGAAAGGTGTATCGTCAATTGCTTGTAGGGTTAATTAGCTTAAAGGAGCACATCGTCAACTACTTCTGGGGTTGACTATCTTGAAGTATGTCCAACGGCTTTGAGTGCATTGTTGGTCGACTTCATTGATTTGGTAGCATCAATGATGGCTTAGAGGGTGGGTATAGCTTTGAAGTATGGCTAACAGCTTAGAGTCTATTGGCAATTAACTTCTTTGGATTGATAGTGTCACTAACGGCTTAAGAGGTTGGATATAGATTTGAAGTATGACCGATAGCTTGAAGCGTATTGATGAATAACTTCTTTCATTTAGTAATGTCACCAACAACTTATGGGGTTAGATATAATTTGGAAGTATGACTGATAGCTTGGAGTGAGTTGGTAATTAACTTCTTTGATTTGATAGCATCACCAATAACTTATGGGATTGGATATAGCTCAGAAGATACGTCGTCAAAGGCTTCTCGGGTTGACAAGCTTTGAAGTATGGTCAATGACTTTGAACATGTTTGTAATTAACTTTTTTAGTTTGATAGTGTTACAAACGGCTTATGGAATTGGATATAACTTGAAATATTGCTAAGTGCTTTTGTAGTGCACTGAGTGAGACTTAATTTGAACTCAACTTAGTTTTAAATTAAACTATCTCAAGTCTAATTAGGGTTGAGTCTAAGTTTATTTGATTAAATCAATTTAAATTTTTGGAGTCTAGCTCAATTTAGGTTTTAGTTTATTTAAACCAGCTTGGCCTTTATCTATTTATTTTAACTATGTTCAAATTCAATGTTCTTGAGCAATTTCATATTAATCAATTTGATTTGAGGGTCCTTGGTTATTTATGATGATTTTAAATGGACCCATAGTCTGGCTTTAAATATGTGAACTTGAAGGTTAGCTTAGTTCATGAGCTTGAAAGTTGGCTTAGTGCAAGCTTGAGAGTTGATTGGGTGTGAGTCTAAAGACTAATTTAAATGCGAGTCCAAAAACTAGTCAAGTGCAAGCCTAAAGGCTAGCTTAGATGCAAGCCCAAATACTAGCTTAGTACGAGCCCGAAGGCTGGTTTAGTGTGAGCCTGAAGACTAGTTAAGTGTGAGCTCAAAAGCTGATTGAGTACGAGCTCGATGGCTAGCATAGATACGAGCTTGAAGGCTAACTAAGTGTTAGCCCGAAGATTAGCTGAGTGTGAGCTCAAAGACTAGTAAGTGCGAGCTCGAATGTTGGCTGAGTGCGAGTCTAAAGGCTAGCTGGGTGTGAGCCCGAAGGCTGGCTAAGTGCAAATCCAAATGTTGGTTGAGTGTGAGCTTAAAAATTAGCTAAGTGTGAGCCTAAAGACTAGCTGAGTGTAAGCCTGAAGGCTAGCCTAAACGTAAGCCAGAATGCTGGTTTTGTGCGAGTCTGAAGGTTAGCTAAGTGCGAGCCTAAAGACTAGCTGAATGGGAGCCTGAAGATTGGTTGAGTGTAAACCCAAAGGCTGGCTTGAATGCGAGCCCGAATGATGGTTTTGTGTGAGCTTGAAGACTGGCTTGGATGTGAGCATAAAGGCAGGCTAAGTGCGAACCTGAAGGTTATCTAGATACAAGCACGAAAGCTAGCTCATGGTGATAGGGATCTGCCATTTTCGAGGGATCATGGGTGGCCACAGCAAGGTCATGAGTTTGTCATCTTCGAGGGGTCATGAGTGGCCACAACGAGTTCAAGAGTTCATCGTCTTCATCACCATATTTGAGGGGTTGCGGGTGGCCACAGCAAGGTCATGGATTCGCCATCTTTATTATCGAGGGCCGTGAATAGTCATGGTGTTATCGAGAGTCCGTCATCACATCAAAAATCATGGGTAGGCACGAGCTCTTTTTATATTATTTTTTGCCTAATTTTCCCCCCTTTTTTTACATAATAATTTTTTATTAATATTTTTTCTTCCTCAAACCCAAAAACTTCATTAATCTATTTTGGCCTGATTTTTTTCTTTTTTTTTGCCGCATAAGATTTTGCTTATATATATGGCTTTTATCTTCTCCCCTTCTTCTTCAAGCCGCCCTTTCTTCTTTGGTCTTTCCACGACCAGGCCGAGAGCAACTCGGCCTCTTCTTTGGCCAAATTTGGCTAAAGACAACTGGATCTAGCCAGCCTTTGTGCAATGGAGCAACAAGTCGGGTGTGGCTCAGATGGTGTTGCAATGATGTCAAAGTGAAGAGGAGGGGACAAGAAGTGCAACCTAGCCGAAGAAGACATGGAGGCGATGGAGGTCACCTCGATGAGCAACATTGGAGTCGTGGCCTTGGCCACAACGGGGTAGAACAGAAAATAGGGACTGACAGGCTTAGGGCTATGAGAGTGAGCTGAAGTGTGGGCCAGCAAGTGGGGCCAAGTCCTAGGGTGCAGACGATCTCGCTTGAGATTAAGTCAATCGGGTGAGCTTGAGAGCACCAATGCAGGTCCAATAAGGATGTAGAGTAGATGACATTGTCGAGATGCGGACTTGTCTAGTAGAACCGATCCATAGTGGTGGGTGGCTTGATGCGGGGCATCACTTCAAAGGCATGAAACAAAGAAAGGGAGAAGAAAGAGAGGGAGGTGAAAGAGAAGAAAATAAAATAAAGATAAGGGCTTAACCTTTCTTCCTGCATTCGTTCCTTCTTTTCTTGTAGTTGATTTGTTGTTGACCTCTTTCCTTCCTTTTCTCCAGCCTTTTGAACTCTTTCTCTATTTTCTAATTTGCAAGTTCCATGGGTTTTTATAGGGTCTGAAGAGATAAAGTTAGGCGAGAAATGAATCTTTTTGGTTTGAATTTTGAATGATGGATGTGGATGTAAACAAATATAGATAAAAATTATCTAGAGTTTGGATGAGCTTGTAAAGAGATGCGGATAAGTCTGTTTGTTGTGGATGATCAAACTTAAAATTTTGTGCTTTTCCCGAATACTAAAATTATAGGGGACTATTTGCAAATATTTTTCAAAAATTAGACTAAATTATAAGTTTATAATTTTTAGGATGTTTTTTCTGCAAAAAAACTTGTTTATAAATTTTTCAAACTTCTAGGGTCCTTTTGGAATAAAATTTGAACTTATTTAAAATAAAATTTTTGAGGGACTTATTTGTAAAAAGTTAAAATTCTAGGACTTATTTGTAAATAAAAATTTTGGAGGGGTTTATTCACAAATAAATAATTTTATGAGGACCAAATCATAATTATCAATTTTTTGAGCAGTTTATTTGCAAACCCTAAATTTTGTGGGACTGAATTATAATTTCAAGCTTTTATTGGATTTTTTTATAAAAATTTTATTTTAGAAACATATTTATCAAAAAAATTTGACCAAGGACTCATTTATAAGGATTTATTCAATCCAAGGGACTACTTATAAAATTTTTATATTTTGTCATTTTAACCCAAGTTTTAGGTAAATTTTGAACTTAATTCAGATCCAAAAATTCAGCCTATTAGCCCATTTGGATTAGGCCTAATTAGAGCCCAAATATTTTAAAAATTTGAGCTCAATTTTCAATCAAACTTGAATACAATTTAAGTCTAACTAAGATCCATATTTTAGTCATAATTTAGTGGCATATAAATCTCAACTTTAATTATATTTCAATTAAATTTGACTATGGCAAAAATCACCTCAAACATCCAGCCTCATCTCAGTGTATTGTCGACCAAAAAACACCATCGAAAGCACATCTACATGTATGTAAGACTTGAAAATTGAGCTTGGGAGGCATCGAGGATTGAAGCTTAAGTCAGAAAAGCAACTAACCAATAGGAACACAAAATAAATTTCTAAAGAAGACATTACCCTAGAAAAAAGGTGTAAGAGGAGATCAATTAATAACCCACCACATTCTGAGATAAAATCATCCTTTAATAAACCGAATTAAGTAGGAGATCTTAATCGAAGTGAAAAGATATATCACTTATTTACTAAAAGAAATCTCTAAAAAGGGTTTTCTTTCAAAAGAACAAGTATAAATATATATGTTATGCATCATTTACTTCTTCTAACATCACAATCAGAAAAAAAAAAAAAGAGAACATCATTTCATATGGTTAACTCTCTCAAATTTCATGCACTAATTTGGCATTCTAGAAGAAGAACTATCAGCTTGAATTACTACAATTCAACTAGCATCGATCCAAGCATCTACTTACTGATTCAGCTAATTACTACAAAGTATCATGCTTCAATATGCCAATAAAGAATACTAAAGGATTGGGGTATATTACTCCAAATATCCATATATGCATCATGGTCACCATTGGACTTCTATATGATGCTCAGGATAACTATACAACATCGACACTCTCTGACACATGCACTAAAGTAGCCATGATACTCTAGATATCATAAAAGAATGAAATTCTTAGTAAAGCTTCATCAAAAGCTGAACAAAGGGGGGCATGATGTAGCTAAAGCGCGCTCAAAATCACAAGAGAAACTTTTGCCAACCACTTGGTGAAGATATGATCCTCAAACCAAAAGAAGCTCCACTAGAACGCAAAGATGAGGGAGCAAGCTACAATTGATGAACTGATGGAAACTAACCTCAATTCAAGGGAAAGGCTTATGCCACTAACTAACCCGCAATTCCTAAAGAGGAATTATTCTTAAGCCTTTGGGGCTAGCAACAACAAAAAAATGTCTATATTTCATCTATGACTGAATGTTCGACTTCCTCAAAAAGGAATGTCCAATCAAATATGCACTCCATTTTTTTAGACAAAATATAGATACAAAATCCCATCCATTTTTTATGCTCCAATTAAATCCACTTCTTATAACACCTCAAGTTCACTTCTTGTGGCAAATCAAGGCCACCTATTGTAGCAAATTAGGCATACTCATTATTAACTCAAGTTCAGTCATGATGACAAATCAAGTTCACTCATTGTGACAACTCAAGTCCACTTTTATATGATAGATCAAGCCTATTCCCTATGGTAAAATAAGTCCATTCTTTATGGCACCTCAAGTCCACTTCTTATAGTAAATTAAGTCCAATCATTGTGACAAATTAAGTCCATTTCTTTTGACAAATTAAATTTACTTCTTATAGTAAATCAAGTTCATTACTTGTGATAATTGAAATTTATTTTTTTGTGGTAAAGTAAGTCCATTCTTTGTAGTAATGACAAATCAAGTCCACTCCTTATGGTAAATCAAGTCCATTCCATGTGATAAATCAAGTTCACTTCTTATGACAAACCAAGTCCATTCCTTGTGGCAAAATATGTTCACTCTTTATGACAACTCAAATCTACTTCATGTATGGTTAATTCCTAGGAAATTAACACAAAGAGCAAGTACTTGAGAGATTTGTTCGCATTCACTTCCTTTATTGAAAAAACTCACAAAGTTGACCGAAAGGTATTTTTTTGATTCAATTTTAGCCAAAAATCAGATTTAGTCAAAATTTAGTCAAAATAGGAGATTAAATGCCACTAGATTTCAGCCTAGATGTGGGTCTCATTTAAGCTTAAATCATGATTAAATTCAACTAAAAATTGAGTTCAATTTGAACTTTAGTTAATGAGAAATTGGGACTCAAACTAAAATGGATTGAGTGAGCCGGATATTTGGACCCAAAATTTATTAAATTTCTAAACCAAAATGAAGAAACAAAATCTTTGTGGATATGTCCCTAGACTAAATGTATTTTACAAACCCCTATTTAGAATTTTCTTATAAAAAGAATAGTGAAAGTTTTAAATTTTCATAAATAGGTCTTTTTTTGAAAGAAAAACTCTGAAATTTATAAAATTATATTTTAATCTAAATTTTTCGAAAAAATTTGTGAATAACCCCTTTAAAATTTAATATCCCAAAATAGTACATATTTTGGATCTTTTCATCAAGAAAAGTACATGTCAATCATAAAATATGGGAATATAATCAAATTACAATCATAATACAACACGTTTTCAAAATAAAACAAATCAAAGATATCAAAATCCAATCATAATCATACCGCATTCAAAAATTAATCAATTAAAAACTCAACTGCAAATTGCCTTGAGATCTATAAATTAATAAAAGAACCCACAAATAAAGACAAAGATAGAACAAAAAGAAAGGATCAACACACCATCCTAGAAGAAGAGAGAAAATGAAAAGGACTAAAATTCAAACTCAGCGCTTCCTTCTTTCTTCTCATTCTCTGCGTTGGGTTTTTTATTCAGTTATTCATATAGCTGCTCGCTGTAATCCCATCTTCTCATTGGCCATCAATCGAAGGAGTCCAAGCCTGCCCCATGCCCAGCTACCTCCTCCCACACCACATCTGGCCGCCGCCACTTCCAACATCCCTATGGCCTTGTCTCTCTACTTTGCCTCCTCCACGAACACTACAGCAGCCCTTGCCTTCGCTAGCAAAGCTCCCATCTCCCTGAAGCTCCAGCCACCACCAAAATCGGCTGGATCGGCACCAGTGTCATGGGCTGCTCCTCAGTGGCGCACCTCATCTCTGCCGAGTACTTACTTATCGTCTTCAATCATATGGCACCAAAGTTCAAGCCCTCGCTATGACCAGCTCCTCGCCGGAACCCTACTCCAATGCCCGTGCTCCGGCCATCCTGCCTGACTGCACAGCTATCCACCTCCGCAAGCTCCACCCAAGCTATCAACTCGATCCATGTCTCCAAGCTCAGGCTGGTCTCGCTGTCCACCAGCCAGCCTGCCCGATGCCGCCGATTTGCTCATCGGCCGGAGCCATCTCCTCCTTGTTCAGACGCCCACACACCGCTCCATTATCATTGGATCCAACCAAATTCAGCCAGATCTAGCTATCGTAGCCGCACCCATGGCCCCCATGGCTTAGCCACCTCCCTAAATGTGTGCGACAGGGTGGCGGATATGGCTTGAGTGGCAGTTGTGCGGCGTGCACTGGCGAGGAAGGGGTCAAGGCAGCATGGCCGGTGGCAGGGACCAAGCCCTTCCTCGCTGCCATTCAGGAGGACGGAGATGGTTGTGGACGCAGCGGAGATAGGCGAGGCCGTGGGTGGCTGCGGGTGCTGGCGCAGAGCTAGTTTCTTCTCCCTCTAAATCCTCCCCTCTGATCCGTCTCTTCTTTATAGGCTTCTACTTATTTTGTAGGATTTAAAAAGATTTGGAGTTAAATCTTGATTGTTTTAATTTTGGCATGTCGTTGGACGATGAGATTGTATTTTTCATATTTTTCTAATTCCTATGTAATTTTATTGAATGAGATTTATTTCTAGAATATGCGCCATTCTTGGACATAGAATTTTCAAATGAATATTTGCAAATTTTTTGAAAAAATTTGGACTTAAATCATAATTTTATAAATTTCAGAGGTTTTTAAAAAAGGATTGATTTATAAAATTTCAAAACTTTCGGAATCTTTTTTATAAAAAAAATTTGAATCAACGCACAGAGTATATTCGGATGTCTTTGAACTAGACTATTCAAATCGTGAGATATTAAATCTACAACGGATGATCCATACTTCCCTTAATGAGTTTTATGGGAGTAGGAAGTGAAAAGCTTTTCTTCTAGATTGCAACTAATGAGAGGAAGCATTGACCCACCCGGATGTCTTTGAACTAGACTATTCAAATCGTGAGATTAAATCTACAACGGATGATCCATACTTCCCTTAATGAGTTTTATGGGAGTAGGAAGTGAAAAGCTTTTCTTCTAGATTGCACCTAATGAGAGGAAGCATTGACCCACCAAAAGAGCATGGCTTGGGACTTGGCTTAAAGGGAACGGGCTATGGCAATGGAGCAATTCCATTTTGATAACATGTTTCAGACATTGAAAGGCCCCAAATGAACTCTTGTACATTATTTCATGTTGGGGGAATTGAAATAGTATCGAATCAGAATAATATAGTGAGTTGAACACCAAACCATCTCAAAAGCTTAAGCTCATGGAATATGGATCTTTTTCACTATATATATTAAACTCTATCTATCCAATATCCGATGTGGGACTAATTCATCACACCTGATATTATAACAATCTCTCCCTTCAGGTATGATTTTATCACATCAATTTTAATATTCTTAATCAAGAATTCTTTTATTTAACCAGTTCAACCGTATGACCCATACTAAGGGATTTTGGCTTAATTTTTTTATTTTTTTAAGTGAGACTAACATACAACTCAACTCAGTCGCATCATCACGGTAATTTTGTTCTTAAAAGTTTGCACAACTTTGAATCTGAAACTCTAATACCACTTATTGAGAGAGTCAAAAGAGTATCGAATCGGAATATTATAGTGGGCCAGACACAAAATCATTCCAAAATCTTAAGCTTATAGGATATGGATCTTTTTTACTATATATATTAAACTATATCTATCCAACATCTGATGTGGGACTAATTCATCACACCTGACATTATAACAATTTCATAAATAAGTGAATCACTTCGCTTACTTCTGGGCTCTCTTTTTTTCACTGAATTTATGTCAATGATTTCATCTCTCGTCCAACATACCTTGAGAGCACTACTTCTTCCAAACCTCATGCTTTGACGAATATGAGGTGTTGGCAACTCTTATCCTTAGGGGTGGGGCAAGATCATTGTCATGTCATCACTATCTCCTTTTAACTTGTTCTAGTTGTGTTCAAACCGGATTACATCATGTTTTGCCCACAATGATTATCATAGCAAGGGCACATGCTTTTGATGCCAATTATAAGGTGACCAAAGCTTGATCCTAGTGGTCGATCAATAATCGTCATAGCAAGGATAAATGTTCTCGTTATTTATCTCGAGACAGATCAGTTCAGATCCTAGCTGCTAGTCCTCTTTGTAGGTTGAGGCATAGCTTCTTTCCCATGCTTTATTGATGTAGAAATCAAATTAATTTTCATTCGTCGCTTCTCCTTTCTTGTCAATGGGTTGCTACTCTTTGCTTACCCTTTCGAACTTCAAGATGCCAAGTAAATCTTTTGATGATGGCCCACGACCAAGAAATAGGCAAAAATGAGGCCACTTGCTAGGAGGTGATCTTCCCCGACCAATTCGAGATCTACATCATTCTATTGGAAGGAAATGGCTATTCTTGGCCTTCAACCTTGGCCATGAGTTCGTGTTTCTTCATGAGTTTCTACTAGTAGTAGGACCTAGATGCTTTATGGATCATGCACTAAGCTTATAACTAGGCGTTGGGGGTCAAGTGTGGGCTTGTAACCATTCTCCAATCAAGCATAAGACTTATAACGGGGTTTTACTTTGTGATGGCTTATAAAAGCATTTTCTCCCTAGCAATTCATTGCTCTGGTTTAAATGCAATATAAAGGATGGTTACGAGTGTGCCATTCCTTTATAGAGTATGGATCATTAGTCTATCTTGATTACAACAATTCTGAGATCAAGTACAAAAGCTTGTAACCATGCCCTAGTCAAGAGCAGATCTAGCAATCATGCCTCCTCTCCTATTCAAAGATTGATCTTATAACTAGGTCTTCGATCCTTTTAGTGGCTTTTAATGAATATTTTTATTTTCTAGTAATTCATTGCTTTGATTTAAATATAATTGAAAGGAAGGTCATAGGTTACAGAGCATGACTCATTGAGCCATATTGACTGGAAAGTTTATTAGAATCAAGTATGAGAACTTGTAATCATATCTTGGTTAAGAGTGGATTTTGTAATGGAGTCTTCAAGGGATCAAGCACAAGAACTTGTAACCATATCTCAGTCAAGAATAGATCTTATAACCAGGCCTTGTTCCTTAGTCAAGAGTTAATCTTGTAACTGAACCTTACTACTCAATTAAGAGTTGATCTTGTAACCAGCTCTTCAACTTTGTAGGGTGGCTTTTGATGGAGACTTCATTTCCCTAGCAATTCATTGCTTTACTTTGAATATAATCAAAGAGAAGGTTCTAGGCATACCTCTTTTTGTAGGGTATGGCCTATTATGTCATTTTGACTGGAAACCTTCAAAGGTCAAGTGCAAAAACTTGTGGTCATTTTTTGGTCAAGAGCAGAACTTGTAACAGAGTCTCTAGAGGGTCAAACACTCTCAAGCACATGAGCTTGTAACCTCTTCTTAGCCGAACATGAGGACCCATAGCTGAGCTCCAAGGGTTATGTTTCCTAAGATAACAAGTAGGTAGCCAATTATATTTATTGATAAAATCTTCATAAATTACATATATGCCATGTTGGGGGGCAAGGCTTTGCCATTCAAATGCTAAAGTTTGTAGGTCTCCACTCCTCATCACCATGTGATGTGGTATGGTCCTTCCCAGTTTGGGACTAATTTTTTGGTGGTTCAATTGGTGATGTCTACTCTTCAAAGCATTAAGTCACCCTATGCAAAGGATTGTCGCAACATCCTCCCAGTCTAAGCTTGGGTTGTTCGCTACTAATAAGCAGTTATTCATTGGCAAGCTTGATCTTATACCTCAAGAAGGAGGTCCTCTCTCTGACTTCATGTTTTTCTCATTTGCGTTAGGAGTCATAGCCTCACACTCTTAGGGAGTGTCAACCAATTTTGACCAGTATTACTGCCTTGACTCTATAAGCTAGTCGAAAGGGTATTTCTCTGGTTCTTGCTTTTGGAGTTATTCTATAAGCCTAAAGTATATTGGGTAACTCATCCACCCAACTTCTCTTGGCACCTAGGATACCCCTTTTTAGTTCCTATATAATGGTTCAATTAGTTACCTCTACTAGTCCGTTAGATTAAAGTAATTTTTTGTTGGATGTGTAGCTCTTTGCAGAATTCCTAGAACCTAGAGCTATCGAACTACTTCCCATTATTGATCACCAAGGTCATGGTATTCCAAATTAGCATATCACATCCTGCCAAAAGAATTCTTTCACCTTTTATTTGGTGATAGTTGCCAGTGGTTCAGCTTCTACCCATTTAGTGGAGTAGTCTAGCCACTAGCAAAAATTTTCATAGCCCTAAAGTTAGGGGAAAAAATTCTAAGATGTCCATTCTCTAGGGGTAAGTAAAAAAATCAAAAAATTAGTATACTAAACTATATCGGTTGAGACCATATCAAAAAATTGGTTCTCAAAGCAAATGGTAGGTTCGATTCTTAATTCTGATATAACCAAATATATAGTTCTGATTCCAATTCTGTGAAAAACTTGTGAACCAAAATTATACTGGTTATCTATGTATGTGTGTGTGTATTAGTGCATTTAAAATTAAATCTTGATAGGATTATAATGAATAATACAAGATTTTTGAGCAAATTATGTGTTAATATATTTAAAATTAATTTCTTATAGGATTATGATATAGAATACAAGATTTTATATTAATAATTTAAAAAATTGGTATATTGATTTTAGAATAACTTCAAAACTAGAACTAAAAAACTAGTTCTGAGCCCAAACTAATATAGTTTCGATTCTCAATTTTTTAAGAAACAAAATCTGATTTCTATTCTAAACTATGTGAAATCACTACGGTAAACCGATTTTGCTCACCTCTACCATTCTCTATTGGTCGAAAGCCATAGAGAATAGATCTATTGTAGCTCGGTGGTAGATTGGTAATGTAAAGGTGCATGAAGTTGGCATTGCTAGCAATAGGAGGTGTACTCAAACACCTCTTTAGTCATGGTCAACTAGTAGTAACCTTGCTAAAACTCTTTGTGTGCCAAGGCTCATCCACCCACATGGCTCTCGTAGATCCCCTCATGGACTTTCTTGAAGGTGTACTATGCTTTTGAGGGGGGTGAGATACCTCACAAGCAGCCGAGTGAGTGAGCATTTGTATAGCTTGTCTTCTAGAATGATGAAGTTAGGGGCAAGTCTCTTGATCTTCCATGCTTTAAGTTTATTACCAAGAAGCTTTTCCATTTTAAAGAACTCCAAGTATGTATGCTTCCAAGTTGACTCATATTCCATGGCTCGTATTTTGCTACTCATATTCCATGGCTCATATTTTGGCTAAGTCCCCTACACTAGGGGTTAGAAGCACCTCCACATATATAGTCCTCTACCTTTTATTGAGTAGGGACAATGCAAGCCGAGTGAGAGAGTTTGCTTCCCAATTTTCTTCTCTTGAGATCTACTATATGCTGGCTTGGATGATGCTAGCAGCACTTGGCAAACCTAGGTATTATTCCATCATGGAGTCTTTAGCTTCATATGCCCCCCAAATTTGGCTCATGATGAGCTACGAGCTATTATAGAGCTCGAGCTTTAGGTCTCCTATTATCTTGGCTACCCTCAACCCAAGGAGTATAGTTTCATATTCAGCCACATTATTGGAGGCCTTAAATTTAAAATTAAGAGAGTATTCAAACTTATCCCCTTTTTGGGTTTTTCAACACAGCTCCCACTCTGCTTTTTATTTTATAGGATGACCCATCTATGTGGGCCTTCCAAGGTTTCACCATAATATCTAGTATTTTCTCAGGGCTAAGCTTCATATAGAAGTCTATTGACACATGGGCTTTAATGATTGTCCTTGCTTTAAAGTGTATGTCGAATTGACTTAGCTCCATAGGCCACTTGTTCATCTTCTCTAAGTTTTCTAAATTTTGGAGGGTTTGATGAAGAGGAAAGTTAGTTTGAATAATAATTGTGTGGGCCTGAAAGTATAGCCTCAACTTCCTAAATGACAGGACAACAACATAGGCCAACTTCTCTATTAGGGAGTATCGAGCTTCTGTACTAGTGAGGATATGAATCATGTAATACATGGGGTATTGTTTCCCTTCTTGGTTGTTGAATAATGATGAACTGACTGCTAAATTACTTGCAGTGATGTACATATGTAAGTCTTTCTCTTGACCTCTTGAGTGGGCTTCACTAGTAAGGACAAGGAGGTGAGGTATGACTTCAGCTCCTAAAAAGCCTCTTATACTCTTCGCCCCATTCGAATGATTTACTTTTTTAGAACTTTGAAGAAGGGAAGGCACTTCCCTCTAAACCAAGAGAGGAAATGTCCAAGGATGATAATTCATCCGGTGAGCCTTTGCGTATCTTTCACTGAGGTGGGAGATCTCATCTCTAGGATCTCCTAGATTTTAAGCAAGTTGGCTTCAATTTCTCTTTCTAAGATCAGATATCAGAGAAACTTCTCTACCAATACCTTGAATGTGCATTTTTTTTTTTTTTTTTTGGGTTTAGCTTCATTTGATACCCTTCACAATGTCTTGAAAGTCTCCTGCAAATCAAAGACATAATCTGTACCTCGTATAGTCTTGATTAGCATATCATCCATGGAGACCTCCATATTTCTTCTAAGTTAGTGCTTGAATGCTCCCTGATCAATTATGAATGAGGTTTTCTCCTCATCCTCGGAGTTTATTCTGATTTAATGGTATCCCAAAAAGGCATAAAAAAAACTCAACAATTAATGCCCAATGGTTGAATCTACTAATTGATTAATACCCGAAAGCTTTGTTGAGGTTTGTGAAGTTCACACATATTCTCCCCTTGCCATTGTTCTTCTTAACTATTACCACATTGGTGAGCCACTCTACGTATTGTCCCTCCCATATGAAGCTAGCTTTCAACATCTTTTTCACCTCCTTGTTAATTTCTCTTTGATGATCAAGGGTAAAGTATTACTTCTTCTATTTTATGGGTTTAGCATCTGACGTATACTTGCTACATCTAGATCAACATTGGGCATGTCATCTAATACCCAAGTGAATACATCCCAATTATTGGATAAGAGCATCTAAAGTTCTATTAGAAGTGTCTCAGGTAGCCCGACCTCCACTCTGATAGTGCAACATTTGGCCTTGTCCAGGGTAATGGTCATCAGCTCTTCCACTATTTCTAGATGACTTTGAGGTTTACTTTTCACCTTCTCCTTCCCCCGTAGTCTACTTTATTCTTTCAAGTGCATCATGTAGTAATAATGTGCCATTTTTAGGTCTCTTTACACTTCCCCATTCTCAAAATTGGTGGGAAATCAGAAGAGTAGCTAGTAGGCAGAGACCCTCACTTGCAACTTATTCAAAGAAGTAGCTAGTAGGTAGGGGATCATATCTTCACCACGATAAAGTTAGTGAAGAGAGTGGAGCTCTTTCAGCCTTCATCGACTATCAGCAACACTTCCAATCCTCCCCCACCCCCACCCCACCCCCCACCCCCCACCCCCCCTACCCCCTCCCCTCCCCTCTTGCCATGGTAGGGGTGTAGAGGTTGTCCACATCTCATCTTGGAGCATGTCTTAGCAAATAAGATATTTTTGGATGCTCCTTTGTCGATGAGCACCCTTCATATAAGGTAGTCTTTGAAGATGAGGGTGATAATAAGGGTTTCATCCCTATTATCTAAACCCCTTGTGAGAGTCGGTGCATCTCCAAACCATTTTTCTTTCTCTAAATGTCGTTCACCCCATCGTGATCCCAACTAGGGTAGGACATTCTTTTGCAATGGTTGTTCTATCTTCTCGATGTATCCTCCCAAATCATGTTGAGATAACTTCTGGTCTCTTCCCAGGCCTTTGCCCAGACAAATCCACCTTTTAGGGTAGGTTCTACACCTCGACCCCTCTACTCCAATTTTAACTGGACAAGACTTGATTCTAATGAAGCCATTCCCATTTAGGGATAGGGACCAGGGGCATCTCCTAAGGTTCTGAGGTGCCAATTATTATTTACTTCTCAAGATGCTATTGTCATGATGATATGGTTGTCATCGACTATTTAGAGGGGGTTCTTTTAGTGGATCTCAATAAAAGCACAAATTGTAATAGTCCGTTCAATTTTGAGTTAAAATTTACAAGCTCTTCTTAGTACTCTTCAGTTAATCCCAACTTACGCAAAAAGAAAAATATTGTCCGCTCAATTATAACCAAAGGAGGACCCTTTGATGCTTAAATCAATATATCGTCTTTCTTTGGTCCCTTTCACTCTTGAGGGAGCTAGGATTTTATGCAATGGAATAGTATGTAGGCATTAAACTTGTGGTGGAAGGAAAAGAGATCTAAAACCCTCTACTTGGATGCTTTTGATCCTATTATATCGGGCGCGTAAGTAACTTGACCCAGCCCTCTCGGATAACTCAACTATGGTTAGTGTATGAGTTAGCCGACAGTAGTTTGAAAATTCTGCTTGGCCTTCTATATCATGACCTAATAGAAATTTCTCATGTAACTGCAGAGGTGGCAGTTGGCCTAGACAGTGCAGGGAATTGGTGGTGCAAGTAGTGCAAATGACATAGATGTTTGTCTTTTAAGAATATCATTGAGGTTATCCCTCATAGAAACAGAAGGAATGCGTAGAGTATGTATACAATTTGTATACATGCATCATAGGTATGATATAGACTCCATTTTTCAATGGCTAGATTGTGATGCTTGCTCTTGAAAGATGAGATGTGGAGCTTATCCTTTGGTAACTGAACTATGAGTTCATCTTCTGATAGGAAGGCTATGGAGCTCATCTTTTGATAGATGGGCTATAAAGCGCATCTTTCAGTGATCAAACTATGGAGCTCATCTTCTGATAAGTAGATTATCGAGTTTGTTCTCTAATGGCCTAGTTATGGAGCTCATCTTCTATAGGCATGCTGTGAGTTTACCAAACTATAGGACTTAGCCCTTTGAAATATTGTTGGATTTGTATATAGTGGTGAGGCTGATGATTTTAATTTCCACACACCTTTTGATTTATTTAGGATTAAAATTTAGTTTATCTTTGCTCTTGATACATCAGTGGTGTTGTATATTCCAACCGCATAAAGTGTAGTTCTTATTGTCTTAATTGTACTAATGGTTGTTTCATTTTATTTATTCTTGTTCGTCAAATGAACTTTTAGCCCGTATGTGATTGGATTTGCATGTGCCTATAACTCTTGTCAATTGCCAGAGATGCTTCTTGCCCTCTTTACATCGCCATCACACTAAGGTTTGTCCCCCCAATCATTGTGGTGCCTCTTTGTTGAGTGAAATCTAATCTTGCCCAAAAAGAAAAACTAACATTAGAAAATTTACTAGATGTGAGTATGCCAAATAATTAAAAAATGGATCGAGTTTAGTAGGATTAGTGTAAGTTATTGCTATATAGAAATGCCTCATGTTAATTTTACTAATATTTTGATTCATTCATTAATCAATTTGTTTGTAAACAATCCATATAATAAAACAAGAGAAGACACAATTATATATCATATTATGTTCATGGAAATTAAGAGATTCATTATTAATCGCTTACAGGAGTTTAACTAAAAGAAATTACCTTTTTTTCTCTAACCAATATTTTCAACAAATTTTGATGACATCTTAATATTTGAAGATAATTTTTATGAGAGCACCATGAGAAATCACATGAGAGACAATCAAAAAAGATAAAAATGCACATGACAATGAATACTCTCTCTTTCTTTTTCTTCATATTTTTTCTATTTCTTTTTCTTTATTTTTCTTAGTTCACCATCACACCATGTCAAACTCTATATATTAATAGAATATTTATAAATATTTATTACGTCCTCTGATTACAACCCTTAATACTATATAATAGATATTTAAAATTAAATTTCTTTTTTAGCTCAAACTTTAATGTGAATTTGAGACATCTAAATTCAACAAAAATAATGATTTCAAATTTTATATGTAATTATTGAGATTTCAAATACATGCATAGTATTGTAAGATTTTTTAACTTACACTTGATTAACCTTAATTGGTTTAGTTTATTATGTCAATGGGCACATACTAGTTGATAATAATTATTATAATAATAGTAGTTAAAGGTGATGGAATGGAAACCAACCTCACAAGATCCTTATTGTCTCAATTAGATCTAGAAATTAATTTCTTTTATCCAACAAAAAAATATGCAGCAACAATTTAATCAGGGTTTTACATTTCGGCCAAAACTGAGCCATTTCGGCCGAACTCGAAACGATACTATAAATATCGTTTCGTTTTTAGGGTTCCCTGTAGCATATTTGCAGGTGGCGGCAAGCACAGGTGAGTGCGGGCGAGCTCGAGCGAGAGCGGCGAGGGCGGCGGGCTCGAGGCGGCCGCAAACCGCGGGGGGCGGGCACAGGGCACTCGGGGCGGCCGCAGGGCATCCGGGACGGCTGCATGGAGCGCAGGGCACCGGTGGCGACCGCAGGGCTTCAGCGGCGAGCTCGGCGTGCGCAGGGCGAACGCAACATGCGGGGCAAGCTCTGCGCATGTGAGGTGACCGCAGCGCGCGCAAGGCAAGCTCAGTGCGCCGGCGGCAAGCTCAGCATGCGCGTGGTGAGCACAGCATGCCAGCGGCGAGCTCCGCTCGCGCAGGGCAAGTGCAGCACGCTAGCGGCAAGCTCAGCGCGCTCGGGGCGACCGCAGCGCACCCGCGGCGAGCTCAGGCCGCCGGCGGCATCTCTGGCATCTCCGCGCGGCATCTCTGCAGCTCAACTAGCGGAAGCATAGCTCAGCCGGCAAGCACAGCTCCCCCCGTGAGTGCAGCTCGACCGACGAGCGCAGCTTCCCCCGTGCTCTCAGTTTAGGATTTATTGTGCTGGTTTATTTTATTTAGTTAATCATATTTTAATTAGTTAACCATATTTTATTTAGTTAATCACGAATATAATCACTGTGAATTAGTACTGTTATTTTATTTTTTCCCGAGAATCAGGGGTGGATGGCTGTCGGTTGGTCGGTTGGTGCTGATTGATTGCTTAATTGCTTTGTTTTTTCCCTTGAATCACGGGCGGATGGGCTGTGGGTCGGTGCTGATTGATTGATTAATTGTTCGTTAGCGGCAAGTGGATGGGTTTTATGACTTATATATACTTAGTGCAAAAAGCTAGATGTTTGAAGTCGATTTCATTTGAGTGTTCAGCTGTTTTAGTGAAAGAGTTTTGTAGATCTTAGATCTATTTCTGTTTCGGTTGCAGAGGTATGAAATTTTCAGTTTGATAATTAATGTATCATAAATTGATGTATGTATGATGAGATTTGAATTGAAATAGGGAAGATCAAACTATTTATTTTTTGTTTATTATTACTTGTTTATGTCTTATGGATATACTAAATTTGCATTGCGCGTATATGTTTCTATGAATTATTTTAGCAGTAATATTTACAATTGGCAAAAATAAAATTTGTCTTTCTCTGATGAGAAAATTAAAACAAAAAAATGATAAGAGAGAAAAAAAAATTAAGGATTAAAAGTTAAGAAAAATAATTTGCTAGGACCAATAACTAAAGATTTGCTGCTACGTATTAAATCATTAAATTATTTAAATTATGTAGTACGTATAAAATTATTTATTAAATTACGTATTTTGCATTAAAATATTAATATATGGATTAAATAATTTATTAAATTATGTATTTTGTATTTAAATATAAATTTATGGATTAAATTATGTATTGAATAATTAAATTATGCATTAAACTATGTATAAAAATATGTATTACGTATTAAATTACGTATTTTGTATTAAAATATATATTAAATTATGTATTATGTATTAAGTTATGTATTAAATTACTATTATATATTAAATTATGTATTTTGTATTAAATTATATAATAAATTATGTATTAAATTATGTAGTATGTATTATGTATTAAATTATGTGTTATATATTAAATTATATATTATGTATTATGTATTAAATTATGTACCAAATTACGTATTATATATTAATTTATTTATTAAATTATGTCGTACATATTACATATTAAATTATGTATTATGTATTAAATTATGTATTACGTATTAAATTATGTATTAAATAGTAAATTATGTATTATGTATTAGATTATGTATTAGATTATGTATTATGTATTAAATTATGTATTAAATTAACGTGAAAATTAGCTAATAAAGAAATAGGTTAGTAAATCCTAAACCCTAAAGTTTATATCCTAAATATAAAGTTATTTATTCCTGTATACATTAGTTAGTTTTTAATTTTTTTATTTATTAATTTATGTGAAAATAGAGTATTTTCCTTAATCATAGGTAAATTTTCTTCCGCCAACATTTATTCTGTCACTGCTACTATTGTATTACATATGACTCCAAAGTAAAACACTCTCGCGATGACGATATTACATGGCAACACTGTGAATTAGTGGATACAGAAAATCATAAGTTTATTACAAATGGTGTGGTCGTGTGCGTAAATTTGGAATTACAAGATTTAAAAGAGCATTTAGGAGGAGTCACCAGCTCAGTTCGGCTATGTGAGAAAGTCTCAAATGAAGTGAGACAAACATTTCGGGCAATAGTACAAACCGACAGAGAAAGTAGAAGAAAGGATAAGGCCAAAAAATCACGCTTTGAGCAGGAGCTTCTCAACCGCTGTAATCCAGATCCCAGACAAATTTCTGATGATGAAGAAGATGATTCTGAGGTTCAGGAAGTAATTCGTGAAAGTCGAAGATTGTATGAGGAAACTCAAGGTGGTGCTGGCACTTCCGACAAAGTTCGTGATCGTCAAACTACTAGTTTCAGAGAACAACATACACAGCGACACACACCTGCCCCTTCAGGAGTAAGAGGGGATTTTCATCTTCCTGACATCAGATCTATAAATATTTCTCCAATTGACCCATTTTTATTGAAACCAAAAGATGATACTCAAATAAATTTGAGAACAGCATCAACTGGTTTTCGAAAGGCAAAACAGTGGTTGAGTAGGACAGTATCCAAATTTTTTTTCTATAACCATGTTCCATTTCATTTAGTAGATGACAGTTTCTATCATGGAATGATACATGCCACTCAAGAGGTTGGCCCAGGAGTTCCTCCACCAGGTGCTCGTGAAATTTCTGAAAAGTATCTGAATCTTGAAGTTGAAAAGATGATTGCTTTTATACAGACCTTCTACAAATATTAGGATAAATTTGAGTGTACTTTGATATGTGATGGATGGAAGACACAAAACAGTAAAGATTTGATAAATTTTTTAGTATATTGTCCTGAAAGGACCGTTTTTCTCAAGCCAATTGACACAACAGGGGAGTCGAAGACTGGTAATTTCTTATATCATCTGATTGATAGTGTCATTGAGGAAATTGGAGAATCAAGAGTGGTACAAGTCATAACTGATAATGCAACTCCACTAGTATATGCTAGAGAAAAGTTAATGTAAAAAAGAAAATATCTTTTCTGGACACCTTGTCCAGCTCACTCTATTGACTTAATGCTAAGTATATGGGTAAGGATCCTAATATTAGAAAAGTGGTTGAGGAGGGTTAGAAGTTGACGTCATTTAGTTATAACCATGCTTGGTGTTTCGAACTAATGAGAAAGGAAACACGGGGACTAGAGATTATCAGGCCAGGTATTACTCGGTTTGCTACACAATTTATTTCCTTGGATTCCCTGTATACTCACCGACAGGAACTAAAGAGATTATTTACCAGTGAAGAATATGATGCACATTATTTGAGGTTGAAATGGTTTGAGAAAATTCTTTCTGAAAAATTCTACAATTAAGTCATAGACGAAAATTTTTGAGAATCAGTTGAAAAGTAATCAGAAGTTTTAGTCCATTAGTTAAAGTGCTTCGAATTATTGACTCAGATAATCATTCGTAGATGGGGTTCTTATATGAAGCAATAGAACGAGCAAAATTACAAATAAGACGACATATAGGAACAATTGAATTTCGTAAATAGGAGAAGATTATTGATCATCGTTAGAACAAAACATTATCCAAAGATATTCATGCTGTAGGTAATTGAATAAAAAGTCATTTTATAGTACTTTGCTAAGTTATAATGATACTATTGTTAATTCATATTTAATCATCTTGTATGGTACTTTCTGAATCCAATATTTCAATATGGCGATGAGTTCAATAATAGTAATAACATTCTCGAAAAGCTACGTAAGGTAATCGAGCGGATAGAGTCAGATATGAGAACAAGAATATTGGCATTGCGCGAGGTAAATTATGTATTAAATTTTTTTTACATAATTAAGAAAATTCTTAACTTGAGTATGTTCATTAAACAAGCAGACGATTTCAAAAATAAAGTCAAGGACTTCGACACACAACAAGCAATTATAACTATTAGGGGTGATACTCCTAGTATAATTGATGTTCAATAATTATACATATTTGCTAATTAAATTTATATCAATTTATTAATAATTTTTTCTCATAAATTACAGCTAGATGGTGGAGTATTTACGGGCGGCATGTAACACCTAATCTTACAAAGATAGCCATTAGAATTTTAAGTCAAACTATTTCAAGTTCACAATATGAGAGGAATTGGACAACTTTTGGATTAATCCATACGAAGAGGAGAAACAGACTTAAAATGGAAAAATTGGAGAAACTTATTTTCTGTCATTATAACATGCGTTTAAGAGCCTGAAACTTACAGAAGAGAATATCACCAAAGGATGAGATAATTAACTTGTCTTTTATATTCGAAGATGATGATCCTCTGATAGAATGGATTCGAAAAAGAGAAGAACTTGTCTTAAATCATCCTCAAACACAAGAAGCTATTCGCCGTCTCTTAGATGAAGAAGCGGAAGAGGAAGCTGACAAAATGCAGAATACTTCTGATACAAGTGATAGTAGCAACGGTGGTACAGCTGGTAACGCCAATTTTCAACAATCACAATATGATGACTCATCTTTATCTTTTCCAGAGTATGGAGAAAATGAATTTTTGGACTCTAATTTATATGGCGGTTATGTGCCACAATATCCATATGATTCACATGATGGACAAGATATCAATCAAGGTCCAACAAACAATGCGAGCTCTAGATACTATGACGGTTATCAGAGCGAGATGTCTTACAATCCAGGATATCATCAGTCAATGCAGAACCATACGACTTCGTACTATCCGCATGCTGAATAATACTATCGATCACAACTCCATCATACTGATGAGTATGGTGATGAAGAATACCAATCTCTTTAAGATTCACCTCGGAATAGCATGTGATTATAAGACGTGGATTTATGTCATCTATGAAATAATGTTTTCATCATTGTCTTAAATTGATATCTTATTGTAATTTTATGACATTTAAATTTAATGTCTATATGATTTATTTTATCGCATAATAATTTATCTATTTCATTAGCACAATTTATTATAATTTTTTCCTTCTGACGTATTTTTTATTATCTATTTTATGTTTATAAATACTGACAATTATAAGATAATTTTTTTGAAAACAAATAATGGCAAATCCGGATGATTATATTATAGTTCCAGACCAAGTTATACTGCAAGCAGGAAGAATAATCATGTCAATTCTTCGCCAAAAACTTATATTTTATCGTAGAATGATTCCACCTTCGGCCTATGATCTACTTGAACAAGTTTTAATTAAGCAGACATTACAAGACCATGGAAGAGTCAATGATCAAATTTATCGTGCCCCTCAACAAGGTTCACTTAATGCTATTAATCAGCATCTTGCTGTAATTTCCCCCGAACACTTCGCACAGTGTGATATTTATTTCTCATGGGTTATTGGACCACTTTTACTATGTGTTATCAATCAATATGATTATCATTTTCATTTTGGACCTTCGATATATGATTATACTTCAGAACCGCTGCCACGAGATCTCGTAGAGCTAGTTGTTCTGGCTCGTATGCCTACAAATACTCGTACGGATCATCCAAGTACTGAATTTGTAATTCCACACCCAGATGTTCCAAACTCAACTGATGATGATTATGATGATTAGTTATATTATCTTAGAATTTATAAATTATGTATGTGTGAAGTATATTTTAATGAAAAGTTAAATGTGTTTGTGTTAATTTTTAACTTTTAATCATATTCATATTATTTCTTATATATTTTTTAATACACTAATATATATTAAAAATAGACTATATCAGTGACTAACTATCAAAATTAATTTTAATTAACTAAAATAATATTTAATATTATAGTAAAATTAAGTATAAATTCATTCCTAATTTTTCAATTTTTTTCAAATTTTTTTCAATATTTTATCGTATTTTTAATTTGAAGTCAAAATATAGTCAAACTCTGGTCAACACCTAATTAATAATTTAAAAAAATCTTTCGGCCGAAACTGAAACGGTCGAAACTGAAATCGAAACGGACAAAACGGGGGAAACATATCGGTTTCGCTGGATCCCCAAACCGCACCATAAAACCTTGAATTTAATACAACTCATCCTTTTACAGGCAAGAAAGGGCTTGTACACCTTGGGATATAATTTAATCAATATTCTCATTTTACTCTTTGTTTTTATCAATGAATAATTGACAAATAATCCAAATGACAAAACATGAAAGAAGCTCACGGGCAGGAAATAATTCATGTTACTGTCATTGTAGTCGATATGAGTCCATTGAGATTGATTAATTTCGAAAAAGATACCACAATATAGATACACCGCGGGCAATGCCATCAACAATAACTTGGCCGGTTTTGATTTATGAAAAATATTTGACACAAAATCGATATTTTTCTTATTATGAAGTAAAATTTAATGCATCGAATGTTTTGTATTATTCTATTTGATTGGCACGACAAAGTTGCTTGGACCACTTTAACCTTTTGGATTGGTTGTTTTTGTTTATCAATCAACCAGCTTTTATTAATAAGAAGTAAACACTTATATAATCGGAGATAGACCCTCATTCTTCGGTTTCATTTATGTTGTTGGGCACTCGAGGGCAAAATTGAGAAGATCAAAAGCGCCAAAGAGGTTCGTACGTTGATCCGCGTGATGCCAAAGAATTTTTATCTTTTGGTATCATGAGATGATTCAGGACTCGGCTCTGCTTCAAAATTAGCCAACTCAAGTCGTACTCAGCAAATTGAGCTTGAATTTGGTTTGAGCCAAGTTCAACCCAAGCTGAGCCAACTCGGCTCAAAAATAATTTTTCAAAAACTAATTTTTGAATTAATTTATATTAAATTAATTTTAGAAAATTATGAAAAAATTATTAACTATAACATTACAATTATAATTCAAGATTTATAGGTAATGTTAATGATATATATAATTTTAAAAGTATGAATATTGAAAATATTATACTAATAATATAATATTTAAATATAAAAAACTATATCAACTATTATATTACAATTACATAATTAAATATATATTATATATTATATATTATATATTATATGTTATAAATTATTTTTTAAAAATTATTTTTTTTATATATATTAAAAAAATAAAAACGAGCTCTTAAATTAAAATCAAGTGAGCTCAAAACATGCCGAGTTTGTTATCAAATAAACCGAGTTTTAACTCAATTTTGAAATGAACCGAGCTCAAATTACTCATAAACTATGAGCTAAATTAAAACTCATAAATTCAACCCCAGTTTGAGAGAATTTCTTTAAGGAGAATGTGTGTTTGAGATTTGGGTTGGCAACGTTAAGACGCAGAAAGGGTGAGGCTCTGCCTTCTCTTTTGTTATGTGTGAGCTAAATATTAAATTATTTTAAAATTTTAAACTGATAAAATATGAATATATCCATTAATTATATAACGAGTAATATATCCATTAATTATAAAAGAAGTAATATATTACATCTATCGCCGTAACATTATGTTCATGAAAATTAAAAAAATTCAAAAAATATAAATATTAATTTAGTATTTTTAGGAGTATATTTGCAAAAACTTCCTCAACGTTTATAGGGACAATGCAATTTCCTACCATACGGTATTTACCCCAAAAAAGTCCTAAATACATTCAATAGATCCTGCATACCGAGAAATTTCTTTCTACATGAGAAAATTGACATATAGTTATCGATTTATTGCCTAAGTTTGCACTAGTTTATATGAATAGTAAATTATGAAGCGGCATATATGCAAGAAGATCGATCGTATATTCGTATGCTCTACTTACCATAAAAAGTTTACACACAAACCGGATCTACATCCGAAACCCGCCGAATCCGGGAATCAATGGCACTATCGTAACATTCTTCAAATCCATGTATCTCCCGGTAATTTCATTCCGAATCGAAACCTCCCCAGCTGGCTCTACAAATACCCCACCCCTCCTCTCTCGCTCGCCAGTCCTCTCGCTCCCCGGAATATTCTCTCCCTTCCCGATATAGCAGTTCTCCATTCCCGGAATATTCTCCTCTCCGCCTCCTCGTTCATCTTCCTTCTCTGCTACTCTCGCCGCAGGATCTCGGCTCCAATCGCAGCGCGGATGAGGTTGAGCGGCGATATCGCATCCCGGAATGAGGAGGAGAGGGAGATCGAGGGCGGTGGTCTCCTTTCCCCTCCCAAGCTCGTCGTCGGCTATGCCCTGACCTCGAAGAAGGTCAAGAGTTTCCTCCAGCCCACGCTCGAAGGATTGGCGAGGTGATTCCTCCATCGAAAGGATTTCCGGGGAGAATTGGTTGTTGGCGTAATTTCTAGGACTTCTTTGATGAATTTTTTTGATGGAATGGTCTACGGATCTGAAACCCTTGTTTGTTGTGCAATCGATTGGTATCCGTGATAGATTTCGTGTTTTATCAAGCGTGGTTTGTGCTTGCTCATTGGAATACGGAAAAAATGGTGATTTTCTCTTCAATCGTCAGCGCATGACATTTTCATGGATTTTTCATGCTTGAAATTGCGATTTTTGATGTCTTGATTTATGCTTTATTTCACCTCTTGTCCGATGTATTGCCCTTTGGAACAGTCGTCGCTTTTGATTTATTCAACATTATTATAAATATATTCAGAACGAGCGGAAGATAAGTTTTTGTGTAGAAATTGGGTCACTTTGAGGAAGGATGAGCGGTTGCTTAGTGGATCTTGTTTTTTGGCGAAGATATTTGCTGTTGTGTTCTTATTATTCTTTAAGTTGACTCCATTTGCTGAGGGTCTTTCTAAAACCATATGGATAGCTTGCATCATGGGGTATCGCCCGCTATGTGAGTTTAGATGGAAATGGAATATTCTATCTGCATATGACTGCTGGGATCAAGACATGTTGATGAATTGGTGAATCATTGGAAGATTCTGTTGATGCGTGTAAAAAAATATGACGTGTACTGCTCTTAGTCATAGATTTTTTATGTTTGCTGTATTTGTATGCTTTTCTGTCAATTTTTGTCTAGTTGCATTATTATTATATAGCGGTTGAATAAATTAATTTTTTTGTGCATGCTGAGTTATGTTGTTGGATTTATATTGCATGACATCATTGGAGCATCTCTTCTTCCTTATCTCTTTATCTTCAATGTGAATCAGGTGATTGGATCTGGTTTTGCATGTCATTGTCATTTCGTGGGAGAAGTTCGTTTTTGGATCACATTAAAGTTTCTCCATATACCTAAAAAACAATTATTCCATTGGGCATTATTATTTTATGTGTTTGAAGAGCTTTCGAGAAAAATGGCACTATATCTATATACTATTGAAAGTATTAGATAGTCACGCTTCATTTGGTTTGACCTTTGAATTTACCATTGTTTCAGATTCTTGGATTAAACAGAAGACAAGAAAATATTATCAAATTGTAATATGATTTTTATCAAATGATATGTTTCAATTCATTATTGGTTATTTGGAGTTTGGGAAACTATTTTAAAATCAGAGCATATGAGATGATGAAATGTTTGCTAGAAACTATGATTTCTTTTCGCACACATCCTCCTTGATTTTCTTTGTATCAACCTAGATGCAATGGCAGGATTCAGTAGTCTTGCTTGTATAATTTCTGCATTTTTTTTTCTGACCCTAGCAAATTGTGTTTCAGTGGTAGAATTAGATAGTCAAGCTTTCTTGGTTGGACCTTCAATTTTATCTTTGTTTCCATTCCTGGTTGGCTCAACTAGGAAATGAGAAACTATCATATTATAATGTGGTTTTTCAGATGAGATGGTTCAGTTTTATCTCTTGTATTTGGAATTGGTGAAACTAGCTTTAGACCAGAGCACAATCAATGACAAAATGTTCACTAGAATCTATAATTTCTTTTTGTGCACATGCTCCTTGCTTTTCTTTTTGTTGTAGATAGGATTTAGTAGTCTTGGTTGCATTACTTGTGCATTTGTTTGCTAACTTGTCATAAGTTGTGTTTTGCTGGTATGGCTTGTTATGGTGTTCTAGACTGAGTTTTGCAAAATGTTTGCTAATAGCAATTGCTGACTTTACTTTTTTTTTGAAAAATGAAGTACTTGGTTGTTTTTTTTTTTTTGAAATGCATTATTTACAATGTACTTGCTGTTACATCTCAAAAATGATGGTGCAGAAAAAAAGGGATCTTGTTTGTTGCAATTGATCAAAGCAGACCTCTTTCAGAACAAGGCCCTTTTGACATTGTTTTGCATAAGGTTAGTTTGTCTTCTCGGGTCTCCTGTAGATACTGATACTTTATGTTGTCATCTGGATTTGGGACATTGTCTTCTGGTCTAGATTTTATTGTTGTCTAATCTCTGATGATCATGTTTACCTTTAATTTCTTATCAGCTAATGGGAAAAGACTGGCGACAAATTCTTGAGGTTAGTCAAAACTTAATAATTGGCATATTCATGTATATGTGATCTTTTTGTAATTGATTTGCCTTTCATCCCTATAAGATGCAATTTTTTGCTTCATGATTCTGTATTATTGCCAATATGAGTGGAGAATAAAAAATGTTCTAACTGTAACTGGTAGAAATACATTATACTTGAATGTTCATTTTTGTATGGCGATTTGCAGAGTTCATGCTCTAGCCTGCATCATGAATCTTGATCGAATAGTTAAAAGTTGAAGCCACAAGAATTCCATCGACTGAGAATGGTGCCTTCTGTTACCAGCTAATCTGGCATCTGATATGTTGCTAGATGACTTGTTCAGGTCTTGCAAACATTAGTTTTATTAATGTTTGGCTTTTACACAGGACATGAGCGATTAGTGTTTTCAAATGGTGATCTTCCTCTTGTCTTTAACTTCAATTCTATGGTCTTATTTGTGTTTGGCACTGATTGTTTGAAGTCAATCTCTGTTTGGAAAAACCTATGTTGCATCTGTTTGAAATTTTTTTGTCATCTGACTTTTTTTTTCAGAAAAAAATAAAACAGATTGCAGGAACGATTGACAGGCCCATTAGTTGCAAAGGCATGACCCTATATCTGAAAAGGAGCACACATCATTAACTATTGGTTGCTCTTTTGAGTCAAAGCTATGTGTGATCTTGTTTGTGCTTCAATGAGTTCCAAAATGAGAGTTGACATACAAGAAAATACTTTGCTGAAAAAACATACAAGCTAGTATGGATCATCAAGTGTGATTGTGAATGGTAGTGTAGTAGCTATCTTTATTACCAAAACAATGCATGTGTGTCTAAGAGATGGAATGAAGTTTTTTTTAGCATTATACATCACTCAACTTTGTCAGTTAATTCTTGTGATTGACTTTCTTTCTAATTTTCATGGAAGACATCATTTTTTTTCTTACAAATTGGAGTGATTGCCAAATTTCCTTTATTTTGAGAATATATATTCACTGAGGACTAGTTAGAGCAAATATATATAGTGCATGGTTCCTTTCGGGGAATTGTTTGCTTAATTTATTTTTTATTTTCAATTATTGTGTCAATATCATTCCTAAACTTTTCTTAAGGGGGCTGTTCTTTAATGTTTATTTTTCTCCAACTTTTGTGAAGGATTATTGGGTGGAACATCCAGAAGTAACCGTCCTTGACCCACCACGTGCCATACAACATGTGCACAACCGCCAATCAATGTTGCAGAGCGTAGCTGATCTAAACTTGTCTGACTGTTATGGTATTCCCTTTACGACTAATTTTCCTGTTTCTGTGGAGGTTTATTTTTTGTAATAATGCTGTCAAGTTTTTGTGCAGTATCATAAAAGCTGAGAACTGGCAAAACATGTATTATGTCAGTTTTTATCTTGATTTGGCATTTCTCCATATCTCGAATGTAATATGTTCCACTATTTATTGTGCATCACACAATATACTTCCAATAGTTTGAATGTGGACCTAATAGGGTTGAATTAAGGTAAGTTTAGGATGAACTGGACAAGGATTGGTGTTCTTAACTTTCACATTATTGAAAAACTTTCTGCTTTCTGGTAGGCATTAGATTGATCATGTTGTTAATACTCGCAAATAATATTTTTTAATTCTAGAAAATGTGGGTAATGTTGCATTCAAAGTTGCATGCTGTTTTATTGCAGGTAAAATTGGTGTTCCCAAGCAGCTAGTTGTTACCACTGACCCATCATCAATCCCTGATGCAGTTGCCGAGGCTGGACTATCATTGCCCTTAGGTAGATTTACGATTTTGGTTTTGTGGCCATTAGTTCTTTGTATTTTAATGGTCATGATGATGCAATGATGGATTCTTGGAGTGAGTGAACTTGGAAAAAACATTTCCACTGAGCCAGGCCAATTGCATTATGCTTTAAGTTTTCACAAATTATGTGATTTGACTAGGATGGTTAAATTTGCCACTCAAGTTGTTTTGTTTGATGGTTTAGCATTGGATCCCAATTTCTATCCAATGAGTGGGTGTTTCAGCTAGTTTTGTTTGTGTCCATGATCTTAGTTCAGTGTGATTTTAGCTGGATATAACTTTAGTCCATGCAAGACTGCATATCAGTCATGTCAAAAATTGAGGCATTCTTACATATAATACCACCAGATAGCTCCTTATGTTGAATTTTGGAATTGCTACTTTGCACTTATTTTGTGGAGCTCTTTTCAACTGTTAGGTTTTGTTTGATATTTCCTATGTTAGCTAGACTCTTATTTTTTGCTTGCGGTAGATTCATTTTCAGAATCTACAGAGTTCTGAAGTATTCACAACACAAAATATGTTTCATAGCATTTTAAATGCAATGATTAGATGTTCTTTTTAAATTTTCTTAAATTCTGCTGTTGAATCTTAAATATATTATGAATGCACAACAATAATTTGGTTACTTCATGGGTTTTCCGAGGACAACTTTTTACTGCACTTGAATAAACACATATTGCTTGAGTTCTGTTGCTGAATCTAAAAGATATAATAAATGCACCATGACATGTGGCATCTGAATCTGCTGTCTCTTGTGGTACTTAACTCGTGGTCACTCATGTTCATGGTCCAATAATTTTTTGCTTGTTGCAGTTGCCAAGCCATTAAGTGCAAAAGCACATGAACTATCTCTTGCATATGATCAATATTCCTTGTCTAATCTCGAGCCACCTTTGGTTCTTCAAGAATTTGTCAATCATGGTATGTTGTGATTTTCACCCGAGTAAATAACATCAGTTGATTATTTTTGTGGAACTTATTCTTTGTTTTATCAGGTGGTGTTCTCTTTAAGGTGTATATCGTCGGAGAGGCAATATCAGTTGTGAGAAGGTTTTCTCTTCCTGATGTTGATGAACAGGATTTGTTGAATAATTCTGGTGTCTTTCGTTTCCCAAGGGTTTCGTGTGCTGCAGCCTCAGCAGATGATGCAGACCTCGACCCTGGTATTGCTGGTAAGGCTATTAGCATCTTGCTCTAAATATAGTTCACCACTTAAGCATCAGAGTTTAATTCTCAAGAGGTGTTTTAATATGCATTATGTACTATATATTTGGTTGAATCTTTGCTTTTTTTCCTTATGCAGAACTTCCTCCACGCCCTTTACTTGAGAGACTTGCAAAGGAGCTCATGCGGCGGCTGGTATATTGCTGTCTTCAAAAAATAATTTAGAGTTACAATATAATATATATTCTTATACTAGGTTTGATCTGATTTATTCAGGGCCTTAGGTTGTTCAACATGGACATAATTAGAGAACACGGCAAAAGGGACCATTTTTATGTCATTGATATCAACTATTTTCCTGGTAAGTAAACCTCCAAATTTATGAATTTATGATTTTACTTTTCTGGATTTCTTTTTTCTTTGATTTAAATTTTGTTAAGTTGTTCTCTTTTTGAAAATAATTCTGCAGAAAACCTCTCCTGTTGTCTTTATGTTTTTGGAAAACGATGGAAAGATTTTTTTTTTTAAGCTGTTAAAAAAGTAGTGTCTACAACTGAATGGAAAACAGGCACTGAACTCCTCCCATCACTTTGTCTTCAGAAAATCTGAAGATTCATTAACAAAACTATCCAGATAACACAACTGAATGGATGGAAAGTTCAAGAGATAGCATAGTGCCTTTTGCTTGTGGGACACGGTAAAATGTTTCTGTCTTTTGAATGATATCTTCTTGCCTTGCAGGTTATGGCAAAATGCCAGGCTATGAGCACATTTTCACAGACTTCCTTCTAGGCTTGGTGCAAAGCAAGTATAAGCGACGGCTTACCAATAGTTGAAGCTGCTTCTGTTGGATCAATTTCTGACCTGTGGATTAGGTATTGTCTGATCTTTTGATTCCCCAGTTCTGTAGAATGCACATATAGCCATCTTGCTTGCTCCCATGTAAATACTGGGAGAGTTCCCATGTGAAGCTGAAGATTTGGGTTGGTAAAATGCTGGTCTCAAGCTGCACAGCATCTGTTGCTGGCCATTTTCCTTCTCTACAAATGCCTCCTGAAGGTAGTCATTGGTGCAAGGAAAGCTTTCCATCCTAATGTAGGTAGGTGTCTTTTCCGTGTAATGCTTAGCGTTCCATTCTGAAATCTCTGATGCTATGACAAACATTTCAATCTTTTTAGACTTCTTATGGACCAATAGTTGTCCCATGCTTATTGAAAAATAAATGGTACTCGTGGATTTTTAACTGCAACGATAGCTGGTTTATAAGTGCAAGTTGCAGTAATCTAAATTGTAAACCCGAAGTTTTGGTATGTTTACTTGAACTCCACTGTCAGGATATGTTTGGGCTATTGTAACCTTGGCTTGGAAAGGTTGCGGCAGGGCAATTAGGTCATGATATGTTTGGCAGTGCTAACATTGCAGGAAACCCTGTGACAGGGCAATTATCTTGGCTTCAGTTTTTGTTCTTTCAAAAAATACAAAAAGACTGATCAAAAGTCAAAAAAATGCTCAAAAATTCTGAAAAAAAATTGAGAAATCCAGGAGGTCTTGGATCAATAGTTCAAGTTATTTTATATTATCTTGGTCTAATCATTTAAAAGTGAACGGGGGTCAACTCAAGTTTTATAATTTTAGTTGCCAAAAATTTCTGAAAGAAGAAAGTGACAGCAACCGAAAGGGAGGGAAAGTGGATGAAGTAGAAGACAGGCCAAGGTGGGCGCGAAGGGTGGCGGCCGGTACACAGAAAAAAAACAAGAGAAAGGAGAACAAAAAAGATATTAGTGTGACAATAGCCGGGGGATGGTGGCAGCCGATAAACAGTGTCACCGATATCAATTCATTCAGGTTAAAATCAAAACAAATCAATTTTGATCAAAATTTAAACCTTCATTAAAAGCTTTCACTCACAGACTAAAAGAATAAATTACATATTAAAGTTGTCTTAAACAGATCCAATGAACGACCTAGAATCTGTCTGTAACTGAGTCAAAAGGACAATTATCATACCAATGAACCTCTACTGGAGTCCATATCCAGTCTCACATCAGTTGACAATCTATAACAAAGATCCCTCTCCCAATGGCCAACCTTTCCACACAACACCAGACAGCAATCATATTACATAAACAAATGGTACAATCCAATATGAAAGCAAAAGGGCAGCGATTAAATAGTTAAAAGCTACATTAAACTCCAAATAACAAGAGAAACAATCAGCATCTCTCTGGTTTAGCTGTAGGAAATTTTGAATAATTGCAAATGATATAAAATTCTAGAAACGGCTCCATTGGATGATCACAATCTTGGGACCCTAGTCACGCCAAGCATGTTCATCTCCTTAGCGGTACTGATATAACAAAAAATTAAAATCAGTTTGTAAATCAAAAGCTTAACTGCAAAACGTCTTTACCTGTGAATGATTAAATTCCTCGAGTGTATCAACAAAAAATTAAGAAAAAAATAAGCACAAATGACAACCTTGATGAAACCGATCGCCTTGGCATTGCTGCGGAAGCATTGCCTGCAGCACATGAGACCATACTTGCGGATCAATGCATGTGGGTTGCCGCAGACCCGGCTGCAACATAGAAATAAAGCACAGTTAGAAACATTCAAACAGCTTGTGCAACATGAATATCATACCCCATTCAAATAACTACTATCCTTTTTTGACTATTTCTAGCATTACTAACTGCCAAATCATGTAGAGAAGAGATGATCACAATTAAGTATGGCTTCTGTGTAAAATTACTTAATGAAGAGTAAGAACTAAAAGGCAGGGACACATCAATCGCTGCAATTTAAATGCAATAGAATAAAAATAATCATAGGCTTAGTCTGGTAAAATGTTAAAGTAGGTTAACTAGTGTGACTGAGTGTAGTCATTACATTTTTATTCAATCTCAACTACGAAAAAAGTAATGATCACACTACTCACACTAGTTAACCAATTTTAACATTTTGTCAAATGAAGCCATAGATAAAAAATAACAAAAGTTTAAAATCTAAATCACTAATATTTTGTACCATTTTATCAGTATGGATCATAACAGCTTAGACAAAATAGATTCTCTAAATATCCAAATTACTTGGAACAATAAAAGTTAATAAAATTCTTTCCCAACATAACCTAAATGCAATTTTATGCTACAGAATCTGATGAGGGATCATCCTACATTGAATGTTGGCTCAAACTTATTGAAGAACATTCCAAAAGAAAACTTTTGTCAATAACCAGAATCCAACTTGTGTAATACTAAAAAGAAATGTCAGATTCTTTTCAGGAAAACCACTAAAATGGGCAAACAAATTTATAATCGTTATCAATTCATACTATGCCAAAACCCAACAGATTTATTATGTCTATTGAAATGCATATAGCTTCCTGGGCTAACATATCACAACAAAATCATTTCATAAAATTTAATGGGCAAATTTAAGTTAGTCATTCAATTTTAAATGATTCGACAAAGGAATAAAGTTAGGTATCATTGCTCAAGAAACAAGCTACTTTCTCACCAAAACAGAATAGGGCTCTAATGTTGTGTCTTCACAAGAAGTATAAACAGGGATTGAAATTCAAATATGGTAAAGAGGAACTAAGAGTATGATGAAGTAACAAGCTAGAAGGTTTCATTCTAATACACATCTGGTTGAATAAAAACATGAAGACTAACGAATAATGTGGCACAAATATCTCAACCTAGCTTTTGCAACCATAGGGACCAATTACCAATCAAACGGTTCAAATAGGATGTTTGATAAAAATTCAAGAGCAAAGGGCTTAGAATAATCCATAATGCAATTCATGCATCCAAATTCCCATAGTTAAACATCCAAACATTAAAATCCTACCAAACTGATCAAATCCTTTGTCTTAAGGAGATAGAAAACAACATGAATCCCTATTGGATAAAACTGCTACACAACAATAAAAATTCGACCTTTCCCATGCACTTTTTCATCATCCAACATCAAGCATTATCATAGAAATTCAATTAGATCCATAGAAAACCAAGAACAACTGCATCTTATATCAGAAACAACTCGATTCAACCTGCAAAGTTCAAGCATATAAATATACCAAAATGAACAGCAAATCAGGAAAAGTGTAGAAAAATAAGGGATGCGGGATCTCACCAGGGCCTGGAGCCGAGGCCGTAGCCCTTGGGATGAGAGTTCCACACGTTGGGGTGCCCCATCGCCGCAATCAAAACCCTAGATCTGCGCGGCGCTGAGACAGACGAAGAAGCGGACGGCGAAAAGACAAAGCCGTCGCTGCTCCCGGCACCAATTATATTATTCTCGCGTTTTCCATATCCGTCGATCTTTGCCGTCCGATCTCGAATGAGCTGATATCGACGACTAAAGAATTGCCGCGTGGTCTGTTGGTCCATGGAACCATATTATTTGAGCGAATTTTTAAATTTTTAAAGAAAATTGAGCCGAATTCCTTTTCATTCATTTCCGAAAAATACAGCCATATAATCTAACAGAATTTCAACTTAAGAATGCAAAAAAGTTATAGCAAAAATTTCAAAACTTATGCCTAAATGTGTAAAAAAAATTAAGGTTAGTCATTTTAAATACTGTCATAATAAATTTTCTTTTAAAATAATGTAAAGCAATTATTGTATATTTTTTTAATTATTATGTACAAAAATACAAGATAAATTTGCAAATGTAATAAAAACTAAGGTTTTAAATTTTAATTTCGGGATTGGTTCTCCTGCCAAAACCAATTAGTTTAAGTTTCGACCAAATTATTTTTTAATTTTTTATTAGACTTTGACTTTAAATTAAATAAATTTAAAAAAAAAATTAAAAATATAAAAATGTTTTATATACAAAGTTTTTTAAAGAATTATTTAATTAAAAATTTTGAGTAAAAAAGTACTTAAAATGTTGAAAAACAAAAATTATCCAAAGTGGAATTCAAACCCGGAATTAGGTTGTTAACCACTAGGTTAAAATTTATTATATCATAAAAATAATATATAAATATAAATGTTATATTTAAAATTTTGAAAACAAATTATCCATACTCAAACGTTTCGATTGAGTCGGAAGGTGAAATGTTTCAAAAACTTAAAACCTTGATAAAAATAAAAAGACTTTATTTTACATATTTATGGGACAAATTTAACTCAAGATGGAGGCAGTCAATTTTAGAGCCGTGCAGGATTCGAGTTAAATCGAATAAATCAATCGAATCGAAACTGGATAATCGATTTAGTTCGGGTTATTCGATTTTCGGTTCGGTTCGATTTTGAAAAATAAAAAATTTAATATTCGATTTCGGTTTTGATTTTTGATTTTAAAAAATCGTAAAAACCGAACCGAACCGAACCGAACCGAACCGAATTACATCTATATATATAAATACATAATATTGGTTTTGATTTTGGTTTTTTATTTCAATTTAAATATAATTAAATTTAAATTAAAAAAAATAAAATCGATTTAATTTTTGATTTTTGGTTTAAACCGAACCGAACTAAAATATTTCGGTTCAATTTTAATTCGATTTTATAATATTTCGATTCGGTTCGATTTAATTTTTAAAATTTTAAATCGAAAATTTTGGTTCAGTCTTTCCATACGATTCAGTTTCACAAAAGAGAAATTTTGAAAATTTCAAATAAGTAGATGTAAATGTAGCATTTCAAGAAGTGTAAAGACACTATCCACGAATCAAATGCTACACATAGAAATACGATAAAAAGTCTCCGATGGAGCTCAAAAGGAACGGAATCAATTGGAAAACCAGTTCCAAATTGTTGTCATGTGTAACTACCGTTGAGATTTTTTTTTTTTTTTTTTCATTTTTTGCACACAAACAATATTTCACCAAATCGTCCAAAAAAAGTTTGGATTGCATCTTCCATCAAAAGAAAACTATAATTGATCATACGGGCCCATTTTCAGTCTATAGCTTGGATTCTTCTCATTGGAATGAAATGCTAATATTGTTCCTCGGGAATCTTTGACTGCCGTGAAGTGCTCGCCCATCGAAGAAGGCTCGAGACGAACCAAAACACAACGAGTGAAAACAATCTCTGATTGTTTGAGATTCCAAGTAGCTGGAGTTGCCATTTTGATCCATCGCCTGCTCTTCTTGTTTGTTCTTTTTGTCTGCGGAGTGCTACTACCCGATAGATCCCGAGTTCGATTTGAAACAGTATCTCTAATTCCACTCGAGTTCAAATTAAAACTAACTAATCCGATTTAAAAAATGAGATTATTCCAAAACAAGATCAAGCCTACCAACCTCGTGTCATGTGGTCACGAAAGCTACAAATCATACAGTGATGTCCCACCATGTGTTCCAATGGTTGTGCCCTGCCCTGTCTTTTCACATGACATCGATTAGTGTTGGGAAAATTTACCTCTGTGTTCCCTGAGCATACACGAAACAAACATAGAAAATTATGATTAATTAGTTAGATGAGCAGCGAAGGAACTTTAATCGGATGAATTTTCTTTCTAAATTGTTATATATAGACACAATTTATCTTCAAAAATATTAGAATCATTTAGCACTATTTGTTTCTGCTCGAACTCTTTTCGCCGTTTTAATCACGATAGAAATGAAAGTTAGGTAACTCCGGAGACTCACAAAACCCTAAACCATTTAATTAATTAAACCCTTTCTTCAAAGCACTTCATATCTTCCCATTTGCTTGTCAACGAAGTCTCAGCATAAAGAAGCAGCACTTCTTATCTTTCCTTTTTTAGAGCTGATGCTGATCTTAAACAGATGCTTAATGGCAAAGCAGAGGGAACCACTGAAACGAGAGCAAGTGGCCACCAACCCACGTCTTTTCAACGTTGTTATTAATCCCACTATGCTTCTAGCTTTGGATGTTTTCTCCAGTGGTTACCTTTCTATCTTTCTGAAACTCCGGAAAAGGAAAAGCTAATAGAAATGCAAGGAACTTGAGCTGCAGCCATGGACAAATGTTCCTGTCCTCTTCTCTTTTGGTCGGCACATGATTGTTCTTGGGAAAGAAGAGAGGAAAGGGCTGTGTACAGAGATTCAAATGGCTAGCTATTTGGGATGCTCTGCTCCAAACTTTTCAACTGTGGAAAGCAGTGCTTTCTGTTGAGTTTGAGGAGTGATGAGGACCAAGAGTGATACCCGTTTTGTTCAGTTCACCGACTTGCGTATATTATGCTGTCTGGAGAGGATGAGACAAAAGCAAGTGGCCACAAGAAAGAACCTCCACTTCATTGTGAGAATGCAGAGAGAGTTTAAGCAGGGTCAGTGTGGATCGGCACGAATCAGGATCCTTCGATGCAAATCCAACAGTCTGGATCTGTTGCTATGCTCACAACTGTAGCTAATCGGCCAATCGGATCCGTGAGTCAGGTCCCAATCGGTTCACTCTCTGTTTTCATTTCTCTTGGAAACTATCCAACTTATAAGATATGAATCTTTTGTCTCCAACAAAAGTATTTACTGGTTTGCGTGCTACTTGCAATAGCTCCATAGAAAAAGCAGCAAAAATCAAAAGCAGTATTATAACTCACGGTGGGGAGGTGAACCCCGGGGTTTCTTGCCGCAAAGGAGTAGGCACAATTAAATTTCATCCAATCATATTTAAAATTAGAAAACACATGTTCAAAAATGGTTATTAGTAAATGATTGAAATTTAACCAAGTCTAAGCTACTCAAATGCCCTACTAGTAAATAATACACCATCTTCCAAATTGAGATGATCTCTTAATGGGATTGCCAGAAACCTGAAGACCTCCCAAAACTGTCACGAAGCTAAGCAACTCACCAATTTAGCTGTACAGGAAACTACTACAACCAAAATTCAGGAAAGAAATTCATATGCTTAAGAGATCAGTTGGTGCCGGTTGTTCTTTTGCCTCAGTGGAAGTACTGCCAACTTCATTGAAGCCCTCTTCCATCCCTTGTTTTGAAGACGGCGTCCGCATCTCAGTTAAGCTCTGGACAACCTCCCTCATGGTTGGTCGCTCGAAGCTCTGCTCCTGAACACAGAGCATTGCGACAGAGAAGACATGCATTGCTTCGTGGAACGGCACTGTTGAAAGCCTAGAGTCCAGGATTTTTAGCACACCCTCCTTGTTTGAATCGGTCATTTTGCGAACCCAGTGAACGATATCAACACCATCCCCGAACTCCCCAACTGGCTTTCTTCCGGTGACAAGCTCCAGAAGCACGACACCGAAGCTGTAGACATCACTCTTTTCGTCTACCTTGAGTGTGTATGCATACTCTGTACAGACACGATCAACCAAGGGGGCACATAATAAAGATCTGCAATAAATTAGTAAAGAGTACCACCTAAAGATATGCTTTGCTTGCTGTATATTCAGTTGGAAAGCAACCACAACGGAAAGCAGATTCAGAACACTATTCATGAATTCAAGTCAAAAGAAAAGCCAAAGGAAGATCAAGCTTTAGAAACTTTCTATAAGGAGAGTTTGAAACAAATGAACAGCTTCAAGATTCTTTTGGGAATGTAAAGCTGCCATTGATGAGACATCTTTCAGGAACAGATACTTTGGGCATCAGTTGAAAGGCAATCGAAGTAGCAAACAGTAGCATCCAGATCGGATCATGAGCACATATGCAAGCAGGACACAAGCATAGCAACAATCAAAGGCGACGGAACCATAACAAACGCTACATGATCTAAACCTCAAGTAAATTCAGCGGCATAGATTATATACCTGGGGCTATATAGCCATAAGAACCGGCGATTGCCGACATGCACTCGGAGGTTCCCGAGTCCTGCAAAAACTTTGCAAGCCCGAAATCAGCAACATGAGCTTCATACTCTGAGTCAAGCAAAATGTTGTTTGACTTCACGTCACGATGGACAATCAGCGGCGAGCAATCATGGTGGAGATAGCACAGCCCCTTGGCAGCGTCAATGGCGATTTTATACCTAGTATTCCAATGCAAATGCCCACCTTTCTTCCCATGCAGCACCTCCCCAAGGCTCCCATTAGGCATATACTCGTACACCAAGAGTTTAGTCTCATGGTTGGAGCAAAAGCCCAGCAGTCTAACGATGTGCCTGTGCCGGATCCTCCCTAGAGTCTGTATCTCTGCCGAGAACCCATGGTCATGAGATGAACCCCGGCTCATCGCTGATAGCCTTTTCACAGCAACCTGCTCACCGTTCCGCATGACACCTTTGAATACAATTCCAGCACCTCCTTTGCCGATGATGTTCTCCTCTTTCAGGCAATCCAGGATGTCATCGCATGTGAAATCGAGACGCTGGAATGCAGTGAGCTTCCATGCCCGAGCCTCAGCAGCCTTCTTCAGAGCCCGAGCTTTGATGACAGCAACAAAGGCAAAAGCAATGGAGCATAGCAGCAGCCCAATGACAAGAAGTAGCTTGAACGGGGCAGGGAAGCGGTGGCCGGAGTGCGATGCTCGCGAGGTGTTCGACAAAATGCAAGGCCCCAGAAATGGACCACAGAGGAAGGGGTTTCCGACGAAGGAAGTTGAGTTGAAGTAGCTGAACTGGCCAGTGGACGGGACGGCGCCCGAGAGATTGTTGTAGGAGAAATCAACGGCGGTGAGGCTCTGCATTGCGGCAATGGAAGGCGGGATGCTGCCGTGGAGATCGTTTCGCGAAAGGTTGAGGTAGTTCAAGATCCACATTCCACCTATCTCCGCTGGAATCTCGCCAGAGAGGTTGTTCCGGCTGAGATCCACGAATGTCAACAGCTTGCACTTGCTGAGTTCCGGAGCTATCTCGCCGCAGAATCCGTTCCCGCTGAGATCGAGCTTTGAGAGCTGCTGTAGCCTCCCGATCTCCGGCGGGATGGCACCGGAGAAGAAGTTCTGATTCAGGAGAAGCTTCTGCACACCGGAATAGTTCCCAATAGACGCCGGAAGCCGGCCGGAAAGCCGGTTGTTGGAAAGACTAATCTGGCCGAGACTGGGGGAGATCGGAGATATCCCCGTGTCCGGAAACTCACCGGCGAGGAGGTTGTCCTGAAGCTCGATCTGGGCGAGATTGGGAAGGCTGAACAGCCCGGCGGGGATCGATCCGTTGAAGTAGTTCTCCCCCATCCGGATCCGCTCAAGGGAGCGGCAACCGGCGAGATCCGCCGGTATCGGGCCGAAGAGGAAGTTGCCGAGAGTTATGAGCGTGCGGAGCTCGCCGCCGGCACAGAGCTTCGGCGGGAGAGTCCCTGTGAGCTTGTTGGAGGAGACGTCGAGCTCGTGCAGCCTCCTGCTCGTCCCCAGTCTCCTCGGGATGCTCCCCGTGAAGTTGTTCTCCCAGATCTGCAGCACCTCCAGCTCCGGCAGCTCACCGATGAACTCCGGTATAGATCCCCGAAGCCTGTTCCGGAAGAGATTGAGCAGCGTCAGGTTCTTCAGCTCGACGAAGCTCGCCGGGATCTCGCCGGCGAGCGCGTTGTTGGAGATGTCCATGGACTTGAGACTTCGGAGGTTGCCCAGCTCCGGGGTGATTTCACCGGAGAGGATGTTGACTTGAAGAAACAGCGTGTCGAGGTTCCCCAGATTCCCCATCTCGGGCGGGATCTGGCCGGAGAGACCGCAGTTCGCTATGTCTAGCCGCACGAGCGCCGACAGGTTACCGAACTCCGGCGGGATGCCGCCGGTGTAGTTGTTGAAGTACCCTAGATATAGATACCGGAGATTGGTGAGATTTCCGATCTCCGGAGGGATAGAGCCGGTGAGAGAGTTTCCGGACAAGGCGAGATACTCGAGGAACTCCCACCGGCCGTACTCCGGCGGGATCTCGCCGGAGAAGAAGTTGCCTCCGAGATGCAGATGCCGGAGACTCCTCAACTCCGTCACCTCCGCTGGCAACAACCCGCTGATGTTATTGTTGTAGAGATCCAAAACCTCGAGGTTCTTCAGCCGCCGGAGAGAAGAAGGAAAAGAGCCATTGAAGATGTTGTTGGATAGGTTGAGGAAGCGGAGATCTGCCAGGAGGCCTAGGTCAGGGTGGAGAGGGCCGGAGAGGTTGAAGGAGGAGACGTCGAGGGAGACGACGCGGCGGCCGGCATCGCAGCGAACGCCGGCCCAGCGGCAGTGAGTGGTGGCGGGGTTCCAGGTAGACAGGGAGCCAGCGGGGTCGGAGATGGAGGATTTCAAGGCGAGAAGGGCGGCGACGTCGGTGTTGGCCGCGGTGGAGGTGGTCGCGGCGGAGGGGAGGAGGACGAGGAGGACGAAGAGGAGCATTGGGGTTCTCTCGGAGAGAGAGAGAGAGAGAGAGAGAGAGAGAGAGAGAGAGGATGGAGGGTAGAGTGGGATGGGAAATGGGAACAGTGGGTTTAGGTCGGTTTTTTTCTGTTATTTTTTTTTTTGAATTATTTGGGCTGTTTTGCTTTTTGGCGCGTTATTTTCGTGAAGGATTGTCGTTTTGTTGGGTTAAATTACACATAGCTCCCTGGCGTCTTAATATTTACATCCGAGAATTGGAATCATCATTTTCTTTGGAGAAATTTGCCTGTGTACCCTTGAAAACTAAAATAATTTGCACCACATCCCTCAAAAGTCGGAAATGTTTAAATTGGATGTAATTCAGATGTAGCTCCCTTGTTTAAGGCTTCATTTAAATTGGAATCATCTTCTTTGTAAGATAATTTTTTGCTAAAAAAATAATAGACATTGATTATAAGAACATTATAATGGTTTTCAAAGTTTTACAAGTAAAAATGTAATTTCAATTTTTTCAAAGGTATATATACAATACGCAAGAACTCCATTTGGTAAAATGGTAGAATGGGGGTGCAATGGGGGTAGACGGAGAGACCAATCTGGGTCTAGCCAAGTCTAAGGTCGAATCGGAATTTCAATCCAAAAGTATAAGGGCCCATTTAATTTCGGGTCAAGATTAAGGTCAAGATCAAAGAAAGGAGTAAAATGTAAAATAATAATACGGTCAAGTAAATTTTATTTGGTTACTGATCTAATCGATGCTTTAAATTTTTTCTGAACAAATTTGCCCTCAGTAGCCATTCTCGTCCCCGCCGACTTCGTCTTCTCTGACGAGGTCCGGCGCGCTGGCAAGCTCGCCGGACAGCTCAGGCCCCGAGCTCACGCGGGGAGCTGGCCGGGTGAGCTCTCACGGGGAGCTCACTGAGCGAGCTTGCGGGTTCTCTCGGACGGCGAGCTTGCACAGCCCGAGGGAGATGAGTGCATTTTAATCATTTTTTATTTATAATTAAATTAAATAATGTTAAACTTGTCAAATTTTTGGTGTTTAGAAAATAATTTGGTCAGCGTGAGGTGATCCTAGCCCTGACCTAGAACCAAACAGGCGCTAATAGAATTTTAAGGCCAAGCTCGGACTTTGAAGTCGAATTTATTTATTTTTATCAAATTGTTAAGGACCAAGGTTTAAATTCAAAAATTTCTAATCTGATTAGAAGAGCCTTGGGACTGTTGGAGACATAATAGAGTAAAATGAATAGGTGAATCTAATGAGTCGTAGAGTTCATTCTTTCACTGGATCGTATATTTAAGTATCTACTCTCCAAATTTTGTGGTTGTTTTGGTTGGTCAGCCACCCAAATTGCTTCAACAATATCGATCTCAAATTGATATAAAAAATTCGAATTCGCTTCGCAAGTTCATACTGATGTCTCTGTGACATTATCACAATCTTTTAAGAAAAAACTGGCAAAAACCTCCAGAAGTTCCAAACTTTCCTTAAATTTATCTTATTTTTTAAATTTTTGATCGATTCTTAAACACAGGACACTATTTTTTTTAAAATTCTTTCGTTAAAAACATTGTTTATTAAAAAAAAAAGGTCATTTTGCTCTCATGATCGGTTTTGGAAACTAATTTAACTTTTGGAGAGAGAAAACTGATTTATTTTCTCTTTTTCTTTAACGATTTTATATTTTTTTTATATTGTGATTTCTCTGATGTCTTCTTTTATTACTTATAATCGATAACTCGATTCTCAAGTATCATCTTTCTCGATAACTCGATTTTTTTTATCATCTTTCTCAATAAATTATCAAATTCCTATGTTTATTTTTTTAAAAAAAATAATTTTAGATTTTTAGGGATGATTATGTTAAGTCTTGGAGAAATTAATTACTTTTCTATTAACAACCATCTTGACCCTTGTCACGGTAATGAGTAGCGAAGAAAATAAGGCGATGATTTATTTGATGATGTAATTAATGACGGCGGAGGAGCAAAAATGTGGGAGGAAGGTTAATAACGGAGCACATTCGGTTAGCATTGGATTGTGGGTGCTTTGAGTATTACATGAGTTTTTGATTGCACTAAGCTAGTCACATATCGTGACCTTATCCACCAATCCATTGAGGCATTTGAGGAACATTTGGCCTCGTCGGACTACACAACACACTCACGGTGGAAGAACTATTGTTGCCGCCGATTGTGCCAAGAATGTCAAAAAGATAAAAGGTAAGGAAAAGATCACCGAAATGGAGCTGAAGAATGGCAAGATACTGGCCGAGGTCCTCGAAGAAAAGATATAGAAGTCAGAGGTGGATTAGATAGGAGAAAATGAGGAGACGACAACAGTAATGGAGATCATGGTGGCAGCACCGACACCCAAAAAATAGAAAAGAAGTGGGATAGACGTGATGAAAATATTTAATTCCCATTTATAAAAATTTAAAAGTAATTATAGACATATTATCCATATCAAGTGTAGATCCATAAGTTCCATTTTCTTTTAGTTTCTAATCATATATTCTTTTGTTTTAAATATGACTTCATATTTTTTAAGCATGTTCGATTGATAATAATTATTTAATTTTAATCAATACATTTGGTTTTGTTTGTAACTTTCAATTCTACTCATATATATTTAGTTTTAATCATAATTATTTAGTTCTAATTATATATATTTGATTTTAATCATAAATACTTAATTCTAATTATATATGTTTGATTTTAATCATAATTACTTAATTTGAATTATATTTACTTATTTTTTAGGGATAATTACGGGTGACCCCGTAATTAGCCTTAATTACGGTAAATCCCCCGTAATTTCCGTAATTACCCCCACCCCCTCAAATTCGCCCATATTTACCCACAGCCCCCTGATTGTTATTTAATCAAATTTTTGCCAAAAAATTCCGATTTTACCCCCGATTATTTTACATATACCCTCCTAAAAACTTACTTTTTTATATTTAACCCCCCGGATTTTGAATTTTTACAAATAACACCCCGAAAGAAATCAGATTTACAAAAAAGTCCTGAAAATTCGGATTTTTGCAAATAAACCCCCGGAAATTATTCTGATCTACAGAGAAGTCCCCGAAAATTCGGATTTTTGCAAATAACACCCCGAAAGAAATCAGATTTACAAACAAGTTCTCGAAATTAGAATTTTTGCAAATAAACCCCTGCAATTATTCTGATTTACAGAAAAGTCCCGGAAATTCGGATTTTTGCAAATAACACCCCGTCGCGCGGGCGGGGACGGGGGGAGGCCGGCAAGCGGCGGGAGCGGAGGCGGCGGCCCGCGGCGGGAGCGGAGCCGGAGGCCGGACGGGCGAGAGCGGAGGCGGAGGCCACCGGCTGGAGCGGAGCCGAAGGCCGGACGGGGTGGGCGCGGAGGCGGAGGCCGGCGGCTGGAGCGGAGGCCCGGTGGCTGGAGCGGAGGCGGAGGCCGGGGCGCCGGCGGCGCCGAAACGCGGGCGGGACGGCGACGGCCGAGGCCGTTCCGCCCCCGCGTGCCGGGGACGGAGGCCGAAGCCGGCGCGCCCGCATGCCGGGGACGGACGGCCTTGGCCTTGGTCGTCCGCGCCTGCGTGCCGGCACGCCGGCCTCGGCCTCTGTCCCCGGCACGCGGGGGCGGAACGGCCTCGGCCTCGGCCTCCGCTCCTGCCGCCGGCTCGCCGGCGCCCCGGCCTCCGCCACCTTCACCGGCGCGCGGGCGCAGATTTTTGCAAATAACACCCCGAAATTATTCTGAATTACAAAAATGTCCATAACTTTCTTATAAAATCCTCTTCTTCCTGTAGCCCTAAACGTATCTGCGCCGCCGCCGCCGCCGCTCTGCTCTGCCGCTGACGCCGTCGGTCCCTGCGCAGCTGCTGCGGTCGCTGCCCCGCTGGCTCGCCGTCGCCGTCCGCTCGCTGCCCTGCACCACCCACGCCGTCGCTGCTCTGCGCTGCGCCCCCCACGACTTGGCCGTCGCCGTCGCCGTCTGCCCTCGCGCCGTTGCTGCCCCGCCGGCGAGAACACCGCCGTCCCGTTGCTGCTGCCCTCCTTCGTCCTCAGTAAGCCACCATCTTGTTCTTCGTTGTTGCCCCGCCTCCACCTCCTCCCCGCTCGACGGCCTCGAACCCATCCACCACTCCCGTCCCTGCCCCTCCTCCCAGACGGGCTCCGACACCCCCGCCCCTCCCCCTTTGCCTCACTGGCCACCCCTGTCCCCGCCCCTCCCCCGCCCGCCGCCACCCCCGCCCACCGGCCCGCCGCCCCCCTGCTCCCAGACGAGCTCCGACCCCCCCCCCTGCCCCCAGACGGGCTCCGACACCGGCGCCCCTTCCCCTTTGCCTCACTAGCACCCTTGTCCCCGCCTGCACCCCCCTGTCCCCGTCCCTGTCCCCGTCCCTGTCCTCGTCCCTGTCCCCAGACGGGCTCCGACACCCCCGCCCCTCCCCCTTTGCCTCACGGGCGCACACCCCACCACACCCGCCCCCCCCCTCCCCCCCACACCCCCCCTCCCCCCCCCCTCCCCACCCCCCTCCCCCCCCCCCCGCCCCCCGCCCCTGCCCCTACCCCTGCCCCAGACGGGCTCCGACACTCACGGGCCCTCCCCCTTTGCCTCACGGGCGCACACCACCCACCCCCCCCAGACGGGCACACCCCGCCCGCCTACCCACCACTCCAACCCCCACCACCCTTTCCACCAAGCCACCTGTTACAATTTTTTTATCTATTTTTTTATCTAATTTTTGATATTGTGTATTTACAGATGGCTGATTCAGAGAATCTGGTACGATTAGTGCTCCATTATGGAGGATATTGGAAGGAAGTTGAACATACTCAAAGAAGAAAATATGTATTTGGTAGGCAGAAATCTTTACTGGTTGATACAAGAAAATACACATTTGCAGAATTATGGACCGAAGCTTGTAAATTGGTCAAAGCAAGGACAAATGAGTTACTTGTGATCAAGTATTTGTATCCAAACAGCAGTCCTCCAATTTATATGTCAATTAGCAGTGAAATTCAGCTGGAAGCAATGTGGACAATAATTCAAGACTTGAAATATAGCAATATCTATATATCAGTGGAGGACATAGGTGATCCTTTATCAGTGGTGTCTGCACAAAGGCTGACTCCTTTGACAGGAGAATCTTCTGTGTATCACAGTGTGCAAAGAGATGAATATATTGATTCAGATTTAGATGATTGTCCTTCTGATTCTAGTTTTCATAGTTTGATGTATTCTTCTGATGATGATGAAGATGAGGAGGAGGATGATGATGATAATGATGAGTTAGTTGCTGAGCAGGATCAAGAAAATATAAGACAAGGCGAAGAAGAAGGAGTAGAAGACAGAGCGGAAGATGATTTATTGCCTTTACTTGAAGATAATTTGAATGCCAATGTTTTGAACATAGGAGATATATTTGAAGATGTACATGCATTCAGATTGACTCTTAGACAGTACTGTATTGTACACAGATTTCAGCCTTTGTTTGTGAAGAATGAGCGTAACAGAGTAACAGTCAGATGTGCTGCTGCGAATTGCCGATGGAGGCTTCATGCTTCAGAGAGATCTGATGGTTCAGGTTTTCAAATAAGAAAAATGGAATCAGCTCATACTTGTATTGCTATCAATACTTCTGGAAACAAAATGGCAAATGCTGAATGGGTAGGCAATCAAGTTTTGCATTGGATGTGTATTGACAAGCAAATCACAGTCAAGCAAATACAGAATATGATGAGTGAGAAATACAGTCTCAGACTGACTTATATGCAGGCATGGAGGGGAAAAGATTATGCTTACAGGATTATTCATGGTAATGAAGAAGAATCTTTTAATTTGTTTCATTCGCTGAAGGTAGAGTTGGAGATGAGGCATCCTGATAATATTGTGCACATTGCTCAGTGTCCAGATATGTCTTTTCAGAGATGTTTTATGTCATTACATGCTTGTAGGAGAGCTTTTCTTACTGGATGCAGACCTATACTGGGAGTTGATGGATGCTTCTTGAAAGGGAAATATAAAGGCACATTGCTTTCAGCTTGTGGAATTGATGGGGAGAATAACATAATTCCAGTTGCATGGGCAGTTGCAGAAGCAGAAACATACCAATCTTGGTTATGGTTTCTACATAACTTGCAATGGGTTATTGGAAATTTGAATAGCTTGGCTATTATTTCAGATAGGCAGAAGGGTCTTTCTGATGCTGTGAAAAATATTTTCCCATATGCTGAGCATAGAGCTTGTATCAGACATGTGATTGCAAACTTGAAAAGATCGTACCCTGGGAAAAGGTTAGAAAATTTGGTTTTTAATGCTTCAAATACATTTTTGCCTACTGAATTCGTGAAATACATGGAAAGGATTAAACAGCTATCCATACCAGCTTGGCAGTACATGAAAGAAATAAATGATTTTGCATGGAGTAGAAGTCACTTTAATCATTTAGTGAAATGTCATTATGTGACTAACAATATTTCTGAGTCATTTAACAGTTTTATTCAAGATGGCAGGGAGCTTCCCTTTCTTGAATTACTTGATTTCATCAGGCAGAAGATAATGGTGAAATTTGCCACAAGAAAAAATGAAGGATCCCACTGGTCTGGAAAGCTAGTACCAAGAATAGAAGCTTTTATTAGGAAAGTTTCACAGGCACAGGGCGGATACCGTATTTGGAGGTCTTCTGATGATATTTCAGAGGTTAGTGATCCTGCAGGCCGATGGATTGTGGATATAAGGCAGAGGATTTGTGATTGTAGGCAATGGCAGCTGACAGGAGTGCCTTGCGTTCACGGTATTGTTGCTCTCCTTGATATTCGGCTTGATCCTATTGATTTTGTTGATGACTACTATACTCTGGAGACATACAAAAGAGTATATGATGTTCCTGTCACTCCATTGCCAAGTAAGCAACTTTGGGTGTCTGTGCCAAATGCTTTGCAAGTACTTCCTCCACGTTCAAGAAGACAACCTGGTAGGCCTAAGAAGAAAAGGATTAAAGATCCAATGGAAACATCAAGTAGAGCAATATATGCTTGCAGTAGATGTGGTCAGCTAGGACACAACAAGAGAGCGTGTAAAGAGCCTCTTGGACTGCAACAACAAATTGATGTTTCTGGATCTAGCAGTACTCAACAATCAGTGAGAAACCAATATGTTGGAGAACGTGGCAGGGGAAGAGGAAGAGGAAGGTCTACCGTAATGACTTCAAATTTTAGTATGCATTTACCATGTGAGTTTTTCTTTTAAAAACTTGACAATTGTTTTTCTTATTTTATGTGATTTTGAAACAATACAATAATAAATGTGACTGTATTTTTTTGCAGGAAGTTCGTCAAATCTCTAGGATCAATTTTCATTGGGTAAACAGTCTTCTCGAAAATGATGATGATGTCATGTTGCTTGGTTATCATAACTATTGGTGCATTTTGTTTGCAGGTACATATTTCTGCTAAATAGACTGGGGAGAGTTAGATGGCAAGGTTTTGGATTAGCGATTCAGGAGGAACTGTCATATCTTTTATTATCCACCTCTCTTTTGTTGAATGAGAAATGAGGAGTGTTATTTATGACACTTGTTTCATTAATGTATTTAAAAATTTTGATTTATAAGGAATAATCGAATGTTTCCTTTTTTTTGTTGAATATTAAAGGTTTGCTTTTGTTGGACAACAGCAGAACTTGTTATATTGTCTTGTGTCTTGAACTTTCTAGCTGCTATTGCTATCTGATTACTGATTAGGCTATATTGTTCTAGCAAACTGCAAGTTTCTATTATTGTTCAGACAGGCTATATGTTATAAAATCTCATGAATGATTGTCATTAATTAGGAAGTGGCTTTATTTATAAATAACTCCAAATTTTATTTATTTTATAAGTAAATTTTATAAATAAATCATTGAAGGTTTCAAAACTTAAAATTTAAAAATACAAATTTCATATTGTACATTTACAAATAGATTCCTTGATTTTTTTTAAAATAAATCAATATTTTAATCATTTTTTATATTAAATTTCACGCAAAATACAGTGAAAGTTTAAATTTTTCAAATTTCAAATTATAAGTTTACTATTTTTTACATTTAAAAATAGACGACCACCTTTAATAATTTTCTTTATAAATACGTCCAAAATTTATTTATTTTATAAATAAATTTTACAAATAAGTCATCGAAGGTTTCAAAGCTTAAAATTTAAAATTACAAGTTTCATATTGTACATTTACAAATAGACCCCTTCAATATTTTTATTTATAAATAAGTCTATATTTTTAATCATATTTTAAATAAAATTTTACAAAAAAGACATTAGTGTTTTGTTCTATTTATAATTACAAATTTAATATTTATAAATTAAAAAATAGACCTTTAAATTTTTTTTTAAAATTACTCTAAATTTTTTTAAACTAATTTTTACATCTTTACATTTAAAAATAGACCACCTTTAATATTTTTCTTTATAAATACGTCCAAAATTATTTATTTTATAAATAAATTTTACAAATAAGTCATCGCTTAAAATTTAAAATTACAAGTTTCATGTTGTACATTTACAAATAGACCCCTTCAATATTTTTATTTATAAATAAGTCTATATTTTTAATCATATTTTAAATAAAATTTTACAAAAAAGACATTAGTGTTTTTTATATTTATAATTATAAATTTAATATTTATAAATTAAAAAATAGACCCTTAAATTTTTTTTAAAAAAATAACTCTAATTTTTTTTAAAAAAACTAATTTTTACAAATACACCCCTCGCCGGAGGCCCGACGGCGCGCCGGACGGCCAGCCGCCGCGGCACGCGGCCGCGAACGGCCTCCGCACGCGGGACGGAGGCCGAGGCCGGCGCGCCGGCACGCGGGCGCGGACGGCCAAGGCCGAGGCCGTTCCGCCCCCGCGTGCCGGGGACGGAGGCCGAGGCCGGCGCGCCGGCGTGCCGGGGACGGACGGCCTAGGCCTTGGCCGTCCGCGCCCGCGTGCCGGCGCGACGGCCTCGGCCTCGGCCTCCGCGTGCGGGCGCGCCGGCCTCGGCCTCCGTCCCCGGCACGCGGGGGCGGAACGGCCTCGGCCGTCGCCGTCCGCGCCAGCGTTTCGGCGCGCCGGCGCCCCGGCCTCCGGCTCCGCTCCAGCCACCGGCCTCCGGCTCCGCTCCCGCCGCCGGCCGCCGCCTCCGCTCCCGCCGCCTGCCGGCCTCCCCCCGTCCCCGCCCGCGCGACGGGGTGTTATTTGCAAAAATCCGAATTTCGGGGACTTTTCTGTAAATCAGAATAATTTCAGGGGTTTATTTGCAAAAATTCGAATTTCGAGGACTTGTTTGTAAATCTGATTTCTTTCGGGATGTTATTTGCAAAAATCCGAATTTTCGGGGACTTCTCTGTAAATCGAAATAATTTCCGGGGGTTTATTTGCAAAAATCCGAATTTTCAGGACTTTTTGTAAATTTGATTTCTTTCGGAGTGTTATTTGTAAAAATCCAAAATCCGGGGGGTTAAATATAAAAAAGTAAGTTTTTAGGGGGGTATATGTAAAATAACCGGGGGTAAAATCGGAATTTTTTGGCAAAAATTTGATTAAATAACAATCAGGGGCTGTGGGTAAATATGGGCGAATTTGAGGGGTGGGGGTAATTACGGAAATTAGGGGGGTTTACCGTAATTAAAGCTAATTACGGGGGTCACCCGTAATTATCCCTATTTTTTATTACTACTACATGTTGCTAATTTTATATATTTATTTCTATTTATATATTTTCATTACACAAGTTCATCGATTGTGAAATATTTATTCTATAATTTATGAATTTCATGCTGAAAGGGCAAATCATTGAGATAGACCTCGTTGATATTTTTGCTTTGCGCAATAAATTCACAACTAATATTATCATGAATGGTTTAATCTTAGAGGACAAAAATATATTCAATATGTCTAGCCCAATGGCTAACATTAAGCCACTTGTAGATATCCCTCATTTAAAATGATTGTGAAATGTTTAACGTATGAATAAATTTCTTTTTAAGTACTTTGATAACTTGTGATATATTATTTTAATTTGAAGTGTTATGATATGACTAACTTCCATGAGCATGAACTTAGCTAATTTATGACAATATTAGGAACTATTTCATTGTTGTCCTCCATCCTTTAAAATCCTATGTTGTGTGGTATATTATAGAATATAAAGTTTATTAACTTACAAAGTTTTTATAATCTAATCTTCACGTAATAACATGAGTGGTTATAAAAATATATACTCAGTCATAACATATTATAACTAGAAACTAAATAATTTACACAGAAATGTTAGTCATTCTACTCATAAAGATCATATAATAACTAGTTTAACTATATTAATTGAATATTTGACATGACTCACATATGATAGCATGAATATATCCACATAATATAAGTTTAATATCATTTGCATGCATATATACAAAAATCAAACATGATTATCAGATTTTTGCTGACAAACAATATGATCATAAATAAATAAATAAATAAATATCACCAAATATAATCAATAACACATAATATAATCAAAATGCATGAAATATAATCAATAACCATATTATCAATAACCACATAATATAAATCAAATTCAAAAATATAACTAGGTGGATCCATGGCGTTGTTGGGGACCAAAAAAAAATTCACCATCAAATGAGTGGGGAGACCATATTTGAGAAGGATATTCATGTTTACAAAAACAATAATATTACAAAAATAAAATTTTTGTATGCTTATTTATGTTGAGGTTCTAATATCACGATAAAGATTTTCATCAATATAATTTCTCTAAAATACAAGTAGACAAGTCGGTGACTCATCGACATGTTAACTTGTCATTAGAGCCGATTCTCACTTCTGCTCAGCACAAAATAGGGCATAGATTATTTTTAAATAAACTTGGGAATCCAAATGGAGTTCTGAATCCAATAACAACTTGTTCTTGAGCTTGAGAGCCAATCCAAGATTACAACACTTGGAAGAGCCTTGACTAAGGTCGGCATCATAAGATTTCAACATCTGGTCTTTAAGCTTAAAAGCATTATTAACCTTTAGTTCTGCGCACAGTTCGATGATTAGAGTCCCAAAAAATGACAACAATGGGGCAAATACCTCTCTCATGTATTTCGTCAAACAGGACGCGAGCTTCATTGACCGACGCAACTGCCTAGGACAATGCTGTACATGCGTACATTGGGATGTAATATAATTCACCTATTTAAAGGATAATTCTAGTTGCCCAGCCCTGACCAGGACTTCGGTCCGCTCGAGGAGGAAGAAAACCTCAGCGAGCAGGGATGGGAATGGATCAAAATGAGTCTGCTGAGGGCGATGTCGATGCGGACGAGGGGGGTGTTCTTGGTGACGGTGGCGGTGGCGGTGGTGTTGAAGCCGAAGATGTTGTGAGCGGTGTCATCAGATTTGGAAAGGACGAACGTGGCATAGTGAGTGGAGAACACGAAGGCAAGATCTGGCGACCGGAACGGGGACTCCATCCAAAGGCCTTTAACGGCGAATAATAACTTAAGAAAAAAAAGGGTAATAAGGTAATTTGACTGTTTTGTAATGGTTGAATTCAATTGGACCCCATATATTGGACTTTTTATTAAGGTTTTAATTTTCGGGCGGTACCAAAACGAAATAGATTTCGTTTCGATTTAGGATACTGTTTACGTAACTACTATTCATCTTCTTCCACGAGAGCGAGCAGAGCAGGAGGAGCGAGCGCGGCGCGCGCACGCAGAGAGCTCGCCGAGCGTGCGCTCATGGGAAGACCCACGACGTCGCCCTCCATCCAGATCGTAACAAGCTCGAGCAGGGAGAGCAGAAGACGGCGGAGTCACCGGTCGAGCTCGAACGGGGAGAGCAGAAGACGGTGGAGCTCGCCAGTCGAGCTCGAGCGGGGAGAGCAGAAGACGGCGGAGCTCGCTCGCGGAGCTTGCACGGCGAGCTCGCGCCGGCTTCATATCCGAGCCCGCGCACTCGCTAGCCTGCCGCAGCTCCCTCGCCCGCCTCACGCCCTTGTGGACCTTGCTCCTACTCTCGTAAGCTGAGACCGGCCTTGCACCGGAACCAGCGCTGTCGCCAATCTAGTTCCAACGTCATTGTCGGTTTTTATCAGATACTGTTCATGTACATAATATTATTCACGCAATTGTTCATTATTTTTATAATGTTTTAAATATATTATAATTTTTTTAATTTGAAGTTAAAAAATAATTAAAATTAAATTAAATTTTACTCAAAATATAATTAATAAAAAAATATTTTGGTTGAAACTGAAATGAAACTAATTTTTATCGAAACACATTAAGTTTTTTGTTTACGTGCATACGTGCATGACCGTTTCATTAAAAGTAAAACAAAAAAAAATTTATTGCGAGATTTAATTGATATACTTGAATAAGCTTTGATTGAGCAGTCATTATAAGACCGTGAAAGAGTAAATGATCAAATTTATCGTGCCTCTCAACAAGGTTCACTTAATACTATCAATCAACGTCTTACCGTAATTTCTCCTAAACACTTTGCACAGTGTGATATTTATTTCTCATGGGTTATTGGACCACTTTTACTATATGTTGTGAATGAATATGGTTATCATTTTCATTTTGAATATTCGATATATGGTTATAATTCAGAACCGCTGCTACGAGATCGGGTAGAGCTAATTGTTCTAGTTCGTATGCCTACAAATGCTCGTCAAGATCATCCAGATACTGAATTTGTAATTCCACACCTAGATGTTCTAAACTCAACTGATGATGATTATAATTAGTTGTATTATCTTATAATTTATAAATTATGTACGTATAAAGTACATTTTAATAAAAAGTTAAATTTACTTATGTTAATTTTTAACTTTTAATTATATTCATATTACTTCTTGTATGTTTTTTTAATACACTAATATATATTAAAAGTAAACTATATCAGTGACTAACTATCAAAATTAATTTTAATTAGCTAAAATAATATTTAATATTATGGTAAAATTAAGTATAAATTCATTGCTAATTTTTCAAATTTTTTCAAATTTTGTTTAATATTTTATCGTATTTTTAATTTGAAGTCAATGTACAGTTAAAATATAGTCAAACTCAGGTAAATACTCAATTAATAATTTAAAAAAAATCTTTCAACTGAAATCGAAATGGCCGAAATTAAAACCGAAATGGCCGAAACGACTTAAACATATCGATTTCGCTGGGTCCCAAAACCGAAACCGAAAATCTTGCTTTTTAAACTAATATTTACATAATTTGAGGGAGGTTTGAAAATGGGTTTGGTAATTTTTCTTTTTAAAAAAAGAAACGTTATTGGCATCGAGATTCAAAAGTGACTGCCCGGATGGCAACACATTTATATTTGCAGATATACCCCTCAGAGTTTTGCGTATAGGCCCCTGCTCCCAGTTGCGTCCATTTCACGACGACAATATTTGATATTGAATGCGTGCTCGCAGTACACAGACTACAGAACTGACAGAGGAGTCGGCAAAGAATGATCATTAGTGGTCGGATGCCGGGCGGTCAAATTTGGTCTCATGGCATGGACTGACGCAGGCGGCAAACACACCTTGAGAATCAAACAATTGATTAAAATAAATAAATAAATAAATAAGAGAAAAATAAGCAGGCAGAGCATGATGAAGCAGGTGCGCATTGGAGCGACAGCCGCTGCTCGATCTTCCCGTGTAGGTCGGCAAACGTTCCGATTTGCGGAAAATCAAGAGGTCTCTTGTGAGACTGGGCATCGAGTTGGGATGGCGATTCTGCAACTCGGATGAACACAGAACCTGAGTTAAAACGAAATAAATTAAAATAAATCGCTCTATTGTCGAAATGGTAGCTGTATAGGCTGCCTTGGGATCCGATTACGGGGCCCACTGGTCCCGGGCAGGTGGCCTCTGCGAGCCCGCAGCGCCCGCCGGAAAGAGACGGGACACCAAGAAAAGAGAAGCTGACGGGCATACTCGTCGGTGCCATTTGCGTCACGCTCTTCACTCTGCACCGTCCCATGTCCTGTCAATGATGATATATTTATTTGTCCATATTAATGTTATCAACATCCGTTTAATCAGTTTCAAACCGCCGGTTAAACCGGGTCGAATCGATTGGACCGGAGTACATGAACTTAACCAATAATAATTTATTAAATATATTGTATAATATAAATTTTAAATTAAAACAAAATTAGTTAGTGATATAATTCATTATAAGCAATGTTTTAAATCTCGGTCAAAACTGAAATGTTTCGGCTGAAAATATTTTGATTTTAGGGTTAGGATTTTCAACGGCGGCGAGCGCAGGACGAGTCTAGCATGCACGAAGAGATCGTGTGTCGAGCGCAGAGTGAGCAGGAGATCACACAGTACGCACGGAGATTGTGTGGGGCGAGCGTAGCGCACGGGGCGAGCTTGAGGACGCAGGGAGCTTGCGTTGGGAGATCACGCAGCCATCGCCGCCACTGCACCCTCACATTGGCTTCGTGGCCGAGCCCGAGCCCTCGAGGCGGCCTTTGGCGCCCGCACCTATGCACTTGCATGAGCGGGCTCGCTAGCCTAGTACTCACGCCGTTGCCGGTCTCACGTCCACACCCGTGCCCTCGCCCTCGCCCTCGCCGGCCTGGCCTCCACACCCAGTCCCTCGCCGGCCTAACCCCTGCTCCCACGAGCTAGCACCAGCCTCGCACCTGTGCCAGGCCCATCGCCAACCTAGCTCCGACACCCTTACTGGCTTAATTCTCGCGCCGACACATTGCCCTCGCCAGTCTCTAGCAGATATTGTTCACGTGTATGAATTTTAATGTATAGTATTGTTAACTATTTAAAATTTTTTAAATATATTATAATTTTTTAAATTTGAAGTTAAAATAAAGTTAAATTTTGGTCAAAATATAATTAATAAATAAAAAAATATTTTGGTTCAAACTGAAATGGAAATGATTTTGACCGAAATGCATTGATTTTTCTATTCAACGTGCATGCATACATGACTGTTCTACTGAAAGCAAAGCAAAAAAAAATTGTGTCGATCCCACCCCCATGTAAATTACTATCACAAGATCGTGTAAATCTAGTTGTTCTGGATTGTATGTTTATAAATGTTCATCAGAATTGTACAGGTACTGAATTTATAATTCCACACTCAGATGTTCCAAACTCAACGGATGATGATTCTGATAATGATGATGATTAATTGTATTACGTTATAATTAATAAATATGTATATGTCAAGTATATTTTAATAATAAGTTAAATTTTTTGATATTAATTTTTAACTTTTAATCATATTTATATTATTTCTCATATATTTTTTTATAGTAATATATAAAAAATAGACTATATTTGTAGTTAACTATCAAAATTAATTTTAATTGATTAAAATAATATTTAATATTATGATAAAATTAATTATAAATTTTTTCATAATTTTAAAATTTTTATAAAAAAAATTAAAAAATTTATCGTATTTTTAATTTAAACTCAAAATACAGCCAAAATATAATCGAATTCTGATCAACACATAATTAATAGCTAAAAAAATCTTTCAACTGAAACCGAAACGGTCGAAACTAAAACCGAAACGGCCAAAACAGCCGAAATGTATCGATTTTGTTAGGTGCTGAAACCAAAACCGAAATCAAAATTTAAAATTTTGGTTATAGGTTTCAAAATAAAATTAAACTTTTAGGTTCGAATTCATGGGAAATCAAAATGTGTATTATTTTAATATTATTTGAACCGGACCGGGTGACCGGACCAGCCAAGCCGCCTGTTCCGGCCCAATCCAATCGGCCCGTCGACAGTCCTGGCAACGCTGGTTGATATAATTGAGCGTGATTTTAGAAAATATCATCGCCCTTTCGAGATTAGCGAAAAAAATTAGAATCGAATATTTAGATTTACGGCTCAAATTAATGAATAAATTTTAAGATAATCCTCTAATTTAGGATTCATTAATTAATTTTAAGATTTAATCGGGCCGCTGATAATGAAGTCCTAAAGATGTCACCTGGCACCGCCCTTCCTCTTCATTAATCCTTGTCTTCGGCCTCCTTCCATTTTTGGAGTTCGAATCGATTGCGATGGGCCATAAACCCAATTCATTATGGTTGCGACTGAATCCGTCGCCTTCAATTTTTTGTTCTTTATTCTTTTTTTATTTTCATATTTAACAACACGATAACGTATTCTATTTTGATAACCGGGCAAAACTAAAATTACGATTAATGTTAGTCAATCACTTTATATAGATTATTAAAATCGGCTCAACAATAATCTAAAATTCAAAACATTAATTATTTTTTTATAATAATTTAATTTATTAGTAATGTAAATTAATTAACGTTATTTTTTTAATAAAACAATAATTACTTAATCTAATTATTTTTATCCTATTCCATTCCTACAAAGTAGGACTAGAGTTTTTAACCAAAAATTATATATCTTATTGTGAATTTATGAAAAGTTACCTATATTATCACTATTAATAAAAATCACTCACCTTATAATATAAATTTATAAAAAAAATCTCGATTAAAATATTTAAAAAGTATTTTATTTTAAATTTTTATTAATTAAATTAATGTAAAAAATTAAAATGATCTTCATTCAGTTTTATTTTAGACAAATGATTCATAATTATCATACAATCAATAGAATAAAATTAGATTTTAAATTTTCAGTTTCATAAAATCGAATAATCGATTTTTTATAAAAAGTAGAATAAATTAAGTTATTTTATATTAATTTAATAGTTATTAAACTAAAAGTAAAAAAAAATAATTTGGACTTTATATTAATTTTAATTGATATGATTAAATTAAAATAGAATATTTTTTGAATATTTTAACTAATATGATTTTTTGTAAACTTATAATATAAGATGAATGGTTTTTTACTAATAATAATAATGTAGGTAATTTTTAAAAAAATCATAATTAAACATGTACTTTCTTTCTGAAAACTCTATATTCTAAATATTTTTCTGGACAATGTTCCAGTAAGACTTGAAAAATTCAACCTAGAATTCATCCGGCCTAAGGTTTTTAGGCGCTCCCAACACGGGCAATTCATAAATAAATAGAAATGAATAATCGATGAAAATTAGGAAAAATATCTGAATTTGTTAAAGCATGAAAAAATTGTTCGAATATGAGAAATTATATTTATATTTATTTTATACGAATATAAATATAAAACATTAGTCAAAATTGATATCTGTATTTGATTAATTAGAATACGAGTACCAAGCCGGATACTTTGTTGAATGGATAATTTAATTGGCAAGGCGGCTACCGCTAAGAGCGCGCCCTGGCTTTCCTACTGAGAGTACAGCTCAACTATACGAGTACGAATTTAATTGCACTAGTCGTGCGATAATAAGCCTTGAAGAAACGCATTTTGCTTTTCAGCCCTTCAATTTTTTTTTTCGTATTAATTATCCTCTAATATTTAATTGTACATTTAACAAATTTTTTTAAAATTCTATATTATCCTTTATTTTAGTATTTGTGCGCCGCCGTCTCCATCAATATTCCGTTTTTTTGCCGTATTTTCTTCTTTTTTAACTCAACTCTACATCATAAAACTTATTCATGTTGACTTTATCTCCATTTGAACCCATTTGAACCACTTGCTGACCTTAAATAGTATCATTAAGAGACATAAAATAGCATTTTCAGTTATAAATATGAAAGTTAGACAAAAGATTTAGAAAAAAAACAATACAATTAAATAAATTAATATTGAAGAGTATTTCTAAAAGTATTCAAATTTACTCTAAATAATATATAAATGTATATGAAAAATATTAAAGTTTATTTTTATATTCATTTAAGTATATTTACATATTATTAAGAATAAAATTAAATATTTTCAAAAGTATTCTCCAATATTTATTCATAAACTATATTTTTAAAGTTACTATCCAATATTTATTTTCAAAGGTACCATCCATCAATGAAAATCGATCATCTTTCGTTTGTCTTTAGTTTTGAAAATTTTCTTAATTATATAAGAAAGAAGCACTGCTCTCTTCTCTCAACGATATATTGTAGATTTGAATATTGTATTTGAAGTACACCAACTCTCAATTCACATGGGTTAAATTCTATAGTTGGCCTTTTTCTAAAAAGTGTGAGGCAACTTATTGTCAAAACAACATTGACTATAAAGGTAAAAGTTTGGCAGTAACAGAAGTCAATGAGTCTACTACTACACCAAAGAAAGTACATGTTGAACCTATGAAGTAGCTCGTCAACCTGATCGCTAACGAGAACTCAAGGAGGACATTGAAGGTATCGTGGGCTACAATGCTAGGAACATTCAAGGCTAGGCATCCAAGTGACAAAATACTTCCGAGAGCATGGCATATTTACAACCTCAAAAAGATCTATCTCTAAAAATAAATCATGCCTCTTTTATCTTTCTGAGATTTGTGTTCTACAAAATGCTAGTTCGGAAGACCTCAATCTATATGAGATATAAGACCTCGGCTTCAGGTGCAAAGACCTCGGTCTATACAAGGCACAAGACTGAGGCTTTATATTAGTCACAAAGAGCTCAGTTCATATGAGACACAAGATATCGATCCATACAAGATACAAGACTAAAGCTCTATATCAGGCATAAAGAACTTGACTCCATATTAGGCACAAAGATATCGGTTCATACGAGACATAAGACCTCGGCTTCATGCTGAGCACAAGACCGCAATCGGCATGAGGTAAAAAATCTCGAATTCACATGCTGAGTTGTGGCTCCTTCGTCAAGTATGGAGTCTCATTCCTAGTTTGAAAAAACACCCAAATCATCAAAGTTTGGCCCTTAAGTTAAAAATGCTCATTGAGCTAACTATATGACTCAAATCTAACAAGCCACATGGGCCAAATATTGGTATATATGGCTAGTCTTATGGTCTAAATGTGAACTCATGTAGCCAACCATCCCGAGTTGAAACTAGAAGTTTTTCTCACGAATTGATGAGCAAAAAGGTATGTTGTGTTCTGACATTGTTTTAGGCTAATCTTGTATAACCTTTGAGTGTTTCCAACTCGATTATTTATAGCAATTGGTTTGCTCCACTGAAATATTTTGCGAAGTAACACTTGAGAAAAAAAAAACAAGAGAAACAAAAGTTTTCCACTATCTTAAGTTACTACACCGATGCAACGGCCGGATTACAAAAAAGAGTATATACTATTCTAACTACTTTTCAGCGGATTGCGAGCCTCTACTAAGCCTCCCTCATCCTTGGAAGAGTTGAGAGAGTAACCAGAGCTAACAAGGGCCTCAACGTTCTTACTTGGGAGTAGGTCGACATTAATGATGTCCCCATACTTTTGCCGAACTCACTTCACTGGATCTTGATCAAAGAGCTCCACATCCAAGTCATGTGGACTAAAGTCTGGCCTTACCAAGATACGGATCATCATACCTTGGCAAGTTAGGGACTCATCTTTGTACGCTTGGCATTGAGATGATCTAACTCCATTAAGTACTCCTCGCTCTCCTTGTATGCCTAGATTATGAGCTCCTTGGTGTCCTTAATAAGTAGCTTAAACTCTTTGCTTTAGTAGAATGAGGTGATCGTATTTTCTCAGCTTCGATGAGCTCGATGGCATGGAGATTCTGTAGCTTCTCATTCTCCCACCAAGCTACATCATGCTCTTCCTTAGCTGACTTCTACTTCTCCTCGACTGTCTTTAATTTCCCCTTAGCTAAGTTCTTTTCTTCCATAGTCTTCTTTTTTTGCCTCTTGTTCAACATCAATGGAAGATCGAGATCCAGTAAGCTCCAACTGAAGTAAGTCCAATTCGAATTCAAGGGCTTCAGTATTGGCCTTAGCTATACTAAGCTTCACCTTGTAGTTAGAAGCCTCTTTCTATGCTTTGAGGAAATACCTCTCAGTGTGATGAAAGTACTTAGCCATCTATAAGTTGAGCAAAAAGTTACACCTAGAAAGCAAAAGCAATGGAAGTCAATGAGGTAAAAACTCATATCACATGAGGCATTAACCCCATTCAAAATAATTCTCTAACCAACATCCTCACGATGTGGGAGTTTGGATTGAAAGCCCCTTTGGAAGCGTTCTCATCACTAGTGATCCCCTTGCTACGATGCTTCATAGGGCTCAGTGTAGCCCGTCGAGACTCAGGGAGAGGAGAAATTAAAGGCGAGATGTTTACTACCTCTCGAAGTAGCTTAGTCTTAGGAGGATTCTCCTCCAACAACTCGGCAAGCTCGGGAGGATTCTCCTCTGACACCTCGAAAGGCTCGACAACCTCGGCAACCTTGGTTTGGACTAGTAGGAAAAAAAACCCCTCTTCTCTTTCTTCTTCTTTTTCCTCTCACCCCATGGTGGAGCGGAGTTGCTACCCTCACGGATGGCAAATGCTTTCTTCCATTTTTTCTCCTTTCTCACTAGAACTAATGGTTCAAAAGGTCCCTTGGCACCCTCTTCATCCTTCTTAGGCTTTTAGGTTGGCTAAGGTGGTGTGGCTTGAGGTGGGTTGGCTTATTGTTGAAGAGCCTAGTTCATGAAAGCAACCCTATTGAGGCTTGCAAGCAGCATCAAGGTAATAATTAGACGAATATTCAAAGCAACTGAAAAGCTTAAAGGTATGGAATATACCCAACTCTTGAGCTACTAATAATCCAAGATCGTGGAGTTTCTTCTCGCTCAACCACTTCGGTGTGGATCTCGTCTTACACATCTGGGCCACCCAGGACACGAGAAGTTGACAAACTTCAGGAGACAAATTCGAAGGTCTCCTATTGTTGAAAGGCACTGTCCATTCATTTTAGAACCCCGAATCCTCCCTTGAAAATGCTATTATTGGGTGGTCCTTGTAGAAATGGATAGAGGAGAGGTTAGCTCTGAAGATGTGTCATCCCTTCCTTGGCGCGAGATACCATCTCCCATACGAGCCTGAGCTACAACCACCTTTGAAATTATCGTGGAATATTTCCACCATTAGGGTCAAACTCTTTGTGGTCTCCAAGGCTCAGAACATGATGATGAACCTCATCACATTGGAGATGAGTTGATCTATCACAATGTCAAGGTTGGCCAACATGTCTGAGATGAACTTATCTATGAGGTACCTTATTCCCCCCCTCAAATATCTCCCAGAATGTTGAGAACATGTGGCCAAACTGATTCTTGAGGGTGGAACTATCCTCCCACACGTCTAAGTTGACCTCGACACTATCGCGAAAGCCAAAGACTTAACACGAGTTGTCCTATCTTCTTCTCTCGAAGGGTTTGCTCGGTTATCCAGACTTGAATAGATGAACCTATCAAGGTAAGAAAGACTAAGTTCAAACTAATTGAAAGTTCAATCTTAGTTTGGTATTAAAATCAAGAGAAATTGAGCTACCATGAGAATGGTTTGAGGGAGAGAGGTTTGGTCATTTGACGAACCTCAATGTATTTCTAGGCCCTAAAAATGGGGCCACCTATGAACTAGGGTAGTTGGGAACATATGACTATCCAAACTTAATAAGGTACCCGAGCTTAAGAATAAGTCGATTTTTACCTAGGTCTAGGCTTATGAGGAGTGAAACCTAGTTTTCAGTTTTCTAAACAAGATAGACAAGCCAAAGAGAGAGTTTGTACTTGGGATATGGGCAAATGAGGTGCTTGTAGTCGGATGAGTAGAGGCAATCGGCATTGGCTTTCCATGAGTAGAATCAGGTGCATTTACAATTGGAAGCACCAATACAACTATTTTTGGTGCAAGGGAGGTTACCATAGGCGAAGGCGTGGCATCACTAGTGGGGAGTTGCTCATTGTTGGCCATAGAAACCACCAGAAAAGAATAAAAGGTGTAATGGCTAGGCCTCGCATTTGCGAACAAAAAAGTTGAAAAGTGGAATCTTCACCCCCAAAATTTGACTTCATAGCTTCAAAACGTTGCTCGATGGTTGACATATGGAATCCAACTTGCAAAATAGCCTACATCGTTTCAAACCGAGGCATAAATCTCAATGGATACATGTCGAGGATCAAATCAGGCCTCCAAACTGCCAGCCATTGGCACAATGCACTAAGACAGCACTTTGGGAATCTGCGAATGCAGAATTAGGAAATGATGTACGATATTGAAAGTGGACAATTGCTCAATTTTTGAGGAATTGCTAAGTATCTTGAGAAAGCAACTATCTTTTATTGGTAACTCTGAACACCAAGTCCCATAAGCTAAGTGTCGTGTCTTAGGAGTACTAATGATACACCAAAGTGAATCAATCAAGTCAAAAAATCAATAATAGGTAAAACACAATTGAGTCACAAACCGACGCATTTGAAGTGAAAAATGGCCTCAACACTAAACTGTGAGAAGATCGATGTCCTCAATTAACGACGAACTCTTGCATGGACTGACGACACTATAAGAATATTACACCGAGTTACTACTAAGTTCGGATACCTTGGCGTGAGCAGGACAAAGATCAGATCATCATGAGGTCCTATTCAAATTTATTTTTGGAAGTAAATTCTGAAATATCCCAAATCCACAATTATCCATTACAAGTAATTTGGCGAGATTGTGAATCCAAGATCACATAATTCTGATATATTTCATATCCTATAAATAATATAGTCTTCGAAAAGGTATAGACTAAGATCTTTTTTCGTCTCCACTATATTTTAAGTGATCTCTATTGACTTGAGCATCAAAGCAACTGTTGCCAAAGAGCTTTCGGTGATTTTCTTTATGATTTTCCTCTTGTTGTAAGTTAGTAGGGGAGTGGCCTAATGGATCGATCTTAAGGAGCCTTTTGAGCCGAAATCAATAATGAATCGAGCTCTATCAATACTTTTAATTTGATGTTTTAGTCATACCACCAAGGGTGGAGCCATAACTTTTTATGATAAATTCATTTATAATTATCAAATTAATGTAGTATAATTTTTTATTAATATTATTATGTCAAGTATAATAAATTAATTTCACATTGGATAATTGGACAAAAAAAAAGAATATATATATATATATATACATAAAATATACATATATAAATATATGCAGGAAATCACAATGAGCTACCATTTTTAATCTACTATTTTTTAAAAAATATTTAAAATATAAATAGATATAAATCGTAAAAATAATTAATAATAAATTAGAGCTTGGTTGGTTATATTTAAAAAAAAAAACTTGAGCTGGGCCAGTCAGCCCGTGGGTTGTGCCCGGTCTAATGCACAACAGGCCATTGCCGTGAGCCGCGAGCAGAGCCATCAAATATAGGTATAAGTTATGTCATGCATAATGTGATTATTGTAGATTTTGGATTCCATTAGGCATGGCCCATTCATTGAGGGCCGGCCCGCATGCCGGCAATCTATTTTAACATTGCTAATATTTGCAAATGATGTTCTTCAATTCTTCGATACTGGCATGGAACAAGATAGTAGATACACTTAACCCAAAAGTCATCACTCCTGAAAGAATTTCTGAATACAGACCTATCGCCTCTGCAATTTTGCATATAAAGTCATATAAAAAACCTTGGCTACTAATCTGAGATATGCAATGGAACCCCTAATCTCGCATGAGCAATTTGCTTTCATCGAAAATAGGCAAATCTATGGTAACATCCTAGAGGTGCAAGAAATATGGGTGTCCCTGTGCTGAAAATGCAACAAATCACTTGTACTTGTACTCATTTGGGTGTCTCCATCAAGTGTGGATCTCATCAAAGCTGCTGTGTCCCAATCAAAGTTTTAAATTTTAATTTCGGTTTTGGTTTTGATACCCAATAAAACTGATATGTTTCGACTGTTTCGACCATTTCAGTTTCGGCCGAAAGATTTTTTTTAATTATTAATTATGTATTGACCAAAGTTTGATTATATTTTGATTGTATTTTGATTTCAAATTAAAAATACAATAAAATTTTGAAAACTTTTTTTATAAAAATTTAAAAATTATGAAAGAATTTATAATTAATTTTACCATAATATTAAATATTATTTTAATTAATTAAAATTAATTTTGATAGTTAACCACTGATATAGTCTATTTTTTATATATTACTATATAAAAAAATATACGAGAAATAATATGAATATGATTAAAAATTTAAAATTAACATAAGCAAATTTAACTTATTATTAAAATATACTTGACATATACATAATTTATTAATTATAACGTAATACAACTAATCAGTATCATCAATTGAGTTTTGAACATCTGCATATGGAATTATGAATTTAGTAATTGAACGATCCATATGAACATTTATAGATATACGAGATAGAATAACTAGATTTGCACGATCTCGTAGCAGCAATTCACATAGGGATGAAACCGATATAAATTTTTTTTAACCTTTACTTTCGGTGAAACAATCATGCACGTATGCACGTAAATATAAAAATCAACGCATTTCGATCAAGATCATTTCTATTTCAGTTTCAACCAAAATATATTATTTATTTATTAATTATATTTTGACCAAAATTTAACTTTATTTTAATTATTTTTTAACTTCAAATTTAAAAATTATAATATGTTTAAAAAATTTTGAAATAATGAATAGTCACGTGAACAGTTCTATGCACGTGAACAGTATTTGGAAGAAATTTGCGAGGATGCGAGTGTGTCGTTGCAAGGGTGAGGCCGGCGAGGGCATCGGAATCAAGCTGGCGATGGCACTGGCACGGGTGCAAGGCTGACGCCAACTCGCGGGAACAAGGGTCAGGCTGCTAAGGGTGTGAGACGGGCAAGGGAGTAGTGGCAGGCTAGCAAGCACGCGGGCTAGGCAGGTGAAGGCACGAGCGCGTGCGTGAGACTGTCAAGGGAGCCAGCATGGGCGCCAGGTTGGCGACCATGCTAGCACAAGCGCGTAGGTGAGGGCACCAGAGGTTGGTTCGAGTGCGCGGGCTCGCGCACAAAGCTGGCATGAGGGCGCAAACGGGGCGATGGTACGAGCTCGCTGCGTGAGCTCCCTCACTAGCTCGCTGTGCGATCTCCCCGCGCGCTGCTCTCGCCCCATCCGCTCTGCGCTCGCAAAAACCTTAAATCAAAATAATTTCGACCGATCCGTTATGGTACCGGCCGAAATCGAACCGTTTTGACCGAAAAATTTCGATTTCGATCGAGATTTAAAATCTTGGCCCCAAACCTATCATTACAAAGGTCTCAAACTGCATCTTTTCTTGGGCGCACACTACAACACCCTCGCGGGCAGCCAAGGTTAAATATGCTAAATTCTCGAGGGATGGCACTCAAAGCAAGGGAAGACATCACGCTGCCCAAAGAGGGCGGGAGGTTTGGGTCTTCGATCCTTCCTTCACAACTACGAGGCACTAATGATGAAAAATGAAGCACAGTAGGTATCCTCCTTACCTCCCGCATCTATAACACAGTTACCTTCTGGGCCATCTTACTCTCTGGGCACAACAACTCTCTCAACTGAGCAAGCTTTTGAACTTATAATGTCTCATAAGTTGTGCCATTGTCCTATGGAAGCAGTCTCACACCCAATGGCAAGAAGTTACTCAATATCTCACCAACTTCAAAGCGACTTTATCTAAGTTCTTTCGTATCCTTTTATCCTTTGGTTCCTGTGGAAAGAACGATGCTCCCGTATGTTGGAATTCACAGCAGAAGTTTCACGGATCACCTTGTTCTCAAACAACACAAGAAACGAGAAGTAATACAAGATAAAAGAAAATAACAAGATAAGACAACGGGAGATCTACTATCAATAGATAAAGGCTTTCACAAGAGTTTATAAGAAGAACTTCACTCTTTCTTATTCAACTAAACTCTTTTTCAAAGCCTCGGCAACGCCTCCACCTTCAGAGAGAATCTCCAAGAGAGTACCACGAGGAACCACCACAAGAGACCACCGAGAAGCACTAGAAAGACCCACACACGAGAGCCAACACACTCTCTCTTTCTCTTCTCTCTATTCTCTCTATTCCTCTCTCTCTATTTCTCTCTAGTTCAATCTCAACACTACGCCACACATAAGTGCTATATATTATAGTATATTTATAGACTCTTATTGGGCCTGAGTTTTACACAATTACAACTCCTAATAATATAAATCTAAATCCAACTTTGGATTCCTACTTTAACTCAAACTCTAATTAGAGTTCAAGACATCTAAAACTCAACACCCGTATCTTCACCTGTTCCTGGAATGTCAAAGATGCCTATGGGAGGATCCTTAATCATGTTAAACATCTTGCTGATGAATACTGCCTAGAATATGCTTCAATGAAACCACCTTCAATCCAGGCGGGATGTATATCCGTGGTGGCGGATGGGGCCTTCCTTCATCTTGCAGACATGCTCGCAGGTATTGCTTGGATTATTTTGAACGATCGATGACCCATTCGAGCATTCTTAGCTTCGGAAACTGAGCTGGGGGCAATTGATGCAGCAATCTCTATAATTGCAAGGTTCTCTCAGCAACATCAGACTGCACCAGTGTTGCACCAGTGTTGTGGATCATATTAATGCCATATCATCTGCACCTACCTGTTGAGCTATGCAATCTATATATCACCTGCACCTGTTGAAAATACATCGCAATTATCTGTATGCCCCTCAACATCTCAAAATTCTTTTTACGTCATCATGAACATGCCCCCATCCGGCCTCCCTCACTTCTAAAGTGACCTTTTTGCAGAAACACCCTGATCCTTTTAAATTTTGTAAAGGACTTTCCTACTTTTGGATTCTACAGTGTTCTTGCAAATTTTATCTTTTACGAATATAACCCTCTACTTTTAATTTACACATGTTCAAGTACATACATTTTGCAATTTAACAAATACTCCCCTTCTTTTCGGAATTTATACAAACGCCCAACTTTTCTAATATAACTTTTATATTTTACTAATGCAACCTCTTTATTTTGAATTTACACAGATGTTCAAGATCTTAAAAATAAGATTTCTATAATTTTACAAATATACCCTATTTCTAGAATTCATTTAGCTACCCTTTTTTCAATAAAATTTTTACAATTGCACCCTTTAGTTTTGAAATTTAACACATTAGTCTGATTTTTTCACTCAGAGGTTCTATACTTTTACTATTGCACCCTATGCATATGACTTTGTACATAATTTCATAAATTTTAAGCAAAAGTTTTGTAGTTGTTGGAGCTCCTTAGGTGACAATTGGTCAAAATTTAATAATTATAAATCAAGAGGGTGTATTTCTGAAAGTGTATCACCTTCAACTTATATGTTAATTCAAATGGGTATAATTGTAAAAGTATAGAATCTCAGTTTAAACAGAAAACAGATTAATGTCTTCATTGCAAAATGGGGGTGTATTTGTAAAAATAGATGGATATATTGGAAAGGAGGTTTGCATATATATTCTTAAAATAAGGGTTTATTTGTAAAATAGGGGCATGTATTTGTAGTCTATTTCTTGCAATTAACCAACTAGAATTTTATTTTGCAAATTCGAATTATTCGTCAGAAATATATTTTTTTCTTATTCCGAACCTTCCTCCCAAAGTCCAAGCACAATTATCCCCAGAAAGCCGGCCTGCTCCTGAGTATTTCACTCCGATGGCAACTCATAAGAGCAAGTGGTACGGCACTAATTACTAAACTAAGTATGATTAGTGGCCCATCTAATTGCACAATCACAATCTAGAATGTCCCACTAATCATGCCGGATTTGTTGGGGACGCTGACGAACTATTTGCCTGTTCACAAGAAATAAGAAATCACAGTCGTCAAATCATCATCATCAACACACAGAGTCAGGCCACCATTTTCAATAAGAAATCCTTCAAACCGTCGAAGCCCAACCGGTTGAAATGTTGCCACCGGCCAAGAACTGTTGCAATGGAAACGGGCGCGTTCGAAATTTCTCCTGCATGAAGTCTGCGCTCAAGTCCTCCGATGATGATGGGCATGAGCTGCTCAAATTACAGGTGAACGGCCGATATGGTCTTAGCTATTAAATAATAGATTTTTACACGATTCCTTTTGACTATATTGATTGTAAGCCACTCCGAGAAATTTCCAACGAGAAAAAAGTGATTAGAGGATTTTGATAAGTCTTCGATCGATTTTATGTCTTTGGACTAATTACATGAAAGCATTGGAGATCAAGTCATGGATAGCCATGTTGATGGTCTGCCAGACAAAGTCACAATCTCTCCTTTCTCAAATGAAGGATGACTCACTAATAAATACTGATTAATCAAATCAGGATACTTTAATCCTCCATTCTTATCATTAGTTTGTTTCTTTTCTATCAAATAGGACCAAAACCTTACTCTTCTCAACTACCTTCTTCCATCAATTGCACTTAGAAATGTCTACATCCTTTTCTTGGGGATATATCTGCAATTTGCCTTTCTTGCAAGGGTGTATAGGGGAAATCCCAAAAGAAAATCCACATAAATAAAAAAACAAAATGCTTAGCAAAGCAATAGCATTGGCACAATTGAAAGATTACCAAAGACGATTACCGTAAATAAAATTTTTTTATTTGTACATCAGTTGTGCAACAACATCAGAGATGCAGTTTTCTCACACAATTCATTTGAAGACAACAAGAGGGCTCTGAGAAACCCTAAAAAGAACCCCCAAACCTATGAAACAAGGCCTCTACTTATCTAAAACAAAAAAAAAAAAAACATGTAAGATCACCATTTTCTTTCTCTGATTCAAGTGCTTGGAAGCAGAAAAATGTTGCAGAAATGACCACCCTCAAAGACGCAAGTTTACTCCTTTCAACTCCCAAAAAACACGGTGTTTCTCTAGTTCACCATGCAAAAAATTGAGACGAAAGGGGAGAAATTCGGAGGAAAATGAAGGGAAGCCCATGTATCGGAAACGTGAAAAATGGAAATGGTGATATTTGAGAATTGAAAAAAGGAAAAGAGAGAGGAGAGAGAGAGAGAGAGAGAGAGAGAAATATGAGGCCTTGTCTCTAGGAAGGGAGCTCTAAAAAGACAGGACTTCACGCTAACCAAACACTAGCCTTTGTAGACTAATGAAACAAGACTAAGCCGCCTCCTATTGTACAAGATGAGCTGCAACAACTTCTTCACATGAACTCTCCGCAAGCTAAGCTCAGCTTCTTCACAAGTTCCTCCATTGTCATGTTGAATCCCTCGTCAATCTGCACATGAGAACAAGTCTCGAGTGTTAAAATTGGAGTATATTAGACATCGAAAATCAGAGCTTTGTATTGTATGTCAATTTAAGAACTTGGAGCTTGCCTGAGCCACGACAGTAATATCAAGAAAGGATGCTGAGAATGACATGATACTAGTGTTGGTAACCGAGAGATGAAGCTTTTCGATCTCGAAGAGCGCCTTCACCACCATGCCCTTGCGGTTCTCACAGTGGATCTTTATAAGGACAGACTTCTCCGATTGCCTGGCCTCGATCTCGGGGAGGGACTCGCAGGAAGGCGGCCTATTGTGTTTCCCTTCTGATGAGGTGTCATTAGACTTCTTCCCAAGAATCGCCGTCTCGACCTTCTTCTTCGAAGCTTGCTCTTCGAGTACTTTGACCTTCTCTTGAAGTTGCTTGAGATATTTGATTGCATCTCCAAGGACGGATGCCTTGTCCATCTAATGTGAGGATGCTTAGTTAGAATGAATAATTGAAGCAAAAGAGTAAGTTGATTACAAGAAAAAAACATGATTTATCATACGTACCTTCTTTAGATTAGGGATGATCGAAGATAGCGCGATAAATTTCTGGCTGAGCTTCTCCCTTCTCTTCCTCTCCGCGATTATATGATCCTGATAAGAAGGCGGCCTGGCAACAGCACCCTTCTTAGTTCCCAGATCAGACATGGAGTCATAGCTTCTTTTTGAACCAGGAGTAACCAAAGCCCCCAAGTTTGGCTTCACATCTTCCACCACAAGCTCCTCATACAACTGTGAGGTGTTCGTCGGCGAGTCTGAGCTACCGAACGAGAGAATGCTAGTCGGGGAGGCATCGGGCGCTTGTGTTGCGTTCCAAGTACTCATCTTTGGCATCTTATTTGGCTTCTCGCCCTCCATGGAAGAACCACTCAAGATGTTCTTCAGGTTGTTTGGTTGAGGGTTGAGTGAAGGATGTGAGATGTAGCTTTGTGAGGAGAGAGATGGCTGGATTTCTTGAGCACATGGTTGTAGGATGTACTGATCTAGAGAGCCCATCTCCCATTGATGCATGAAGCTAAGCTCATCAAATCCCTATCGATTGCATTAAGATTGCAGATTAGTATTATATCTTTCAAGATCAGGCTTCAAGTCCGAATAAATAACAAGAGATTGGAAGACTTCAAAGAAAAAGAAGAAGAGGAAGAAGATACCGGTTCCGATAACCATCGAGCCGCTGATACATCCATGTAGATTTAGGTAACGTCTTGGAAAAACAACGAAGGATCCTGAAAAGAAGAACGAGGCTTTAAGAATAGACCCAGTATTTCATCTTTTAAGCTTGGAAGAAGAAGGAGAAGAAGAAAGAGAGAAGAGAGAGAGAGCGGCGAACCTAGACAGAGAGAGAGCTAGGGGGCTTTGGCTTTCCCTTTCTCTGAAGTAGAAGAAGTAATTTAAGTGGTTGAGAGATAAACCTTCTCTTTCAAACAGGTCTCACTGTTCAAACGGAGGCTTGTTCAAACCTATATAAAGACTTTGGAAGCACCTAAACCATGATTCCCCTTTTTTTTTTTCCCTTTGTCTTCTCTGAATTCATATTAATATCACTATTTTTTATTTCTCGCAGTATTTATTATTTTTCAGTTTGTTTTATTTTTTTCAGTTAAAAAAGATGCCGCAGATTGGTACCATATTGTTGGACTTGGAAGCTTCTCCCAATGTATTTTTAATTTGTAAATACCATGGTTCCGAGTTTCGGCCGAAATCGAAACGTTTTGGTCGAATACGTGCCGAAACGGTATTTATCGTTTCGGTTTAGGGTTTCGTCGTAGCAGAGGGCTTGGCGGCCACAGGCGCGGGCGGGCGCGTGCGGGCGAGGGCGAGGGCGGCTACCGGCGACCGCGGCCGACCGCGGGCGAGGGTCGGCGAGGGCGGGCGAGCTTGGGGCGGCTGCAGGCGACTGCGGGCGAGAGCGGGCGAGGGCGGCTGCGGGCGACTGCGGGCGAGGGCGGGCACTGCGGGTGACTGCGAGCGAGGACGGCGTGCTCGGGCGGCCGGCAGGCCACGCGGGGTGGGCACAGGGCGGTCGGGGCAGCAGCAGGGCGTGCGGGCCGGCCGCAGGGAACGCGTAGTTTCTGCAGGGAGCGCAGGCCGTCGGCGGCGAGCGCAGGGCGCGTGCATGGCGAGCGCAGCGCGCGTGGGGCAAGCTCAGCGAGCGCAGCGCGCGACCGCAGCGTGCGCGGGGCGAGCTCGGCGTGTGCGGGGCGACCGCAGCGCACGCAGGGCGAGCTGAGTGCGCCGGCGGCGATCTCAGCACGCGTGGGGCGGGCACAGGGCGGTTGAGGCAGCCGCAGGGCTCGCGGGCCGGCCGCAGGGAGCGCAGGGCGCGTGCATGGCGAGCTCGGCGCGCGCGAGGAGACCGCAGCGTGCGGCCGGCGAGCTTCGCGCGCATAGGGCGACCGCAGCGCGCGCAGGGCGAGCTGATTGCGCTGGCGGCGAGCTCAGCACCGCAGGTCGGCCGGCGATGATTGGTGCCCCCGCGAGCGCAGTTTGGTTTAGGGTTTAACTGGTTAGTTTTATTTAATTAATCATGTTTAATTAAGTTAATCACAGTTTACTGTACTGCTTTTGCTTTTTTCCCCGGGAATCACTGGGAGGTGCTGGTCAGCTGGTCGGTTGGTCGGTTGGTATTGGCTGATTAACTGTGATTTGGCCGTGAATCACGTTGATTAACTTTGATTAATACCCGTGAATCACGGGTTTCGGCTGGGTCCAGAGGCTTATATATACTTAATGTAAGTCTGTAAGAGCAGACGATTTCATTTGTGTTCTGCTGTAAATCGCCCAACTATTCCTGTTTTAGTTGCAGAGGTATGAAATTTTCTGTTATCATAAATTGATGTATCATAATTTTTTCTTTTTGTTTGTTCTACTTGATGTATCAGATATAGTATGTATGTTGAGATTTGAGAATTGAACTGAAACAGGAATATCAAATTATTTGTTTTTATGGATTTGCTCAATTTACATTATGCGCATTATGTATCTAATTAATTGAAACAGTGATATGATAAATTATCCAAAATTAAGTTAGATTTGCTGCTTAAAATACGTATTAAATTATTAAATTATTAAATTATTTAAGTTACATAGTAAAATATTAAATTAATAAATTATTTTAATTATGTATTTAAAAATGTATTTTGTATTTAAGTGTATGACAAAATAGTAAATTATTAAATTATGTAAATTACGTATTAAATTATTAAATTAGTAAATTATTTTAATTATGTATTAAGTTACATGTATTTTCGTATTAAAATATATTTAAAAAAATATTAATGTACGGATTAAATTATGTATTCAATTACATATTTTGTATTAGAATATATATTCAATTATGTAGTATGTATTAAGTTGTGTATTGAATTAGTAAATAAATAATATATTATGTATTAAATTACGTATTTTGTATTAAATTATTTATTTCGTATTAAATTATATAATAAAATATGTATTAAATTTTGTAGTATGTATTACGTATTAATTTATATATTATGTATTACGTAATAATTTATGTACTGAAATATGTTTTACGTATTAATTTTGCTATAAAATTATGTATTAAATTATGTCGTATTTATTACATATAAAATTATGTATTATGTGTTAAATTATATATTGCATATTAAATTATGTATTAAATAGTAAATTTTGTAATTTGTATTCAATTTTGTATTACATTATCTAATATGTATTAAATTATCTATTACGTCGTACATTTTATATTAAATATTAAATTATGTATTAAATTACGTACTATGTATTAATTTACGTATTAAATTATGTATTACGTATTATGGATTAAATTAACGTGAAAATTAGATAATAAATCAAGAAATAGGTTACTAAATCGTAAACCCTAAAACTTAAATTCTAAATATAAAGTAATTTATTGTTGTGTGCATTAGTTATTTTTGAATAATTTCTTAAATTACATATTGTGAAAATAGAGTTTTTTCATTAATCATAGGTAAATTTTCTTCTGTCACTGCTACTACTGTATTGCATATGGCTCCAAGGCAAAACACGCCTCGTGATGACGATATTGCATGGCAACACTGTGAATCAGTGAATACATAATTTTAATACACTAATATATATTAAAACTAGACAATATCAGTGACTAACTATCAAAATTAATTTTAATTAGCTTAAATATTATTTGAAATTATTGTAAAATTAAATATAAATTCATTCATAATTTTTCAAATTTTTTCAAATTTTTTCTAATATTTTATCGTATTTTTAATTTGAAGTCAAAGTATAGTCAAACTCTGGTCAACGCCCAATTAATAATTTAAAAAATTCTTTCGGCCGAAACCGAAACGGCCGAAACTGAAACCGAAATGGCAGAAACGGCCGAAATGACCGAAACGTATCGGTTTCGGCCGGTTCCGAAACCGAAACCGAAACCGATACCCAAAACCTTGGTAAATACACAGAAATTTTGACAAGGGTTTTTCTGCACTATTATCCTTATTTTACTTTCAGAAAAGTGCCTATATTTTCACTATTTAGAGAGCCCTATGTTATACAGGAAAAATTTTGGGTATATTCTTGTAAAGCGATGATATTTTTCTTATATTTTTGTAAAATTTGTATTTTATTGTATATACTTGAAAAGTTATATATTTTTTTTCTCAAATATTTTTCAAGAGAGACATTTGAGAAAAAATAAAATATTTCGAGGATATAGAGAAAGTTCATAAGGGTATTTGAGAAAGAGATATCACTTTTTAAGGGTATATAAACAAAAAGTTTTTTATGCACAATCTCTAAAAAATAATTAAATTACTAATATTTTTTTACTTTTCAAAATTATACGCTCCTTTTTTAATTTTTAACGAGATTTTAGATCCTAGGTTAAAGAAAATTACTTTTTATAATAAATATATTCAATATATTTTCCAATAGTTTTAATCAAAAGATCAAAATATTTCTATTATAGTCGTTGAAAAATTTTATACAAATACTACAATAGGAAGGAAAACGGCAAATTTTGAAAAAAAAAAATTAACAACAGTTACAACTAAAACATAAGCTTTATATTTGAAGGTTTAAATAAGAAATTTTATTTTTTTCATACACCGAATATCGCTTCTAATACTAAAAAGAGAAAAATTGAGTTAAAGAATAAAATAAATATTTTACCTCTTAATTCAACTATAGATGGCTTTTTTCCTAATTCGTTAACCGCGAAGGACTTTAAACTTCATTAAAAATTAAATATGGGATTATGTATAATTCTAAAAAAAAATCAGCAAATAACCACCTATCTTATTGTAAATTTACAAAAAATAATCTATCTTAGCACTATTAGTAAAAAATCACTCATCTTATATTATAAATTTACAAAAAAATACCTTGATTAAAATATTAAAAAATATTTTATATTAATTTAATTTTATCAATTAAATTAATATAAAATATCAAATTATTTTCATTTGATTTTATTTTGGACAATCGGTTCCTAATTATCAGATAACTAGTATAGGAAAATTAGATTTTGAATTTTTTGTTTCATAAAATCGGACAACCGATCTTTCATAAAAACTGAAATAAGATAACTTGTGATTTATATTAATTTAATAATTATTTATATTAAAATAAAATGAAGAATAATTTAGACTTTTATATTAATTTTAATTAGTAAAATCAAATTAAAATAGAATATTTTTTATATATTTTAATCTAGGCGGTCTTTTATAAATTTATAATATAAGATGAGTGATTTTTTGCTAATAGTAATAAAATAGGTGGTTTTTCATAAATTTGTAATAAAATAGATAATTTTTTACTAAAAATTCTATTAAAAAATAGATAATTATACGTAATTTAACTATTTTTCAAAAAGATGTACGTAAAAAAATTTATAAAAAATTATAAAATTTACATGAGTATAAAAAAAAAATATCATGACTTTATAGTAGCACATTGGAAAAATTTTCTACTTATGTGCTCATTAAGCCGACTGTTTCATTATTTGTACACAAACAGAGGAATGTTTATGAGTACTCTCCTCTCAAGCTAGTAACAAAATTTAGTCTACTTTTTACGATAATTTTTCTTGGATAATTTTCCCAATAATCAAAGTAAAGTTTTTGAAATACTTGGAAGCTGATTGTCAATATGTTAGAGTTAATAAAAAAAAAGTGATACATTCTATAAAGAAATCTAATTAACAAATACAGCAAAGCTATGACATGCCCAGTTAATGTGTTCCTGCCCATAACAGAGTTCTGAGCTTTCATGTCACATGCCAACTTGGCATAAAAAAAAAAAAATGAAGCAGCTGTCTGCAGCAATTAATAATGGAGCAGAAGAATTATAAGAAAAGAAAAAAGACAACTGAGTTTATCTTTGTAGTACAGCCAGCTTATCCTTAATCATCCTCAGACTTTGTATTCGGAACAATTTTTTTGCTAGAAAAACAGTAAGAGGCACTTGCTTTTCATTTATTATTTATTTTATTTATTCTTTTGCATTTGTACTCTTATGGATATGCAATATTGCACAGACATCCCCACAAAGTAACTACTGCATCGAGAGAAGTTAATAGCTGAATCACTGTAATACACTTTTTTTGATATTTATTTTTTTAGAAATCAAATGAACTGAGATAAATTTTAGAATAGCTGAAAATATTGTGTTTGTTTTGATCATAATGCCCTTATTAGTGAAAATAAATATAATTATTATTTTTTAAGTAAACTAGATTTACCATTAAAGAACTTTGTCTAATTGGTCAAATCACATGATCCAAGTTTGAATTTTCTTTTTTATTTGAATAAAAAAGGATTGGTTTTCGACAAATATATCGGTTTTCAATAGGTGTCAATACTAATTTTAAAATCAAAACCTAAAATCTGAATGCAAAGCTGTGACGTTTTTATTTTTTATGCACGACGTGTAAAAAAATTTTCGTGTGTGAATCACATGCATTACACGTGACCTCAGCCAACCACATGATTATCAAATATTTTTTTATGTGTGTTAAACACATTGGGAAAAGAAAACAATGGCGTTTTCTCCCACTAACACCGCTATTAGTAGATCATAAGCAAATTATATGTCTTAAATAGAAATAACAAACCAAGCATGTGCATATATGCATCCACACGTGCATAACTTGAACTGCTGGGCGCTAAATTTATTACATTGAACCACGTGCGTGACTGATATTCTTTTATTTATCAGATTTTATTTTTTTCATTTGTTAGAAATTAAGATAGAAGTGCCTAATTTTTTTTTTTTTTTGCATATTTAATTTCGTGAAATTAAATTGGATTAGAAATAAATTATCAACTTCACATGGATTGCACATATTCTAATAACCGCTGGATAACTACCTATTTTTACTCACTTTATTTAAATATTTATTGAAATTTTTTGAATAATTTCATGCTAGCACTGTTTCTCCTTTGTATTCACTTAGTAATATAATATAGATAATATAATTGAATTTTGAACATGTAACTATTTATTTTGGAGTGAATTTGTGGAAGATTACTTATCCTTTCACTATCAATAAAAATTATTTGTCTTATACAATAAATTTGTAAAAGATCACATCAATTAAATATTCAAAAAATAGTTTATTTTAGTTTAATTTTATAGATTAAATTAATATAAAATATTAAATTATTTTTTATTTAATTTTGCTTCAGATAATTATTAAATTAATAAAAACTACTTATCTTATCTCAATTTTTACGAAAGATCGACCTATAGTATTATTAAATTAGAAATTTTAATTTTAATTTTGTCAGATCGTTTGTATGGTAATCATAAACGATTATTCAGTAAAAATCAAATAAGAATAGTTTGGTCATGATTTTTTACTAATAGTAATAAAGTAAATAATTTTTGATAAATTTATTATAAAATAGATATTTTTTATTAAAAATTTAATATATTTATATAGATTTGAGTGTACTTCTTCAAAAAAAAAAAAACATATCAGTGGTTGGGAAGAAAATTTTTTAGATTTGTAGAGAGGCATAACTTCAAGTCGAATCAAGGTCGAAAATGGATGGAGTAGAATCCTGCACACTATGCGGAATGACGAGTTTGAACGAGTTCATTTCAATGGATTTATTCGGTTTTATTCGAACACAATGCCATTCTAAATGTGAGTATAACTAGCAACTGAGATACGAACGCAAAGTCGTCAATTATCATAGAATTTTCTTTGTATAAATATATCTTCTTGTTAAAGAAAAATTCCAACTATTTGGGAAAAGAATGACAGGCTGTCAGACATAATTTGACAATTTAAAAAATTAAATAAAATAAAGAACGTAATCTTCAGTGGATCCAATAAAGAATGGGCTGAGATTCCGGTGGCCATGTGTCCTTGTCTCCCAACCGTTGACCTGCTCAAAAGAGAACTGATCGGACCAACCGAGTTCATAATTCGCCGCTCATTCCGACCCCACCGACCACTTTGACGTTCCCATTCGCCAACAAGTTCATTCTTCGTCCTAACCGCCACAAACACCGACCGTGAAATCTCAGGCATCTTTATTCGGAATTAAAATTAGATGAAATTTTTTTATAAATTAATAATTTTTTATTAAAATTAATTTTACAATAATTTAAAATTAGAAAAATTATTTAATTTTTTTATAATAATTTAATTTTAAAATAGTGTAAAATAAATAATATTAATTTAAAAAATTCTGATATCAAAACAAATGATATCTCGAAAGTCATGAAAGTACGATATGCATCAATGTAATTCTTAGAATTACATATTCTTCTCTGTTTAAAAAAAAAATATATATAATATTTCAAATATTAACTCGATGATTATACTAATTTTTCAAATGTAAAAGATTGTTATTTTAAATCTTGTTTTACATATAGATATATTTGTTGTGAATGTAAATAATCATTCAGACTAAATCACATAAATTGTGTTATTTTATTATTTTTTTTTTTTCGTCTTGATTTTTATGCTTTAAACCAAGGAATGTCAAGTTAGGAAAAAAAAAAAATCTCCTATTGTTATCCCTTCCGACAAATAATTGGATGAAACACGTGGAGGATTAGATTTGTGGCTGTACTCATGGCTTACGTGCAAAGAAGTCACGTATTTGAGTACAGATTTGTGGTTACAGCTTGCTTAATTAGACTTAGCTGGCCTAATGGCCAAGCATCATGTTAAGTATAGATCCCCTTAATCTTAAGCATAGATCGAGATTTTCAATAGGCTCGATCTGAAACCGATCACGTTATTCCGAGTGCGGCTGCCACGTGGATGGACTTACTCCCGACGACTACAGATCGGCTTGACGACGACCAGCCAACAAAGTATCTTGCGATGTCCATTATTATAAAAGCGCGGAATGAACAGTAATTTCATTTTAATGACACCATTAGCTCGTCGTCATAAGCATCTTCACATGTCTAATCAGGGATTAAGAAGGCGCTTTTGTCTTTTTTGGTAAAGCATCCAACAAGTGTTGGATAAATTAATTGAAGGTTTAAGCTAATTAATATGATCGAGTTGGATTGCTTGGCGATTAAACTAGATGTAACGAAAACCATGGCCACATCATCCTCATGGTTTTCGAATATTATAGATTCTTTTTGCATCTATACCCTTACCAAAGTTGATATTTGGATATGTTGTCTATAATAGCTACTTTTTGAGAATTAACTTTTAATTTTAGAAGCACAAACTGCTCCAAATTTTGTTACCATTTGGGGAGTAAAACCAGAACTAAAAAGGCTTAATTCGGACTTTACTTCCCAACAATCAGACTCTAAATGCATTTTAAGGGGGTTTGGAGATATCGATTTTTGTAGGGGTGTATGTGTAAAATGCATATAAAGGATATACAGCCTTCTTGCAAAGGCTATGCATCTGCAGCTTGGCCAATTTTTAATGGATCCGAACGTGCAACATATCTAGTAAATCAGCAAAAAGAGCATTTACTAATAAACTCCAGCTCGACCTCCAAACAAGTGGGGGACATCTCCCTTCAATAATATTTTTTTTCATGTTTTTCACGTAATAAATCATAACTAATATCAAATTTTCAAAAAAAAAAAAATCACTAGAATAATCCAATTTAGTTAACGCACTTGACTTAAAAATGAGACAATATAATTTTTTTTAATAATATGGAATTTATTATTAAAAAACTTTGTCCAAGAACAAAAAATAAAAGATATACGAAGTATCGTACAAAACCAAAGTTATGGTTACACTTTTAGATTGTGCTCAAGTAAACCCAGTTATCCTTTTTCCATTGCCAAACAAGCACTAGAATAACGCTAAGTCCAAGATTTACACGGTTTCGGTTATGGGATTTGTTGTTCACCATTTCGATTAAAACAAATTCTATTTCAATTTTACTCAAATCATTTTTAAATTTTTTATTATACTTAAACTTTAAATTAAAGATATTTTTAAAAAATATTTTATACGTATAAAATTATTAAATACATTTTTTATTGCTAAAAATTGCTTAAAAAAATAAAAAAATTACTTAGGATGAAAATCTTAACCAACTAGACAAAAACTATTTTGAAAAATAAAAATAATATATTATTAAAGTCTGAAATCGAATTTTAAACCAAAATATTGCAGGTTAGTCCAACACTAAAATAACTTGGGTTTCGGTAGAAACTTACCGATCAAAATCCTAATTTTTCTAAATTATCATTTTGCTCTTATACTTTTTTTTTTTTTTAAAAAAAAAGGGATCAAAATGAGGGCAAAATCGCAATCCACCCCTTCTCGATCTTAAAAGTCAAAACTTATCCCAATTCAATCGTATTCTTATCCCAAACAAGTTTGAAGAAACTTGTATTCTTAATCCGCGCAGTTCCGTTACCAAACGGGCCGGGATGAGCGGGCCATGTTGCAGTCTTGACCGGGTTAGGCCCATACCGCAATAGGCCCAAACTAACCGAGCCAATCTTTTAGAACAAATTCTTTTTAGAATTCGGCAATCCAAGTCCTTCTCAACTGGGATGACATTTGGTCATCCGATTTTAGAGGCTCGGCTCGTTTGGAGCCAATTTGAGTAGATTTGAATGAGTTTGACATACAACTTCGAATTTTAAAATCTTTTTTGAAAGAATTTTTAGCAAAAAATAGCTTGTTTTTATTACAAATTTATTTAAAAATTAACTTATTTTATTAATATTAGTAAAAAAATCACCATCTTATATTATATATTTATAAAAAATTACCTTAATTAAGATATTTAAAAAATATTCTATTTTAATTTGATTTTACTAATTAAAGTTAATATAAAAATTCAAATTATTGTTATTTGATTTTATTTTAAATAATTATTAAATCAATATAAAAAATAACTTGTCTTATTTTAATTTTTATGAAAAATTAGTTGTTTGATTTTATGAAACTAAAAATCTGAAATCTATATTTATCAAACCGGTTATCTTATAATTGTGAACTGGTTATCCAAAAAAAATAAATAAAAATAATTTAGTCTTTTATGTTAATTAAATTAAATTAAATTTTTTAAAATATTATAATGAATGTGTTTTTTATAAATTTAGAGTATAAAAACAGTGATTTTTCAGTGATTTTTCACTAATAATAATAAAGTAAATAATTTGTTATAAATTAATAGTAATAATGCAAATAATTTTTTTAAATTTTTTAAAAAAGATTGTGATCGAAAATATTAAGTTTTAAACCAGAGAAATCATGATCTGAAATCTTTATCGCGATCGAATCTCTCCAGAATTTATCAAATAAAAGCCTACTCGACGCATCTTGTCTATCACATCAAAAACAAAAGTAAGATTACAAACAAACAAACAAAATGGCAATTTTTTCTCCCTAATAATTGATTTTAAAATGGCTGAGATTTCAGTCTCCTTCCTTCACCCTCGCGACGCTTCTTGTATTATTGACCATGAACATAGAACTTAGTTTAATGTGGCAGCAATTAAGAAAAGAAGATAATTAATTAAACCCTCGTTGTCTGGCACTCGAAACACATCAGTGTTGATTACCCATTTGACATGGGACAATTAATGGCTCATTATTCTTCACCATCATCATCATCACCGGCAAAAAAGTCTTAAGTCCATCATCAATCATGTCACATGGGAAATGATGCATGAGGCCAAACCATGATGGCACCAACACCACCAACTAGCGCATCCATCTCTCTCTCTCTCTCTCTCTCTTCCTCTTCGAGTAGAGGCTCGAAGGCTTCGCTTCAATCCCACACTATGCAAGCGTAGAAAGTGTGATTTGTACTAGACCAATGCCATTGGTTGGTGTCCTTGTCTGCCTTGCATTTGAAAAGATCTTTTTTTTGTCACGTTTTTCGACAAGATAATTTTCTTTTAAAACATGCTTAGGTTGATTCGCATCACATAAATTATAACTAAATTGAATTTGTAAGTGCCTAGGGTATAAACGAGCGGAGGCCTCAAAAATATTTTTTTATATTTTAAAAAATTAAATGAGTTTTTTAGTTAGAAAAAAAATTAAATTAAGTTTAATTCGAATTAAGCTTATTTATAAAATGAGCTAAATTTTCAAACTCAAAAACTCGACTCATTATAAAATGAATCGAGCTTAAACTACTCGTAGATTCTAAGTCAAATTGACGTATCTATAAACATATAAATTTATTATCATAGAATTGGTCTCTACAAGCCAATCATCAATACACGTATCAAAGTTTGCCATCAGCATTGGTAGCTTATTCGATGAAGCATGTATAAGTGAAAATGTATCCATGCCCAGCTAAATTTGAATTTAATCCATATTATTAAGAAAAATTCCGTAGAATCTCCCAAATACTGGCAAATTTTTAAGACACCATTTAATTTGATATTAGGATCGGGATCGTTTTATTTTTGACCGGTTTAACATCAAAACACCAAAGAGATAGCAATATTAACTCTACTTTATTTTTTGAAAAATCAAATTACTATACTACCATTATTTATATTCATTTAAATCTTAATAATTAATATACTTAATGATATAATGGTTTAAAAAAATTTTACACAATTCACTTGCCAAACTAATATCCAAACACCAAAAATTTGATCATGATATTTTTTATGCTTTAGTCTTAACCTTGAGATCGATCTTAATCTTGAACCTAAACTAAATGGAGTCTAAAAATTCTCTCTAATTCTTCAAATTTTCAATAGTTCTCTGAAAATTTCTTAATTTATTAAAAAATCTAAGTGGTCACATGATTCATGCACTTTAATCACATGAGTTCTATACTTTGCACTATTCATGTACTTATTGTACTTGTTCTTTTGCCTATAATAGTATAATTTTTACATTTAAATAGATTACGATTAAAATTAAGTAGATATCATTAGATCTAAATAGTTATGACTTAATTTTTAATCATAATTGCTCTATTCTAGTTATATTTACTTTATTTTGATTATAACTATTTCATTCTATTTATATATAATTGATTTTAATCATATATATAAAAAGTATACTATATAAATATAAGAATAATTTTTATAGCATTATTGCAAAATACACTAACATAGATGAATTGAGAATTTAAAAAATTAAAGAACACTTTAGAGATTTGCCAATTTTTCAAGGATTATAGAGAATCTTTTCATATTATTATCATTGTGTGACTTATTTTTACCATATTAAATATAAATATACGACACCTTGACTTTCATATTATCACACCTAAATATCATGGACGATAGAATGAGGTTTGCAACTACAATACAATTAATCATCTTCTATTATATTGGGACTCAATATAGCGGTGTAGTGTTTTTTTTTTTTTTTTTTTTTGAGGTCAACTTTTTTAATAAGCTTATTGGTTCGGATTGACAATCTTTAAGAGAGAAATAAAAGAGGTTTTGAAATGAAAAATACGATTATAAAAAAAATTAAAGTCCAATAATAATTCACCAATATAGAATACAAATCTCAAGTAATTACATTCAAACTTTTAATCAACCACATATGTAATAAAATATAAAGTAAGATAAGTAAAAGAATACATCGTGATTTTTACATACTTCAGAGATTAACCGTTCTACTCCACGGTCCATGTCTCAATCATGAGTATTTTAATCACTCTGCTATTGATGTTACTTCTTAAAATGAAGTCAAACTTTCATATCTATTTGTCAACTGCAAGTATCATTTTTTTAGGTGAAACCAAGTCCGTCATTTTCTTAGGATGAAGCCACATTTGTATAACTGCTTGCTCTCACCAAGCAAGTGATACTCTACATTAAAGCAATTGTACCCTTATACTCCTAACACTTAGAAGTGTTTACAAGTGAAAGTATAGAAAAGATAATACAATTGAAGCTCATTATAAAATCTTTCAAAATAAAAAGAAGGGTAATAGAGGATTTCCTTGAGATTAGAAAGTTTAGAGTATTCTTGGGGTTAGAAGGTTTTGAGGAGGGGAATACTTACGTTAAGGATATTGAAAGTTTATTCCCTCATTGAGCAAAGATGTCCCATATTTTTATATAGTCATTAGAGCAAGAATTGGCGTTTGGGAATTATCTCTAATTGTTTTTGCCAAGTTTAGGCATCCAAACTATAAAAGTTCAACTGTCCGAAGTATTCCAACGATCAAAATTGAATTAGCTATTAAATTTGATGCCATAGGGTCGGATGCCCGATACAAGATTCGGGGTTCCGTACAAGACAAGTTTGGACATTCGACCGATTCTTCGAGCAGCCAAACTCTGAGTATGAATTTTTCTCAGAAGTTATAACTTCTAAATTTTGAATATTCGATTTTAGGGTTCAGGTGTCCAAAGTTGTCGATAATTTTCAAGTTATTTTTGCTATATTCAGGCATTTGAAACATAAAGTTTGAGCGTCCGAAGTTAATAGAAAAACTATTATTTTTTACTGTAACTTCACTTAATGCTAGACATCATCTAAAACTAGTTTTGGATTAAATAATGAGTCGATAAAGACATTCCAAAATTAGTTTGAGTGTGATGCAGCGAGAGAAGGAAGGGGAGGAGGAAAAGATCACCGTCTTCTCGCCATGATAGATCCTTGAATCCACAAGGAAGATAGAAAAAAAACAAACCCAAAATAAGAGAATATTATTGATAGAAAAGCTTTTTTTTTGTTACAATCTTGCGTTGTATATATAACCCTCTAATAAACTTAGAATCCTATTTGATGTAGACTAAAAATAGGACTTACACTTCACTAAGAGTTTTACTTAATATATCTTAAATAAAAAATATCTAAATCCTATTTCTTATTAGGTTATGACTGTTATTGATTTGGACCGATAAATAAACTATAATTTTGAACAATACAAAATCTGAATTATCCAAAATAATAAGAAACTTGTAGGAACCGATCTCAGCTTTCCAACTGATAGTTATTTTGCTGTATTTGGATGAATATCTTAAGAGATATGGCTTTTAGACTGTAGTTGTACGAATCTTGACAGATCTTAATTAGAGTTAGAATTCAACTTGGATTGGATCTCTAATTTTATTGTAAAAAGGATGTAGTTGTCCTACATCAAACTCCTCCATTTATAAAGAGACTTGTCCTCAAGTCAAAACTTGAACTCTTTGTTGTTGCAGTTATATTCTTCTCAAACACTTTCCAACATATAACTTGATGATGTAAACTAAAAAGATTTCTTCGAGTAACAACTTCAATACTTTGATCTCCTATTTTTCTTCAGCACAACCACTTGAACTTTTGCAGAGTTCCCTTCAACCTTATTTGAAATAAATTTTTTATACACACCAACTTATAATTTGTTGTCATGCAATGAAAGTATTCTCCGTAAGTTTGCTGACAATTAAGATAATAATTTGAATATGTCATTGCAAATTTTGAATCTTGTATAGTGATAACTCCCGTAGAAATTTTTTCTAGTTGTTCAAGAGAGTTGGCTTTTGATGATTTCAGAGAATAATCTTGAGTAGTACAGTCAATATTTTCACAAGTAGAAAACTCTTCTTTGCAGCCTTCGAGATTGTCAACTGATTCTTATGAATTCTCATCGATAGTCTCTTGAAAATTTTCTGTAATATCCAAAGTCACTTTTGTGTGATCTTCTAACACATCAAAGAAAGAATCTTTGGGGCCCTCAATAAATTCTTCACTAGTTTATTTGTCTTCCATAAAATCCATAACCTCTTCTTCGACTTGATAATTCAATACTAAAGGAAATTTACTAAGATGTGAAATTTATACCTGATGGTTGTCTCCATTGATTTTAATGCCAGAAGCCCTTGAATAAGAGATTTGTCTTACTTGATTTTGATCCCCTTTTGAAAACTTTATGCTGAATTGATGCAGCGAGGAGAGAGGGGGCACGAGGGGTCGGAAGAAGATCACGATCTTTTTCTTGATTTAGTGGGAGAAGGCATGAGAAATAGGGAGAAGATCATAGTCTTCACTTGATGCAGCAAGAGGAGGCACGAGGGGTAAGAAGAAAATCAACGTCTTCTTCTTGATGCAGTGAGGGAGGGCACAAGAGATAAGGAGAATATCACTATCTTCTCACCACGATAGATCCTTGAATCCACAAGGAAGATAAAAAGGGAATAAACCCAAAATAAGAGAATATTATTGATAGAAAAGTTTTTTCTTTTTTGCTACAACCTTGGGCTGTATATATAACCCTCTAATAAACTTAGAGTCCTACTTGGTATAGACTAAAAATAGGACTTAGACTCTACTAAAAATTTTACTTAACATATCTTAAATAAAGATATATAAATCTTATTCCTTATTGGGGTAGGACTGTTATTGACTCGGACTGATAAATAAATTCTAATTTTGATTAATACAAAGTCTGAATTATTCAAAATAATAAATAAGATACTTGTGAGAATCGATCTCAGTTTTCCAATGGATAGTTATTTGCTAGATTTGGATCAATATCTTAAGAGATATGGCCTTCGGATTGTAGCTATACGAATCTTTACGGATCCTAATTGGAGTTGGAATTCAACTTGGACTGGATCTCTAATTTTACTGTGAAAAAAGATATGGTTGTCCTACATTAGACCCCTCTACTTGTAAAAGACTTGTCCTCAAGTCAAAGATTGGAGTCTCCGTTAGTGCAGTTGTGCTCCACTTGAACTCTTTCCAACATAAAACTTGATGATGTAAACCAATAAGATTTCTTCGAGTAACATCTTTAGTACTTTGATCTCTTATTTTCCTTCGACATAAACCATTTGAACTTTTGCAGGATTCCTTTCGACCTTATTTGAAATAAATTTTTTGTACAAACTAACTTATGATTTGTTGTCATGCAATGAAAGTATTCTTCGCAAATTTGCTGACAATTGCGATAATAATTTGAATATGCCGGTGCAAATTTTGGATCTTGTATAGTGATAACTCCTGTAAAAATTTTCTTTAGTTGTTCAAGAGAGTTGGCTTTTGATGACTTCAAAGAATAATCTTGAGTAGCACAGTCAATATTTTCACAAGTAGAAAACTCTTTCTTACAGCCTTCAAGATTGTTAACTGATTCATATGAATTCTCATAGATAGTCTCTTGAAAATTTTCTGTAACATCCAAAGCTACTTTTGTATGATCTTCTAATTCATAAAAGAAAGAATCTTTGGGGCTCTCAATAAATTCTTCACTAGTTTGTTTCTCTTCCACACGATTTACAACATCTTCTTTGACTTGATAATTCAATATTAGAGAAAAGTTACTAAGATGTGGAATTAATACCTTATGGTTGTCTCCATTGATTTCAATTCCAGAAACCTTTGGATGAGAGATTTGTTTTACTTGATTTTGGTCCCCTTTTGAGAACTTTATGTTGAATAGTTTAAGCATCTTCGGGCATGAGTGAATTTTTGGTTTGTCTTCACGTGTTCTTTGGACTTGAATTTGCTTCCACCAAGATGAAGCATAATCATCAAGCTTGTATTTTACAATTTTCACCTTCTTCTCTTCAGGAATCTCCATAAACTTAAAGAATTTCTCAACTTTATCAATCCAAATAAATAAATTCTCATAGGCATGAAAGTATGAAATATTCACCTCACCATGGTTTTGACTTTCATGAATAGCTTCGTCTGTTGATCTTCAAGACATCGGACCGCGAGCCTCTTCGACGATCAATTGATGAACTTGGTTATTAGTTTCAATTTGTTTCAAAACTTCATACTTCCTAGTGATAGAAGCAAGAAAATTTTGTTTAATCAAATTTCGAATTTGATAATCTCCTAGATCACTGTTTATGGAGTTGTCGTCACCAACTACAATTAATGGAGTTGAGCTCAGGAATAATGTCGCTCTGATACCACTTGATGCAGCGGGAGAGGGGGCACGAGGGGTAGGAAGAAGATCACCGTCTTCTCACCACGATAGATCCTTGAATCCACAAGGAAGATAAAAAGGGAACAAACCCAAAATAAGAGAATATTATTGATAGAAAAGTTTTTCCTTTTTGCTATAACCTTGAGCTGTATATATAACTCTTTAATAAACTTAGAGTCCTACTTGGTGTAGACTAAAAATAGGACTTAGACTCTACTAAAAATTCTACTTAACATATCTTAAATAAAGATATATAAATCCTATTCTTTATTGGGCTAGAACTGTTATTGACTCGGATTGATAAATAAATCCTAATTTTGATCAATACAAAGTCTGAATTATCCAAAATAATAAATAATAGACTCGTGGGAATCGATTTCAGGTTTCCAACGGATAGTTATTTGCTGAATTTGGATTAATATCTTAGGAGATATGGCCTTCGGACTGTAACTGTACGAATCTTGATGGATTCTAATTGGAGTTGGAATTCAACTTGGATTGGATCTCTAATTTTACTGTGAAAAAAGATGTGGTTGTCCTACTTGATATGTTAAGTAGATTTGTCTTACTTGATTTTGATCCCCTTTTGAGAACTTTATGTTGAATAGTTTAAATAGCTTCGGCCATGAGCGGATTTTTGGTTTGCCTTCATGTATTTTTTGGATTTGAATTTGCTCCTATTAAGATGAAGCTTATCCATCAAGCTTATATTCAATAATTTTCACTTTCTTCTCTTCAAGAATCTCCATAAGTTTAAAGAATTTCTCAACTTTATCGATCCAAATAAACAAACTCTCATAATTAAGAAAATATGGAATATTAACCTCACTAAGGTTTTGATTTTCCTGAATAGCTTCTTATGTTGATCTCCAAGACATAAGACCATGAGACTCTTCGACGATCAATTAATGAAATTAGTTCTTAGTTTCAATCTGTTTCAAAACTTCATACTTTCTAGTAATAGAAGTAAGAAAATTTTGTTTGATCAAATCTTGAATTTGATAATCTCCTAGATCATCGTCCATGGAGTTGTCGCCACCAATTACGATCAATGGAGTTGAGCTCAGGAATAATGTCTCTCTGATACCACTTGATGCAACGGGAGAAGGAATGGAAAGAGGAAAAGATCACTGTCTTCTCACCATGATAGATCCTTGAATCCATAAGGAAGATAGAAAGGGAACAAACCCAAAATAAGATAATATTATTGATAAAAAAGCTTTTTTTTTTGTTACATTCTTGGACTATATATATAGTCCTCTAGTAAACTTAGAGTCTTACTTGATGTAGACTAAAAATAGGACTTAGACTCCATTAAGAGTCCTACTTAACATATTTTAAATAAAAATATTTAAATCCTATTCCTTATTGGGTTAGGACTGTTATTGACTCAGACTGATAAATAAACCCTAATTTTGAATAATACAAATCTAAATTATCCAAAATAGTAAATAAGACACTTGTTGAAACCGATCTCAGTTTTCCAACGGATAGTTATTTACTGTATTTGGATGAATGTCTTAAGAGATATGACTTTCAAACTATAGCTGTAAAAATTTTGACGGATCCTAATTGGAGTTGGAATTCAACTTGGATTAGATCTCTAATTTTACTGTAAAAAGGATGTAGTTGTCCTACATCAGAGTGCTAATTAAAAGCTCTAAAAATTAATCTTAAAATAAATCCTCAACTTGATTAAAATAAATAAAAATCTAAATCTAGTCAATATCGAACTTGATCTCTTGAGGCTTATTCAAGCCATTTTCAACTATTCAAGTTTTGTTTACTGATCCACTATCATGCCTTATCTTCAATGTTCTCTTCAAGTCCATTCACACTGGACACTTTCGAATGGACTTAATATGTATTTCAAATTTGACTTAACTATAAGTTACACATATTCAATATATAATCAAATATATGATTTGGTTATCATTAAAACTATAGAAAGTAATACTTTTTTAAAAAATAAATCTAGGGTGTTAATGAGCCAAGCTTAAGCAAGTTGATCTCTCGCTCAAGCTCAACATGTGACCAAAAATATTAATTTGATCTTAGCTTAATTTATCACGTAAGATCAAATAAATTGAACTCAAATTTAAATGTTGTAAATTCAAATTTTAATAATAATTCTTAGCTAATTGATATAAATTTATTTTTTAAAAAATAATAAATTACCATTTGAATATAATGATTTTCATGATTAATTAATAATTAACCTTTAAGATAATAAAACAATAAATATAGAACATAAAAAATAATATAAATAACTTTAAATAATAACATAAATAAATATGTATTTCAAATAGCAGTAGTCCTAACAATTTGGATTTACGGGTTGGATTCGGGTCGGATCAAACTTATAGTACTACACTAAACGGGTCAACTTGAACTTAATCCATTTATTAAGTGGGTTAGCTTTTTGAAGTTGAACCCGATCTGATTTTTAGATAGATAACCCGATCTGATCTGAATTGACTCATTTATTAAATAGGTCAAATTCGGATCATGACTAGATTTGACCCTAATTAACCTATTTAATTAAAAATATCATAATTTGATTGACTCGAATTGGTCTAATTTGCTAGAATCAATTCAAAATGACCCAAATGAAACTAAGTCAATCCAACATATCTAATTGATATTAATAATTTTAACATAATTTAAATAATTTAAATAATAAATGATTTTTTAAAAAATACTAAAAAAATTATAAAATAAAATATTAAATAATTTTAATTGGCTTAATTAGTAAATAGGTTGACTTGACTTGATCCAACCCATTTATAACTTGATAAATAAACGGGTTAATCAGATCATAAATGGGTTATGAGAGTCATAATTGGGTCAACTCAATTACGACCCGAATTCGATTATAACAAATCCAAACTTGCTTAATTCAGGTCGGATTAAAAGGTTGGGTCATATATTGCTAAATTTAAATAATAAAAATAAAAATAAAATACTTATATTATTTTATTTTATATTAATAATTTTATAAAAAATTTTAAAATTTAGCTCTCAATTTAGAAAAAAACATAAAAATTATATATATAATATTATTATATTATATTAAAAAATAAATCGAACTCTCCAATTCGAAAAGAGAGACTTGAGCTCGAGCTGAAAATTAAACTTATTTTCTTAACAAAGCAAATCAAAATCGAGCATCTCTCAAATTTCGAATTAAGTTGGTATTCCCAAATAAACTATTTGAGGATTGGGCTTTAATCGAGCCTAAGCTCTATATTAAATTACAAGTGTCATCCTCTTTTTCTTTGTTAGTATTACAGTTAAAAAATCTTACACATTAAATTTTAACTCGATAGTTATATTTATTGTTCGATTGAAATTAAATTTATTAATTTATTATAGTTTTTACAAATAGACCGAGTTAGAATCATGTCAACAGCGGGCGACGGAAAGTGAAGCTTCGATTCCCTTCTTAAATGAAGGGATTTCTCCCGGTACATCTCCTCTCCGCCAACTGCCCAATTTCTCCTTCGAATCATTTATAAAAAGCTCCGAGTTGGTGCCATCAATTTACAGATGGAGACCGTACGCGCCCGGTGTTGACAGCAGACAGCTTTGAAAAAATAAATCGAACGAAGCGAAACGTGAAGCCGGTGGCAAACTGAGCATGGACTTTTTCTCATTAATTTGATCGCGCCAGTTTCTTTTCGCTTTCGATCGAGATCGTAATCTCGGTCGGTGCCATTTAAATAGAGTTAAAGAGGCTTTTAATTAGGGTTAGGCAACTCTCACCGAGAGTAATTTAGATATGTTTTAGTGATATTTTATATAATAATATTTTAATTTATAATGATATTAATAATTTCAATATAATAATAATATATTTAATAAAAAAAAATCAATAATAATTTATATATTAATAACCATATTTTTGAAATATACTTTTATGAGCGCTGTTTACAAATTCCTCTTACTATATCAAATCGCATGTAATTAAAGAAAATCTATTTCACGTTCAGTTAAAATTTCATCATCATTCTCTGCTTAACTCAGCCATTAATCAAAATCATTTGACGATTATTGCAAGCCAGACCAAACCGCCCTATATTTTGTGGCTTGGCTGGTTGATTTGATCAGGGTTAACCACTTGCGGCATTGGTTAAGCTCGATTTCGTTGTCATGTCACAGGAAATATGAGAAGCATGCGCAGCAAAATGAGATGCATTTAATATATAAATCAAACAATTTACCCATTTTTTGGTGCAGACAAGATTGCTTTCTTAGATTCGGTTGGCATCTGTCTTCTACCACGACAACAAAAAAAATAAAAAAATAATAATAAAAAATAAATATGAAAAATAAAATCTGTCTTCGCGGAGAGCTTGAGTGTTGTAGCTTCTCTTCTCTCTCTTGTTTCTGGTTTCGTATTGCATATATACTTCATTCTACACTTTTTCAACATAATTCGACAACTTTGCTTGCCAAATTCTCTTTTGCATTTTTTTCGTGTTTTCCCTTTAAAAATATTGAATTAGTATTTATATATGTATAAACTTTCTGATTACTATTTTGATTTAAAAGAGTGAACGTAAATAGAAAATTTAGAGGGATATACATATTAATTCGGCATTTTTCAAGCACATATTTATAAAAATTCTTTTTTTTCCAAAGTCTATTGTAAATACCTCCCTAAAATCTTTTAAACTTTTACATACCTATAATTTTCGGTTATTATATATATATATATATTCGAGTTAAATTAATCTCATATTCTAATAATGTTCATTAGATCAAGTAATTGATCGTTGTTTTTACCCAAAATACACCTCAACTCTTTAAACTTCCACTATATAAGTCACACGTGTGCACTACAAGTGCTGAGGACTCATTGGCAATTGAATAAAAAATTATGAGCATGGGGCACCAAATACTATAATTAAAAGCACTGATTAGGCGATTAGATGCTCGCCCGATGGTTAATAATTCTTTTCCATCGTCCAATTGCCATCTAATTATGTTTGGAAATTTTGATTGTTTCACGATAGATAATGTATTGCTGACTAGTGTAGATTATTTCGAACTATTATAAAACTCGTTTGGTTTGTCGAAAGTAAAAAAAAAAAAAAAAAATTCGTTTATTTTTTTAAAAATAATTTTAATAGAAAAATTAACATCAAGTTTATTTTATTTTCGTTTTTTATGATATTGTCTAAGAAGTTGAATTTTATTTCAATCAATTAATTTTATTTAAAAGGTGTTTGATTCTTCGAAAGTGGTTGTAAATATACGAAAAAAGAAAAACCTTTTCACTTTAATTTTTTTAAAAAAATTATTAAAAATCAAAATTAATTATTAATATATAAAATATTATTTATTTTACCGGGCTAAAATTGGCTTTTCCGCTGCATACGCAAGCCACCCCGACCGCGTTTCGAAGTTGTTCAGCTCTAACAAATCCCAGCCCAACACGCTGTACATGCCGCCAAAGTTTTCGGTCACGTGCCACCAAAAAATCTGCAGCTTTCATCTATTTTTCAATTATTTTCTGCCGCCGCGTCGCGCCAACACGTCATTAGACCCGTTCGTCCGCTTCGAGCCCATTTGCGACGCACCCGACCAACCGACCCTTCACCGGGGGCCCGCCTGGCTTTCGGCTCTGCCCTCGTTCCGCTGTCCTGCCGGACCACACTTACTCACCATTTTTTTAGATTCACCGCTCCACCAACCTCCGTCGTAATGCATATAATCAATCTGGACCGTTCAGATATTTCTTTATGCTGCTGTCTTATTTGGTGATTTTGCATCGTACCCCCTGAAAAGTATCATATGTTCCATCCCACTTAAAAAAAATAATTTTATGCGTATATCTTTATAATTATCATATTTAATAGCACTAGCATTGAAAAGTCTACTTAGCGAAATACATGTAATTTCAGTGAATTTTGAGGAGATTATTTTTGTGGATTTGAAGTGTGTATACACCAATTTGATTGCTATAGCGGTGGTCAATATACAAGTTCCCAACTTTCAGAAATGTTCATGAAAGATAAACTTTGCTTAGAATACAAAGTAGTATTGAGTTTTAGGTGTTTTAAATTTGAATTAGAGTTTGAATTAAAGTAGGAATCCAAAGTTGGATTTAGATTTATGATTGATTTGTAATATTAGGAGTTATAATTAGAATAAAACTCAGATCCAATAAGAGTCTATAAATATATTATAATATATAGAGCTTAGGTATGACATAGTATTGAGGTTGAATTAGAGAGAAATAGAGAGAGAGGAATAGAAAAAATAGAGAGAAGAGAAAGAGAGAGAGTGTCGGCTCTTATGTGTGAGTCTTTTTAGTGCTTTTCGGTGGTCTCTCGTAGTGGTTCCTCATGTTGCTCTTTTAGAGATTCTATCTGAAGTTGGAGGCGTTACCGAGACTTGATGAAAGAGTTTAGTTGAGTAAGAAAGAGTGAATTTTTTTTTTATAGACTCTTGTAAAAGCCTTTTCTTTTAATAGTGGATCTATCGTTGTGCTTTAATTTGTTATTTTTTTATCTTGTATTACTTCTTATTTTTTATATTATTTAAGACAAGATAATTCGTGAACCTTCCGTTGCAAATCTCAACAGGGGAGAAACGCCACTTTGTGATTTTTTAAATAAATATTTATAATTATATACATTTTTACTACTCATTAGATTTTGGTTGTAAGCCAAATGTATTAATTTCAATTGAAATTATAATAAAAACTTAAAAAATATTTTAAAAAGTATTAAATATATGAAATTATCGAAACGGTTAAAATATGTCAATTTTCATGTCGCTGAAATTGATATGAAAATTGAAACTTGAAACAAAGAGAAATACCTATAGTTAATATCCTCCACGTGTAAAAAATACAAATAAATTGTTGGACTTAATTTTTTGAAAAAAAGATACACAAGAATTCAAATTCAAACAAGTTAAATAAAACAAAACTAAGAGTATAGAACAAATAATACAATAAATTCAACACGCTAAACAAGCCAGGATCGTGAACCACATGAGACATGGTTTTAATTTAATACACCTCGAAAGTGTATTAATTTAAGTGGAAAAATTAAGATCAGCCTTATTAGCCTTAATACCAAAATTCGGACTAAACAAAAAATTTGATTAAAATTTCAATCAAATTTAATCTTTCTTTTCATCGAAATTTGGATTCAATTTAATCAAATCCGTGTAAAGATAAATTTAATTCAGATTTTAATCGTCATAATTAAACAAATTATATATAATTTTAACTCTGATCATACTACACGAAAGATCATAGGCTTATGAAAAAGTTTCCAAATAATCGTACCCATAAGGCCCCTTGCAGTACCGCCAAATTTTGGATCCTTTATCAGTAATATCTATTAATATTATTGTAATTATATTTATATTATAATTATATCTTGTAATTATTTATATTATTAATTTTTTTTAATAAAAAGGACCATTCGTATTTGAAAGTTAGAGAGCTTTTTAGTAAATATAAAATTATCAGGAGGTTTTTTGATACTTTTCCCTCAAATTTTAACCGCGGGTCAACACAGCCATCAAATTAACCAAAATAAAATTATTTTCCAATAAGTTTGTCGACTGCGAGGCGGACTGAGCGGTCTGAAATCAGGCTCACTGAGCTAAACGAGAGGAAGAACCCTCTCTTTATATATGGGCGTTTTCCTGTGATGCTTCATCTCCGCTCTCACTCAATTCTCTCCCTCCCTCGACGATCTCGGCCGGCCGCGGCCCACACCCGCGAACTCTCCGGCCATGACGGGGCCGGCGAGGCACCGCCCGGAGCCCTCACGGTTGCCGGCAACGGCCCCAACGCCGTCGCAGAGGGTTCCCCTCCGGCGGCTGATGCGGGTGGCGACGGTGGCCAGCGGCGTCCAGTTCGGCTGGGCTCTCCAGCTCTCCCTCCTCACCCCCTACGTACAGGAGCTCGGCATCTCCCACACGTTCTCGAGTTTGGTCTGGCTCTGCGGCCCCCTCTCCGGTTTCATCGTCCAGCCCCTCGCCGGCCACATGAGCGACCGCTGCCGGAGCCCCCTCGGCCGCCGCAGTCCCTTCATCGCCGCCGGCGTTTCCTGCATCACCCTCGCCGTGCTCCTCATCGCCTTCGCCGCCGACCTCGGCCGCCTCCTCGGGGACCCCCTCGCGCCGGCGAGCCGCCCTCGTGCTATTGTGCTGTTCGTGGTAGGGTTTTGGCTGCTTGATGTTGGGAACAACGCCACCCAGGGGCCGTGCCGTGCCCTCCTCGCCGATCTCTCCGGTAATTGATTGATAAACTTTTGATCTTTTTCTTCGATTTGCATCGAGATTGGCGATTTTGGGGAAGTGCGAGGTTGACGCGGCGGGCCCGCGGGGGCTGGTGTCGACTGTCGAATGTGATCGGATTAGAGGTGAATGGGGCTAATAATTCATCCGCGTTTTTCAATTTAAAATACAATTTTAAATTTTGTGGACACATCGCCTTCTTCTGGATGCCTGGTGTCCTGTACATCTGATAAATTAGTTTAGAATAAACCTATTAATTTTTCCCACTGAATTGAATAAGATATTAGCAGAATGGTTGGATACTTGGATCTAGTATTTGCACTTCAGTGAGATAAATGATAGAATGGAATCATACTTGAAAGGCTGAAACTTGACATTCGATTCTTCGTACACAGAAGAGCATGTTTTTATCATGTCAGTGGATTTGCAAGTGAATTTCCCTTTTGCCGTTCTTGGATGAAAGTGTATTTTATACATGACCAGTTCTATATTAGTAGCGTGCAGTCTTTTGTGAGTCTTTAGATTTCTGCCTTTCTGTCATGATCATTTATTGTAGCTATATTTCATTTATGCTTTCTGTTTTCTAGCATTGACGAAGCTGCACTTGGATCATCTGCACTATTAACTAGATTTTTCCTGAAAATGCTCTTTGGTATTTAGAATGTTACTGAAGGCCAAAAAAACCTTTGATATCCTTTACAGCACAAAATTCACCTTCTTCTAATCTTTCTTGCAAATAGGATCTTACTAGAGTTTTGTGGTGCAATTTTTTGTTCTTCCAGGGGATGATCACAGACGGACTCGGATAGGTAATGCTTACTTTTCACTCTTCATGGCACTGGGCAATATTTTTGGGTATGCTACAGGATCATATAACGGATGGTATTCGATTCTTCCATTTACTTCTACACAAGCTTGCAGTGTAAGCTGTGCCAATCTGAAGTCCGCTTTCCTCATCGACATCGTTATTCTTGTGATCACTACTTATTTCAGCATAGCATCAGCCCATGAAGTTCCTCTATCTTCAATAGAGGCTTCACATTCTGATGAACTACAGTTGGGTAATAGTCAGGAAGCCTTCATATGGGAACTGTTTGGTGCTTTTAGATACCTGACGCCATCAATCTGGATAATTCTCACTGTCATTGCACTTACATGGATTGGATGGTTTCCATTTACTCTGTTTGATACTGATTGGATGGGCAGAGATATCTACCGAGGAGATCCAAATATAGGGCAGGCTTACCATTCTGGGGTGAGCATGGGGGCTCTTGGTCTGATGTTGAATTCTGTTGTTCTTGGGCTGACATCAGTGGTAATAGAGAGACTCTGTAGGAAGTGGGGAGCTGGTCTTGTTTGGGGAACTTCAAACATCATCATGTCTATTTGCTTTGGATCAATGCTCATTATATCATATGTGTCAAATAATATAGAGTTTCCAAGCAGCGGCAATCCACCGATTGGCATTATTATTGCTTCACTTATAGTTTTTACTATCCTTGGGGCACCATTGGCAGTAAGTCACTCTCTTTCTTCCTTGTTGGAGACTAGCATCTAAATCTGATCATATCTGCCTAAACTATATTTTCTTTGTTTTTTCACAGATTACCTATAGTATTCCCTATGCAATGATTTCTTCTCGAATTGAACCTTTGGGCCTTGGCCAAGGTGGGTGCTTAGTATATCTTCGACATAATCTCTTCGTTATTATTTGCTATGTTGCTTTTTGTGAGATATTATTTATATTGTCCACCTGCAGGCTTGGCAATGGGAATTATGAATCTGGCAATTGTGATTCCTCAGGTATGAACAAATCATGCAAATATCTTCCAGTATTCATGAGTTGATTTTCAGTCCTCCATGATGCATTAAGCAGTGTAGTTGAAGTCTTGCATTTGATCATTAAGAGCATGACAGACCCTGGTTACATTGTCAAAACCTGATCTTGAACCAGGCCAACAGCACATGAATCACAAAATTCAAGATCTGCACCACAAGTAGAAGTTCATAAGTTGATCAAAGTCAAACATTCATATGAAGTTTATATAGATTAATAATAATAAAATATGTTATTTGGACCATATTCCTTACACATATTTAAGCATCAACTGCAACTGTGGGCATGCTAACGTGCTTCTCAGAGGGTCATTTACAATTCCAACTCAAAATGCATAGTGGAGAAAAGGATTGCTTAAATATCAGGACCCATTCTAGATAGAAATAAGAATATTTTAATTCATTTTCATTTCCCTATGTCCTAAAATGTCAAAGTTTGATCATTTTGGGATGGACCTTGTAATAAAATCTTTAACTAGATATTGCTTGGATATCCAGTTCACCTAATTAAATAGGACTCAGTTGCTAAAATTCCACTTGCCTCCAAAGTAGGTTGGGTTCCATTCTGGCCTTCAAGCACATTCAGATTTAAGCGTCCTGAAAGCTCCAAATAAGTCAGATTAGGTTGTGTCCTTCAAACACCTGAAGATGTGAGAACTAAATATGTATCACATGGTAACTGAGCCACTTTCGATACTTGTTAATTTTGAGCTTCCGATGAAAATATGCTGGATCTCATCATAAGCCTTGCTCATTAAATATACTGCATTCAACAAAACTGAACAATGCAATCGCTTGGTGAACAAATATTGCTGCTTCTGCTAAATTCAAATTTGACTCCTGTAACTTGTAGAAGTTCTTATTCATTTCCTTGGATATAAGTTGGGGCCATTGCCCTCGATTATAGTTGATAGTGGTTGTGAATCATTCAAACCATTAGTTAGCTAATGGTTAGATCTAGAAGATAGTCCTAGAAGTATCCTCTGTAGCATCATAAAAAAAAACCCCTCAGGGGTAGCTTCTGCTTGCAATATATAGTAGATGTCCCAAATTGAAAATTGGCAATATGAATTTCTGTGCACAATGAAATGTAAAATTTCAATTAGGCTTTGTGTACTCAAAAACAATGTGGATATCATGAGCCTGTGCTGGGAAAACTTTTTTTTGCAATTTTTTCTATTAAAGCTGGAAATGACCATGGGAGACGATAGGAAAATTGCACTTGAAAGATGGCTTCTTCCAGTAGATTTTCCAACTAAATTTAACTTGTACAACTAATGTTTAAGCATTCAAATGGGCCTGGTCCCGCCTGAAGAGTTGGTGCAAATGATCTTAACCCAAGACAGATCTAGGCTTAACTTTCAAGATTGTAGGCAAGGTTCCAGCTAACCGGCCCATTGGCTCCCCTAGATGGGAAAGTATTTTGGAGGGAGGAAACTACCCTTGATTCCGTGGCGTTTAGAGGATGATGATTCACTTTGTCTGTGTTTAGTTCTTATCTGCTAATCATGAAATTTTTTGAGGGGATGTTTGTTGAGTTCTTTACAGGTTTACTTATCTGACATAAACGGAGATCTAGTCAAGTGTATTTCACTATTGGTGTTTTAAAAGGATATATTCCCATCAATGTTATCGTCTTCTCATATCATTCCCTCCATTTGTTTTCTCCGACACCAACAGAAATCTATAGCTATATGTGTGTGAGATTTGTTCAATATTATGACACCATGTTGTAGGGTGCTGGTAGCAGCATCTCTCTCTCTCTCTCTCTCTCCCAATGCCCTATATTCATTCACATCAATTAGAGACATGAAGAAGAGAAAGGGCCCTCTTTCGGGAAAAAAGAGAATCTCAAGAACGATTTCTTACCTTCAAACTCGTAATAGAGCTGATTCCTCATTTCTAGTACTACTGAGTACTTAGACTGCTGTTCACCTTAGGAAAACCTAACCATTTACCATTTACCTGAAGAGCAATGTAGTGTGGATTGAAATGTTCCAGAAAGGCCGGCATGAGAAGGCATTGAATCGTCATGCCTCTCCCTGTGCTATTCTGAATTAATGCATATGAAAGTAGAAACACATATATCAAAGGACTTTCTCTTCTTTACAGAATTATAAAACACGACATGCTCGTAATACCGGATTCAGTTTTTTGGTTGTTATTGTTATCATTTGTTTTCATATGTGAGTTGGTGGTGAGATGGTCTAGCAAAGACCTCCAACCAAAAACCCATTTCGATATTGCACATTCCATGAGTATTCAAACTCAGGAGCTTCACTTTGGAGAGTGGTGTCTTACAACTGTTCTACAAGTGTTTTAGTGGTTATGCATCTTTTAGTACTCATTTTAGATACTGATTGAGTTCCCGCCATGGATTTTGTTATCCCAAGCAATAGTTTCCAATAATGTAGAAGGCTATTTTAGAAGTTCAATATTTGTTAAATGACACTAATCTCCTGTACCAAAACCATGGTTGTGATATTAGTCTTGATCAATTGGTCCCTCCTGTCATCACTCTTTCTTTATTAATTTGGAATATACACTTGGTTAAAATGCAATTCTTGTTCTATTTTCCCAACAATTAATTGGTATTATACTGTTTATATTGGTACTTTCTGCTGTATCAGGTGATTGTGTCCCTGGGAAGTGGACCGTTGGATCAGTTATTTGGTGGGGGAAATTCACCTTCATTTGCTGTGGCAGCAGTAGCAGCTTTTTGCAGTGGGCTTATGGCAATTATTGCTATCCCTCGATCTTCTGCTGCTGCAAAAACGAGGGGACGCAGATAAGCTAAAAGCGGTGTGAACTACACTCATATTTTTGTCATCAATATTGTGATTAAAAATCCATATTACACAGAAATGTAAATATTGTAATCTATTTAAACTTTGATGTGAGCTTTTGGTCTTTTGAGTCCATGTCCTCATTGTTTTTCAATCAATTATATGTGTAAACAATTTACAAATCAAATCATGTAAAACTTTTTTGACTTGTGTACCAATATCTTGGTATATTTTGTATGAGTTCATCACATTTATCCATGAGGAAAGTCATGTTTTCAACAGCTTTGAGACATTTTTTAAAATTTTGTACTTTTTTGGTTATTTAAGATAATTTTTATCAAAATTGAATATTGATCGAAATATGATTTTAATTAGAATTTAAATATCACTAGATTATAATTCAGATGTGGGTTTCAGTTGCATTTGGATTGCGGTTAAATTTGGTTGAAAATTGAGTTTAATTTGAATTTGAATTATTAGAAAAATTTAAGCCTAAGTTAAGTGGGTTGAGTGGATTGAATGTTTGGACTAAAATCGGGTATAGAATTTATCAAATATCTAGATCAAAATAAAAAATATAAAATCTTTGTAAATAGATTGCTGGATTAAATATACTTACAAATAGGTCTTTGAGTGAAATTTTCTTATAAAAAGGATCATGAGAGTTTTAAAATTTTAGAAAAAACCTCTGAAACTCATAAAAATATATTTTGATCCATTTTTTTGAAAAAAATTGTAAATATCTTCCTAATAAATTGACATCCATAAATAATACAAATTTTAAATTTCTTCATAAGTAAACAAATTCTAATCCAGAGAATTATATGGCAATCAAGAAAAATATTTGAAAATACAGTCCAATTACAAATCACAATACAATATGTTTCCAAAATCAAACCAATTAGAGATTTGGTTGTAAATCTTCTTGGACCCTATAAAATTGAGGGAAGCCAGCAAAAAAAAAAAAACAAGAGAAGGTTAGGAAGACATCATAGAAGAGAAATCGGAGAAGATGTCATCGTGAATTAGTAAGGTTCTTATCTCTGTGTGTTTTTCTCTTTTATCTTCATGCACTTTGACCCTTTGCTGCACTTGTTACCTCCGCTCTCATGTTGTGCTGCTTAAACCTGTATCCTGTGCTACCCCATTATTGGCTTGAATGTTCCCTCGCTGTAGAGGAGACCACGCTAGTGTCAGGTCCCCTGCTCTTGCGCTACCAACCACCTCCTTTCACCCTGTGCAGTCTTGAATAGCCCCCTCGCGTTGATGAGGCCATCTGCACTATGCACCACCACCACTTCAGGGTTCTTGCTACCGGCTTGCCCTAAGCATGTTCCTTGTTGGTAACCTAGCACAACTGCACCTAGCCGCCTGCTCTAGTGGCTTCCCAAGTTGGCGTCCGCCGTTAGATCCACCGCATGGGTCTAAGATCCATTAAAAATCCATTAACAAATCGATAAGAGTCTAAAACAATGTTGAACTTAACCCAAATCGAATAAAACTAGACTCAAAGTTAAAATTGAGTTTTGAATATTAAATTGAATTAAATCAGACTTGAATCGAAACTAGCATGATCAGTATTTGGTACATGTTTTTCTGAAAATCAATGCTAAGCTTGATAGATTGAATTTATTATCACAAGTTAAATATTTGAATTCGCTATCACAAGTTAAACATTCATTGCCAACACCTTTGATTTCAAAAATCCCAATAGTTATTTTGAGAATGGTTATTTCACGTGGTTCTCCTGATCAATTCAATATTTCCTCTATAATCATGGTAGTCAATTTACGGTAGTGACTTTTGATTTCATGTTATAGAGTATTAGTGCGAACGTAATCACCAAAGTTGAGATGATTGATTCACTATTCAAGCCAATAAAGAAGAATGATATGGGCATAAGTTTGAAGTCATCAATAATACCCTAAGTCCTAATTCACAAGAAACAAAGAAAGGTCATCGATCGTTAAGTTGAAGATGATTAGCATAAGATAAGATCATTAATTATTCCTTCAAATTAAATTGATTTAATTCAGACTTGAACTCATTTAGTCAGTTAGCCAATGTTCCTCGTTTAACACTACAAACTTATGAAGTTATCACCAATATCTTATTGACTATAGAAATACTTTAAACTCATAAAATTATAACTTACGCTTCATTGGCTATGAAGATATTTAGAATTCATGAAGTTATCACTTATATTTTATTGGCTATGAAAATACTTTAAATTCATGAAGATATAACTTATGCCTCATTGACTATTAAAATATTTTAAAATTATGAAGTTACCGCTTACATTTCATTAGCTATAAAAATGCTTCAAACTTATGAAGTTAAAACCTATGCCTCATTGGCTATGTAAATACTTCAAACTCATGAAGTTATTACGTATGTCTTATTAGCTATGTAAACACTTCAAACTTATAAAGTTATCATCAACTAAACACATCAAATTAAATGAAGTTTTCATTAATGCCTTATTGGTTAACAAAAATACTTCAAACCAAGTGAAGTTATCACTTATACTTTATTAGCTAATAGATATACTTCAAATAAAATAAAATTATCACTAACGCCTTATTGGTTAACATAAATACTTCAAAATCAAAAAGCTAGCACTAATATTTTATTAGCTAACAAAAATATTTCAAATAAAGAAATTATTACTAACGCCTCATTAGCTAATAGAAACACTTCAAAATCAAATAAAGTTATCATTAACATCTTATTTGCTAATGGAGACACTTCAAATCAAATGAAGTTATCACTAATGTCATATTGGCTAATAAAAATACTTCAAACTTCTCTTATCTTCTCCCACATCTCACCGGATGAAACCATCAACACCTACTAAGAATTTTTGAGTTGATTTTGGCCAAAACCAAATATAATCAAAATCTAGTCAGAAAATGGGATTGAATGTCATTGAATTATAGTCCAAATGTAATCTCAATTAGACCTAAATCACAATCAAATTTAACCAAAAATTGAGTTCAATTTGAATCTAAATTATTAAAAAATTCGGGCTCAAATTAAAGTAAAATGAATGGGCCAAATATTTGGATCAAAATTAGGCCCAAAAGCTAAATTGAATCATAGTCGGATATCCAGTTCTCAACTGATTATTCGGTCTGACTATGCGAAACCCTACCTACAGTTAGTTGTTTAGTTTCAATTGGACATCTGGCACTCTGTGTGAACCCCACTCACAGTCGGTTTTTTGGTTCTTAATCGATCATTTGACTCAATTGTAATATGCAGAAATGGAAATGTGATTATTCCCAAAATCCATCAAGAATCAACCAAATTTTTTATCAAAGAAGGTGTAATATCAGAATATTTCAATCTGAAATCCAAATATGAGGTTTATGACAAGGCAATACCCATTAAATCTCCTAATTAAATTTCAATAACCAAAATTAGAGATTCTCTTAAAGCCCTATAAAAAAGGGTTAGGACACAAATTTGATAATAATTTATAGACAATCCCTGGCAAATTCTGCACAAATTGAAGAAGAAGTTTGAGAAAAATCCCATCATCTAGGAGAAGAACAAGAAGGCATCAACAAAGGATAAAAAAGATGTAAGATTTTATCCTTTTCTTCGTCTTTTCTTTCATTATCCCCTCTTCTCTTTGTCCCTTGTGAGGTCTTTATTCTCTTATATTTGTTGCTATTGCTGAGCTCTCTTTCTCAAGGCTTGTAGTCACCTGCGGCCTCTTTCTCTGCCAACTATTGCATGCTCTTAGTTTGAGTTTAGATGATTGAACTTGAAAGAATTGGGCATCCAAACTCCATGATGGGCTTGTCTTTTGTTAGTCAACATTGCAACATTCGCCACTTCACACTGGCATATCTCCACCAATGCTGTGGCCACTCATGGCTCTCCGTATAATGATAGATCTCTACCAACCCAGCAACTATCTGCGGCCATCCATTTGATGGTAGATTTCCACCAACATCAAAGTTACTTATGACCCTCTGTATAATAACAGATCTCCATCAACACCACGGTCACTCCTACCTCTTCGTATGATGGTAGATATTTACTAATATTGCGGCCACCTGCCATCCTCCGTATGATGATGGATCTCCATTAATACTGTGGCCACCCATGGTCTTTCGTATGACAATGGATCTCCACCAACATTGTGACCACCTACGGCTCTCCGTATGATGGTGATCTCCACCAATATTACGATCACCCATGTCCCTCCTTGTGACGACAGATCTCCACTAATACTGTGACTACTTGTGACTCTCCATATGACGACGGATCTCCACCAACATCACGACCTCCCACAGTCTATCACATTGGCGAATCTTTATCACCATCATGGCCACTCATGGTCTCATCTATCACCATGGCGTTATGTCGAAGAAGAATTAATGATAAAAACTTCTTGGTTTGACAACAAAAATGAGAGCAAGAATAAGAATAAGAAGAAGAATAAAACAAAATAACAACAACAAAAAAAAGGTAGGGCCAGCTTACGATCTTGTTGATAACCAATCAACTTAGAGCAAGCTTATAGTCTAATCCAAAAGTCAAGATAGTTTAGGACTAGTCTTTGGTCTCGCCTGAAACTCAAGATAGTTTAGGGCCAACCTACTGTCTCACTCAATAACTAATAGACTTAGAGTCAGCTTTTGGTCTTTCCCAAAAGTCAAATAGTTTAGGGCCAGCATATGATTTCATTCGACAACCAATCCAATTTAGGGCTAGCCTATAGTCTCGTTTGAAAGTCAAACGATTTAGGACCAACTTGCAGTCTCTTCCAATAACCAATCCAACTTAGGGCTAGTTTGTAGTCTCACTTGAAAGTCAAATGATTTAGGACCAGCCTGTGGTTTTCACTTGATAACCAATTTGACTTAGGGTCAGCCTACGGTCTCGCTTAAAAGTCAAATATTTTAGGACCAGCATATGGTCTCCTTCAACAACCAATTCGATTTAAGGTCAACCTAGGATCTCACTCGAAAGTTAAAATGATTTAGGGCTAGCCTGTGGTCTCACTCAAAAGCCAATTTGAATTTATGATTAACTTGTGAGCTTGCCATAATGCCATTATGACAACTCGAGGGCTCTCTAACTAAATTAATTAATATGAATCAATCAAATTGAAGTGACTTAATTGCATTAGACTTTGCTAGAGGAAGTGAATAAAATTAAATTGACTCAAAGGGATTATTAAATTGGATTTAAATTGATCAAATAAGATGAGCTAAGACTCAAATTTAGTTAAGCCTAAAATTAAAATTGAGTTAATCGAAACTAAACTCAAACTCGAACCAGGTTAGTTTAAATGAAATTAAACAGGGTCAAATTGAGTCCTACTCAGTGTGCCAAACCTTCGACAATATTTCAAGGTTATGAGCAATGGGTGATATTACCATTCTAACCCAAAGTAGAGCTAGTTCAAATAAAACTAAATTGGGTTAAAGTGAGTTTTGTTGGGTGTACTACAAAAGCTATTGATAACACTCTAAGACTTTACTCAACTCTAAAGGAGTAGGTAATGCCATCTCAAACTAAGAAATTAATACTGATGTCTCATAAGTTATGGAATACTTTAAAATTAAAGAGGTTGATACTGATGCCTTATGAGTTATGAAATACCTTAGAGGTTAATACTAATGCTCTACAGGCTGTGGAATATCTCAAACTAAAAATATTAATACTAATATCCCACAGAATATGGAGCACTTCAATATCAAAGAACTTAATATCGATGCCCCATGAGTTATGGAATATCTTAGAGGTTAATAACAAGATCTTATGGGGTATGAAATGCCTCAAAGGAAAAAGTTAATATCGATGTCTCATGAACTATGGAATACTTTAAAATCAAAGAGATTAATACTGATACCTATGGGTTATGGAATATCTCATAGGTTAATACCGATGCCCCATGAGGTATGGAATACCTCAAACTAAGAAATTAATACCGATGCCCCATGGGTTATAGAATACTTTAAAATTAAAGAGGTTAATACCGATGTCACATGGGTTATGGAATATTTCAGAGATTAATATCGGTGCCCCACGAATTATGAAATACCTCAAACCAAATAAGTTAATACCGATGCCTCACTGGCTATATAATACTTCAAAATCAAGGAAGTCAATACTAATACCCTATGGGCTATAGAATACCTCAGATATTAATAGCGATGCTCTATGAGTTATAGAATACCTCAAACTAAAAAAGTTAATACAGACGTCTCACGGGCTATGAAATATTTCAAAATTAAAGAAGTTAATATTGATGCCCTATGGGACATAAAATATCTCAGATGTTAACATCGATGTTCATAGGTTATGGAATACCTTAAACCTAAGGAGGTTAAAACTGATACTCCGCAGGTTATGAAATTTCTCAAACCAAAGAGGTTTACACCAATGCCCCACGGGCTATGAAATACTTTAAAATGAAGGGACCGAAAGTCATCACCAGCACTCAAAGCCATTGAAAACTCTTTCATCATTTCATGTCCTACTGGACAATGCCATCAATATCTGCTAAGGATCCAGTTAAGACCCATTTGAGTCAAGGTGCCATATGATCCAACGCACTCAAAACTTCATTCTTGCTCCTCTTGTTTCTTTTCTCTTATTATTCTCATATTTTCTATAATTTTATGTTAAAATTTACTATAAAATGAGGGCATACTCTTACTTTAAGTCATGTACCTTCTTTTCAAATTAATCAAATAATACTTTCTTTTTTTTTGTATTTCTATTTTATTAGTTAAGTTTCATACTTTAGAAGATTTTTGACAACTATTGGGGTAATTAATAATAGTGGTTTGTGCTTATTAGAAATTAATGTTTCTATAATACTTGATAGCGTATTTTAAATATAGACACATTTTGATTTGTGCATCAAGGTCACTTTCCGAGGTTTTCGCTACTCTCAGACTATTGAAATTGATCCCATAAATTCTAGTAAGCCCAGTAGGACTTGATTTCTCCTCCAAGTAGAGAAACCTTGTTAATATAGGCACATATCAAAGAAAAGCTAAAAACTAATGATTAATTGAGAGAAAGAGAAAATGACACCATCAAATGATCCTCCAGTCCCAATTTGCACTATTCTCCTTGTGAAAGATCTCTAGTGTACTTCATCAATCAACAACTATCGTAGGGGTAACCGTAGTCTACATAAGCATAGATCAACTTCTCATCTCCCATTCAGGGAGTAAGGATCTCCCATCTAGGAGCCAAGGACTAAGTCCACCCAAGGAGTAAGGGTCAAACCCATTCAAAAGGACTATGGCCAAATACTATTATGTTAAACCTAGAAGACAAAACAATGATCATCACAGGGGGGCTATCGGAGTTCATATCACCTATCAAGTTGTGTTTAACTCCATTGAACTCATGCATAATGCTTATGCTTTTACCAATAGCATCACTACTCATAACATTACTAATGTTACCGCTACTACCATTGATCCAGTCACTCTCCACCTGCTCAATATGGACCAATTCCTTGCTTTCCATTTAGGAGCAAAGACTAAGTCTACAAAAGGGGTAAAGGCCAAGTCCATCTAGGGGACAAATGCCAAAATTTATTGTGCCAACCCTTGATGATGAAACAAAGGCTTCATTAACACAAACTCGAGTATCAATCTTTCAGAGACTTGATAATAGGTAAAAAGTCAATTTTGATTTCCTATAACCCACCCTATCATTAATTCAGTTACTGCTTTACCTGTCCAGTATAGAGCAACCCCTCATCTTCTACCTAGTGGGCAAAGATCAAGTTCACTTGGGAGACTAAAAGACTAAGTCCACTAAGGGGATAAATACCAAATTTGCCTAGGGGGCAAATTCCAAGTTCGCCCAGGGAGCAAATTCCAAGTTCGCCCAGGGAGCAAATTCCAAGTTCGCCCAGCTGTAAGAACTAAATTTTATTGTGTCAAATCTCAATGATGAAACAGAAGACCCATTGACACAAATTAGGACATTAGTCTTTCAAAAACTAAGCAATAGACAAAAGTTAACTTTGGAAGCCTACAACTTGCAAAAGAAAGGATCAGCAGGATATTTGGTCAACTTCGGGATGTCAGATCAAACTTGAAGCTAGTTGCTACAATCTGTACTCCACATCTAATGCTACAAGAATTAGAGAAGAACAAAAGAAGGATGCATGTTTAATGTTCTTTAGCATAGAAGAACAAAAGAGGGGAGTAATGCCGTCTTCTAATACCAGAGTAATTAATGGATAAGGAAAAGATTATTTATACTAAATCTATAGCATAGAAGAGTTAAATATTTATATGAACTTCAAAAGCACAAAATAAAAAAAATTTAGTGTATAACGGAATGTCTAGTCAAATCAAAATTGATTAGTCAAGTACATATTCTATACTTCTCAAGGAGAAAATAAATTATTTTAAAGAGATATAAAATAAAAAGTTCTCTTAATATTTAAGTGAATCACCTTCTATTTTAGAGATAAGATATCTGAAAAATATAAAGATAATGCTTGAAGATAAGAATGGTCAATGATAAAATATAGTGGAGTTATAATCCTTGCACCTCCCTTGTCCACCAACATCCTAAGTTAATTTTAAAATGCAAGCCTATAAATATTATAATGGATCTATAAGTAGCTAGAACCCTAATAGAAAAGTTACTTTAGAGATAAAAGTGCTAAAATTGAAAGAAAACTTTTTGGAAATCTCCTCCTAGAGGTAAAAGATCACCTCGAGATAAATAATGGGAAATAAAATCTTAAATTGACAAATCTCATATGAAAAACTAAATCAAGAGAGACAAACTCAAAGAGTAATAATTGTTTGGTATCTGTGAGCTTGCAAACCTTGGATCCTCAAAGAGAATGAGATTGTTAAGTCAAAAAAGGAGAAAAAGAGAAAAAATAATTAAAAAAGAAATAAAAGGGGGAGAAAATTGAATCGCATGTCAAAATTAAGAGGATTTGTCTAGTCTCACCTCGATGTATTATCGACCAAGAAAGACCACCCAAAAAATATCTGTGCATGTGTAAACATTGAAAATTAAGGTTAAGAGACATTTGAGATTAAGGCCAAGTCAAAGAAGCAACTAACCAATGAGTACATGGTGAAAGTAGCAAAATCGGGGGGAAAAAAAGGTTTTTTAAGAAAATATTGCACTAGAAAAAAGTGTAAGGGGAGGTCGATTAGTAACCCACCACATTCTGAGACAAAATCAAGTAGGATGCCTTAATTGAATATGAAAGAATATATCACCTATCTACTAAATGAAATCTCTAAAAAAAAATTTCTTTCAAAGAAACAAATATAATATGTATCATTTGCTTCTTCTAGCATCACAAATAAAAAAAAGAGAGAAAATATCACTCCATAGGATTATTTCTCTCGAACCTCATATGCCAAATTAGCGTTCTAGAAAACAAACTATCAGATTGAATTACTACAGTTCAACTAGCATCGACTTAAGTATCTACTTGCTAATTCAGTCGATCACTATAGAGCATCCTACTCCAATGTACTAATGAAGAATTCTAAGAGATTGGGCTACATCACTCCAAGTATTCATACATACCTCATGGTCATCATTGGGCCTATAATGAGGTTAATCAAATATCATCTGTGTCTTTTGACACACAAACCATATGTGTCAAGCTAGCCACAATACTCTAGACATCATAGGAAGGTGAAGTTCTTAATATAGCTGAAGTGTCCTCAAAATCAAATGAGAAACTTTCGCCAACCACTTGATGAGGACATGATCCTCAAATTAAAAGAAGCTCCACTAGAATGCAGGACAAGCCATAGTTAATAAACTGATGAAGACTAACCTCAGTTCAAGGAAAAAGGCCTATGCCATTGATTTATGCCCAATTCCTAAAGAGGAACTATGCCTAAATGTTTGCAGGTGGCAATAATAATAGAAAGTGGCTATGTTTTATTTCTGATGGAACATCAAACTATCTCAAAAGGAAATGCTTGATCAAGCATGCACTCCATATTTTTTGAGACAAAATATGAACCCAAAACCCCATCTATTTTGTGTGACAATTGAGTTCACAACCCAATCAAGTTGACTTTTTGTGATAAATCAAGTTCACTTCTTCGTGGCAAATCGAGTTCACTCCTTATAGCGAATGAAGTCTACTCTTATGGTAATTCAAGTCCATTTTACATGACAATGAAGTTGATATTTGAATGACAAATTAAGTTCACTTTTTTGGCAAATAAAGTCTACTTCTTCATGTCAAATCAAGTTCACTTCTTGTGGTAAACCAAAGTCCACTCTTGCGACAATTCAAGTCCATTTTATGTGACAATCAAGCCTATATTCGAATGATAAGTTAAGTTCACTCTTATGGCAAATCAAGTCCACTTTCTCGTGGCAAATCAAGTCCACTCCTTATGGCAAACTAAGTCTACTCTTGTGATAATTCAAGTCCATTTTACATGCAATCAATCCCATAGTTGAATGACAAATCAAGTCTATTCCTTGTGGTAAATTAAGTCCACTTATTGTGATAAATTAAGTCTACTCATTATGACAACTCAAGGGCACTCATTATGTCAAATCAAGATCACTTTTTATGGCAAATTAGATCCACCTCTTGTAGTATTACGTCTACTTCTTGTGGCACATGAAGTCCACTTCTTATGGTAGATCAAGTCTACTCATTATAATAAATTAAGTTCAACTTTTATGGTAAATTAAGTCCACTTACTGTGGTAACTCAAGCCTACTTTTATATGGCAAATCAAGTCCATTCACACATATAATAAACTAAGCCCGCTTTCATATAGTAGACTAGGTCTACTTTCATGTGGTAGTTCAAATCCACTCTAAGGACATTAATGCAAAAGGCAAGCACCTAAAAAAATTATTCACATCCAATTTCCTTATTGAAAAAACTCACAAAATGGATGCGAAGGAAGTATTCATTTGAGTCAATTTTGGTCAAAAATCAAATATAATCAAAATTTAGTTAGAATATGAGATTGAATGTCACTGGATTATAGTTCAAATATAGGTCTCAATTGGGCCTAAATGACAATCAAATTTGATCAAAAATTGAGTTTAATTTGAATCTAAATTATCGAGAAATTTGGGCTCAAATTAAAGTGAAATGAGTGGGGCAAATATTTGGCCCAAAATGACCCAAAAGCTAAACTGAGTCACAATTGAAAATCCAGTTCTCAACCAGTCATTTGGTTCTATTTGATTGTATAAACCCCTACCCGCAATTGGATGTCTGGTTCCAACTGGACATCTAGTACTATCTAATTATGCAAACTCCACTCATAGTCAGACGTCAGGTTCTCAACCGATCGTCTGGTTCAGTCACAAACTATAGAAATAAAAATGGGATTATTCTCAAAATCCATCAAAAATCAACCAAATTTTTCAATAAGAAAAGTATAATTTCAAAAAACCAAATATGAGATTTATGGTAATAAAATACTCATCAAATCTCCCAATCAAATCCCAATAACCAATTTTGGAGATTCCCTCAAAGCCTTATAAAAAGAGGGCTACGACACACAAATTTGATAACAATTCATAGACGATCCTTGGGCAAATTCTACATGAATTAAAGAAATTCTAAGAAAGATCTAATCATCTAAGAGAAGAGTAATAAGATATCAATAAGAGATTGAAAAGATATAAGATTTTATTCCTTTCTTTGTCTTTTCTTTCATTATCCCATCTTCTCTTTGTCCCCTACGAGGTCTTTGTTCTCTCATTCTTGTTGTTGCCATTACCCCCTCTTTCTCAAGGCTTGAGGCTACCTACGGCCTCGTTCTCTACCTACTATTGCACATTCTTAATAGCCCGAGTTTGGATGATTGAACCTGAAAGAATTGGGTATTCGAACTCCATCATAGGCTACTTGTTTATTCATTAATACTGCAACTATTCATGGCTTCGCACTGGTAGATCTCCAACAACACTGTGGTCATTCATGACCCTCTGTATGAAGGCGAATCTCCACCAATACTGAGATCACTCGTGGCCCTCCATATGACAGTGGATCTCTATCAATGCCGCAGTCACCTATGACCTTTCATATAATAGAGGATCTCCACCAATGCTGCTATTACCTGTGGCTCTCTGTATGATGGAGGATCTCTACCAACGCTTTGGCCACTTGTGACCCTTCATATGATGGTGAATCTCCACCAATATTGTGGCCATCAGCGACCCTCTGTATGATAACAAATCTCCACTAATACCGCAACCATCCATGACCCTCCGTATAATGGCATATCTCAACTAGCATTGTGGATCTCCACCAATACTGCAGTCACCCGCAACTATTTATATGATGGTGGATCTTTACCAACACCATAATCATCTGTGATTTAGAATGTTGGCAAATCTCCATCACTATCACAGTCACCTATGGTCTCATTCATCCCCATGGTGTCATGTTGAAAAAGAATCAATGACACAAACTTCTTAGATTGACAACTAGAATGAGAGCGAGAATAAGAACAAGAAAAAAATAATAATAAATAATCAAATATAAAGTCAAGATAGTTTAGGGCTATCCAGCAGTCTCATCTGAAAGTCAAGATGATTTAGAGCCAACTTATAGTCTCACCTAATAACCAATCGACTTAAGGCTAGCTTACGTCTCACCCAAAAGTCAAGATGGTTTAGGGCCAGCTTGCAGTCTTTTCTGAAAATCAAATGGCTTAGGGCCAACCTATGGTTTCTTTTGATAGCTAATTCAATTTAGGGTCAGTCTGTCGTCTCACTCAAAAGTCAAGGCAGTTTAGGACCAGACTACGGTCTTATTTGAAAACTAATCTAATTTAGAACTAGCCTACAATTTCGCCTAAAAGTCATATAGTTTAGCCCTAGCTTGTAGTCTTACCTAACAACCAATTTAATTTATGATCAACCTACGGTCTCATCTAAAAGTCAAAATAATTTAGGGTCAGCCTGTGATCTCACTTGACAATTAATCTATCTTAGGCCAGTCTTTGGTCTCATTCTAAAGTTAAATGGTAGGGCAAGCCTATGGTCTAGCTCTGTAACCAACTTGATTTATGGCCGGCATGTGATCTTTCCCAAAAATCAAATAGTTTAGAACTACTCTACAATTTTTTCCGATAACTAAACTAACTTAAGGCTAGCCTGGGGTCTCGTTCGAAAGTCAAATAGTTTAGGGTTAGCCTATAGTCTCATTCAAAAGTCAAAAATGGTTTAGGATCAGTCTGAAGTCTTGCTCAAAAATTAATTTAAATTTATAGCTAGCTTACGGGCTAGTCGTAATATCATTATGACAGTTCGGGGGCTCTCTAATCAAATCGATTAACATAGATTGATTAAATTAAAGTGACTCAATCATGTTAGACGTAATTATTAAAAATAAATAAAATTAAATTGACTCAAATAGACCACCAAATAGATCTAAATTAATCAAATAAGATGGGCTAAGACTCGAACTGAACCAAGCCCAAAATTTAAATTGAGTTAATTCAAATTAAACTCATACCCGAACTAGATTAGTCCAAATAAAACTGAACAAGGTCAAATTGAGTCCTACTGAGTGTGCCAAATCTTCAGCAACATTCTAAGACTATGGATAATGAGTGATATTATCATCCTGATCCAAACCATAATTAGTTCAAATAAAACTAAACTGGGTCAAACTAATTCTTATTAGGTGTGCTACAAAAGCCTTTGATAGCACTCCAAAGCTTTACTCAACTCTACAAATAGTAGTAATGCCACCTCAAGCCGGAAAAGCTAATACTGATATGTCACAGGCTATGGATTACTTCAAAGTCAAAGAGTTTAATATCGATACTCAACAGGTTATGGAATACCTCAAACTAAATAAGTTAATACCGATGCCCATGGGCTATGTAATACTTTAAAATCAAAAAAAGTTAATATCGATGCCCTATAGATTATGAAATACCTTAAATCCAAGAAGTTAATATTGATGCCCCATGAGCTATAGAATACTTCAAAATTAAATAGGTTAATATCGATGCCCTATGGGCTATGGAATACCTTAGAGATTAATATCGATGTCCCATGAGGTATAAAATACCTCAAACTAAAAAGTTAACACCTATACCTCACAGATTATAAAATACTTGAAAATCAAAGAAGTTAATAACAATGTCCTATAGGTAATGAAATACCTTAGAGATTAATACCAATTCTCTACGAGTTATGAAATACTTCAAAAAAATAAGATAATACTAATGCTTACAGGTTATGGAATACTTTAAAAATTAAAGAGTTTAATTTCATTGCCCTATGGGTCATAAAATATCTCAATAGTTAACACCGATGCCTCACGAGGTATGAAATACCTTAAACTAAAATAGTTAATACTGATATAGGATCGAAATTGACCACCTGAGATGGTAAAGATCCCAAGAAATAATCTCAAAATAATAAATCAAAAGTATGGTAGTTTAAGTGCACAATTAGATATTGTAGGAACATAACTTTCAATAGATGTGAGCCCTTATTGTTAATTATCTCGACAATTGTTAGGAACCCCCTATAGTGAGAAACCTAGTTAATAAAATACAGATACAAAAGAAAGAATAAAATATTATTTGATTAATTTTAAAGAAAAAAGATACATGGTTTAAGTAAGGGTATATCCTTACTTTATATTTTAATAAATTTAAATGTATAAATGACATAAAATAAGAAAGAAAATGGGAAGAAATTGATGTCTGCTATTGCCTTGCTCCCGTGTGTTGGACCATGTGGAGCTTGGCTTAGGCAGGTCATGATTTGATCATTGGCAGATGTTGATGTTTTGGGTCTGATGGTGTTATCCTACATGATATGAAAGATGAGGATGGGATTCTGACGTATTTCCGATAACTTTGAGCTTCAATAATAACTTTGTTATATAGCATTACTGGCAGCTTGTCGAGATTGGATTAAAGTGTTTCTAATAACTTTGAGCTTTGACCATAACTTCATGATTTGAAGTATTTTCTTTAACCAATAAGATGTAGGCAATAAATTCATGGTTTGAAGTGTTTCCGAAGCCAATAAGGTATAAGCAATAACTTCGTGATTTGAAGTATTTTCATAGCCGATAAGGTGTAGATGATAACTTCATTATTTAAAGTATTTCCATAGTCGATAAGATGTAGGTGATAACTTTGGGGTTAAAGTGTTTCTGTAGTTAATAAGGCGTAGGCGATAACTTCAAGGTTGAAGTATTTCTATAGTCGATAAGGTATAGACAATAATTTTAAGATTTGAAGTATTTTCATAACTGATAAGGCGTAGATGATAACTTCGTTATTTAAAACGAAGTTGACAAGGCATAGATAATGACTTTATTATTTGAAGTATTTTTATAGTTAATAAGGTATAGACAATAACTTTGTTTGAACAAGGCATTGTGGGTGATTGACTAAGTGAATTCAAGACTAACTTAGTTTGATTTGATTATTTGAAGTATTTTCATGGTCAATAAGGCATAGATAATAACTTTGTTATTTGAAGCATTTTCATAACCAATAAGGTGTAGGCGATAATTTCGTTTGAACAAAGCATTGTGGTTGACTGAGTAAGCAAGTTTAAGCCTACCTTAGTTCTATTCGATTATTTGAAGTGTTTTCATAGCTAATAAGGTGTAGGAGATAAATTTATTATTTGAAGTGTTTCCATAACCGATAAGACATAAGTGATAACTTTATTTGAACAAAATATTATGGTTGACTAACTAAATAAGCTCAAGCTTATCTTAGTTTGATTTGATTGTTTGAAGTATTTTCATAACTAATAAAGTGTAGGCAATAATTTTATTATTTGAAGTATTTTTATAGTTGATAAGATGTAAGCAATAACTTTATTTGAATAAGACATTGTGGTTGACTGATCAAGTGAGTTCAAGTCCTACCTTAGTTCATTTGATTTGTCAAGTATTTTCATAGCCAAAAAGGCACACATGATAACTTTGTTCTTTGAAATATTTATATAGCTAATAAGGCACATGTGATAACTTTATTTGAATAAGGCAATGTGACCGACTGATTAAATTAGTTCAAGCTTAACCTAGTTAGGTTTGATTTGTGAAGTAATTTTGATAGTCAATAAGGCGTAGGTGATGACTTCGTCGTTTGAAGTATTTTTATAGTCAATAAGACGTAGGCGATAATTTCGTTTGAAGAAGGTGTTATAGCTAACTGACTAAGTAAGTTTAAGCTTATCTTAATTTAGTTTGAGTTTTGAAATATTTTCGTAGCCAATAAGGAATAGACGATAACTTCGTAGTTTGAAGTATTTTTATAGTCGATAAGACATTGACGATAACTTCATAATTTGAAGTATTTTCATAGCCAGTAAGATATAGGTGATAACTTCATGATTTGAAATATTTCTATAACCAATAAGGTATAGGTAATAACTTTGTTTGAATAAGGCATTTTAACTGGTTGACTAAGCGAATTCAAGCCTACCTTAGTTCAATTTGATAGTTTGAAGTATTTTTATTAGCTAATAAGTCATTGGTAATAACTTCATAGTTTGCAATATTTCTATAGCCAATAATACGTAGATGATAACTTCATGGTTTGAAGTATTTACATAACCAATAAGGTATAGGCGATAACTTTATTTGAACAAGGTATTGCAGCTGACTGATAAAGTGAATTCAAGCCTACCTCAATTTAATTTGATTTGATAATCAACGGCCTCTTAGGCATGTTGTCAATTAAATTTGGAGTATTGTCAATGCTTTTGGGTTGACTTAGCTTTGAAGTATGACCGACAACTTCAAGCATGTTATTAGTTGACTCTATTTGAACATAGCATTTGGTTGACTGACTGAGTGAGTTCTAGCCTACATTTAGTTTGGTTTGATCTAAAGTTCAAACTTAGTTTGGTTTAAGTTTGATCTGATTTAGTTCAATATTTAAGACTTGAATCAATTTGATATTCAAAATTTGATCTCGATTTGAATCTAATTTGACTTAATTCAATATTCAAAACTTGATTGAATTGTGATTTACTAACCCTTTCTGGCTTCTTCTTACCAGAAACTTTTGTTGTTGGGTTTGTATTGATGCCTTATGCATGACTAGGAGAACCATGTGAAATATCTATTCCCAAAATCACTATTGATATTTATGGTCAATGTTCACTTTGTAATGATGAATTCAATTTGCCGAGCTTGACATTGATTTTCAAAAAAACATTTATGAAATATCGATCATTAACTCTAGTGGAAGCAATATTAATTTCAATTTGAGTTTGATTTGATTCAGTTCAATATTCAAAACTCAATTTTGGCTCAAGTCTGATTCATTCAATTCAAATCGAGGTTAATCTTGTGTTGGACCCTTATCGGGTCTGGATTTGGACTTTGGTTCAAATTCAAGTTGATTTAAGTTCAACTTGGTTTCAGTTCAAGATTAGCCTAATTCTTATTTGACTTTGGATACAATTTGTCCCACTTGACTTTCAGTTTTGAATTTGATTTAACCCAATTATAGTTTGATTTGAAATTAATTTGCTTTCGAATTGACTTGATTTGACCTATTTAGAGCTAGGTTTAAACTGATTTGATGTAGATTAACTCAATTTGGATTGAGCCTAGTTTAACTTGAGTTTTAATCCATCTGGTTGATTAATTTAAGTTGATTTGATGGTCTATTTGAGTGAGTTTAATTCTGTTCATTGAATTTGGCTCGATCTGAGAGCCCTTGGATTATTATGACAACTTTGGGTGAGTCTGTGGACTGGCCTTAGAAGTGCAAATTTGAAAACTGATTTAAGAAGTACAAGCTCGAGGACTAACTTAGAAGTGTAAATCCAAAGATTGACTTAAAATACAAGCCCAATAGTTGACTTGATTTGACGGATATGAAGGTTGGCCTACAGTTTATTGGGTCCGAAAGCTGACCTATAGTTATGGTGGGACCAAAGGTTGACCTATAGTGTTAGTAGGCTTGAAGGTTGGTATAGTTTTGATGGGTTCAAAGACTGACATGATTTTGGCAGGTTCGAAGGCTAGTATTGTTTTAGTAGGCTTGACGGCTAACCTAATTTGACATGTGTGAAAGTTGGCCTAAGTTTAGCGGACCCGAAAACTGACCTGATTTTGACATACTCGAATGATAGCTTGAATTCAGTAGGTCCGAAGGCTGACCAATAGATGCGATGAGCTCGAAAATGGACCTATAATTTGGGCGGGCCCAAAGGGTAGTTAGATTTTGACGAGTTAGAAGGCTGGTTGAGTTTTGGTGGGTTCGAAGGCCGGCTGAGTTTTGACAGAGCTGAAAGCTGGTATAGTTTTAGCAGATCTGAAGATTAATCTAATTTTGATGAGCTCAAAGACTGATCTAATTTTAACGGACTTAAAAACTGATTCAGTATGAGCCTGAAAGCTAATTTAAATATACCAAACTCAAAAGCTAATCTAAATTTGACAAATTCAAAAATTAATATGAAATCCAATAATCCATCGATATATAAACCACATATAATTGTGATGGATAAAATTTGTCAATGCATGAAATAGTTACTGTGGCCGCGAGTATAAAAAGAATGACCGTGCCGGCATGGATGTGGCTATAACCACCCTTTCGGCTTATATTTTTCGCATATTTTTCGCGTTCCACTCTTTTTACTACAACCACCCGCGTGAGCCTTTCTTTTCTTTTCTTTTCTAATGTTTTCTTTCTTTTTTTTTAATCATTTAATTCGCTGTTACGTGTGTACTTTTTTCTTTTCTTTTCTTTTTATACCTCTCCTTTCTTTTAAGCTAGGAATAACTCCGTTAATTTTTAGGGGTAATTACCGGTGACCCCTGTAATTTGAAATAATTACCGCTAACCCCCCGTAATTTCCGTAATTATCCCCACTCCCCTCAAATTCGCCCGTATTTACCCACAGCCCCTGATTGTTATTTAATCAAAATTTTACCCAAAAATTCCGATTTTACCCCGTTATTTTTACACATACACCCCTAAAAACTTATTTTTTTTATATTTAACCCCCGGATTTCGGATTTTTTAAATAACACCCCGAAAGAACTCCGATTTACAAAAAAATCCTCGAAATTCGAATTTTTGCAAATAAACCCCCGAAATTATTCTGATTTACAGAAAAGTCCCCAAAATTCGGATTTTTGCAAATAACACCCCGTCGCGCGGGCGGGAGCGGATGAGGAGGCCGGCCGGCCGGAGGCGGAGCGGAGGCAGGCGGCAGGCGGCGGGAGCGGAGCCGGAGGCCGGGGCGCCGGCGCGCCGAAACGCGGGCGCGGACGGCCACGGCCGAGGCCGTTCCGCCCCCGCGTGCCGGGGACGGAGGCCGAGACCGGCGCGCCCGCACGCGGAGGCCGAGGCCGAGGCCGTTCCGCCCCCGCGTGCCGGGGACGGAGGCCGAGGCCGGCGCGCCCGCACGCGGGGGCGGAACGCTCTCGGCCTTGGCCTTCCGCGCCCGCGTTTCGGCGCGCCGGCCTCGGCCTCCGTCCCCGGCACGCGGGGGCGGAACGGCCTCGGCGTCCGCCTCCGCTCCCGCCGCCGGCTCGCCGGCGCCCCGGCCTCCGCCTCCTTCTCCGGCACGCGGGGGCGGATTTTTGCAAATAACACCCCGAAATATTTAAATTTACAGAAGAGTCCCCGAAATTTTAATTTTTGCAAATAACACCCCGAAGTTAAATTTGTAATTTATAAAAATTTGTAATTATTAATATAAAAAACACTAATGTCTTTTTTGTAAAATTTTATTTAAAATATGATTAAAAATATAGACTTATTTATAAAAAAAATATTGAAGGGGTCTATTTGTAAATGTACAATATGAAACTTGTAATTTTAAAATTAATTTTTAATATTTTTTCATTTAAAAATAGACCACCTTTAATATTTTTCTCTATAAATATGTCCAAATTTTATTTATTTTATCAATAAATTTTACAAAAAGTCATCGAAGGTTTCAAAATTAAAATTTAAAATTTTTATTGTACATTTACAAATAGACCCCTTCAATATTTTTTAAATAAGTCTATATTTTTCATATTATTTTAAAATTTTTAAAAAAAGACATTAGTGTTTTTTATATTTATAATTACAAATTTAATATTTATAAATTACAAAAATAGACCCTCAGATTTTTTTAAAAATATTGTAAAATTATTTTAAAATTAATTTTTAATATTTTTTACATTTAAAAATAGACCACCATTAATATTTTTCTCTATAAATATGTCCAAATTTTATTTATTTTATCAATAAATTTTACAAATAAGTCATCGAAGGTTTCAAAGATTAAAATTTAAAATTACAAGTTTCATATTGTACATTTACAAATAGACCCTTTCAATATTTTTTTTATAAATAAGTCTATATTTTTAATCATATTTTAAATAAAATTTTACAAAAAAGACATTAGTGTTTTTTATATTTATAATTACAAATTTAATATTTATAAATTACAAATTTAACTTCGGGGTGTTATTTGCAAAAATCAAAATTTCGGGACTTTTCTGTAAATTTGAATATTTCGGGGTGTTATTTGCAAAAATCCGCCCCCGCGCGCCGGAGAAGGAGGCGGAGGCCGGGGCGCCGGCGTGCCGGCAGCGGGAGCGGAGGCGGACGCCGAGGCCGTTCGGCCTCCGCGTGCCTGGGACGGAGGCCGAGGCCGGCGCGCCGGCACGCGGGCGCGGACGGCCAAGGCCGAGACCGTTCCGCCCCCGCGTGCAGGCGCGCCGGCCTCGGCCTCCGTCCCCGGCACGCGGGGGCGGAACGGCCTCGGCCTCGGCCTCCGCGTGCGGGCGCGCCGGCCTCGGCCTCCGTCCCCGGCACGCGGTGGCGGAACGGCCTCGGCCGTGGCCGTTCGCGCCCGCGTTTCGGCGCGCCTGCGCCCCGGCCTCCGCCTCCGCTCCCGCCCGCCCGGCCTCCGGCTCCGCTCCCGCCGCCTGCCGCCGGCTGGCCGACCTCCTCCTCCGCTCCCGCCCGCGCGACGGGGTGTTATTTGCAAAAATCCGAATTTTGGGGACTTTTCTGTAAATCGGAATAATTTCGAGGGTTTATTTGCAAAAAATCGAATTTCGAGGATTTTTTTGTAAATCGGAGTTCTTTCGGGGTGTTATTTAAAAAATCCGAAATCCGGGGGTTAAATATATAAAAAATAAGTTTTTAGGGGTGTATGTGTAAAAATAACGGGGTAAAATCGAAATTTTTGGGTAAAATTTTGATTAAATAACAATCAGGGCTGTGGGTAAATACGGGCGAATTTGAGGAGGTGGGGTAATTACGGAAATTACGGGGGTTAGCGGTAATTACCCCAAATTTCAGGGGGTCACCGGTAATTATCCCTAATTTTTATTTTATTTATTTTATTTACTTTTTTGTTATCTTCTCCGCCAAACCTCCTGCTCCTCTGTTTCCTTCTTCTCTTGCAACGAAGCCCTCTCATTTTCTCCTTTCCTTCCTTTCCATGGCCGAATTCGACTGGATGTTGGCTGGATCTGTAGGTGGCAGCAAGTTGGGCATACGGGATGACAGGAACATGGCTGCGGTGGGAGCAGGCCAATTGGTTCTGACGAGCAGGTGGCAACTACATGAAGCCGGCGGTGGAGCAACTGATAGACTGTTGCAGGAAGGGTTTCGACAACATGGAAGGAGGGCATTAGCTCTGGTGGTCGTGGGCCTGGACCAAAAACCTTGCAGCCACTAAGAGGAGGTTGGTAGCGGCTCAGCCCGTGCAAGCTGCATGTCGATGGTGCTGGAGCTGGACCATAAACCTTGCAGCCATCGAGAGGAGGTTGGCGGTTGCTCAGCTTGGGTGGGTTGTGTGTCAATGGTGCTACAATCCGGAGATGGTGGCAGTGAGGCACAGGAGAGTGATGGAGACGCAAGGCTGGCGAGGTTGGTGGACGGCGGAGCTCACGGAGGTGGAGGAGCGCTGGCCGGCGAAGCTCGGGCAACGGAACAAATCGGGGGCCGATGTAGGTTGGTGGGCGCAATGGAGGGCCGGTGAACGAAGATGGGAGAACATGAACACAGCGAGGAAGAAATCGCCGAGGGGCTTGGATCGCATGGGACTTTGATGAGGCCGAGCTGTTGAGATCAAACCCTCGCTATGGTTCTTCTTCACCTTCTTCAGATTCTGCTTTTGGCGTGATGAAGATTATCCTGCAGAGACAGAGATGTAAGAGGTCGTTTATTTCCGTATCAACGTTAGAATCATTCCGGACTAATATTATATAATTTAATTAAATTTTAAGTGAAAAATGACTAAAATATTTTTGGACGTCAGAGGCCGGCGCGAGCTCAACTGGCCGGCTTCTCGCGTGAGCTCGCCGCTCGAGTTGCCAGCGCGAGCTCGCCGCACGGGGCGAGCTCGTACGAAAACCCTAAACCACAACAAAAACTGAGGGTAAAATGGTTCATAAAAAATTTAAATTATTCACTAGTTAAATTAGTAACAAAACACTAAAATTTTGATCAAATTATTTTTATATATTTTAGTCCTTCTTTTAACCTTGATTTTGATTTTAATTCGAAACCAAACAGGCTCTAAAAAACAAGAGCAAAGAAGAAAGGCACTGAGAGTACAAAGCTAAGAGCTAAGTCTTACCATGTCTTTTTTCTTCTCACTTTTTTTGCTGTTTGGCTTGCTTCCCATTATCTGATGCTCTTCTCTCTTCTGTTTTGTTTCAGAATCTTGAGTCGTCTTTGTCTCCTGCTAATCTCTTTTATCTATTTTCCAGGTCCACATGGGCTTTTGTAGGCATTGAGAGGATCAAATTTTCAATTTGAAATTTGATTTGAGGATGAGCTCAATCCTTATCTTTTAATTTTTTTTAAATAATTCTGTAATCCGAAGTTACTTTGATTCTTGTGATTCGATTAGGTGTGGATGGCAATTTCTTTTTTGTTTAAATTTGTGTAGATGATGTAATTTGTTGAGAAATTTTGTTATTAGATTGGATAAGCTTGTAAAGGGAAAAAATTAAAAAATTGTACTCACTCTTGGATATCAAGTTTATAAAGGAGTTATTTGTAAATTTTTCTGAAAAATTTGAACCATATTGTAATTTCATGAATTTCAAGGGTTTTTTCTAAAAAATATTTGTTCATAAAATTTTAAAACTTTTAAGGTTCTTTTCGAATAAAATTTAAATTTATTTGTGAATAAAATTTTTCGAGAGACTTATTCGTGAAAAGTGAAAATTTTAGGGATTTATTTGCAAAAAATTTTTCAAGGGGTTTATTTACAAACCCTAAATTTTGCTAGGTTTATTTATAATTTTATAATTTTATTGGATTTTTTCATAAAATTTCAATCCCAAGGACTTTTTCATAAGAAAAAATCCGATCAAAGACCTTATTGTAAAAATTTATTGATTTAGAGACCTATTTATAAAATACTTATTTTTTTAACCCATATTTTAAATGAATTTTTGTGCTCAAGTTTGGTCCTATATTCACTCCACTCTGCTTACATTAGTTTGAGTCAAAATTTTTTAAGAATTTAAGTATGAATTGAACTCAATTTTTTTGTCAAATTTGACTATATTTTAGATTCAATTGAGCCTTATATTTGAGCCATAATTTAGTGACATATAAGTTTCAGTTTTAGTCATCTTTCAATTAAACTTGATTATGACAAAAATGATTTTAAACAATCGATACTCTACGGATTATGAAATACTTTAAAATTGAAAAAATTAATACGGATGCCTATGGGCTATGAAGTGCCTCAAAAATTAACATTGGTACCCCATAAACTATGGAATACATTAAGTCAAAAAAGTTAACATTGACACCCCACAAACTATGAAATACTTCAAAATCAAAAGGGTTAATATTAATTCCCCTTGGGTTAAGACATATATCATATGTTAACATTGATACCCAACGGACTATGAAATACCTCAAATCTAAGAAGATTAACACTAATTCCTTACAGACTATGGAATTTTTTAAATCAAAGAGGTTTATATTGATGTCTCATGTCCTATAGAATACCTAAAGATCAAGGAACCAAAAGTTATCGTAATCATTGGAAACTCTTCCATCCTTCCATATCCCAACGGATAATACCATCAACTTCTGTCGAGAATTTAGTCAAGACTCATCCGATCAAGGCACCACATGGTCCAATGCATAAGAGTGGGGTAATAGTACACATTGAAGCTTATTTCTTACTTCTCTTTTTTCTTTTCTCTTGCTATTCTCATATCTTTTAAATTCCATATTAAATTTCACTGTAAAATGAGGACATATTATTTCTTAAGTCATGTACCCTTTTCTCAAATCAATTAAATATTTTTTTTTATATTTCTATTTTATTAGTTAGATTTCTTATTTTAAGATGTTCCTAATAATTATTAGAGTAATTAACAACAAGGACTTGTGCCTGTTCGAAATCAATGTTCTCACAACATCTGATAACACACTTTAAATTTAGACCTATTTTGATTTATGCATCGAGATCATTTTTCAGGGTCTCCGCCACTCCCGAGCAGCCGAAATCGATCCCATAAGGATCAAGTCAAAATCCATCTAAGTCAGGCGTCATATGGTTCGATGTACAAGAGTAGAGCAACAACACATATTAGAGCTTCTTTCTGACTTCTTCTATTCTTTTTTTTTATTTTTTTTATATTTTTTATAATTTCATACTGAAATTTACTGTAAAGTGAGAGTATAGCTTTAGTTAAGTCATGTATTATTTCTCTTATATCAATCAAGCAATTTTTTTTTATTTTGTGTCTTTATTTTATTAGTTAGATATTTTATTTTAGAAAATTTTAAATAATTATCAGGATAATTAACAACACAGGTTTATGCTTATTGAAAATTAATATTTTCATAATATCCGATAACACACTTTAAATTAATACACTTTGATTTGTGTATCGAAATTATTTCTCGAAATCTCTACTATCGCGGGTTGTCGAAATGAATCCCATATTAGTATAAGAAAATTTATTATTAAAGTAAATTCTATCTATTATTAAAATAAATTCTAGTACATAGTGGCTCAATTCGGTAGGATAATTGGAGTTCCAACAACAAAAGAGAGTTCATTGCAGCTAACTAATGTACTAACAAGGTAAACAATTCCGAGACATAGATAAGCTTACAATTTGGGAGTTCATTAAGCCCGAGTAGAAACAACTAAATCATTCACCTCAGTAGGTGGTTGTAAATGACGGATAAGAACACCAACAACAACCTTACAATATGTTCAAATATAGATAGGGAAGCTCTTCAAATCATCCACTATTTGTAAAGCTGAAACGATAGCTTTCAGGTACGTCTCGAAACTGGAAGATGTATGAAGAGGGATTTGCGATACTTGCAGGATCTTATCATAACTGACAGCAAGTACGCCAATACTAGCAATATGCGAATTAGTTTTAAAGGAACCATCACCTAAGATATTGACAGCACATTCAGTAGTGCAGAGTAGAGATGAGCTCTCTGGATGAAAATCTTTAGGCAAGGCATAGGCACTCCGAACTAGCTGATTACAATCATGGGGCTTCACCATAACATTTTCCATAACCCTCTTACCTAATGTTTTCCAAATGTACCACAAGATGAAAGCTACTAAAGATCTAAGAAAATCTTTGTGCTGCAAAGGAGAGATGCCAACTGATGACGGGTTAAGAAGCAAACTGTGAACGTTAGCATACGAAAACTGAAAGATGCACATATTAGAAAGAAGCCCCCAAATTCTTTTGGCAAGCATACAATGAAATAAAATAATATATGATACTCACCCTCTGAATTGTGCCCCAATATGAGCAAGATGATGGAACAGAAATGTGCCTTGAGCAAAGAAATTCAGCAGTAAGCAAACAATGTTGCAAAGATTTCTATAGAAACGTTCTAACTCGAGGAGAGGATTTGATATTCCAAACAGAAGATGCAGGCCAATGTGAATTCGAATCTTGAAGGAGCACCTTGGTAGCCTCCTTAACAGTAATAGAAAATCCAGGAGCAAAGAATGAAATGTGAAGTCAACAGTTTCTATTTTAACCTTAATCCTTTTCTTCTTTAAGTTTGAATCTTCAACGAGTGTTTTCACAATCACCCCATAGGGTGAAATTAAAGATCATGAATGTTAATAATGTCCAAGTAGAGTTTAAATTTTGTTGCGAAAAATATCGATGTCCACCACAATTCACAATGTAGAAGAAGAACAGAAAAGGAGAAAAGATGGCAGATAAGAGATATATGTGGCGAAGACGATCTAGAGAATTTTGTATTGATGAGAAGAGAAAGAGAAGATTATAACGATGGAGACGAAACTCCAATATCACAAACTCTCATAAAAGACTAAGTAGCCTAACCATCACAAGACGTATTGAGAGTATTGATCTATATATCTCTCTCTCACTCTATATTGAAACCCTTACATCAATGGTGTATTTATAGATGTGGCCTAATGATATTTGAGTCAAAGTAGAAGACTGATTCAAATAAGACTTCTACTAATTTAAGTCTTCTATTAGAAGATAAATCTAGATAAGGATTAGGCCCATTAAATAACTTCCTAATATAATTAAGACTATGCGAAAAATCCGGATTCGAGACACCATAAAGCCAACAATCTCCACCTTGGCTCGAATCATCTTATTCTCTGAATTTGAATCTTCAATAGATGTCTTTGCCATTACCTCCTGCGATAGGATCAACGATCTTGAATATTGATCAAGTCCAAACAGAGCTTGAACTTATCAATCGGAATCACCTTCGTCAACATATCTGCAGGATTTCTTGAAGTATGAATCTTTTGTAAAGAAATCTCGCCGTCTTCAATAATATCCCGAATAAAATGAAATCGAATATCTATATGCTTTGATATGGCGTGGTACATTTGGTTCTTCGTAAGGTGTATGACACTCTGACTATCGCAAAAAATAGGAAGAACATGTTGAGAAAAACTAATTTTACTTGCCAAACCTTTTAGCCATAAAGCTTCTTTGACGGCTTCTATAGCTGCCATATACTCAGACTCTGTTGTAGATAATGCTACAGTTGACTGTAAGGTACACTTCCAACTAATAGGTCCTCCACAAAGAGTGAAAAGATAACCAGTGAGGAATCAGCGTCGATCAAGGTCTCCAGCATAGTCTGAATCGACGTAGCCAATAATTTTGGCCTCTTGCACTGTGTTCCTGTCGAAACATAAACCAATATTAAGAGTACCTTTGATATATCTTAATAGCTATTTCACGACCTGCCAATACTCTTTTCCTGGATTTGCCATGTAACGACTAACAATACTGACTGTTTGTACAATATCAGGTCTTGTGCATACCATAACATACATTAGACTTCCAACAACACTTGAAAATGGGATGTTCTCCATGTATGCATGCTCCTCATCTGTAGAAGGACATTGTTGAGATGAAAGCTTGAAGTGAGATGCTAAAGGAGTACTGACGGGTTTTGAACTCTGCATGTGAAAACGAGAAATAATCTTCTCGAGATACTTGCTCTGTTTGAGTCATAATTTGCCATGCTTTCGATCTCGATCAATCTCCATACCGAGAATATTTCTTACAGCACCTAAATCTTTTATCTCAAATTCCTTTTTCATTTTAAACTTTAGATCATTCAGTAGAGATATGTCTTGAGTAGTAATAAGCATATCATCAACATAAAGAAGCAATATAATAAACGAGTTATTGGCATGCATCTTAAAATAAACACAGTAATCATGTTTGCAGTGGATGAAATCTTGTCCCAGCATAAAACTGTTGAACCTTTTATACTATTGCCTTGGAGACTGTTTCAAACCATAAAGTGATTTGTTCAACTTGCAAACAAAATTTTCCTTGCCTTCTTGGATGAACCCTTCAGGCTGTTGCATAAAAATTTGTTCTTCTAATTCTCCATGCAGAAAGGTAGTTTTGACATTAAACTATTCTAACTCAAGATTATGAAAAGCAACTAAAGTAAGTAGAAAACGAATAGATGTGTGTTTAACCACAGGAGAGAAAATTTCATTAAAGTCAACACCCTCCTTTTGTGAATACCCTTTTGCAACTAAACGAGCCTTGAATTTAACACCATCTATCTCAGAGAAATCCTCTTTCTTTCGAAATACTCACTTACAACCAATTGCTCTTTTACCTTCTGGTAATTTCACCAGATCCCAAGTATGGTTCTTTTGAAGGAAATCCATCTCTTCATTCATAGCAGCTTGCCACTAAAAAGAATTCTTATCTTGCATTGCTTCTTTATAGGAAGAAGGATCACCATTGTCAGTAACTAAAACAAAAGTTACCATATCTTCAAAACCATACCTCTCAGGTGGCTTTATGTTTTTTGAGATCTTCGAAGTGGAGTCATTTCAGAAACTTGATTCTTAGAATTTTTTTGAGAGTTGAGCATACCCTGAATATCTTCTTCTGAAGGAACTATATGCTCCACCTCCATTTGCATTATATTATTGGGACCTTTCTTGAGAGATTTTAGCATAACACTTTCGTCAAATACTATGTCTCTCTCAATAATTATATTTGAAATAGTAGGATCCCACAAACGATAGCCTTTGACGCCTTTGGCATAATCCAGGAAAATACATTTTTTGGAACGTGCATCTAACTTATCCTTGACAACATGCACATAAATAGGGCAACAAAAAATATTTAAAGAAGAATAATTTGCAGGTTGACCAATCCATACCTCTTCAGGAGTCTTACAATTAATGGCTGTTTGAGGAGAGCGATTCACAATGAAGCATGCTGTATTGACTGCTTCTGCCTAAAAATCTTAATCAAGATTAGCTGTACTGAGTATATTACATGCTTTCTCCAATAAGGTTCTGTTCATCCTTTCAGCCACACCATTTTGTTGAGATTTTTCTAGGATGGTAAAGTACCGTTTGATGCCTTCATATTCACAGAATTTGAGAAATTCTATTGATTTGTACTCTTCGCCATTATCACTTCTGAGGTATTTGATTTTTCTGCCAGTCCTTTTTTCAACTGAAGTTTTCCACTGTTTGAAAACAGAAAACACTTCGGCTTTGTGATGCAAAAAACAAATCCACACTTTTCTGGAAAAGTCATCAATAAAACTGACAAAATAACGAGCACCAAATTTTGATGGAATAGGAGAGCACCACACATCAGATGAATATAATCAATTAAGCCTTTAGTACAATGAATACCAATGTTAAACTTTACCTTGGACTGTTTACCATAAAGACAATGCTCGCAGAAATTCAATTTGCATGAGTTGAGGCATTTTAGTAATTTTCTTTTGTTGAGCTTACTTAAACCTTACTCACTCATATGACTGAGACGCATATGCCATAAGTGGGTCATATCAGAAGAAGAGGCCTGAGAAATTGTTGCTCCACCTGCAACGGTTTTTCCTACTAACTCATACAAATTTCCATGCTTTAGGCCCTTCATCACTATCAATGAGCCTTTAGCAACCTTAAGAATTCCACCTTTAGTAGAATACTTATAACTAGCCGAATCCAAAGCACCCAAAGAGATCAAATTCTTTTTCAAATCAGGAACATGTCTAACATCAGTAAGAGTTCTAATAATATTATCAAATATCTTAATTTTGATTGTTCCAATTCCAACAGTTTTGCATGGATTGTTATTAACCATCAAAATCAAACCACCATCATAGGACTTGTAGTCTTCAAACCAATCCTTATTAAGACACATGTGGTAAAAAAAATCAGAATCAAGAATCCAAATATCATGATAACGATCAAAATTAGAACTAATAGAGAGACCATTACTAAAATCATCATCAGAACTCCCTTCAACAACTGATACTTGTTCTTTGGCTTGCTCTTTAGATTGAGATTCTCTTTCTTTTTTTGCTTTGAGCTTTCAACAATCGTTAATTGCATGTCCCATCTTCTTACAATAACTGCAGTTTATTTCTTTGGATTTGGATCTAGAACGACCTGTTCTTGATCTTTCTTTGGTACGATCTCTAACAATTAATACTTCTAAGTGTGATACATCCCCTCCAATCTTTTTTAAATATTCATTAGATAAAAGAGCAGCAGAAATATCGTCAAATTTCAAATCTTTCCCATACATGAGAGTAGTTTTAAGATTCTCAAGAGAAGGAGGTAAGGACAATAATAAAATAATTGCCTTGTCTTCATCTTCAATTTTAACATCAATATTTAACAATTGAGAGACAAATTTATTGAAAGCATTAAGATGATCAACTATATTCATACCTTCTGTCATTCGAAAATTGAAGAGCTTTTGCTTTAAATAAACTCTATTTGAGATAGACTTACTCATATATTATTTCTCCAGCTTTTTCCATAACTCTGAAGGTGATGTTTCATCAAGAAACGGATAGAGTACCTCATCGGTGAGACTAAGGATGATTGTGCTATGTGCGCTAGCCTTCTGGTTTTCCCAGACACTTTCGGTGACATATTCAGGCTTGATGTCTTCCAATGTGTGTCTCAACCCTTGTTGAGTAAGAATTGCACGAACTCTTACTTGCCAAATAGGAAATTCTTGCTTTCCATTGAATTTCCCTATATCGAACTTCGTAGTAGACATGTTGAACCAAGCTCTGATGCCACCTGTTGCGAAAAATATCGATGTCCACCATAATTCACGATGTAGAAGAAGAATAGAAAAGGAGAAAAGATAGCAGACAAGAGATATATGTGGCAAAAATGATCTAGAGAATTTTGTATTGATGAGAAGAGAAAGAGAAGATTACAACGATGGAGACGAAACTCCAATATCACAAACTCTCATAAAAGACTAAGTAGCCTAACCGTCACAAGACGTATAGAGAGTATTGATCTATATCTCTCTCTCTCACTCTATATTGAAACCCTTATATCAATGGTGTATTTATAGATATGGTCTAATGATGTTTGAGTCAAAGTAGAAGACTGACTCAAATAAGACTTCTACTAATTTAAGTCTTCTAGTATAAGATAAATCTAGATAAGGATTAGGCCCATTAAATAACTTCTTAATATAATTAAGACTATGCGAAAAATCCGGATTCGAGACACCATAAAGCCAACAAAATTTATCAATTAGAATTACCTTCATCAATATGTTTATTTGAGTTTCTTAAAGTATAGATTTTTTGTAAGGAAATATCACCGTCTTTAACAATGTCCTGATAAAATGAGAGCAAAAATTTATGCATTTTAATTTAGTGTGATACATTTGATTTTTTACTAGATGTAAGATGCTCCGATTGTCATCAAAAATAAAAAAAACATTTTATGATAGACCAATTTCATCTGCTAAATCTTTCAATAATAAAGCTTCTTTCACTGTTTTTATAACTATCATATTTTTAAATTCTACATATACGGTGTCATAGTTTATTGTGTCATACATCTCCGACTAATAAGACTATTATAAAGGGTGATCATTGTCAATCACTCAAATATAGTTTGAATCGATATAACTAATAATTTCGGTCTCCTAATTTATATTTTTGTCAAAACATAAATCAATATTAAAAATATTTTTGATGTACTTCAATCATTTCACAATTTATCAAACGTGGATAATCAATTGTGTTTGTGCAAAAGATACCTTATAGAGAAAAATAGATTGTAAAATGATAGTAATAACCAAATTAATTGATCGAAATAGATAGTTATAAAAAAAATATCATTTAATCATTTTTTTAATACTTTAATTTGATTTATATATTTTAAAAAATTTTGTGTAAACGTGTTTGTGGACTAGTATAAATAAATATTTACGTATATATTTATTTAAAATTAATTTGTAATCACACATATCATGTTAACTAGTTTTTTTTTTATAAAAAAGTAAAACACATTGAGATTTATGTTCTCTTCGTTTATATTGTTTTATATCAATTCACTTTATTCATATCATCTGTCTCAATTTTATAATATTTAATAATTAATAACCTGATTTTATTTGTTTAAAATAGAATATTATGATTTGCAGTGGGTCAAAGTGTCAATAGATCTGATCCGTTTAAAAATCGGATTTGAGAACATGATCTTATCCAACCCGCGTTCTAAAACGGGTCATCCATACTCGGCCCAAAGTGGGTTGAGTCGTGTCAGTCTATCGGGTTCGATATTTGACACCCTATTAGGAACTTCAACAGCACACACCAGGCGCGGGCGAAAAATACGGCCCGGCCCATTTATACCACTAATGATCTCCAAATGCACCAAGGCATGCTCCACAGCACCATTCCCCGCATTTGAAGAGTCCCACACTCAACAGTCAATATAGAGCTCAATTGTCCTATAAAACCCCCACCAATGGAGCGCAACACCTCCAGATCATTCGGGTTTGCTTGAAAAGCAGTTGACACAAAGAAGTCCAAAACCCTCCTTGAAAAGCAGTAGGCACGAAGAAGTCGAAAACCCTCAATGTGCAACACCACCCTCTCCCTCGCCAACACGCACCTCTTGAACCCCTTCTCCAAACCCCTCGTGGATCCCCACCATGACCTCCATCGATGGCCAACCCTGTCAGAGGTACACGGCCATAAACCCTAACCCTAAAATGACTTGTTTTCGTGTTATCTGTACGTTCTTTTATGAGGTTTTGCATGCATGAATTCAGGGGGTGGAGGAGCTGAGAGCCATAGGGAGGATTTCGGTGCCGACCGCGATGACTGGCCTTGTCCTCTACTCGAGATCGATGGTCTCCATGCTCTTCCTAGGCCACCTCGGCGAGTTGGAGCTCGCCGCCGGCTCCCTCGCCATTGGCTTCGCCAACATCACCGGCTACTCCATCCTCGCCGGCCTCACCATGGGCATGGAGCCCATCTGCTCCCAGGCCTCCGGCGCTCGCCAACACAAGCTCCTCGGCCTCGCCCTCCACCGAACCGTCCTCCTCCTCCTTGCTGCTTCCGTTCCCCTCTCTTTTCTCTGGCTTAACATCGAAACACTCCTCCTCTGGTGCCGGCAAGACGCCGACATTGCCTCGGCGGCTCACGTCTTCATTGTCTTCGCCGTCCCAGACCTCTTCTTGCTTTCTTTCCTCCACCCTATAAGGACATATCTGCGCTCTCAGGGAGTCACCTTGCCCATCGCCTTCTGCTCCGCCGTCTCCGTCGTGCTCCATGTTCCTCTAAATTACCTCCTCGTCGTACATTATAAGCTCGGCATCGCCGGTGTTTCGCTGGCGATGGTTTTCACTAACTTCAACCTACTTTTGCTTTTGCTCTGCTTCTTGTTTTCATCCGGAGTTTGTAGAGATTCATGGGTGGGATTGAGCATCGACTGCCTCCGAGGCTGGCCAGCGTTGCTCAGGCTCGCAGTCCCGGCGTGCGCGTCGGTGTGCTTGGAGTGGTGGTGGTATGAGCTGATAATCTTCTTATGTGGCCTCCTTGCCAACCCAAAAGCCGCCGCGGCCGCCATGGGGATCTTGATTCAGACCACATCCCTCGTGTACGTCTTCCCCTCGTCACTGAGCCTTGGCATCTCCACGCGAGTCGGCAATGAGCTCGGCGCCAACCGGCCAGCAAGGGCCCGGAGGGCAATGATAGTGTCCATGTTGCTCGCCGTCTTCCTCGGCCTCGGTGCGATGGTGTTCGCTATATTAGTGAGGCAGCAGTGGGGAAGGCTGTTTACTGGCGATGCTGAGATATTGGAGCTCACCGCGGTGGCACTACCGATAGCCGGTCTTTGTGAGCTCGGGAATTGCCCGCAAACCGCCGGATGTGGGGTACTGCGGGGGAGTGCGAGGCCGAGCATGGCAGCCAATATTAATTTGGGTTCGTTTTACTTGGTCGGAATGCCGGTAGCGGTCGTGTTGGGGTTCGTCGTCGGAATAGGATTCCCCGGGCTATGGCTCGGGCTTCTAGCTGCGCAGGCAACCTGCGCCATGCTCATGTGCTTCGTTCTGCTCCGGACAGATTGGACTGTGGAAGCAGAGAGAGCAAAACATCTAACGAAGACTTCTCCTCCTTCTGCTGCTGCTCCTGCTGCTACAGGTGATGGTGCTAATGGCACTGTTATTGATATATCTGAAGAGAATCTGAGTACTGATGAGAAGAGAGTTACATTGGAGACAGTTTCTCTCATTCCTCGTATAGGTGGTGAATAGAACTGTAGAAGTATTTTTAATTAGCTTAAGAATTAGATTATTGTAATCTCTGTTATGTGGCTGAAAAAAGTAAAGTAAAGCTTTATGTCGAGATTCCACCAGCAATGCTATTTTGTTGCACTATTTGGAGAAAAAGATTTGATCGTAGAAATCGTCTGGCATCACCTTTCAATCTTCGTTTGCAAATCCTCCGAGTCTCCTCAATGTACTCGACGAATGAAAATTGGAAATTTTCAAAACCAAAACAAAGATAATTCGATGATTTGGCTGCCAATTAAGATTTGATGAGCTCTCCTGTGTACAAAATTTTCATAGAAATGTGGAAAGAACTTTGTGAAAACATGAAAATATGGAAAAAAAATGGTAAAAATAAAACGATTTTGTTATAATAAGTTGAAGTTTTAAAAGTGTTATAAGCCAGCAAATGATTAAGAGACTAATCAAATCTCTAGGGTTATGATTAATGGAGCTTTTCTAGTCAACTAAACCACCTTTTCATCCTCCATCTCTTTGGGAGGAATCTCAATTAAAGGAGCTTTATGGTTGTTATGGAGACACAAAGGTTTAGATTAAAAATTCTCAACCACCAAATCATGTTCATCAGTTCATGTAGCTTTTGCGAGCAGATAATGTAGTTTTATGCCCTCCACCTGATCCTCTTCGTTGTATTCAATGGAATAACTTTATTTTTAAAAAATAATTTTAAATGAACTGAAAAATCTTTAAAAAAAAAAAGGATATGTTGGTAAATGTGATCGGTGTTAGTGAAGCGCGAGAGGTCAACTGAATGGTTCCACGACACATGGCCCTGATATAATTTCTTATAAATTATACACAAATTCAACGTTCACGATGAAATCAGATGTCAATCATCCATGACACCTATCATCAGGCTGTTGTCTCTACGAGAAACACAAGTCACAAAAACAGCGACTGCAACTGAGTTCTATAGGTGAATATAAGACGAGTTATTGACCGCTTGCCATGTCTGCTGCAACTCAAGTAGGCTTCTATTTCTTCCTCAGATGTCATATCAGTACGAGAATCACTCCACTCCAAGAGACTCGTGTGCCACCTTTTCGACTAGGCCTGGTGCTTGGGAAGCGCTTTAAACAATGGTTTGCATGGTGACACGTTACTGCGTTCAACCCGGGATTTCAAACTTGAGTCCGGTCCACGGACTCGGTAGCACTCCTTCTGACGATGCCTAATATTTGACTCGCCCATGCGAGGCCTTGACCGTCTTTGAAGGAGTAAGGCCCCAGTCTATGGATTGACCAAAGTGTCAATTTTTGATGGTGTGATTGATTTGATATTGATTAAAATACAGGTGTGCGATCAAATCTATCGCACAATTAATTGCTTCAAATATAGAAAATAAAATAAATAACTCGGCACTTCGAATCGCGGTTACATGGTGTTTTTTATCAATTATAATTCATTATAATCTATAATTATTATATACAATATCAAATATAAAAGTCTTTTAGAAAAATCAAATTAAAACAACAACGAACAATTGAATCAACTGATACTACTCTTGGAATTATTGCGCCTGTTTTTAAACATGTCTGGCATGTGTAAATCAGTTGATACTAGGATGTCAGTTTAGTTTATAACTCATCAATAGTTTAAATTCGGTTTGAATTTGATTTAAATTTGACTCCACTCATTTGATAACAAGCCTGATTTGAGCCGGATGTAATTCACTCCATTTCAGTTCGAAGTTCATTATTTAATTTTTTAATATATAAAAATATAAATTTTAAAATATATTTTATAACATGTAATATATAATTTTTTTAATTATTTTAATTATAATATTATAATTGATATAATTTTTTATATTTAAATGTTATTCTATCAACATGATTTCTTCAATATTCATATCTTTTAAATTATTTATATATCATTAGCATCATATAAATTTTTTAAGTTTAATATTTTTATTATAATTTTATGAATTATAATTTGTGATGTCGTGTTTGATATTTTTATATAAATTTTTATATTTTTTTAAATTATTTTAATATATATTAATAAAAAATAATTATAAAAATTATATTTGAGCCGAACTAGCTCAGCTTGAGCTTGCTAGTTTTAGAGCTGAGTCGAGCTAAACCAAACTAAGATCGATTTGACTCGTTTGCATCCCTAATTGACATCCAGATATGAACCACGAGATGTTTTATAGTGAAGTTTTGATGTATAGTTGTGTGTAGGAATGTCAATTTAATTCAAGGTTTGTGAATTCAACTTGAAAACAAATCATTTATTCAAAAAAAAGATAAATTTGGCACTTGAAATTGAGCTCATTTTCTTAAATGAGCCAAGCTCAAATTAGAACCGGGTCATTCGGTTATGACTCAATAGCTCAACTCAATTTTTTTTATTTTTTATACAAAACAATATATTATATACTACTATATTATACATAAAATATATTTAGAATTTTACTATTATGTATAGTCATCATATTTGAATGTTAATCCATCATTTGATATGACTTTTTTAATAATTAGTTTGATATTAATTAATTGTAAATAATTATTAAAATTTTAAAATATAAAACTTAAATTCAAATTTAATTTATTTGACAACCGAGCCAAGCTTGACTCAAGCAGACAGCTCGCTCAAGCTCGGTTTAGTTGTGTGACCAGTCAGCCTAGACTCCCAAGTAATCAGTATCAACGAAATAGGCCCTTGATGAAGGTAATCTGACTAGATTCATGCTGTGGCTAGTCAACCTAGACTCCCAATTAGATTTGTCACAAAATTGATCATGGAAGCAGCTTGAATTAGACAAAATGGACTCCAAACAAGTATTAAGTGCAGAGAACATAATGGCCTTTGCTACGTTGCCTGCATTCAAAATTGTTGGCATTCCACCAAAGAACAAAAAACTAGATATCACTGTAACATGATAGGAAACATAAATATAAATAATATTTGCTTTGTTTTTTCTAGTTTCAAAGAACATTGCAACTCTTAAAAGTCAGCCTCAAACATCCATGTAGAAAAATTCTCTTCAGAGAAAAAATCCATTGAAATCCACCACTTCCTATGGAAATTGAGCTGCAGACAAAACCTAGATTGTGCAAATATGTTCTCGTACCTGCTTTTGTGAACAAAGATCAATTATATCCATGGAAATAAGAAGATTACCACTGATGTGTGCAATTGCATGTTTTGCAAGGATATATGCAAAAAACTCCAAAATATAACAAGAAAACAATAGTAGATGGTGAGTCATCCACTATACTTTTGACTGTAGACTTCTACTGGTTTGAACGAGCAGTCTAAAGTCGTCAAATGGAAAGAATAGACAGACATCAATGATCGGAGGCCACAAGAGATCCACAACACAAAACAGAGAACAAAAGGAGTTTGAAAACTACTCACCAATAGAACAGGTACCCCACAAAGGCATCTCTCTCTCTCTCTGGGATACCCTTTGACTCATCTAACATGGATAAGCTCTGCATCGAGCCTGCAAGAGCACAGCTTTCAAAAGAAGCTTTTGATGCATGCTCGATCCCAGTGGCACATCACCAATGCAAGCAAACATGCCATTTCAAGCTGTACAAATTCAAAGTCAGTATAACAGTTTCAATCATTGGTCCAAGCTCCACTGATGAATGATGGGGTCTCATTACATTCTAGATAGCAACAGGTTGAGCTGAAATAAGATGTAACCATACACAACATTCTTGGACAGTATAAGATGGGAATTTAGGAACAATAAACCATCTGATGATGTCACTTGTGATGGAATACAAACTTGATCACATATGTAGGAGAATGAAGCTTACAAACGCCAACCAATAACTAAGGATGGGTGGTCAAACGTTTCATTAGAAGGCCTGATTATTTTTCTTTTCTTTTTTAAATTTTTTTCTCAATAGCGAAGGGATAGCATTTCATTAGTTGACCACATCTACAGTAATGCTCTGCTGATAAATCAGCTTGAACAGATCCCAGCAACCCTTGTGAGAAATTTGATCGCCAGATGTACACTTCCACTGCCTGAAGTTGCTGCATTAACCCAGCTAGCCTGGAGACCTGATTAGTTTGCAAAGAAAGAAAACAATCATAAACTGTCAGTTGATTCTGATATCGTGCTAGCATATCATCTGAGACTTTTAGTATAATAATTCATTGGATTCCATGCACTACAGAGGTTGGAGAAAAATGAAAAGTGGGATCCACAATGACTGCATGGCAAAGAGGGGTCCACAGACAAGATGTACACGTGGATTTGGTAAAAATTCTTTTGAAGCATTCCCGACGTAATATGAACCCCTTGGTTAATTTTGGAAGCAGATATTTAGAGAACAATGCACTTGTAATTGCCTGATGCATAGTTATCCTATGTTGCACTTGATACAGAAACAAGCAAAGTAATCATCGTGTCCCAAAGTGAAGTAAACAAGGGCAGATTAACATGCAAGCAATAAAACACTGACCATGTATAAACTGCTCTAAAGTACTAAGCCTCTCCATCAGGAGCTTCTGCAAGCTCTTCCATCTCATCCACATCATCCATGTCATCAAATATCTCAGAAGATTGAATATGATCATCTGCTGATTTGCCATATAAGCAATGCTATATTAGTCATGGTAATCTTTTTATGTCATCCACAGGAATTTTTAGGTCAAGTAGGAAAGTTTGACTACAAAAGTGTTTAGCAACAGTTCTGATGGCTCCATTCCCCATTTTCCAATGGAACCACATGGCTCCATTGAAAAATGTAGAAGAGGCCATACCCTCCTTTTACTCTTTCCTATGGAAAAAGATCCCTCTCTTCTTCTTGGATAGGAACAACCCCAATCCCTATGAAAAATTTTCCCCACGAGAATTTTATTATTCAACCAGGCCCCGCATGTCTAGTTGTATTCATGATATGCTACGAGGGCACAAGTTTAGGTATGCCACAACACAACCAGAGGAAAACTTACTATATGACAACAGTAATCCACAGCAAAAAGAACTTTAAAAGGACATTGAATTCACCTGCATGTGAAGATATATAACTTTGCATCGGCATGATGGATTCGGTTGTGGTGTCTAGAAGATATGGGAGTTCCAGTAACTGTAGGAAAGCCTCTGTTTGAGGGTTCCGATGATGAGATAAAACATAATATTGTCTTGAATGGCCTGACAGAAATAGAAGCATGCTTAGAGAAGTAAAATGGGTATTACACAAGATAACATTGTGTGAATCAACAAACAAAATACAAAAGCATGTGAGGGCACAAATCAAATATGGAGATCAATAACTATGTCAAATCATTTTCCAAGCTAAAAAACCAACATTTTTAGGTAGTAGAGAAGATTTAATTTTCTTCATGATACGCTCCAGACTTACAGATGTTTTGCAAGTTTCAGTTGATCGGAGACGTTAGGCATTTAAAATCTTCATAATATTTAATGACATCATTAGTTCAATATTTTTTTCTAAACCCAGTAATTGTTGATCTTCCCCTAGCCTACATTGATATCAAAGAAACAAACTTCAAGATCAAGTTACTAACAGCCAAATTGCAAGTCCTGTTATGCTTAAGGTCAATTCAATTGACCGACATTCATAGTAACTTGAAACTGTTTGAACCAGGCACCTGGTCCTCCAAACAATCTCATAGGTATCATTTCAAAATTGTACGAACATCAACATATTTAGTCTATCTTCCCAACTCGCTGTTGGTAGAGTGATAAGGCATTTGCTCCTAAAATGGAGGGGCAGGGATCTGAAAATGTGGATGAGTTAGGTAAAATGAGGTGGTTTATCCATAGATTTCAAGAAAACATGTTTAGCCTCTCTTGGCTGTCACTTTATTAACCAGCTCCACAGCTTCAGTAACCATGTTTGCAGTTTCAGCATGCCTATCATTGCTATACTCATCCATAGTAAGTGATCCACATTTATATAAGAAAGCATAACCAACTACAAACAACAACAACCATGCATAACTGGGGAACCACAAAACTGAATAGCACAACATCAAGTACACAAGGTCAAGCTGCAAAGCAATATCAATTGATGAATTGCCATCAGAGAAAATCTAGAGACTAATCCTTCTATGGGTCAATCATTTTTACAAATTATGTCTTTTATCTAAGCAACATTTCTAGATATTCTCATAATAACACATGATACAGTGCTCATAACATTACCCAAAAGTGGACTGTTGGGTGGTGGCTGATCTGGATCATAGGGTGGCACTGTTTGTGTAAAATCAAAGGGTTTAACCCCTCTACCATTCAATTTATTCCTCACCCATTCCTGACAATTTTGCTTGTTGATTAGTTCAACCCTAAAATCAATAATAAAAGGTGAGTTAAAAACAAAAATACGTCAACTGGAAGCAAGTGCATGGCATTCCTCCATATAGAGATTATCCATGTACTTACCCACGTTGTACAGCTTTTCGTGTCAAGGGAAAAGAACTGTTGAACATTCTTGTTATTGCCAGCCACTCTTCATCATACTGAATCTCATAAGGTCCTGGATCTGATTCAATTTCAATAATCTACATCACAAATCAATGTGCATTTCTTTGAGCTTCTCAGGTATCAAATGAGCTCAATGCTGCAGAAATAAAAATGACTAATCTGATGTACCTGCAAAAATTTCCGTCGAGGAAGGCACTTGTCAAGTGCAAGAAACTTTGTGATGGGTCCATCCTCCCCATGTTGGATAATAGCAGAAAACCTACAGTGAAGATGAGCAGAAAACCAGTATGGCGGCTTTAGTTTATCTAACAACTCAGCAGCTGGCTTGCTGCCCAGAGTCCGTTTCTCAACCTGAAAAGCAACAATTTCTCAGTGGACAAAAAAGAGAGGTAAAATCAAGACTAGATATTTAGACTTTTCTTTTAGATAACAAAGAAAGAAAAAGAAATTTAATTGGAGCCTTTCATCATTCCAAAATTCTATGATATTGAAAGAGGAGAGTGTATAAATGAAGAATCAGATCTCATGCTAAACATTCATTAGAAGATAATTCAAGTTTCAGTGACAAGGGAACCAAGAGCCAGATTTTAAGAGTTAGAACACTTTGTAGATTATCTCCATCACCGTTCTATGAAACTGTGAATAAAAAATCAACGTAATTGAAAGAATGTCAGTTGATCAATGTCTAGATAACCTCTTCCTTGAAGAATCGTTTCTGTTGAAGAAGCTTCTTCCAATTTCCATATTCTGTGATACCAAGAGGCCAATCATGTGACAAGAAAATGTCTATCGGTTCCTCAATTTGCATAACCTTTGCTACATCATACTCCCTTACATGGTATATGGACCGAATATCACTCTCATTATAGGGCGGCCTCTCAAAATGACCTGATAGAAAAAAAATGCTCAACATCTCAGGGACAATGATGACATTTAGAATTCATTTGACAGAAATAACCTAATTTACAATGCAGAAAAAAAATTCATAGCAAAACCTATCAAGTAAAACTTAATCCATGTTATTGAGAAAAAGGAAGCTAAAGAATATGACAGTCAATAGAGAGCAACAACAAAAACAAACTTGCCTAAAAAATAATGTTGTGGCTTATAAATCCCAGAAAGTCCACCAATTCTAATGTTACCAAACTTAACCACACCAGCAAATCCCAAAAAGTAAATATTCGGAGCTGCCCATCCTCCATAATACCTAGGAAGAAATACCAATAAAATTAAAACCCAGTATTAACAAACAATCAAAACAAGAAGTAATATCTCACATTTATGCTACATTAACTCACAACTCCCAAAGGTAATTGGAAGCCTCATGATTTCCACCAATAAAAATCGTTGGAATCGGAGCTATCACTTGTCCAGAGTAGTACTTCCAGAAAGAGTTCATGCTTCGATATTTAGGCGGCACATTCACGCATTCCAAATCGTTCACATTTCTGACAGCCTACTTGAATTCAACTCCTTAGGTTCCATAATCACCAACTCATCAACAAATACACACAAAACATATACCTGAAAATCACCACAGCAGAGGAGGAGATCGATCTTGGTCTTCTCCTCCTCCTCCAATCGCTTGAGAGTCCTATAGACCACATCCAGCTCTCCATGCATGCATCCCTCGACAGCAATCTGCGTCCAAATCGATCGATTAAAGAGAAAATAGATAAGGAATACTGATTTATTGCAAAAATTGCAGAAATTTACTAAGGATCGCATGAACTCACCTTCATTTCGTCTCCCCACGACCACGTTGAGTTGCAAGGTTTAGGGTTGGGTACGATGGCCTCGAAGAGACGGTGAAAAAGTCCAGGAGAGACAGCCGGCGACAACGCCGGCGGAGGGACGATTACCGAGCCAAGGACGAGGTTCCAGAGATGTGGAGGCGGGCGCGAGAGATTTAGGGTTCTGGTTCATCGATTTTTTTCGTAAGATCAAGAAATGGAACAGGATTTTCGATTTTGGTTCGGGTTGGTTCTCGGTTTTGGTCTTTTGCACGCCCGTATCATATCGGACGAACTCCAACTCAATCTGGACCGTCCAGAGCGCATAGCAACCAATTGGACAGATCTCTGTCCAAGTCCCGCTCAAACTGTGTTTCCAAATTCTACTCGATCTCAGCTCTGCTCTTCCATACTCTATAAAAAGAACTTCACAGTAGCTCTATTCTAACAGAGATGGCTGCATGGCTTAGTCTCCTCAACATACCATTGACAACCATGCTTCCCGCTTCCTTCCGCTCCATATTCTCCAAGATCTCTCAAGGTTCTAAAGCATCGTGCGAAACCGAAGAAGGCGGTGGAGGAATATCGTTTTCATGCTCGGACTATGAGTGGCTGGAGATTGAGTTACCTTCAGAAAACTCCTCCCAAGGTTCAACATCGGATATCGATGATGATGATGTTGGTTTTACTGAGATTGGACTGACTGACAAATATGGGGACGCGGATTTCTCACCGTCTGGCAAGTCGCAGGAGAATGCGTTGTCTTCAGAAGATTCGACATGGGATGACGACGATGTAAGGCTCATTGAGTTTGAAATGACTGCCGATGATCGCGGGACGGGGCTCTTGCAATGTTTCTTTGCGGAGCTGTTGATGGAGATCGAGGCGGAAGAGGAGGATGATCTCATTGAGATTGATATGGACTCGGGCCGTGTTAAGAACTCGAGGTCGGAGACCAAGGCATGAGTGTTCTTCTTCTTGGTATTTCTTCTAGGATTTAGGGTTTTTTGTTCTCGTTGCCTTTGGTTGGCACCTTGTTTTCCTTTCCTTTTTTTTTTTTTTTGAGAAAAGAGTGAGATTTTGGGAAATAGACTAAAATTGAAGCTTCGAGTTTCCTCTGTTTATACAAATATTTCCCCTTTTTTTTGGGTTTTTGTTATAAGCTTTTAATTCCCTTCCCGACTGGTAGAGAAATTATAACAAAACAAAGAAACTTAGGAATATTAGCAAATAAAATATTCCTTGATTATTTCATCGACATATTATTATTAGCACCTCAGCTCATCTTTAAACAAGATGAGGTAGATCCCAGAAGAGTCGGCATGTTCGCCGTGAGGTTATCTTTAGACGTTATTTGGATCAATTCCGAATTTGAAATTATAGAATCAAAAGAATTGAGTGATTTCGGGGAATTGAAAGAATTGAAAGAATTAGATAATTTCCATATTTATATGAGTATTTTTTGAATGAAATTAGGATTTGATCAATTCATAAATTTAAAAATTCCGTTGTTTGGTTGACAAATGGAATTAATCAATTAGAAAATATTTTATTTATAAATAATTAAAAAAGTATAATAATAATATTATTAAATATATAAAAATAATTAAAAATAATAAATATTTAAAAAAAGTCGAGCACACTACGTTTTTAAAACCCTACCTCAAAATCAAAAACCTTGACCTTAATCTACATTTAAAATCTTCAACCAAAATACTAACAAATTTAACAAAAACATACTAGAAATAAAAAAAAAATTGTGGTCGATGATAGTGGGGCGAGTGCGTGCACAGAGTGGCATAGGCAGAGGCAATGGCGGGCGAGAGCATGAGCGGGCGCAAAGCAGTGTGAGCGCCGGTGGCAAGCACGCAAGCGACATTGACAAGGGCGTGGACACAAGCAACACGTGTTGACGGTGAGTCAGCACAAGTCGAAACAGGTCGAGCAATGAGAGAGACGATAAAGGTCGTGTCGCGCTCCGCCACCACTGTCGCTTGCACTCCCGTATGAAAATTCAATAGAAATTTAGCCGTGGGACCCAAGTCAATTCCAGAGAAATTAACATTTTCCCACCAAAACATATAGAATTAAAAATTAAAATCCAGAATAGCTAAAAATCAACCAATTTCTTTAATTTCGAGATATAAAATTAAATTAAATATAATAATATAGGAAATTAACTTTCAATTTTTCCAATTCTTCTCGTTCCAATTTCAGGAATCCAACCAAACAGAACCTGAAAGGATAAGCAGGCGGAATGCCAGGGAAATGGAGATTTGGTGGAAGAGGATTAATTGGCAGCGGAGGCAGGCTGAATATCGGTGGCGGCTGCGGAGCAAGAAATGGCACTGGAGGAAGACTAGCGAGCGGCCGCAGTGATCGCTGAAAAGGATACCATCGTATCCCTGATGGCGGTGGTCGGGTCGCCGAAAGGAAAGTGATGGTAGCAGTGATGGAGGTGGCTGCTGTAACGGATTTTGAGGCAGTGGAACTCCGCCGATGTTTGGAGGCTGTAATGGATTTGATGGCAGTGTAATCCCGCCGATGTTCGGTGGCCGCAATGGATTTGGTGGCAGTGGAATTTTCCCGATGTTCGGTGGAGATTGCAGAAAAGGAATGAAGGATCCTATTTTCATCGGATTCTCCTCTGCAACTGCAAGTGTTTCGGTAGCAACAGCAGCAGCGGTGCTCGGATTCTGAGAACAGATCCCCGGTTGATTCGAAGGTTTGAAGGAGAAGAAGCCTGCGGAAAAGACATGACCTTTCTTCTTTTTGAACTTGAGACGGAGGAGCGAAGAAGTTGTGGATGATGCTACTGCACAGTGTGGATCATTGCTTCTAATCAGCTTCACCGAGCACGATTCAATCTGATCAATATGCTTCTCAACAGTCACAGGCAAACGAACCTTGAACATGCCGTGCCTGTTTGTCTCGACTTCCTTTCGGAAGCCAGATCCTCCGCATTCTACTGCAACTGTAGCACCTGAAGTGATACGAAGTCAAATCATTCAAATTTTGATACAAAAGCTATACATTACCATGCCCCAGAGCATTTAAGGTTTCAATATCATGTATTATAAAGTTTAGTTTAGAGTGACAGACCTGAGATGAAGTAGGTTGGACGGAAGCAAGTGTTGCAATATACAGTCCCGACCACGACTGCCGGCCGTAGCTGCTGCGGCTTCTGTTCATCATGATCGTAAGTAGCTGCGAAATGCAGGAAGCAACCAAGCAACAGAACAAGCGCACACAAGGATCTGGAACTAGCCCACATGGTCCCAGTTAGGCTTCTCTGGAGTCTGAAACATCATGCCTCTTCCAGTCTATATGTAGAACTCATGAAGCTGGCAAGGAGAGCTCCATTATGTAAAACATGTGAAGAATTAAACCATCCAACAATGAGCTAACTTGCAGTGAATAGTAATCTTCGCCATTATATGTTGCAAACCATAGATTGGTGCCACGGATGATTGATGCCAAACGGAGGGATAATAGCTCACATGGCTATCTGCCATCCCTCTCTACCATGTGGAAGAATTTTCAATATTTGCAAACTTCTGTTAGTCTGAAAGCAGCATTAATATCTTTGGTTGGCCACGAAGAGTGCACCATGGCATCCAAAAATGGGTGTATACAGCATGCTAAGGTCCAACGTCATGTGATGCCAGAGACTGCAACTGAAACCGAACCTTGACTAATTGCATGTAAATTTTAATTTCAGATGATGCCTAGAAGACCAAAGCAGTACTAGGATGGTAAAATTCAAAGTGATCTAGGTACCCAGCACTAGAAGAAGATTTTGATCATGCAAATAATATTTATTCTTCTTAAAATATTGTTAAAAAGTATTTAAAAGAGACTAACATATGATTTAATTCAGTTGTATATAATTTTGAATATCAAATTATCTCAAAAATTTAAATATACGGGATATGAGTTTTTTTCACTATATATATTAATCTCTATTTATTCGATATTCGATATGAGACTAATATATTACACATAACATTATAATAAAATATAACATATGAACTCGGTAGAAGTGTTCAATTGAAAGATGAAAAAGAGCATCTTAAACCTTAAAAATTTGTTTGAGTAAAATCTTAAACCTTGAAAACTACAAGCAGCATATTATACATTGTCATTTTCTGTTGGATTCCAGCATGATTAAAAAGATTCAAGAAGCAGCTAGTCCAGGAAAATCAAGCATCTAAATCAAGAATGCAGAATATCAAGATGTACAAATCCTTGGCAAGATAGCATGCTTGAAGAAATCTAGGAAATAACTTGGTTGTTAACATCATAGCCCCAGTATCGGTATAAAAAAAGTTTAGTATTACCAAACATTTGTCAAGCTTCAAACTAGCCTGATCATTTTGATTGGCCAGGAAGATTGCTCCATGGCATCCAAAAATGGGTGTATATAGCACATCCAGGTCACAACATCATGTGATGCAGAGACTGACTGAAACTGAACCTTGACCAAGCGGATATAAGATCTTCATTTCAGATGACGCCTCAAGAACCAAAGCAGTACTACGATGGTAAAGTTCGAAGTGACCTACCCAAGCACTAGAAGAAGACGTTGATCACACACTCAGAGAATATGTTCTACTTTAAATACAAAATATGAGCTCTAATGAAGTCATCGATTGAAAGAAGAAAAAAACGAAATAAGCAATCCATAAAAATGGATTTTCCCTTAAACGTTAAAACCATGCCACTACAACCTTGATTTATCATGTATAGGTTCTTTCTCTTCAAATATTTAAACAAAAGAAGCGACAGTTGAGAGGATCTGAGTATGGAAATTTTAGCATGTCATTGTTACAGTATATTGTATCGAGCATCTTAAACCTTGAAAACTACAAGCAGCGTATTATACATTGTCATCTTCTATCGGATTCCAGCATTATTAAAAAGATACAAGAAGCAGCTAGTCCAGGAAAATGCAGCATCTATATCAAGAATGCAGATCATCAGGTACAAATCCTTGGGAGGATACCATAATAGAAGAAATCCAGGACATAAATTGCTTGTTTGCACTTACCAAAACACGATATCAGATCACAACCATTCTGCTGTTCTACATCGTTGAAAATGCGCGCAGCACGGCATTTATGCCTCGCTCTCATTGCAGCTCTTTTTCAATGAAGTCACTTCAGCACATGAATCGCGTAAGGATAATTTTCAATTTTTCACAACACCCACATGCCTCTGACCTCAAATGAATAAAAGAAAAAAAAAGAAATAGTGAACCGAATCACTTCAATCTCAAAGCACATTCCTATCTATCAAAAAATTTTACTCTTTGTCGAGTGATACTGTGTTTTTTGATTTCATACTTTCTTCATCATATTGCCATGCTTTTAGCAATTCATATGTAATATCCAAACAAAATAAATGCAAAATGAAGCATAATTGGATGCGAAGTACAAAATCAAATCAAACACGCACCTTGAATCCCAAATTGCTACATTGACCATATATTCAGTCAACATATGGGGAACAAAAAAGAGCGATTGAAAAGCTGACATTTCTGGGGAGCAAATGGAGGATCTAATTAGGGCTTCGAGCCGCAGAGAAGATTTCAGAAAATTTGTACTTCATGATTAGATGTTATAAAGAATTGGCTGCCGAAAATTTAAAAACAAATGGCGTCGCCCGGACTCGAACCGGAGACCTTCAGTGTGTTAGACTGACGTGATAACCAACTACACCACGACACCAATTGCTTCGGGTTTACATATATTGGCAATTGATTATTAGAAACATCATACTTTCCTATTACTTTGCAGATGCTTTCTGCTGTGTCCTTACAGTAAATTTTCTTCCTGCAAGCAAATTAGATACAGACAGCATCATCCCTTCCAACTCCACCTATACAGCCAGTAATATTTATATCGTCAAAAGATGTGCGTCTTGAGTTAAGAACGACTGTAGCTTGTCCTGCTGGAAAAAAAAAAAGAAGAATAGGTCTTTGGATACACTAGTTTACCGTCAGTATTTGTTGGACTTCGGGGTATGATAAAATTTCTGCCCGGAGCTCAGGTGGAAAAGCTTCCCATCAACAACATAGTATTCCACTGTCGATTACGTAGAAGAATATCAGGCACTGTACGTAATGTACCAAGGAAAGCAACACTGAATGGAAAACTCCCCTTGTTAGTGGCTCACCCCTGAACCAATGATCCTCCCAAATATTCACATGATTACTAGTCCCAACTTCCCAATGCATTTTCAGTAAAAGTCGAGCAAAATGTTTAGCTATAACTCTCCAAATAAAAGAAGAATTCCATGTCATCATAGTCTAGTAGTGCATCTGGGCTTATACTCAGCTAAAATTAGCCTTGCAAGGTTTTAGTTCTAAGCTAAAACACATGAGAAGTAGTTAATCTCAAAGGAACACCTATATATTCCCCTGGCGTATCTTTAGCAGCCAATACCGGATTCAATGCGTAGTTAATGTCAAAGTCTTTCTTCACCAACTCCTAATATTTCTGGAAGCATAATGTTGGGAAACCGTGTGGGCTTGTTGCCTTCAACATCCCCATGACGAACTCAGCCCTCTTAATTTCATTTTTCGAGAAAGCCACTTCCAAAGCACTTGGATTAGTTACCCTTCCACAAACCTTGAGAAGTTCTTCCCAATTCGCATTGATACCCACATAAGGAAAGGGTGGCTCTCAATTAGATGAGTAGCTTGCAATGTCCATATATCTCCTCTCAAAGCAAGATCTCCTTCAAGCTTTCCTTTGCGCTCAACAAATTAGTTTCCTCCTTTGGTCTCAGTGATCTTTGTTTCACGTAAGTTATGTAAGAAATGATGAATCTAAAAGAGGTACTGAAAGGCACCAACAAGAATCCGATGTAATTTTTTATTTATGAAAGAGAAAATTGTGCTATAGGAGTAGTAACCTTTTTACATCGGCCGTACGAAAGCAATGAAAAATATCTCGGATATATTTTTGTTGAGTAAGAATGTATCAGGTAGCACCTCAACACTCAAAAAATAATTAAGATTCGAGAGAGAATCATCATGACAAATGTCCAATAGAATTCCAACAAATGATGGAGTGTTTTCCATTAGAACATCCATATACAATAAAAATATGGCACTATTCTGTCACTACAATATTTTTAAATATTTTTAGCATTTCAAAAACATTTTAAAAAAATAAAAAATATCGAAAAAGATTTTTTGGCGTTTTTTTTGCCACTTCAGAAACACAGGGAAAAATACTATTGAAAAATTTTTCAGCATTTTTTAGTGTTCAAAAAGGGTCAGGAAAAAACATATTTTTGGCGTTTTTCCAAGTGACTGCTACGGTAATTCTAGTACATTAATCCCTATTTTTGTACTATAAATGTTGAAAAATTTATAGCATTTTCTTATGAGAATGACTATTATTACAACAATTTTGCCACAGTAATGTACACTACAAATAAAAAATTACTGCTACAGTAATCTTATTTTCAATATTTGCCCATCAATGCATATACTAACATGTTCAATATGTTTATACAAATAATCTTCACATGGTTTTTACTTTCTCCTTTTTACAAAATTTGATTTTATCAGTTTCACGAACCAATCCAGCATGTCCTTGCGGGACACTTCAACACTCTTCTCAGTGAAATGTTATTAATGTCGTAACGGATAGTCCATCTATACAAAACATCAGGAAAAATCTTAACTATGTTAGAACCTTGCAACAATAAAGAACAAAATATTACTAAACACACTCTAGATTACAATAAAGTTCTTATTAGTCTTAATACCGAAAGCAAATACACAAGTCATAAGCGAAGCTCTAGGAGATGGAAGTGTGATTTACATACAAAGACAAATGCAATACCTGCTCAGAATCACCTCAATACATTAGGCCACTTACCACTAACAAGTACAACAAATCTACCAAACAAAACCTATATTTCCAAAATATAATCTGTTAGAATTTGGACTATAAATCATGTACATTTATGCATAAGGACATGTAGACGTACATGTATTGCATGAAGTTATTGTATATATATTTCTATTATATGGTATAAGGACCAAATTGAGGTGATCTATTTAATTTAGGGTCCTTGTCATCTAAAATATAAGTGTGGTGGCTGAATTATAAATGTGTAGAATTTCTGGGGTTTAATTGTTAATTATTGATGGACTAATTAACAATTAACCCATTAAGATTTATGGGTATGGTTAACCCATTAAGATTTATTGGTGTGGTCCCTGACTGTGGAATTTGGTATATAAAGAAAGAGGGATTGAGAAAACCCAGAGAGACATCCATCAGTCGTCAAATTCCAAACAGTCAGAAGACCTCCTCCCAAAACCTAACTCCTCCAGCGCCGCCATCTTCTCCCTGAGCACCGCCTCCGGTGACTTCGCCTTCTTTGCAGCCGGAGCGCAGTGGACTTGATCGGGTTTCAGGTTTCTTCAATCTGCCCAATGGAATCAGGTACGCTTCCGTGTTCTTCATTTTTCTCAAAGATCTAACATGAATGTTTCTGGATTATCAATGGCATGTTCCATGAATTTCTTACAAGTGGCATCAGAGCCAGTTTCATGTTGGGTTTTTGAGAATAGAAAATTAGAATTAAACTTGTAAAAATCTCCATCTTCTTCCCCGATCGTCCGCTGTGCTCCGGCGGCCGGCAGCGGAGGCGGCGGCGTGCGGTCCGGCAGCGGAGGCGTCGTGCGGTTCGGCAGCGTGCGGTCCGGCAGCGGAGGCGGCGGCGTGCAGCGGTAGCGTGCGGCGCTGCTGCGAGCGGGCGTCGTGCGCAGGCAGCATGGACCCGTCGGGAGCGGCCGGTGGCGTGCGCACGACCGCGTAGGCCGGGGTCCGCTGGCGTGCTGCTGCGCAGGCGGCTCGGGTTGCGGCGGCGGCGCGGGTCCGCTGGCATGCTGCTGCGCCGACGGCTCGGGCGGCGGCAGCGTGCGGGTCAGCTGGCATGCGGCTGCACAGGCGGCTCGGGCTGCGGCGGCGTGTGGGTCCACTGGCATGCTGCTGCGTAGGCGGCTCGGGCTGCGGCGGCCGGCAGCGGAGACGGCGGCGTGGCAGCGGGGCGGCCGGACGGCGTGGGCCTGGCGGCGGCGGCGGCGATTAGGGTTTGAAGATGGAGAAGATGATTAGTTTTGGTTTTAGTTTAATTAAAGTTGGTTTTGGTTTAAGTTTAGTTTAAGCTGATTATGGTTTTGATTAATGCAATTGATTATGGTTTTGGTTTAATGCATTACATGCTTGAAGTTTCATGCGGGTAATAACCGGCCCAAAGGAAGGTTATTATTTGGCCGAAATTAAAGCAGACATTACATGCTTGAAGTTTCATGCGGGTAATAACCGGCCCAAAGGAAGGTTATTATTTGGCCGAAATTAAAGCAGACATTACATGCTTGAAGTTTCATGCGGGTAATAACCGGCCCAAAGGAAGGTTATTATTTGGCCGAAATTAAAGCAGACATTACATGCTTGAAGTTTCATGCGGGTAATAACCGGCCCAAAGGAAGGTTATTATTTGCCGAAATTAAAGCATATTTGTGGTAATAAATATGTGACAATTATTTGGTTTTATCCATGTGGGTAATAAGTCGGTCCAAAGAAAGGCTTATTATTTGACAGGACTTTATTGTCAATATTTGATTGCCACACCAAGAGTACCACTTACAAATTGAATTTTGTCCAAAGACTTAATTTCAATGTTGTGCTAGGTATCTTGAGATGAGATTTAATCTCTTTTTTTGAGCAGATTGTGTTTTGAATTTTTGTTCTCTTTCAGTTGACTTTGTGAATGATTCTGCTGTCACTGCCAATATCAATGGCATTCCAATGCTCAATGGGAGCAATTTTAAGACTTGGAAAAAATAAGGTAACTATAGTCTTGGGATGTATGGAACTTGACCAGCATTGAGGGAGCCACGTCCTGCACCTCTTAGGAGAACTTTTGAGAGGTGGGAACGCTCTAACCGCTTGAGTCTTATGATAATGAAAAATGCTATCCCAGAGACGTTTTTGGACACTATGTCTGAGGAGACTGATGCTAAAAGGTTACTTGAAACCCTTGAAAAACGCTATATGAAAAGCGATAAGGCGGAAACAAGTGCAGCCTTAAGAAAACTTGTTTCCATGAGGTACAAGGGTAACGGGAACATAAGGGAGTATATTCTCGAAATGTTTAATCTTGCAGGGAAATTAAAAACACTAAAATTAGAGCTTTCGGAAGACTTGCTCATTCATTTAGTGTTGATTTCTCTTCCTCCGCAATTCAGTCAATTTGAAGTGAGCTATAATTGTCAGAAGGAGAAATGGACAATGAATGAGCTCATTTCTCATTTAGTGCAAGAGGAAGACAGGATGAAACACCATAAAACCGAGAGTGCTCATTTGACATCATCTTCTTACGGAAAAGGCAATAAGAGAAAAACTAAAGATGTTGCGGTGAAGGAACTGCAAAAGAAGCAGAAAAATACGTCCAAGGGACATAAGGAAAAGAAATGCTTCTTTTGCAATGACTCTTCCCATTTTAAGAAAGATTGTGCCAAATTTCACGCTTGGCGAGTGAAGAAAGGTACATCTTTTGCTCTTGTTAATTCAGAAGTTAATTAAGTTTCAGTGCCTAGATATACTTGGTGGTTGGATTCGGCTACCACAACTCACATAAGTATATTTATGCAGGGTTGCCTGAACTCCCGACAGCCAAATGATGACGAGAAATACATCTATATGGGGGCTGGAAAAGGGGTTGAAGTTGTGGGCATTGGGACTTTTCGGTTGTTATTACGTACTGGTTTTTATTTAGAATTAAACAACACATTTATTGTACCGTCTTTTAGACGAAATTTGATATCAATTTCGTTTTTGGACAAAGAAGGATTTGTTTGTTCATTTAGTAATAGAAAATGCGATATCTATTTTAATTATGTGTTGTATGGAACCAGTCGTTTAACTGATAATGATAACCTTTATTTGCTTCATATAGAAAGTTCATACAGTCAGTCCCATAATACTGAAACAAAAGGCACTAAACGCAAATTTTCAAATGAAAATTCCTTTAAATTATGGCATAAGCGTTTGGGTCATATCTCTAAAAGGAGAATTGACAGACTTGTGTCAGAAGGAATTCTTGAAAAACTTGATGATTCATATCATAATATTTGTGTTGAGTGTATAAAGGGAAAAAACTACAAATAAGAGCAAAGTAGGAGCTGAGAGAGCTAAGGAAGTCTTAGACTTGATACATACAGATATTTGTGGACCGTTCCCTACAGCTTCTAGGAATGGTCAACAATATTTCATCACATTCATAGATGATTACTCTCGATATGGCTACCTATATTTAATTCAGGAGAAATCACAAGCATTGGATGTTTTTAAGTTGTTCAAAGCCGAAGTTGAAAACCAACATGGTATATTAATTAAGGCTATAAGATCTGATCGTGGTGGTGAATACTACGGAAGGTACGACGGATCAGGTGAACAACGTCCAGGTCCATTTGCTAGATTTCTTAGTGAGTGTGGGATCGTTCCTCAATACACCATGCCGGGTTCTCCGAACATGAATGGTGTAGCTGAGAGACGAAATAGAACACTTAAGGATATGGTACGAAGTATGATTTATCGTACAACTTTACCTCACTCACTATGGGGAGATGCATTAAAGACCGCAATGTATATTCTCAATAGAGTTCCTACAAAAGCTGCTAACAAAATCCCCTTATGAGTTATGGACGGGTAAGAAACCTGTCTTAAAGCACTTACGAGTTTGGGGATGTCCAGTTGAAGCAAGGCCTTATAAGCCAAATGAAAAGAAACTGGATGCAAGAACTGTTAGTAGTTATTTTGTAGGATATGCTGAAAGATCACGGGGATTTAAATTCTACGATCCTAAAACAAGAACATTTTTTGAGACGGGAAATGCTCGGTTCTTTGAGGATGTTGAGTTTGGGGGGGAAGATAATGTTAAAGGTTTTGTGTTTGAGGAGGAGTTGGAAAATATTCCTTTTTCTACAGTAGTTGTTGATCATGATCAAGCTTTCATTCCTAACATGATTCAACAACATCCGGTACAAATCCAAGACAATGCTGAACTTCCAACTCATCAAGATCATCCAGTTATTCCTCAATCCATTATACATGAGGAAAATGTGGATCAAACTCAACATACTCAAATTCAAGAAGAGCTTGTGCCTTTAAGAAGATCCACTAGAGAAAGGAGAAAAGCAATTTCAGATGATTATGTTGTTTTTCTTCAGGAACATGAGAATAACATTGGCTTAGAGGGAGAGGATCCACTCACCTTCCGTGAAGCAGTCAATGGTTCCAACTCTCAAAGGTGGATTAATGCCATGGGTGAGGAAATGCAATCCATGAAAGACAATGACGTTTGGGATCTTGTTTCATTGCCTGAAGGTGTGAAACCTATTGGTTGTAAATGGATTTTTAAAACCAAAAGGGATTCACAAGGTAATGTAGAAAGATATAAAGCTCGTCTTGTCGCCAAAGGATTCACCCAAAAGGAAGGCATTGACTATAACGAGACTTTCTCTCCAGTTTCTTCGAAAGACTCTTTTAGGATCATCATGGCACTTGTAGCGCATTTTGATCTTGAGTTACATCAGATGGATGTAAAGACCGCTTTTCTTAATGGAGACATTGAGGAAACAATTTATATGTTACAACCGGAGGGGTTGGATTCCAACAAATCTAGCCAATTGGTTTGTAAACTTAAGAAATCCATCTATGGGCTTAAGCAAGCTTCCCGTCAATGGTATCAAAAGTTTCATCAGGTTGTTCTCTCATTTGGGTTTAAAGTGAACCCTGTTGAATATTGTGTATACCATAAGTTCAGTGGGAGTAGATTTGTTTTCTTAATCTTATATGTGGATGATATTTTGCTTGCTAGTAGTGATGTAGAACTGCTTCGAGAAACCAAGAAATTTCTTTCGGAACAATTTAAAATGAAAGATCTTGGTGAAGCATCCTTCGTATTAGGGATCCAAATTCATCGTGATCGTTCACGAGGAGTTTTAGGATTATCACAGAAGGGTTACATCGAAAGTCTATTAAAACGATTTAGCATGCAAAATTGCAGGCCACATGATACCCCCGTATCTAAAGGAGATAAATTTAGTTTGAACCAGTGTCCCAAAACTGATATTGATTCCAAGTTTATGGAAAATATTCCTTACGCATCAGCGGTAGGGAGCTTTATGTATGCGCAGGTTTGCACTCGTCCGGACCTCGCATATATTGTTGGAATGCTTGGTAGATATCAAGCTAATCCAGGAAGAGAACATTGGGTAGCAGCCAAAAGAGTCTTCAGATACTTACAAAGCACAAAGAATTTAATGCTCACATATGGGAAGTCGGATAGACTTGACATCATTGGGTTTTCTGATTCCGATTTTGCTGGATGCCAAAACAGTCGTAAATCGATATCTGACTATCTTTTTCTGCTAGCTGGAGGTGCAGTTTCATGGAAGAGTGCCAAACAAACACTCGTTGCATCTTCCACTATGGAGGCTGAATTTGTAGCTTGTCATGAGGCATCTAATCAAGCTATGTGGCTGCGAAACTTTGTTTCAGGACTGCAAATAGTTAATGGTATTGAAAGGCCACTTAAGTTGCACTGTGACAGTAGAGCAGCAGTCTTGTATTCAAATAACAACAGGAGCTCTTCAAAATCTAAGCATATAGATATTAAGTTCCTTGTTGTGAAGGAAAGAATTCAGAGTGGGTTAATTAGTATTGAGCATGTGGGAACAAACTCTATGATTGCAGATCTGCTCACTAAGGCATTAGCACCCAAGGCCTTTCATGATCATGTTACAAATATGGGTGTTGTTGCGTTTGATGCCATTTGATTTAGTGGGAGTTTGTGTTTTTATTTATGCTTGGTACTGTACTTAATGTCATGACATTAATAAATTATTCAGTTATTTTCAGTTTTCATTATTTACTCTGAATTTTGATGTCATTTGGTTAAAGTTGGACCAGTTGGAAATAGGCATGTGCAGATCACATTACATGTAATTTCCATGCTACACATCCACACTTGATTTATGTCATTTAGTTAAATTGATGCATGAGATTAATGTGGGTTTAGTTGCAAACAATAGCAACGACTGCCTCTTTGGTCCTTGTGTTAGTGAGACTAATGGACGGAATCGGTTTAGATGACTTTTCTAGTTGTGTACACATTAAAGATGTAGAGATGTATATACAATAGAAGTTATATGTACATGGTTATATATAGTCCAAGTGGGAGATTGTTAGAATTTGGACTATAAATCATGTACATTTATGCATAAGGACATGTAGACGTACATGTATTGCATGAAGTTATTGTATATATATTTCTATTATATGGTATAAGGACCAAATTGAGGTGATCTATTTAATTTAGGGTCCTTGTCATCTAAAATATAAGTGTGGTGGCTGAATTATAAATGTGTAGAATTCCTGGGGTTTAATTGTTAATTATTGATGGACTAATTAACAATTAACCCATTAAGATTTATGGGTATGGTTAACCCATTAAGATTTATTGGTGTGGTCCCTGACTGTGGAATTTGGTATATAAAGAAAGAGGGATTGAGAAAACCCAGAGAGACATCCATCAGTCGTCAAATTCCAAACAGTCAGAAGACCTCCTCCCAAAACCAAACTCCTCCAGCGCCGCCATCTTCTCCCTGAGCACCGCCTCCGGTGACTTCGCCTTCTTTGCAGCCGGAGCGCAGTGGACTTGATCGGGTTTCAGGTTTCTTCAATCTGCCCAATGGAATCAGGTACGCTTCCGTGTTCTTCATTTTTCTCAAAGATCTAACATGAATGTTTCTGGATTATCAATGGCATGTTCCATGAATTTCTTACATAATCAACTAAATTAAATCTAGAACTGGTTAAAAGCTGCATAGAACCATATCACAAGAAGCAAGAATCACAAACAAAAACCTTCTTTTCCTATAGCTACCACTTCACCTCATCGGAACAAATCAAGCTACATACCTCAGGCAAACGCGTGCTTCTTGCTTCTTGCATGGAGACGCTGGAGCGACTACTCCTCACCGGAACTCTAGCTTGAAAGGAAGCAGTGAGAGGTGGACTGGAGAGGCTGGTGACCCGGTTCGATCTTCCACGGCCAACGTCGGCGATCGGCAAGGACAAGGAAGGATTAGTGTTGGGTTTCAGGGAAGCCCTGGCATCCATGGATGTGGGTGGTAATTGAGAGGGATCGGGGACGATGGGTTTGGAGATGAAAGGCAGGAATCAAAACCCTAGTTGGGATTTATGGGAAGGCGCGGGCTGGTGCCGGCCGGATGCGGCCGGAAGCGGGCGGGCGTGGCCTAGCGTAGGCAGGCGTGGGCGGGCTTCACAGTGGGCACAGGCGGCAAGGGCATGTGGGTTTGAGAAAGGCGGCGATTGCTACGGTTTTTAACCGAATTACGCCGGGAAGTTCCCAGCGTTTTTTTTCAGAACACTGGTAATTTTCCAGTGTGCCTTCAAACGTCGAGAATTTTCCGTCATTTTCGTTAAAAAATCAGAAAATTTAGGAATTTGTCGTGAAAACTCTCAAAATTCCTAATATTTATTTAAAAATACTAATAATTTTTAGTATTTGTCAAAACAATATCGATAATTGTTAATATTTTGGTGACCACTATAAAAAAATGTCATCAATACAAAATTATATTGTAGTGCATGTTGTGAGTAAATGAAGAGAGATGCATGATATTTTGTATTGTAGAAGCCATAATACAATAAAAAGTGCTAAGTTCCTTATGCTAAGCATGAGAGGCTTGTTTAAGTTTGGAGAAGCCATAAATAGCTTTTTTGAGGTGACACACATGACCAAAGATATTTTTATTAATAAATTTAGTCGGTTGATATATATAAATTTCATTATGTAAGAAAGCTTATAAAAAAGTATTATTAATATCTAATTGCTAAAAGGACAAATCTTGGTAAGTAAGAAGGCAAAGAATAATTTTTGACTTTGGTAACGAATTAAATGTTTCTTTATAATGAATACTAGGCCATTAATGAAAGTCTTTAACAACAAAATATGCCTTGTACTTATTAAAAGAGTGAATAGGACAACATTTGATGTAAAATACCCATTTATAGCCAACTAAGTTTTGACATGGTGCATGTAACACACGTAAGTAAATATGATAATTTTTGAGGAGAGATTTGAAATAAAAAATAAAATATAAATTACTATTATAGATATGATCAAGTTTTAATATAAATTTTAAAATAATTATATTCAAATTTTTAAGTAATTTCAATCAATTCTTAATAAATCATAAGTGCAATAATGTAAATACAGATAAAGAAAAGTACATCACGATTGTTATATAATTTAGAGATTAGCCACTTCTATTTTATAGTTCCTGTATTGCTCTTAGGGACTTGAATTACTCTACTAGTGATATCACTTTTTGAGACAAAGTTAAGACTTTATAAATTACTATAAACTAAAGTGCTGCTTTCTTTGGATGAAGTTAAATCCGTCACTTTATTAGGGTGAAATCACACCTATACAAACTGATCTTTCTCTTATCGAGAATATTCACTTCAAAATGGAGCATTTGTACTCTTATACTTCTAATACTTAGGAGTATTTACAAGTAAAAAAAAAGATAATACATTTTAAACGCATAGCAAAATCACTCAAAGGTTAAGAATAAGGACAATGAGAATTTGCTTTGAAATTGAAAAACTTAGAGCATTTCTTAGATAGAAGGCATAGGGGGTTTGATGTTTTCTCTAAATGATCAATGAAGTGTAAATCTCCCTCTTCTTGATGATAACAAACTTACAAGTAAAATAATTAAAATCTAAAGCATAGACAGCCATGTAAATACACATATAATCATGAGGATATACAATATAGTGAAACACAATCATAAATTAATAAATCATCCTCCTAATAGATCAATGTAGCTCTCTAAATTAATGTAGATCAATGTAGCTCTAACTCTTTCCCTTTTGACATCAACAAAAAAGGAACCACATAGGCATAAGTGAACAGAGTCTTTCCTGTGATTGCAATAAGTACAACCTGAATACATATTAAAGAATTAATTAAACGATAGGCTATATATGAAAAAATGACAATATCACCATAACCTGTATAATTGAGATGAAGCTCTCCTAACTTAATGCATTATAAGAATGTGACATCCAGGAGATAAGATAAAAATTAACAATATCCATAAAAATAGCCAAAACACCAAGTCATATAGCACCATATTATAAACCAGAATCTATAGTCCAAAACCATAAACCATAAAATATTAAGTCACAAAGCTCCAATCCATACGCTATAAGTCATAGGCCCAAAACATTGAAACCATATTTCATACATGAAAATAAGGTCCATAAACTCGAGAAGCATAAAAGCAATAAACTTTAAGTCTAAGGACTGGGTCCTGGAAGTGGTCGAGAAATTGAGCGGTTCATGAGTGTGTGAACCATCTCTGATAGTCCATCTAGGAATGTGCACATCGTCGTTGACATCTTATCCACTAAAGTCCTGAGCTAGGTTACCTGTTTGGCTATCCATTGTGCTAGGTCCTCTAAATGTACAAGCCTCGTAGCAAAATCAATCTTGAACTCGGTGGATGAGGCATGTGAAGGTCTAGCGTGTCCATGACCTTTGCTCGGGCTGCACTTTGCGGCATCGATCTCAACCTCCTCATTCTACTCATCACCGCCCTCCCCCCAAATTCAAGAACAATTGCATAAGGAAAGGTCCATCGAAAAGAGAATGAAACAAGACAAGGTATCAGTGGATGCATAGGAATAGGCTAGAGAGGGGTCACAATGAGGAGCAAGAGCACAAAAGTTTCAAAGAATCAAAGTAATGATGCTGAAAAATTCGAGGGATATGGTGGATAATGATGTAAAGTAGATATACTATACGACCAATTAGAGGACTATAGATAAGATATAATTCAGTGGATAAGACTTTATTTCTATAACCACCTTTGGGAAGGATAATATAAGTAAGATTCTAATGAAGAATATGGGCTCTAGGTGGGAGAAGGGGAGATTGTAGCTTCCGCATGGTATCATCCCAATTTTTCTTAAAGACGATCTCAACAACCGATTGATAAGAGGAAATATAGTCAGATCATTTGTGGGTATGAATCAGTTTTTCTCCTGCATCAGTATACTAAGGATAGAGACTAGGATTATACAACTAAGAGATATTTGTCTATTACCATAAGAAGTATTAAAAGTGTTAGAATTTTCATCAAAGTTGGCATTCATATAGTAAACTCAGACATTGTAATCATAGTAAGTTTCATGTTTAGTTAAAAGGGAAGTCCAACCTTGAGCATCAAATAGAGTCTTGAGATTTAAGGAGTGAAGATCATTAAAATCAACGATGTGAGGAACAACAATATGAGAATTGGCAAAGCTAGTTTGGAATTAAGTAAATGACTTTTATGATGTAAATTCAGAGGGGAAGGGGTCATTACCAAGGGAAGAAGATGATCCTTCACCCTTCCTCTTCTTAGAGACAAGATTATTGAATCTCTTGGCTATTTGAAGAAGGAAATACAAAATTAAGGTGTGGGAGGAGAAGAGATTGAAGGAAAGAGGGCGAACGCAAGGTTGAAGCCTTGGATTGCTGGAGAGGGATGCTGAGGTGTTCGAGAAGGTGGCCAGATAGGAATCACATGTGATAGATGAGGGAAAAGGACCAGCAGCTAGGTTTTAAAAGTTGAGAATCAAGCCCCATAGTCGCATATTAGACGTTCAGTTCATAAATTGGATGTTTGACAGTAAGAAAATACATGCTTAGAGTTGTTGTATCAGACATTCGGTTCAGAAATAGATGTTCGATAGAGAGTTTGACAGCACAGAATTGTCCAAAACTGGACATCCAGTTCAGAATTGGGCATCCAATTCAGATACAACTACACAACCAGTAAAAAAATACTCAAAGAAGTTAAAACCTTAATTGCATAAACTCAGAAAATTATGAAAGCTTTATAATACATAGCATTCCAAATAAAACAAAATCGCATCTCATCTAAGGGTTTTATGAAAATGTCCAAGAGTTGATGATTGATTTCAGTATGCTTGGAGAGTGTACTACCAAATTTTTGGACAAACTAATTGTACTAGTATTGTCACAATAGATTGGTATATTTGAAAAAACATAACCAAAATCTTTAAGTGTTTGCCTTATCCATAAGATTTGAGAACAACAATACCCTGCGGTTACATATTTGAATTCGGCGATAGAAAGAGCCATTGAGTTTTGTTTTTTAGAACTCCAGGAGACGAGATTTTTCAAGAACTTGGTATATGCCACTAGTATTTTTTTAATCCATATGACATCTGGTATAGTCCACATCACAAAAACTAATCAAATCTAAATAACTATCTCTTGGATACCACAATCTTAAGTTTAGTGTGCTCTTAAGAGATCTAAATATGCGTTTACAATAACTAGATGTGATCTTTTAGAAGATGCTTGAAATCTAATGCATAAGCAAACACTAAATATAACGATGGGTCTACTTGCAATAAATATAGCAAACTACCAATCATATCTCTATACCACTCTTTGAGATGATTTTTGTCACGATCAAGTTTGATTTCAATATAATTAAAAGCAAGACTTGTATGTCACTAAATTATGACTTAAATATGAATTTTAATCAAACTTAAATTGCATTTGAGTTGATCGAAAATTGAGCTCAAGTTGGACTTAAATCATTAGAAAATTTGAGCTCAAATTAGGCCTAATCCAAATGAGCTAATTGGGTTAGATTTCTAGACTAGAATTGGATCTAAAATTTATCTAAAACTTGGGCCAAAATGACTAAAGATAAGACTTTTATAAATAGGCCCCTAGATTGAATAAATCTTCATAACCTTAAAATAAAAATTTTGCGATAAAGTTCAATAAAATTCTAAAATTATAAATCAATCTCGCAAAATTTAGCGTTTATAAATAAACCCTCAAAATATTGATAATTATGATTTGATATTTATGAAATCTAAGATTTACAAATAAATGTCTCTAAAATTTTTTATTTACAAATAAGCCATTAGAAATTTAACTTTTTTCAAATAAGTTCTTCACGAATTTTTATTTACAAATAAGCCTAAATTTTATTCAAAAAAGATACTGAAATTTCAAAACTTTATAAACAAGTCTTTTTATAAAAAAACCCCTAAAAATCATAAAATTATAATTTAATTTAATTTTTAAATAATCCCTAAAAAGTAGTTGATGATGTGTGCTTTTCAAGCTAGTCAACTTCAAAAACAGTTGACGAAATAATTTTTAAAGCTATACCCAATCCTATAAGTCATTGATGACGCTACCAAACCAAATAAAGTTATTGCCAATGTTTTATTGTCTATAAAAATAGTTTTAATAATAACGCTATCACCTACGTCTTGTTGGTTATGAAAATACTTCAAAAATCAAAGAAGTTATCATCTATGTCTTATTGGCCAGTGAAGTTATCACCAATGCCTTATTGGCTAACAAAAATATTCTAACCCAAATAGAGTTATCTCCAATACTTTATTGGCTAATGAAAACGGTCCAACCTAAGTAAAGTTATTGTCTATGCCTTATTGGCTAACAAAAACACTTCAAATTATAAAGTTATTACCGATGCTCAAAACTATTGAAAATACTTTAAACTTCTCCGCTTCTCTTTCATGTCCCATCGGATGATGCTATTAATACCTGCTTAACACCGAGTTCATTTGGGCCAGATACCACATGGTGCAGCGTAGGGAGAATAGGGCAGCAACACACATTAAGGCTTCTTCTCCACTCTCTCTTTCCTTTTTTCTTTTTTTTTGATAGTTTTTATAATTCTATGTTAAAATTCATTGTAAAGCGAGAGTATACCCTCGCTTAAACCATGTATCACTTCTTCAAATCAATCGAATATTTTATTCTTCTTTTCATTTTTGTGTCTTTATTTTGTTAGATAGGTTTCTCGTTTTAGGAGGTTCCTAATAATTGTCGAGATAATTAACAACAGAAACTTATACCTATTGAAAGTCATATTCCTACAATACTTGATAGTACACTTTAAATTAAAATAAATTTTAATTTGCGATTCGATGTCACTTCTTGGTGTCTGCACTATCCTGGATGGTCGACTTTGATCCCACAAATTTTGGCATATCTAGTGGAGTTGAGTTTGACTCAGTCTCAATCTGGGAAGTTTTCTTTAATTTGTGGTAGACTTATGTGTTGTGTAAACTAAACACATTATAGCACTGGTCGGTCATAAGTTATGGCATCCAGTGGGATTTGATTTCTCTTCTAAGTGTAGAAACCTAGTTAATACTATAGAGACACTAATGAAGTAGAATTACAATTGAAGATTGATCAATTGTATTCTTCTTTACAGAAAAAAGATTCAAATGATAACAACGAAGAACATCTCTGTCTCAAGATACACCATTATCCTGGGGGCTAGTTCAGTTGTATAGTTACCTTAGTCAATGGTTGCTATAGAAGCAGCTAAAGTTCAGATCAAGTTTGACACCATCTCTAAGGTCGTGCAGTTCAAGAAGGCACCTAGTACTATACCAATTGTGGTTGTCATCATGCAAAATCAGCCTATCTTTCACTTTCCATCCAGAGAAAGAAGACTCAATGTCATCATTCCTAAAGAGAAGGGCTGTTCGGATGAGGAGTTAGAAACCATACCTCAACCAATAAGGATGTCAATCTTCTAGAGGTCAAGACCAAAGCAAAGCTCATTTTTCTATCATCTTCACCCAACTCCTCATAAGGGGTAATTAAATGCAAACCCATACATAAGCATCAATAAAGAAGAGCTCATCTTGATTGCCACAAGTAAAGGAAAAACTACTGTAATCTTTAGCCGACTTGGAAAGCCTACCCCTCAAATGAAGTTAGTCATCACCATCCCCACCTTCAACTTTTTTGCTTCATTAAATAATTTAGAGAAGGGTAAGAGCAAATCATAAAACTATGGCAAAAGGGTGAATCACTAAATAAAAAATACAAGAGTTACCGTAAAGGTATAACCCAACATGAGGGTTCGCTAAAGGAAATCACCCATACCGTTAGAGTCATTTCTCACCATGGCTCTGGGAGGGACCACGAGCCCACACCTTAGCCAGCCAAACACCAAAAGAAGGCTGCCCAAGTGAGATTTACTAATAAAGAAATCCAAGTGGAGAGGGATGTTGTAAATTAATCCTTGCTACTACACCAAAGAGGGGGTGTGGCGATTCATTTTATGAGTAGACTCTTAAATAAAATGACTCGATTGACGAGAGAAGTTAACTTCAATCTAGAGTCTATACCTAATTCTTAAAACAGAGACCATCATATTTTGATAGAAGTCTTAGTCATAACTAAAAGCTCCAATCAAGAAGCGACCATAGAAGTATTACAAGAACAACCAAGATAGCAAAACAAAGAGAGAAATGAAGTTCAAAAGAATGTCATGGATTTGGTGGAAATGATGTTGCAAATGAGTTAAAGCTCGATAAGGTAGAGCAATCTCCGCAACCATCTCAAGTAGCAGCGAGGACAAAAGGCGCATTTCTTGTAGATGAGATCCATGAAAATGTAAGCCCTTCATAAATACCTCCTCCAATAAGAGATACCCAATCCTTGATTTTAGGAATCCCTAACAATATAAAACTCATAATATATATATATATATATAACAGTAGGAACAATGAGTGATAGCTATACAATTAAGACAAAGAAGTGAGACAAATAGGGTAAATGATGTTGATAAACCTTACTTTAGCTATCACAACCAAATGCCATATCCTAAAGACTATACGGTGCCTAGTTTTAAATAGTTTAATGGCTTAGGCAATCCTGAGTAGTACATAGCTCATTTTGTAACTCTGTATGGAGATTCAAGTAATAATCCCTTGCTATCACTCTGCCAATTTTTAGCAAGCTTTATAGGAGTAGTACTCAAGTGGTATGTTGATTTATAACTGAAATCCATACAAATTTGGGCACAAATGAAAGAGACTTTGTGAATCATGTTTGGAGGAGTCAGCAATAAATTGATCATTGCAAACCTTGTCTCGATATCAAATTGTGACAATGAGTCGATTCTAGATTATATCACACGATGAAAAAAATCTCAACATTAAGTGTGAACAACTTATGAGCCAATTTGAGACAATGAATCTAGTTCTCGATAACATAAGAGGAGAATGGATGACACTCTATCTAAGTGCCTCTTCTATCCATACCTTCCAAGACCTTATCATGCAAGTTAAGAAGGTGGGAAGGATTGGCCCACTAATCTTATTTAGTTTACAAAGTTCTAAACGAAAAAAAGATAAGGTAAAATGTGGAGAGTCTCCCGAAAATGTGAGGGTTGTATTTACAATAATTGAGTAAAAAAACCTCCAAATCCTATCATGAATAAGGGTAATCCTCAGAAACCACCAACTCTTGGAGGAGATAAAGAAGTAGAACGATCCGATGATCTCTAACAAAGGCTCAGAAAGAAATACTCTTTCAAAGGAAAAGGAGTAGGTAAAATCTTTCAGGATACACTAAAGTTAGGGCTCTAATTGTCAGAATCCAAGAGGCCAGGGGAGGCTAAGAAAATAGATCACTTGAACTATTATTCTTACCATAGAGTATTAGAGCATACCATTGAAAACTACTATGCATTCAAGGATTGGGTTGAGAAGCAATACTGAGAAGACAAGCTAACTCTCTTGAAGGCAGTCTTATTCAAAACACCCACCGAATACATCAATGATATTATTATATTCGAGAACCATGAACCACTTGTTGAAATTCTCTTTGGGAAAGAAGCACAATTTACTCCCAAATAAAGACACTTGTAGAACATCTACATTTCAAAAAGGCTTAAGAAATTAATGAAAAAGATTGCTAGAAACTCTAGAGAGTCTGGGATAGTGATGAAGAAAGCCTCATTAGAATAAACTATCTTACCTGTTTGAAGCTTCAAGAAGAGAAAGAATATAAGTAAGAAGAAGTAGTTGGTTCAGCCAGATAAATATGATATTAAGAAATTAGTCATCCAAGAATACATCGATGCTCTGAATAAATATGTTCAGGGAGAAAGAAGCCAATTAACTCTTGAAGAATTTTTCCCTAATAAACTCAAAGTTTAAGAGGCAAGAAATGAAGAAAGTAAACTTTTGGTGGCAACATGCTCTATCATATTTATCGTTAGAGATTTGCAACCAAGCTAATCCCCACCTATTCGCTGCAATGATGAACAAATTCAAGGTGCAAGGCAAGAAGAAGCAAATAGATTCATTGGGGATGCTACTGATAAAATGGAGATTTCACAGGTCTCCCTGAAAGCTGCTCTTGAGATGACTATCTTAGAGAGTGGTTCGTCTGTGAGTATGACTATGGCATGTTAAGCTATAGCTAGATACTATGAAATAGTTAGCTATAACTAACACGAGGTTTGTCAAAGGGCAAATGCAAATATTGAACAAACACATGTAGACTATGTTGCTCACATAAAAAGTGTGACAAATACAACCTCCATGGTTTGTAAGGAAGTCAAAAGGATAGAAAAGATGCTAGCAGAAAAGATAAAGCCATACAAAAGACTTCATAGGGGTAAACCACTTGTCGACCCTCCTCAAGACTAGAATGACCCCTCATGCCACTTACTTCAGAGACAAGTCAAGATAGCTAGATACTATCAAAGAGAGTTATCTAAGTCTATAACATTTTATTGCATGGTGACTCATACATTTGATGTGAATGTTGGTGAGCTGCTATCCCAGTCTCTATCAGGCAATCTAGTAACAAATGCTCAACCTGTTAGATTTGGTGAAATCCCAATCCTAGAACCTATGGAAGGATGTGCTTTGCCAACTTTAGAAGAATTATGCATACAAGACACAAACGAAGAATATGACTCTATGTCTGACTCATAACAACTTTATGACCGCTTCGAAAGGCCCTACACTAGTAAGCGCCAAAGGAAAAAGTAGCCATTTTGGGAGAGGATCAAAAAAGCTAATGCTAAAGCTCATTTTGCCCCTGCATCAGGCCAATCTAAATATCCATGGAAGAGATATCTTAAATACAAAGTCTGAAGAATGTTATCCCAGTAGACAAAATAGAAAGGTTCATCCAAAAAATTTCTGAAGATCTTTCCATAAAGAAACCCCATGTACCTAATTCTGATATTGAATGGGATGATTATCAGTTAGTAACATCCTCCAACAACTTTTAGAGAACTACTGACTGGGGGCAAGGGTCCACTACCCCCTATTGCATAATTAGCCTCGAGAGTAATTTCGAAGACAAATCTTATTGGTCTCATAATGCCAAGTTTTAACTAAGGAGAACAAACCAGATACAACTTTGAGGTAAAAAGGTGTTACCACCAAGACGAGCTTCAATGCCTAAGGACAATAATATCCCCAAGGATAAGGAAAAGGAAATTTACATAAATGAGTGTATTAAGCCTTCGTACATTGAGCCCACACTCAAGAAGATAGAATACAATATAGCAGCCCACCTCAAGAAGATCTCTGCTATGCTGAGTGTGTTCAATGCCTTAATGATGTCACAAGAACTCAGAGATACACTAGTGTACATCTTGCAGAATCCAGCTAACTACCAAGCATACTTTGTTTAAGAGAAGATGAAGGCGTCTTTGTATGCACACCAATCTTTCATAATCACCTTCACAAATAATGACTTGCTACATGTAACAACATACCACAATAGATCATTTTATGTTGAAGAGAACAGTAATGGGATCAAAATTAATCACATCCCGATTGACCTAGATTCCTCAGTTAATTTAATGACTCCCTGAACTCTAAGAGCTTTAACTTTGGATGTTGTCACCTATCGCTTGAGATTATAACCGTATAAGGGTTTAATCAAAATAGTTAAAGAGCTCTGAAAGCCGTAACTATCCCTCTGAAAGTAGGTGAGTTGATGATAGATACCAAATTTTATGTGATTGATACTAATGCATCATAGAAAGCACTAGTAGGGAGGTTGTGGCTATATGAAAATAAAATAGTGCCATTACCTTACATCAATACTTCAAATACTTTGAGGATGGTGAAGAAGATTGAATTGATAGAGATCTATACCCTTTTGATGTTCATGAGGTATATTATGATAATGCAAAATACTATCAGAGATCCAACATTGATAGAGAGTCTGCTTCTATCAATCAAGTAAAACAAAAGATTGCTGGCCTAATCTTTAGTCCTCCTTACCTAGGAAGCGATTTTGACCTAGCCACTTTAGATGAAGAAGCCTCTCAATTTTACCCGAGTGGTTATACTTCTGACAAAGATGACGATAGAGGTTAAATAGAAAATACTCTCCTTATTACTAAGGTTCCAAAAGTCTTGTTTAAGCTATTAGATGAGTTAAGTATCAATGTCATGGAAGAAGTAATGACTCTCTACATTTCTCCATGGCACAGAGGAGAAAAAAAAACTATTTTATAAGTCAATCCCTTGTGCTCCAAGCATACATAAAATCTTGGCAACTGAAGATCTAGCGGATAATGGTGACCATCAACCAGTAGCCAGTAGTCATGCCTAAATATTTCTCAGACTAGCTTCGTTAGATAATTAACAAATCTAGCTTGGATGTCTATAGACAAAGGAATAGGCTATATTACTCTAAATGCCCACACGAGTCTTATGGTCACCATTGAATCTCTCTTCGATATTTAGGATAACCAAATGGTATCAATACCACTTGACATGTGCATTGAGGTTATCATGACTTTTTAGACATTACAAGAAGGCGACATCCTCAGTGAAATTTTAGAACCAAAAGAAAGGAGGCATGTTGCAGCCAAAATACCTTTAGACTAATGCCAAACCTCACTCAACATGATAAATCACTTAGTGAAAAAATAATCTTTAAATTAAAAGAAGCTTCACTAGAACTCGAGGACAGGGGGCAAGCCACAGTCGATGAACTAATGGAGATCAACTGGGCTCAGAGGAGGACCCTAAGTTGACTTTCATCAACACTCAACTTTTAGAGGAAAGCCAAACCTAGCTCAAAGTTGTGCTCTAAGAGTACATTGACTACTTCTCATGGAGTTACAAGGAAATGCCTGGACTAGATCCTAAAGGTATAGTCCACAAGCTGGCCATCAATCTTGAGCTTTCACCTTTTAAACAATCACCTGGAAAGATGAAACTTGACCTAGAACAAAAGGTGATAGAAGGAACGAAGAAATTGATCGAAGCAAGCTTCATTAAAGAGAAAAAAAAACCCAAATTGGGTGGCAAACATTATGCCAAGTAAGAAAATGAATGACCAAATTTGTATTTGTGTGGACTACATGAACTTTAATAAAGCTCATCCAAAAGATGATTTTTCATTGCTAATAATGAAAATCATGACTGACAGCATACCAACTTTGAAATATTCCCTTTTGGGGATTTTTTTCAGAATATAACCAAATCAAGATGCATCCTCATGATGAGAAATATACGGCTTTTAGGATGCCAATTGGCATTTAGTACTACAAGATGATGTTCTTTGGCTCAAGAATGCAGGCGCCACTTATCTAAGAGTCATAACTCAAATCTTTAATGACCTTATACACCAATTAGTGGAATGTTATATGAATAACTTGGTGGTCAAAACTAAGTCCAAAGATAGACATGTCCAAGACCTAAGAGTGATATTTGACCACTTTGAGAAATATAATTTAAAGATAAATTCTATGAAGTATGTTTTTGAGGTATCATTAGGAAAATTTCTCAGCTTTGTTGTTAGACATCAAGGGATTCAAATCAATCCATCTAAGATCAAAACTATCTTGGACATGCCACCACCCAGTAATTTAAAGCAATTAAGGTCATTCCAAGGCTGATTTGCATACATAAGAAGATTTATTTCAAACCTCTCTAGAAAATGTAAGTCTTTTTTCTAAGTTGATGAAGAAGGATACTTCATTCATTTGGAATCAAGACTATCAATAGGCTTCTGAAGAGATCAAATAGTATCTCCTAAATCTACCAGTCTTAGCAGCACCTCTCCCCAATAAGCCCCTTATCCTCTACACGGTGGCAATTAAAGGATCCTTGTGGGTACTTCTTGCCCTAAATAACAAAAAGGGTAGAGAAAAAAATATACTCTACTATCTAAGTAGAATATTAGTGGGGGTAGAAAATAACTACTTTTTCATCGTAAAGCATTATCTGACGCTCATATTCGCAGTCAAGAAGGTAAGGTATTATTTGCTAGTCTTGTACTTACTGTGAGAATAGAAAAATGGACTTTAATCTTCATAGAATACAATATCAAGTTCACTCCCTAAAAAATAGTCAAAGAGCAGCCCTCGCCGATTTTCTCACAACTCATCTAGTATCAGATGATTCTCTTCTAAGTTGGAAGCTCCTTGACGAAGAAATCATTTTGGTCGAAGAAGGGGAACTTTGTTGGAAGCTATACATTGATGGAGTATCATCCATTAAATCAAGTATTAGACCAAAGCTTCTACAAATCAAAGCAAGCATTAAACTCATTTATGTCACTCCGAATAGGGGCATTTTATGATACTCCTATTCTCTTTCAAAATCATACACAAATAATAAAGTTGAATACAAGGCCTTAATTGTAGGACTAGAAATGACCCTTAATATGGAACTAGCATGCCTACATATTTTTGGTGATTCATAAGTAGTTATCAACCAAGTCCAAGGAAAATATAAAGTTCACAGATCTGAGCTTCTAAAATACTATGAAAAGGCTCAAGAGCTCATAAGGTAAATTTTTTATGTCAAATAACTAAGATTTCTCGGTCCATCAATGCGGAACCTGATTTCTTAGCCAAACTAGCCAAGATACTGGCTAACTCTGATCAACGAGAAATTTTAATCACAATCAATAGTAGACAAGTCATGAGCTCAGTCTTTAGTATCAAGTATGAGATGGCTAAATGTAAACTAATAGAAGAAGTTATAAATTGGAGAATACCATTCACCAACTACCTCAAAAGTTGAGAATTCTCAGAAGATAAATTTACACAGATATAACTCAGAAAGAGGGTCTCGTGCTTTTTGCTTATCAATGACACTTTTTATAGACGGTCTTTCAATTAACTACTGTCTTTTATACAAAGAGGCCAAAGAGGTTATCTATGAAGTGCATTTCGGAGTCTATGGTGCTCATCAATCAGGTCCAAAAATGATAATGAAGATTAAACACATGAGCTACTATTGGCCCATGATGATATGAGATTGTATTGAATATGTGATAAGATGTCACATATGCCAAATTCATGATGACTTCATCTATCAACACTCAAATCCTCTACATCCAATAGTGTCCTCATGGTCATTCAAGGTATGAGGTACAAAGGTCATTGGCCCAATCGAACCATCTTCTTCTAGAGGCCATCAATTCATACTAGCCGCAACCAATTATTTCTCTCAAAGAGCTGAAGTAATTCCATTAAAAGAGGTAAAAGTAAATACTGTTATCCACTTCTTTCAAGATAATATTTTATGCCGAGCCAGTATTTCTTGAAGGATTATTTTTTATAACAGACCATCCTTAAGAAACTTCAAGGTAGGATGACTCATGCATCATTACAAAATAGATTGGAGATATTCATTTATCTATAATGCAGGAGCTAATGGGCTCGCTAAGGCATTCAACAAGATCCTTTCCAAGATCTTGAAGAAAGTTATTACTAGAAATAAGAAAGACCAGTACTAAAAGCTTGCTGAGGCACCATGGGCCTATCGCACCATGTATGAAACTTCTACCTAATTAATACCATATGCATTGGTGTTCGGGACTGAGGTAGTCTTGCCACTGAAAGTGTAAATTCCCTATCTAAGAATTACCTTGCAAGAAAAAATCACAAGAGAAAATAATATTCATCTTCGTCTTAATGAGCTAAACTCTTTAGATGAGATAAGGTTCGTGACATAGTAAAATCATGAAATGTATCGAGCACAAATGGCTAAGTCTTACAACAAGATAGCTCGGCTTAGGTCATTCCAGAAGGGAGAAATGGTCTTAGTTCTAAGAAGGCCTATAATCCCAAATCGAAATAGGAAAGATAAGTTCGAGTATAATTGGAAAGGCCCTTATATCATTGAAAGGATAAGGAAAATCCTATCAACTGATTGATCATAAGGGATAAAGGCCCATGCCACCAATCAACGACCCATTTCTCAAAAGTTACTATGCCTAAGCTATAGGGCCAACAACAATAACAATCAAAAGTATCTATGTTTTATCTATGATGGAATGTTGAACTTCCTCAAAAAGTAACACTTAGTTAAATATATATTCCATGTTTCTCGAGGTAAAATATGGACACAAAATTTCATCCATCATGTTTTCATAGCAACTTAAGTATACTTCCACATAGTAAGCGAGGTCCACTTTCACGTGACAAATCAAGTCCACTTTCACGTGATAACTTAAGTCCATTTTCACGTGGTAACCTAAGTCTATTTCTTATGACAAATTAAGTCCATTTTTACGTGGCAAATTAAGTCTACTTCCACATGACAATTTGAGTCCATTCTTGCATGGTAATTCAAATCCATATAGTCAACTCCTAAAATATTGATACAAGGGTAAGTACTTGAAAATTATTCATATCCTCCCATCTTATTAGAACTTGAGAAGAGACTACGAAGGGGTAATTTATTTGAGATAAATTTTACCACGATCAAATTTAATTAAAATATAATTAAAATTAAGACTTGTATGTCACTAAATTATGGCTCAAATGTGGGTTTCAATCAGGCTTAAATCATGTTTAAGTTTGACTAAAAATTAAGCTCAATTTGAATTTAAATCATTAGAAAATTCAGACTCAAGTTAGGCGTAATCTAAATGAGTTAATTGGACTGGATTTTTGAAATAAAATTAGGCCCAAAATTCATCTAAAACTTGGGCCAAAATAACAAAATATAAAAATTTTATAAATAGGCCCCTGGATTGAATAAATATTCATAAATGAGTCATTAGCCCATTTTTTTATAAATAGGTCACTGAAATAAAAATTTTATGAAAAAAATCCAATAAAATTCTAAAATTACAAATCAGTCCAAAAAATTTTAGGGTTTGCAAATAAACCCCTCAAAAAAATCAATAATTATGATTCAATCTTTATAAAATCTAAGGTTTGTAAATAAACCCCTCTAAAATTTTTTATTTGCAAACAAGCCTCTAAAATTTTAACTTATAACTTCTTCAAAAAATTTTATTTACAAATAAATCTAAAATTTATTAAAAAATGACCTTAAAAATTTTATAACTTTATAACAAGTCTTTTTGTGAAAAGATCCCTAAAAATTATAAAATTATGATTTAGTCTATTTTTAAAAAATTACAATAATCTCCTACAAATTCAATATCCAAGGTGAATACATATTTCAAATTTTCAACAGATAAACTCATCTACAACTCTCCAAGGACTTATCTAATTTCAAACTAAAACATTCTCATTCAATCCAATCTCGTCTATGACCAATTCAAAATAACAAATCATCATGTATATTCATAAATTTAAAATTCTAAACGAAGATCGATCCGATCTTTAGAAACCTATAAAACCCACAGTCTCCTACAAACAAAGAAAAGAGAGGGATCAGTGAGAGTTGAATGTAGATATCAGAAAATTGGAGGAGAAGAAGAGAGATTGGTACTCAGAGCATTCAACTAATGGGAGAATTCAAGACCAAGAACAAAAAAGGTGGTCGAATCTTTTCTTGTGTTCGATTTCTTTCTTTTCTGTTTCTTTGGTCTCCTCCTCCTCAATGTTGTAGAACTATCTCCACTGATTGCTGACTGCTCAAGCTCTTGCTGTCCCAAGGACTGGGTCCAATTGGACATGGTCAAGCCTGGCCAACTTCTCTTGTGAGCTACTGCCCGAGTCCATCGAAGGAGTTAGCCGCTGCCCTGCCTTCTTCGAGTGCATCCACCGACCTTTGTATCCACAAGCTTCGCCTGAGTCCACCTCCATAAGCCACCCATCCGTCGAGCCACCACCGTCCACCCACGAGCCACATCTGACCTCCTTTCCTCTGCGCAACCAACCATGAAGTCTGCCACAAATTGGTGCCAATTGAGACTAGATCTAGCCATGAGATGAGGGGCAAAGAGAGGCTGAATCTAGTAAAAAAATGGCTAGATTCGGTTGAAAAGGAGACTGGGCAGCTTGGGCTCGGTTGTGCTTTGCGAAGAGAATGTGTGGGTTGTTTTTTTGGGGGGTTGGGGGGGGGGGGGGGGGGGGGGGGGGGGTGGGGGGGGGGGGGGGGCACTCGCAGTCCTCGCCAATGAAGATAGCAAACATATGACCTCATTGCAGCGACTCGCAGTCCCTCAAAGATGACGATGAACTTGGTGATGAAGACAATAAACTGATGACCCCACTGTGGCCACACGCGACCCCTCGAAGATGGTGAATCTTCGTTGCATTCAACTAACCTTTGGACTTGCACTAAGCTAGCCTTTAGGCTGGTTCTTAGCCAACCTTCGGACTCGCGCTCAGCCAACCTTCGGGCTCGTGCTCAGTTAGCCTTCAGGCTTGCACTTAGCTAGCCTTCGGACTCACACTCAGCCAGCCTTTGGGCTAGCATTTAGCTAGAATTTGGGTTCATATTTAGCTAGCCTTCGAGCTCTCACTCAGCCAGCCTTTAGGTTCACACTTAGTTAACCTTTAAGCTCACGCTCAGCCAGCCTTTGGACTTGCACTTAGCCAGCCTTCGAGCTCACACTCAGCAAGACTTCGAGCTTGCACTCAGCCAGCCTTTGGGCTCGCGATCAACCATTCTTCGGGCTTACGCTCAGCTAACCTTCAAACTCACATTCAACTAGCCTTTGGGTTTACACTCAGTCAGCTTTTGGGTTCGCATTTGGCTAGCCTTTAAGCTCGCATCAACTAGCCTTCGGGCTCACATCCAAGCTAGCCTTGGAGCTTACACTTAACTCGCACTCAACTAACCATCGAGCTCACATCTAAGCTAGTCTTCAGGCTCATACTTAGCTAGCCTTCATACTCGCACCTAGTTAGCCTTTATGCTCACATTCAGCTAGCATTTAGGCTCGTACTTAGTCAGTCTTCCTACTCGCAGCTAGCTAATCTTCGGGCTCGCACTTAGCCAGCTTTCGGGCTCGCACTTAATCAACCTTCAGGCTCGCAACTCAACTAGCATTTGGGTTCACATTTAAGCTAGTCTTCAAACTCACACCCAGTCAGCTTATGATTTGCACTAAGCTAGCTTTCGAGCTCAAGAACTAAGCCAACCTTTGAGTGCACATATTTGAAGCCGGGCTATAGGTCCATCTAAAATCATCATAAATAACCAATGATCCTCAAATTAAATTAATTGATGTAAAGTAATTTAATCATAACAAATGGATAAAGGCCAAGTTGGATCAAGTGGACTTAAATTAGTCAAACAAATGGACTAAAATTTAAATTGAGCTGGACTCCAAAAATCCAAATTGAGTTAACCTAGACCAAATAAAGTTAGACCCCACCCTGATTAGATCTAAGTTGGGTCAATTCAGAATCAAGTTAAGTCCAATCTAGATTGAATTATGTCAAATCAAACTCTAATTAGGATAAATCAAGTCCAAACTAAAAGGACAAACTCAAAGTCAAATTAGAACTAAACCAAGCTGAGCCTGAACTGAAATCAAGTTAAACTAAATTGACTTGAGCTTAAGCTAAAGCCCAGTAGACCTAAACTTGATAAAGGTCTAATAAAAGGTTGAACTTGACTCAAGCTAAATGAAATCAAACTCAAATCTGAACCATATTAGTCTCGATGGAACTAAATAAGGTCAAACTGAGTTCTACCAGATGTGCTGAACTTTCGGTAATACTCCAAGATTATAAATAAAAGGTGATGTTACCACTCTGACCTAAACCAAAATTAGTTTGAATAGAACTAAATAAAGTCAATTGAGTCTCATTGGATGTGCTACAAAATCTTTTAGCAACACTTCAAGCCATATCTAACTTCATAAGTCATTGGTGTTGTTATCAAACTAAAAAAGTTAATTGCCAATATGCTTAAAACTGTTGGCTATACTTCAAAGTTAGTCGACTGCAAAAGCCATTAATGACAAATCTTCCAAGCTAAGCCAACTCAGAAACATTGGCAATGCTTTAAATCAAACAGAACTAAGGTAGACTTGAACTCACTTAGTCAGTTAGTCACAACACCTTGTTCAAATGAAGTTAACATACTCTAAGCTATCTGCTATACTTCAAAGATATACCCAACCCCATAAGTCATTGGTAAGACTATCAAATCAAAGAAGTTAATTATCAATCTACTCTAAATTGTCAGCCACACTTCAAAACATATCCAATCCCATAAGCCATTGGTGATGCTACCAAATCAATAAAGTCAATCAACAAGATGCTCAAAGTAGTTAGCCACATTTCAAAATTATACCCAACCCCTTAAGCCGTTGGAGATGCTACCAAATTAATGAAGTCAACTAACAATGTACTCAAAGCTATTGGCCACCCTTCAAGCTAGTTAACTTCAGAAGCAATTGGTGATACGCTCTTCAAGTTAGCCGACTCCAGAAGTAGTTGGCGATGTGCTTTTCAAGCTAGTTAACTCTAAAAGAAGTTGATAATATGTCCTTTTCAAACTAGTCAATCCCAAAAGTAATTGACAATGTAATTTTCAAAGCTATACCTAATCCTATAAGTCGTTGGTGACACTATTAAATCAAATAAAGTTATTGCCCATGCTTTATCGACTATGAAAATACTTCAAAAGGAATAAAGTTATTGCCTATATCTTATCGACTATGAAAATACTTCGAAAAGAATAAAATTATTGCCTATACCTTAGCGACTATGGAAATACTTCAAAAACTAAAAAAGTTATCACCTACACTTTTTTAGCCATGGAAATACTTTAAGGTCAATAGAATTCTTGCCAATGCTTTATTAGCTAATGAAAGTACTCTAACCCAAATGGAGTTATTACCAATGGTTTATTAGCTAATGGAAATACTGCAACCCAAGTAAAGTCATTGCCTACGCCTTATTGGCTACTGGAAATACTTCAAATCACGAAGTTATTACCGATGCTTAAAGCTATTATAAATACTTTAAACTTCTGCCATTTTTTTCACATCCCATCGAACAATGCCATCAATACCTACTTAAGACCGGTCCATTTGGGTCAGATGCCATGTGGTCCAACACCGGGGTAGCGGAGCAACAACACACATCAAAACTTTTTCTCAACTCTTTCTCCTTTCCTTTCTTCATTTTTTTAATATTTTCTATAATTCTATATTGAAATTCATTATCAAGTGAGAGTATACCTTTGCTTAAGCTACGTATTATTTTTTAAAATCAATCAAATACTTTGTTCTTCTTTTCTTTTTTGTGTTTTTATTTTGTTAGTTAGGTTTTTCACTTTAGGAGATTTCTAACAATTGTTAGGGCAATTAATAATAGGGGTTTGTGCCTGTTAAAAGGCATGTTCCTACAACATCTGATAACACACTTTAAATTAAAATAAATTTTGATTTGTGATTCAAGATCGCTTCTTGGGGTCTCTGCTATCCTAGGTGATCAACTTTGATTCCACAACCACTTTTCATTAATCTTTTTATCATCTTCATCCTTGTCTAACTTGGTTGAAGGGCTCATTGGTGTTCCTATAGCTTTGACTTCATCAATGTTAAACTTTTTAAGTAGCTCCTTGGTGTATTTGACTTAGTTAATAAAGATTCCATTTTGCGTTTATTGTACTTGGAGTTCATGAAAGAAATGTAATTCTCCCATCATATTCATCTCAAACTCCTTCATTGTGTTTGCAAGTAACTTATAAAAATTTTCATTAGTAGCACCAAATATAATATCATTAACATAAATTTGTACTACTAATCATCATGCCTTTTAAGAAGGAATATTATAGTGTCTGTGTAACCTCTTTTAAAATTGTTTGATACTAAAAAGAAACTAAGTCTCCAATACCAAGCTCTTGGAGCTTGTTTAAGACTATATAGAGCCTTTTTCAATTTTAAAATATGGTTTGAAAATTTTAAATCTTCAAATTTGGGAGATTGTTTAATATAAACTTCTTTATATATAAACCCATTTAAGAAAGTACTTTTTACATTCATTTGGAATTGTTCGAAACTTTTATGATAAGCAAATTCTAGCAAAATTTGAATAGATTTCAAACAAGCAATGAGTGTAAAGTCTCTTTAAAATCAATTTCTTCAATTTGGTTGAAACCTTTGACCACTAATCTAGAATTGTTTCTTACCATGACACCATCTTCATTTAGCTTATTCCTATAGACACATTTAGTACTAACAATTGGGTAGTCATTTGGCCTTTGAATAAGCTCCCAAATTTGATTATTCTCAAATTGATTTAATTCTTCTTATATGGCAAGAATTCAACTTTTATATTTTTGAGCTTCCTCAAGGTTCTTGGGTTTTATATGAGAAAGAAATATAATATGATTAGGATTAAATTTAAGAGCTTGACGAGTTTTTACCCTTAGATCAACATCACATATAATTTGACCTATTGGATAATTTTCTGAGATTTGCAAGTTGTCCATCTCCTTGGAGATCTCTACATTATCATCAAAAGACTCTTTCTCCAAGCGAGAGTTAGATTCATCAATTTCAACATTTATAGATTCTTCAATAACCAAAGTGGTCTTATTGAAGACTCTAAATGCTCTAGAGCTAGATGAATATCCAAAAAAATATACTTTCATGAGATTTGGAGTCAAATTTTGATAAATAATCTTTTGCATTAAAAAAAAAGAATTTGCAATGAAAAATGTAAAAGTATGCATTGTTGGCTTTTTTACAATCCACAACTCAAATGCAGTTTTGTTGAGAATAGAATGAATAGATATCCTATTCAAGATACAGTAAGCTGTGTTAATGGCTTCCATCCAAAAATACTTGGGTAAGAAATACTCATTAAGCATGACTCTTGCCATCTCTTGAAAAGACCTATTCTTTCTCTCAACAACTCCATTTTGTTGTGAAGTATTAGGAGCCTAAAAACTATGCTCAATACCATTTTTTGTGCAAAACTCTTCGAATGGATGATTTTCAAATTCTCCTCCATGATCACTTCTAATTTTGAAAATCAAGTAACCTTTCTAATTTTGAACATGTTTTGTAAAACCAATAAATGCATCAAAAGTGTTTCTTTTATTTACAAGAAACAAAACTCATGTAAATCTTGAAAAGTTATCAAAAATTACAAAGGTATAATTTTTATCTTCTAAATTTGTGGTCCTAACAGGTCCAAATAAGTCTAGGTATAGGAGTTAGAGTAGCATTGTAGTCGATACTACCTTCTTAAGTATGTGTGAAGACTTCACTTATTTTTTCATTTCGCATGCATTACATACTTAATCATTGATAAACTTGCCTTTAGTTAGTTCTCTCACAAGCTCATTTTGGTTGACTTCAGCAATCATATCTATGCATGTGTGTCCAAGTCATCTATGCCAAAGCCACTCCTAATTTCTCATGGATTATAAAATACTTTTCTACATTAAGGTCATCTTGATCAATGATATAAATATTTACATCATGATGACCAATAAAAGTAATATTATTACTATCATTATGTCTTATTATGCAATGGTTAGATTTAAGAAACATGAATTTCATATAATTGACTAATTGATAATAAATTATGCTTAAGTTTCTCAATAAAAAGTACACCTTTAATAAGTGAGGATCCAATAGAAATATCATCTTTACTAGTTATTTTACCTTTACCGTTATCACCAAAGGTAATAAATCCACTATCTTTACTTACTCCTTGAACGTGAATGGATTCCTCATCATATGTCTTGAGCATCCACTATTAAGGAATCACTTTTCATTCATTTTCTGGGAATGTAGGCATAACTAACAAACCAAAAGTAGGTTGGTACCCATTGTCAATTATGGATCCTCACAGTTAGAAAAAAAAGGAGTATGTAAGAGGACCTAAATACAAATAATTATGCAAGTAATTAAAATAAAACTACTTACATCTACTATGTTAGCTAGAGAATAACCATGGATATAAATAGTAGGAGCATATGGGTCATCCCTAACTACTTCAACCATGATCATACTAGAGATATTTTAGGAATCCAATTTTGATTTCTTGACTTTTGAAATTATCTTCTTAGGAACACATATTTCCTTAAAAGAAGAGTTTCTCTTAATTGGACAACTAAAAGAGATATGTTCCTTTCTACAACTATAGGTGCAAGTTAAGTGAGAGTGAGTTTTAGTTGAAGCTTTTACAAAGGCAATTTTAGTACCCTTGAACTTAGAAGTTGAAATGAAGTCTAATCTGGATTTATTCAAATGTTCCTTTGGCTTTTAAGAATAATGTTCAATGTTGTATTTCCATGAAAGAAGTTTTGTAAAGTTTTTCTCCAGTGACTATTCTCATCTCTAAGCATTGTAAGATTATTTTAGCAATCATAGGACTAGAAGATTTTAACATGTCATATTCTACTTAAAGAGCATCAATATCCTCTTTGCAATTACAAGTGCTTTACGAATATTTCAAAACATTAAAATTATTTTCAAGGGTAGACAATTTCTTTCTCAATAAAACATATTTGAGACTTAATTTTCATGCCTTGCAAATAATTCTTCAAAGGATAAGTCACATACCTCATCCTCATTTACCATGGGACATAGATTCATAATCTCATCATCAGAAGAGGCACTCTCACTTTACTCTTCGGAGTAATCCCATATTGCTACCATTGCTTTTTTCTTCTTAGCCTAGAACTTCTTCGATTGAATGTTGAGAAGACAATTTGCCTTCATGTGACTCGACTTCTTGTCCTTGAAGTATGTGGGTATGTCCTCCTCTTCTTTTACGATAGGATTGCTCCTCTCGCCTTTTCTCAACTTCATGGTATGTACTTCTTGAAAAATTTCTTGAACTTTCTTATTAAAAGTATTATGTCTCTTCTTATTCACTTGATTTTTTGGCTTTGAAAGCAATGTTCTTCTTCTTCTTGTTTTCATTGTCAACTCATAAGTGATTAGAGATCTTAGAAGCTTCTCCAAAGGTAAGGTGTTGAGATCTTTAGCTTCTTGTATTGCTGTCACTTTTGGATCATATAACCTAGGCAACCATCTTAAGGTCTTTCTAACCATCTCATCATTAGTATAAGTCTTACCAAGAGAGTTTAAAGTATTAATAATATTAGTGAATCGTATAAACATCTCGGTGATAAACTCATTTGGTTTTATCTTAAGGAGCTTATATTGATTTACTAATATATTTATTTTAGATTCTGTTACTTGGCTTATACTCTCATGGGTAATTTTAAAATAATGCCAAATTGATGAGTCATCTCGCAAATACTAATGCTATTAAATTCGGATGAATCAAGAGTATAATATAAAATATTTATCATTTTGCATTCAATGAATCCCTTTTCTTATCACCCTCATCCTACTCATCCTTGGGCTTGGATACCCTCACCCTATCAATTATTTTCGTGGGTAGTATGTATCCTTCCTCCACTAACCTCTACAGATCATTATCAATAACTTTTGTAAAGATCCAAATTTGGGTTTTTCAATAATTAAAGTTTGTGCCATTGAATAGCTGTGAACGAGTGGTAGATTGCCCCTTTTAAAGAAATAATGAAAAAACACCAAAATTTTTCATAAATAAGGGTAAAAAAAAAATTAGATGATTAAACCAAAAGTAAGAGCAATCTACTGTGATACCAATTGAAAGCACAAAGATCACCGCGGGGGGGGGGGGGGGAGGGGAGAGGAGGGGAATTAGGTTTTGAGAAACTAATGCGATTTTCTTGATAAATTCGAAACTGATTCAATCAACACTCACAAGTGCAATAAGAAATAAGATAAGAGAGAGGATAGAAGATAATGGAGATGAAGAGAGCAAGAGAAAAATCAAGAGGCCATCTTAGAGAAGAGGAGGAATTAGAACATCGGGAGATGAGGGAACTTGCAAAGAGGTGATTTCCTACCTTACTTTCCCTGTTCTTCTTTCTTCTTCCTCCTCTACATTTTGTTGTTATCTTCATTTCCTATAGAATCTTCTCCCACATTGTGCTTGTTATTACTCTGGCCTTTGATTAATGGGGACTACATTGGCAACTCCAACCTCTTTTGGGATGAGCACCTCAGCTTGAACACTACTTGACATCTTGCCAGAGTAGAGCCTGTACTCTGGCCACCTCCACCTCTTGTAGCCCTCCACCACCCGTGTAGGCTCAACTTGCCACCTGCGCTTGCATGCATCCCTAGAGCTAAGCCGTGTAGCCCTACTGGAGGTGCCCTTATCGTCTTCAATGGCCTCATGCCACACCAAGCTTTGGGTTCCCCATTGAACCAAGCTGCCTGTTGCGGGAAAAGAGGCAAGGCCAGATTTGAGACTTGTTTTAGCTACCTCTGCCTACACCACCCATTGTTTGTTAGCTAGCCAAGCCACACATGCCCAGCTACCACCACCGCCCCACCAAGCTCTCCTCCATAGTTAGTAGCCTCCTTGCCAGATTGAGCCCAAGAGGCCCACCCCTCCCCCCAAGTTTTAACTCCCAGTATTGCCAATTGGCATGCGCTTGAGGAGCATGCATGCCACTGCTGCCATGGCTCTCCCAGATTGCATTGTTTCTTGTTGTCCATTGTCATTAGATCCCCCTCCTCCCACCCCCCCAACCCACCTCGGCCCACCCCCCACCCCCGGCACCCCACCCCTCATGCGTAGGCTTCATGAGGAAGAAGGAGAAACAATGAAAGAGGAAAGAGAAAATAGAGGAGGGAAAGTATTTTGGAAAAAAAAAGGTTTCTCAAAAAAATGATGAAAAAAGTTGGGAACCAGCTTGAGAGGAGGGCAGAGAAAAAAAAGAGTGGGAGGATTGTTGCAATAATAAAAAAGCTCTCTCTTACCTCGATATTCGCACTAATACTATTGGGGTCTATCGCGCATTGATGAAATACCATGGCCACCTATGGCCCCTCGAATATGATGAACCCTCAATACTATTGTAGCTACTTGCGGTCCCTCGAAGACAGCAAATCCTCGACATTGTTGTAGCTACCTGTGGCTCTTCCCTCCAAAACAACGAATTCTCATCACACCAAACCAACCTTCAGGCTCCCATCCAAGTTAGCCTTTAAGTTTGCACTTAACTAGTCTTTGAGCTTGCATCATAGCTAGGCTTCAGGCTTGCACTTAGCTAGTCTTCAGGCTCGCATCGTAGCCAACCTTAGGGCTCACATCCAAATCAGTCTTCGGGCTTACACTCAACTAGCCTTCGATTTTGCACTCAGTCGACCTTTGGGCTTAAACTCAGCCAGTCTTCCGGCTCACACTTAGCTAACCTTCAGACTTGCACTTTAGCCAACCTTCAAGCTCGCATCTCAGCTAGCTTTTAGGCTCACACCTTAACTAACCTTCGGGCTCACACTCAACCATCCTTAGGGTTAGCATTATTTAGGCCAATTTTTTTACGCGCATCCAATTAGCCCTCAAGTTTATACTTCTAAACCAGCTTTTGAGCTCGCAAGCTAAGCCTCCTTTGGGTTTGCACATTTAAAGTTGGGCCATTAGTTTTCCTAAAATTATCATAAATAGCTAAGGACCCTCAAATCAAGTTAATTAATGTGTAGTAAGTCAATCACAACAAATGAAGAAGGCCAAGTTGACTCAAATGGACCTAAATTAATCAAGCAAATGGACTAAAACCTAAATTGAGATGGACTCAAAGTCCAAGCTTAATTAATCCAAATCAAATTAGTTCAGACCTAATCCTAATTAGGTTCAATTTGGGTTAATTTGAAATCAAGTCAAATTAAGATTGAACTAAGCTCAAGGTCAAACCAAAACCAAGCTAGGCTAAGCCTAAACCAAAACTAAGTTAAACTAAATTAACTTAAACTTGAGCCAAAGTTCAGCAAACCCGAACTCGATAAAAGTCCAACACAAGGTCAAACTTGACTCTAAGCTAAATGAAATCAAACTCGAATCCTGAATGTTTACTTGAATCAAATTGGATTTGAATCAGAATCAATATTGCTCCAACTAGAGTCACTGATCAGTATCTAATAAATATTCTTTTGAAGATCAATACTAAACTTGTGGATTGAATTCATTATTGAACATATAGTGACTTTGATTACCCATATAATTCCCTTGGTCATGCTATAAAGCATCCGTGTGAACCCAATCACCAAGGATTCGGAACGTATCACTATTTTCAAATTGAAATAGAGCATTGAACTGACCTGAGACTGAACCCGCATCCAAACTATATTAGTCCTGACGGACTAATTAGGGTCAAACTGAGTCCTACTAGATGTGCTAAACTGTTAATAATTCTCCAAGACCATGAACAATGGGTGATGTTATGATTCTGACCTAAACCAAAACTAGTTCGAGTGAAAATAAACTAGATCAAACTGAATCCTACTAGGTGTCCTACAAAAGATTTTGTCGATCATACTTCAAATCTATACCCAACCCCCTAAGTCATTAGTGACATTACCAAATAAAAAAAAAAATCAATACGCTCAAAGTCATTGGCCACACTTTAAGCTAGTCGACCTCAAAAGCAGTTGACGATGCACTCCTCAAACTAGTCAAGTCCAGAAGCCATTGACGATATGCCCTTTCAAGCTAGTAAACCAAAAGTAGTTGATGACATGCCTTTAAGCCAATCAACCCAGAAGCTATTGATAATGCACTCTTTCAGGCTAGTTAACTCCAAAAGCTGTTGATGACACACCCTTCAAGTTGATCAATCCCAAAAGTTGTTGATGACCCACCCTTTTAGGTAGTCAACCCTAGACACCATTGACGATGCATTCTTTTAAGCTAGTCAACCCCATAAGCCATTGGTAATGCACCCTTCAAGTTAGTTAACCCCAGAAGTAGTTGACGATGCACTCCTCAAGTTAGTCAACCTCAAAAGCCATTAACGATGCATCCTTTCACGCTAATCAACCCTAGAAGTAGTTGATAATGCACCCCTTAAGCTAGTCAATCCCAAAAGTAGTTGACAATGTAATTTTTAAAGCTATACTCAACTCTATATGCCATTAGTGATGCCACCAAACCAAATGAGGTTATCATCAATGCTCAAAGTTATTAGAAATAATTCAAACTCCTCCCATTCCCTTTCATATCCCATCAGATGATGCCATTAATACTTGCAAGAGATTGAGTCGATTTGGGTCAAACACCATGTGTTTTAAGATAGGAGAATGGGGTAGCAGCATAGATCAAAATTTTTTCTCCACTCTTTCTTTTCTTCTTTATTTCTTTCATGTTTTCTACAATTCTATGTTGAAATTCATTGTAAAGTGAGGGTATACCCTTTATTAAGCCGTGTATCATCTCTTAAAATCAATTAAATATATTTTCTTTTCTTTTATATGTCATTATTTTATTAGTTATTTTTTTATTTCAGGAGATTTCTAACAATTGTGAGGATAATTAATAATAGAAGTTTATGTCTGTTGGAAGTCGATGTTCTCACAATACCTGATTGTGCATTTCAAATTAAAACAAATTCTGATTTATGATTCGAGGTCGCTCCCAGGGTCTCTGTTATTTCATATTACCAAACTTGATCTCACAAACTCAGGCATGCCTGGTGGGACATGATGTCTCCTCCAAGTATAGAAACCTAGCTAATATGATAGAGACACTACTAAACCAGAATTATGATTGAAGGCTGATTAATTGTGTTCTCCTTTGCAAAAAAATAAAAATAAAAATAAAATGGTAACAACGAAGAATATCTCCTCCCCAAGATACACCATCATCTGGGGGTAGGATCAACTATGCATTTATCTCAGTATATGATTGCTACATAAGTAGTTGAAGCTCAGATCAAGTTCGGGACCATCTCTGAGGTCATCTAGTTCAAGAAGGCACTTACTACTATACTAACTAAGATTATTGTCATGCACAATGAGCCTGTCTCTCGCCTTTCATCAAGGAAAAGGATGCCCAATATCGTCATCCCTAATAAGAAGGGTTGTTTAGATAAAAAGATAGAACCCATACCTCAACTAAAAGGATATCTGTTTTTTAGAGATTAGGACCAAAATGAAGCTTAATTTTTGGCTGTCTTCACCCAACTCCTCATAGGGGACAATCAAAAGTAAATCCGGACATAGTCTTGGTCATAACTGAAAGTTTCAATCAAGAAAGCATTGCAAGAATAACTAAGATGGTAAAATAAAGAGAAAGATGAAACTCAAAAGTAAGTCATAGAGTTGATGAAGATGATACTACAAATGAGCCAAAAGCTCAATAAGTTGGAATGATTTTAAGAGGAATCCTAAGCAATAAAGGCGATAGAAAGTGCATCTTCCATAGATGAGATCGGCAAAGATATTGGCCCCTCGCAAGTATCTCCTCTAGTAAGGGATACCCAATCGCCAATTTTAGGAATCTTTGACAATATGAAACTCCTAGAATACATAGAATAGTAGGCACAATGAATGGTAGTTGTGCAGTTGAGACAAGGAATTGAGACGGATAAGATAAATGATGCTGACAAACCATACCCTAACCATCATGACCGAATGCCATATCATAAAGGCTATATGGTGCCTAGTTTCAAACAATTTAATGGCATGGGCAATACCGAATAGCACATAACTTACTTTGTGACTTTATGTGGAGATTCAAAAAAATATTTTATTGTTGTTACTCCAGCAATTTTTAGCAAGCTTGATAGGAGAAATATTCGAGTAGTATACTAGTTTATAATTAAAATCCATACAAACTTGAGTATAAATAAAAGAGACTTTCCGAATCAGGTTTAGAAGAGTAAGTGATAAAGTGATCATTATAGACCTTGTCTCAACACTAAAATACGATAAAGAATCAATTTTGGATTATCGTACGATGGAAAAATCTCAGCATTAAATGTGAATAACCCATGAGCTAATTTGAGGCAATGAACCTAGTACTCGACAACATAAGGGGAGAATAAATAACACCTTATTTGAGCACCTCTTCTATCCATACCTTCTAAGACCTCATCATGCAAGTCAAAAAACTAGAAAGAATTGGCCCACTAATCTTATCTAGTTCACAAAGTTTCAAATTGAAAAAAGTAAGGTAAAGTGTGGAGAGTCTTCCAAAAATGTGAGGGCTACATTCATAGCAATTGAGAAAAAAAAACCTTCAAACTCTACCATGAACAAGGGCAATCCTCAGAAACCACCAACTTTTGGAGGAGATGGAGAAGTAAAATAGTCCAATAATTTCCAACAAAGGCTCAGAAAAAAATTCTTTTAAAAGAGAAAGGGTAGCTAAAATCTTCTAGAATGCCTTGAAATTAGATCTCCAATTGTCAGAATCCAAGAGGCCAAGTGAAAAAATAAATAAAGTGAACTTCCAGTGGCAACATACTCTATCATATTTACCATCAGAGATTTACAATCAAGCCAATCCCCACCCTATTGCTTCAATAATGAGAAACTGCAAGGTGCAAGGCAAGAAAAAGTAAAAAGATTCACTAGGGATGCTATTGATAAAATAAGAGATCTCATAGGTCTTCCTGAGAGTTGCTCCCAAGATAATTATCTTAGAGTATTTCAGTTGTGAGTATGACCATGACATGCTCAAATTACATCTAGATACTGTGAAAAAGCTAGCTACAACTAACATGAGATTTTTCAGGGGGTAAATGCAAATGCTAAATGAGCATATGAAGGCTATGGCTACCCATATGGAAAGTTTGACAAATATGACTATCATGCACTGTGAGAAAGTCAAGAGGATAGAGAAGGTAGTGAGACAAAGCCAAAGCCTTACAAAAGACCTCATAAGGGTAGTGAAAAATTACTTACCAACCATTCTAGGGATCAGAATAATCACTCATGCTATTTACTCTAGAGAAGGGTCAAGAAAGCTAAACACTATCAAAGAAAATTATATAAGTCTCTGACCTCTTGTCACATGGTGACTCATACTTTTGAGGTAAATGCCGATGAGCATTTATCTCAATCTCCATCAGAAATTTAGCAACAAACACTCAACCTACTAGGTTTAGTAAGGTTCCAATCAGAGAACCTATGGAAGGATGCATTTTGTCAACTCTAGAGGAATTATCTATATAAGGCACAAACGATGAATATGACTATGTTTGAGTCAGAACTGCTTTAGAATCACTTCAGAAGGCCCTATACCAATAACCATCAAAGCAAAAAGCAAGCAGGGTTTCAGGAGAAGAGAAAATGAGCTAATGCTAAGGCTTATTCTAACCCCACATCAAGCCAATCTAAATATTCATAGAAGAAAGTTATGCCAACAGATGAAGTAAAAAGTTTTATCCAAAAAGTCTCTGAAGATATTTCTATGAGAAAACCTTGCGTGCCTAATTTTGACATTGAATGGGATAATTATTAGCCAACCACATCCTCCAAAGATATTCAGAGAACTACTGACTAGGGACAAAGGTTTATTACCTCCTGTCGCATAATTAGCATTGGTAGCAATTCTGAAGATGAATTTTATTAGTCTCATGATGCCAAATTTTAATTAAGGAGAACAAACTAGATACAACTTCGAAGTAGGAAGGTACTAACTATGAGATAAGCTCCAATGCCTAGAGACAAGAATATCCCCAAAGACAAGAAAAGAAAATTCAAATAAATGATGTTGTCAAGCCTTTGCAAGCTGAACCTAAAAAGGTGGAATAAAACATAACAGCCCACCTTAAGAAGATCCCTGTCATGCTCAATTTATTTAATGCCTTAATAATGTTACAAGAACTCAAGGATACACTAATGCATATCTTACAGAATCTGGCTAATTGCTAAGTATGCTTTGTTGAAGAGAAGATGAAGGAGTCTTTGTATGCATACCAAACTTTTACCATCACCTTCACAAATGATGACCTACTATCTAAAATAATAGACCACAATAGATCATTGTATGTCATAGGAAACAGTGATGGGATCAAAATTAATTACATCCTGATTGACCTAGGTTTCTCAGTCAATTTGATGACTCTCTGAACTTTAAGAGCTCTAACTTTGGACATGTGTCACCTATTGTCTGAAATTATAACTATCCAAGGGTTTAATCAGAATAGCCAAAGAGATTTGGGAGCCATAACTATCCCTCTAAAAGTAGATGAGTTGATGACAAATACCAAATTTTATATGATTAGTATTGATGCATCATACAAAGCACTAAGGTAGTGTCATCAACTTTAGGTCAATGCCTCAAATACTTCAAGGATGGTAAAGAATACTAAATTGATAGAGATGTACACCCTTTTAATATTCATGAGGTAGATTATGATGATACAAAATACTTTTAGAGATCCAATGTTGCTAGAAGGTCTGCTTCTATCAGTCAAGTAAAGCAAAAGATTGCTAGCCTGATCTTTGTTCCTCCTCACTTAGGAAGCGATTCTAATCCAACCTTTTTAGATGAAGAAACCCTGAAAGTCTGCCTAGGTGGTTATACTTTTGATGAAGATGATAACAGAGGTCAAAAAAAAAATCCTCCTTATTACTAAAGTTTTAAAAGGCTTATTTAAGCCATTAGATGAGCTGGGCATCAATGTCGTAGAAAAACTAATAACTTCCTATATTCCTCCATGGCACAACGGAGAAAAGGATATTATTTTATAAGGCAATCCCTTGTGTCCCAAGCATATATGAAGTTTTGGGGACTAAAAATTTAGCGGATAATGGGGACCATCAACCGGTAGTCATGGCTAAATATTTTTCAGACCAATTTTATCAAATAATCAACAAATCTAGTTGTCGACGCCCACAAACAAAGAGAGAGAGTCATTTCTTCAAGAATCTATGAGATCCATCCCAAAGACATGCTTACATTCCTGAAAGAGAAAATAAGAACACCAAAGGACAATGCTATATTACTTTAAATACCCATATGTGTCTTAAGATCACCATTGGAGCTCTCACTGGTATTCAGGATGACCAAATGATATCAATACCCCTTGACACATACACCAAAGTGGTTGTAATTTTTTTAAACATTACAAGAAGGTGACATCCTCGGTAAAATTTCATCAGAACAAAAAAAGGGGGGGGTATGATGTAGTTGAAATATCTTCAGATGAATCTTCACCAATCCTTACTCAGCATGATAAATCACTTGGTGAAGAAATAATCCTCAAATAAAAAAAATCCACTAGAACCTGTGGATGTGGGCCAAGCCATAGTCAATGAATAGATGGAGATCAACCTAGGCTTTAAGGAGGACCCCAAGTTGACTTTTATTAGCACTTAACTTTTAGAGGAAAGTCAAACCTAGCTCAAAGCTATGCTCCAAGAGTACATTGACTGCTTCACATGGAGCTATAATGAGATGCATAGACTAGATTCTGAAGTTGCAGTCCACAAATTAGCCATCAATCCTGAGCTTCCACCTATCAAACAAGTACCTAGAAAGATAAAACTCGACCTAGAGTAGAAGGTAACAAAAGAAACAAAGAAACTAATCGAAGCAAACTTCATTAGTAAGGAAAAATACCTAAATTGGGTGGCAAACATCGTACCAGTTAAGAAAAAGAATCTATATTTCTATGGACTACAAGGACTTGAATAAAACATATCTAAAAGATGATTTTTCATTACCAATAATAAAAATCATGATTGATAACATGGCCAATTTTCAAATATTCTCTTTCATGGATAGTTTTTTAGGATATAACCAAATTAAGATATATCTTGATGATGAGAAATATATGATCTTCAGGGTATCAATTGGCATTTACTGCTATAAGGTGATGTCTTTCGAGCTCAAGAACACAGATGCCACTTATCAAAGGGCCATAACTCATATTTAATGACCCCATACACTAGTTAGTGGAATATTATGTGGATGGCTTTATAGTTTAAACTAAGTCCAAAGATAAACACGTCCAAGATCTGAGAGTGGTATTCGACTATTTTAGAAAATATAACTTAAAGATAAATTCTATGATGTGTGCTTTTGGGGTATCATCGAAAAAATTCCTCAGCTTTATTGTTAGACATCGAGGGATTAAAATCGACCCATCTAAGATCAAAGCTATCTTGGATATACCACCACCTAGTAATTTAAGGCAATTGAGGTGATTTCAAGACTGACTTGTATACATAAGAAAATTCATTTCAAACCTCTCTGGAAAATACAAGCTTTTTTCTAGGTTGATGAAGAAGAATACCCCATTTATTTGGAATCAAGACTATCAATAGGCGTTTGAAGAGATCAAGTAGTATCTCCTAGAGGCAACAATTCTGGCAACATTCCTACCTGATAAGCCCTTAATCCTCTACATGACGGCAATAGAAGGATTTCTAGAGGCACTTCTCACCTAGAATAATGAAAAGGGTTAAAAAAAAATACACTCTATTATTTGAGTAAAATACTAGTGGGGGCAGAAAGCAACTACCCCATAAAAAAGCATTATCTAGTACTCATATTTATGGTCAAAAAGCTGAGACATTATTTACTTTCTTGTGAAGTCATTTTAATATCAAAGATTGATTTGATAAACTACCTAATGACTAGACCTATACTCACTGCGAGGTTAGCAAAATGAGCTTTAATTCTTATGGAATATGATTCAAACTCACTTCCCAAAAGGCTATCAAAGGGCAAGCCCTTACTAATTTTCTTAGAGCTCATCCAGTATCGAATGATTCTCCTTTGAGTTGCGAGCTCCCTGATAAAAAAATTCTTTTAGTTGAAGAAGAAAAACCTTACTAAATGCTATACCTTGATAGAGCATCATCTATCAAACCAGGGATCAGACCAAATCTTCTATAAATCAAAGCAAGTATTGGTTGGACTCATTTATGTCACTCCGAATGAGGGCATTTTACGATAGTCATATTCCCCTCAAAACCATGCATAAATAATGAAACTTAATACGACGCCCTAATTATAAGGCTGAAAATGACCCTTAATATGGTGAAGATTAAGTCCACAAATATGATCTCCTGAAATACCATGAAAAGGTTTAAGAGCTTATAAGGCAAATTTCACATATTCAAATAACTAAGGTTTCTCATTCCATTAATATGGAAGCTGCCTCTTTAACCAAACTAGCTAAAGCACTGGATGATCCTGATCAAGGAGAAATTTTAATTACAGTTCATAATAAACAAGTGATGAGTTTAGTCTTCAGCATTAAGAACGAGAGAACTGAATCTAAACTAGTAGAAGAGGTCACAGATTGGAGAACACCATTCACTAACTATCTCAAAAGTAGAGAATTCCCAGAAGATAAATTTGTACAGACACAAATAAAAAAGAGAAATACATGATTTTTACTTATCAACGATACTCTTAATAGAAAGTCCTTTGATCAACTACTTTTGTATTGTCTCTCAGTCAAAGAGGCCAAAAAAGTTATATATAAAGTGCATTTTGGGATCGTGGGGCTTATTAATTGGGCCTAAAAATGATAATAAATATTAAATGTATGGGCTACTATTAACCTACGATGGTAGGAGATTGCATCAAATATGTGAGAAGATGTCACCTATGCCAAATTAACAGTGATTTCATCCATCAACATCCAAATCCTTTATATCTAATAGTATCCTGATTGCCATTTGAGGTATAGGGTATACACATCATCAGCTCAATCGAACCATCTTCTAAAGGCCACTGCTTCATACTGATAGTAACCGCTTATTTCTCTCGGTGGACTGAAGCAATCTCATTAAAAGAGATAAAAGTGGATACTGTTATCCACTTCTTTCAAGAAAATATCTTGTACTGATTCAGTTTTCCTTGAAAAATCATTTTTGATAATGGATTATCCTTTAAAAGTTTCAAAGTAGGACAATTCGTATATTATCACAAGATATTTATTCATTTGTAATGCGAGATCCAACGGGCTTATTGAGGTATTCAACAAGATCCTTTCCAAGATTTTGAAAAACATTTTTGCTAGAAATAAGAAAGACTAGCACTAGAAGCTTACTAAGGTATTGTGGGTCTATCGCGCCAAATATCAAACTCCTACCCAATCAACACCATATATGTTGATGTTTGAGATTGAGGTAGTCTTGCCACTAGAGTAAAATCTGAAAATGTAGGGAGCATAAATATTTAAGACCTACAATAACTTAGGTCCTTCTAGAAGGGAAGAAATGATCTTAAGCTTAAGAAGACCTATAATCGTAAACTAAAATAAGAAAAAAATAAGTTTGAGCGTAATTGGGAAGACCCTTATATCATTAAAAGGATATTCGAATAGGGATCTTACTAACTGATCAATGACAAGAGGGAATGGCCTATGCCACCAATCAACGATCGATTCCTTAAAAGGTACTATGCCTAAGGCTTGAGGGTAATAATAATAACAACCAAAAGTTTCTATATTTTGTTTATGACAGAATGTCCAACTACCTTAAAAAAAAAATGCCCGATCAAATATGTACTCCATGTTTCTTGAGACAAAATATGGTTACAAAACCTCATGTAATTGTGTAACAATCAAGTCCACGTCCTTATAAAAGTCCACTTATTGTGGAAAATTAAGTCCACTCCTTATGGTAAATCAAGACCATGCTTTGTAGGACCACTTCCCATGGCGAACAAAGTCCATTTTTATATGATAACTTAAGTCTACTCATACATGACAGCTTAAGTCCATTTCTACATGGCAAACTAAGTCCATTTTTACATGGCAACTTAAGATCACTTTTATGTGACAAACCAACTCTACTTTCACATAACAACTTAAGTCTAATTCTACATGGCAACTTACATCTACTTTTATATGGCAATTAGGTCCACTTTCATGTAGCAAACAAGTCTATTTCCAAGTGACAAATTAAGTTTACTTTTATGTGACAAGTCAAGTCCATATTATGTGGTGATTAAACTCATATCTACATGATAAATCAAGTTCACTTCTTGTGACAAATTAAATCCACTTATTGGGGCATCTTAAGTCCCACTCCATATGGCAAATTAAGTCTACTTCTTATGATAAATCAAATCCATTCCTTGTGACAAAATAAATCCACTCATTATGACAACTTAAGTCCACTTTTTGTGATAAACCAAGTCCACTACTTGTGACAAATCAAATCCACTTATTGTGGTAACTTAAGTCCGCTTAACATGACAAAACAAGTCCATTATTATGTAGAAATCCAAATTTATTTTTACGTAGTGAGATTAAATCCACTCAATATGGCAACTTAAATCCACTCCCTATAGTGATTCAAGACAACTTCACATAGTGATTCAAACTCACATGATCAACTCTTAGAACTTTGATGCAAAAGGTGAGCACCTGAGAATTGTTTATATCCACTCCCCTCGCTAAAAAAAAATTGTGAAGTAGATGCGAAAGGCGCATTTATTTGAATTAATTTTGACTAAAAATCTAAATATAAATACAAGTCTCAATTGAGCTGAAATCTTGATCAAATTAGACTGAAAATTGGGTTTAATTTGGATTTGAATTGTTGAAAAATTTGAAATTAAACTAAAGAATGGCGATTAGACTAGATATTTGGACCAAAAGCAAGTCCTAAATTCATCAAATATCTTGGCCAGCATGAAAATTATAAAATCTTTGTAAGTAGTTCTCTGAACCAAATATATTTTGTAAATAAGTTTCTGATTGGACTTTTCTTACAAGTAAGTCCTTGAGATAAAAATTTTGCAAAAAAAATTTCTTAAAAATTTTGAAAATTCAAATTGATCCCCGCAAAATCTAGGGTTTGTGAATAAATCCCTCAAAATTTTATATTTGTAAATAAATCACTAAAATTTCTAACTTTTCTAAATGAACCCCTAAATTTTTATACTTTTGCAAGTCCCTCAAAAATTTTTATTTACAAACAAGTCCAACTTTTATTCAAAAAAGGACCCTTAGAGTTTCAAAATTTTATAAATAAGTCATCTTTTAAAGGCCCTTAAAACTTATAAATTTATATTTTGGTCTAGATTTGTTAGAGAAATTTGTAAATAACCTCTTTAAAAATTCAGCAACCAAAAATAGTTCATATTGAATTTCATCATTAGGGAAATAAATCCCAATCAAGTCAATTACAAGCCAATCACAAAACATAGAAACACAATTTCAATCAAATATTACAATCACTATAGCATTCCAAACTAGCCTAATCATGGATTTGATCTTGATTCTTCTGAAGGCATATAAATTGATGAAGAAACCTATGAACAAGAATGAAGATGGAGATAGCAAGAGGAAAATCAGGAGGCCATCTTAGAGAAGAGGAGGAGGAATCAGAAAATCGAGAGATGAGGGAACTTGCAAAGAGGTGATTTCCAACCTTACTTTCTCTGTTCTTCTTTCTTCTTCCTCCTCCATATTTTGCTATTATTTTTGTTTCCTACAGAATCTTCTCCCACGTTGTGCTCCTTGTTGCTCTTGCCTTCGATCAATGGTGACTACACCAGCAACTCCAACCTCTTTTGGGCCGAGCACCTCAGCAAGCAACACCTCAACTTGAACACTACTCAATGTCTTGCCAGAGTAGAGCATGTACTCTGGCCACCTCTACCTTCTGCAGTCATTCATCGCCTGTGCAGGCTCAACTCGCCACCCACGCATGCACACATCCCAAGAGCTAAGTCGCATAGCCTTATCAGAGGTGCCCGTGCTGTCTTCAGCAGCCTCATGCTGCGCCAAGCTTTGGGTTCCCCACCGACCCAGGCTGCCTATCGTTGGAAAAGAGGCAAGGCTGCCTATCTTAGACTTGTTGTGGCTACCTTTGCTTGTGTTGCCCTTTGTCTGTTGGTTAGCCGAGCTGCACACGCCCAACCACCACTGCTGGCCCACCAAGCTCCCCTCCAAGCCAATAGCCTCTTTGTTGGATTGAGCCTAAAGAAGCCCCCTCGGTTTTAGCCCCCAGCATTGCCTCATCGACATGCACTTGTGGAGCACGCATGCCTCCACTGCCATGGTTAAGAGGAGGAAGAGGATGAAGCCAGTGACCTTTGCCTCTCCATCATGTGACTGAGAGAGAAAGAAGCCTTAGGGCTTCTAAGGGAAGAAGAAGGAGCTGCGTAGGAGAAAGGGGAGAAAGTGCGATATTCATGAGGAAGAAGAAGAAATAGTGAAAGAGAAAAGAGAATGGGGAAGGGAGAATATTTTAGACAAAAAGTTTCTCAAAAAGAAATGATGAAAAAAGTTGGGAACCAGCTATGAGAGGAGGGGAGCAAAAAAAAAAAAAAGAGTGGGAGGATTGTTGCAATAATAAAAAAAGCTCTCTCTTACCTCGATTTTCTCACCATTACTACCACAGCCTATAATGCATTGATGAAACTTCATCAATACCATGGTTACTTGGGTCTCTCGAATATGGTAAACCCTTAACACTACTATGGCCACCCACGACCTCTCAAAGATAATGAACCTTTGACATTGTTGTGGCCACCCACAGCCTCTCAAAGATGGCCAACCTTTGACATTGTTGTAGCCACCTATAACCTTTCTCTCAAAGATGACGAATTCTCATCACACCAAACTAGCCTTAGAGTTAGCACCTTAGCCAACCTTCGAGCTCGCACTCAACCAGTCTCTGAGCTCGCACTCAACCAATCTCTGGGCTCACACTCAACTAGCCTTCGAGCTCGCATCAAAGTCGGCCTTTTCGCTCGCATTCAACCAGCCTTCAGGCTTATATTCAGCCAACCTTCGAGCTTGTATCTCAGCTAGCTTTCAAACTTGCACCTTAGCCAAACTTTGGGCTCGCACTTAACCAGTCATCGAGTTTGCATCTAGGCCAGTCTTTGGATTTGCATCCAGTTAGCCCTCAAACTTAGACTTCTAAGTCAGCTTTTAAGTTCATAAGTTAAGCCTCCTTTGGGTTCACACATTTAAAGTCAGACCACAGGTCCACCTAAAATTATCATAAACAGCCAAGTTGGATTAAATGGACCTTAATTGATCAAATAAATGGACTAAAATCTAAATTAAGATGGACTCAAAGTCCAGACTGAGCTAATCCAAATCAAATTACTTTAAACCTAACCCTAATTAAGTTTTAAGTTAGATTAATTTGAGATAAAGTTAAATCAATATTAAACTAAGCTCAAGGTCAAAGCAGAATTAAGCCAGACTGAGCTTAAAGCAAAATTAAGTTAAATTTAATTGACTTGAACTTGAGCCAAAGTCCAGCAGATCTGAACTTGATAAAGGTCCAACACAAGTTTGAACTCGACTCAAGTTAAATAAAATCAAACTCGAACCCTAAATGTTGAACTGAGTCAAATAGGATTTAAATCAGAATCAATACTGCTCCAACTATAGTCAATTATCATTTTATGATAAATGTTCTTCTAAAGATCGATGCTAAGTTTGGTGGATTGAATTCATTACTGATATTCAGTGACTTTGATTACTCACATATTTCCCTTGGTTATACTATAAAGCGTCAGTGTGAACCAATCATCAAGGGTTCGGAACATATCACTATTTTCCAAGAAGGAGCTTGTGAATCATAATTCAATCAAATCTTAAACATTGAGTTGAATTAACTCAAATCAAAATTGAGTGCTGAATTGATCCCAGACTGAACTTGAACTTGAACCACATTAGTCATGATAGACTAGTTTGGGTCAAACTAAGTCCTACTCTGTGTGCTAAACCCTCGACAATACTCCAAAGTCATGAATAATAGGTGATGTTACTATCTTGACCTGAACCAAAACTAGTTTAAGTAAAAATAAATTGGGTCAAATTGAATCCCGCTAGGTGTCCTACAAAAGACTTTGTTGGACACACTTCAAAACTATACCCAACCCTCTAAGCCATTGATAACATTACCAAATCAAAGAAATACTAACATGCTCAAAGTCATTTGTCACACTCCAAACTAGTTGATTCCAAAAATAGTTGACGATATGCTCCTCAAGTAAGCCAACCCCAAAAGCCATTGACAATGTGCCCTTTCAAGCTAGTTAACCAAAAGTAGTTGATAACACGCCCTTAAGTTAGTCAACCTAGAAGTCGTTGATGGTATACTCTTTTAAGCTAGTTAACCCTAGAAGCCATTGACGATACACCCTTCAAACTAGTCAAACACAGAAGTCATTGATGATACACTCTTTAAGCTACTCAACCCTAGAAGCTATTGACAATACACCCTTTCAAGCTAGTCAATCTTAAAAGTTGTTAGAGACACACCTTTCAAGCTAGTTAACCCCAGAAGTAGTTGATGATTCACTCCTTAAACTAGTCAATCATATAAGCCATTGATAATGCATTCTTTCACGCTAGTCAAGTCTAGAAGCAATTGATGACACACCCCTCAAGCTAGTCAACCATAAAAATAATTGACGATATGATTTTCAAAGCTATACTCAACCCTATAGGCCGTTAGTGATGCCACCAAACTAAATGAAGTTACTATCAATGCTTAAAGCTATTGGAAACACTTTGAACTCTTCCCATTCCCTTCTATATCTTATTGGATGATGTCATCAACACCTACTAAAGACTGAATTGATTTGGGTTAGATGTCACATGGTCTAGTGCAGGAGAATGAGGTAATAGCATAGATCAAAGCTTCTTCTCCATTCATTTTTTTTTAAAATTTCTTTCATACTTTCTATAATTTTATATCAAAATTTATTATAAAGTGAGGGTATATTCTTTCTTAAGTCATATATCATCTCTTAAAATCAATCAAATATTTTTTCTTTTCATTTTTGTCTCTATTTTATTGGTTAGTTTTCTTGTTTTAGGAGATTCTTGACAACTGTCAAGGTAATTAACAATTGCGGCTTGTATCTATTAAAAGTTAATATTTTCATAATACTTGATAGCGTACTTTAAATTAAAATAAATTCTAATTTATGATTCGAGATTACTCCCAAGGTCTCCTCTATCCTAAACCACCAAAATTGATACCACAGGTTCAAATTCATCTTGATATGATCAAGTTTGGTTCAAGCTTAGTTTGAATGGCTTTTATCTCAGCCAACCTTGAATTCAATATTATTGTAGCTTGACTTAACTAGAGTTCAATTCAAGTCTATTTTGATTTAGTTTGAATGTTAGTTGACTCAATTGAAATTCAACTTGAACTTTATTTCTATACTGGGTTATCTTGGTTAATTCGAGAGTCCTTAGGTTATTGGGATGACATTACAATAGGTCCGTAGGCTAGCCTACAGTCCAAGTGATTGCAAGCTTGAGGGTTGGCATATAGATATTCTGCAAGCCTAAGGGCTAGCTTATGGTCCAATTGATTGGAAATTCGATGTTGGTGTGGGATCAATTTTGGCAGTCTAAGATAGCAGAGATTCTAGGAGCGACCTCGAATCATAAATCAAAACTTATTTAAATTAAAGTGTGCTATCAAATATTGTGAAAATATTAACTTCTAACAAATACAAGCCCCAATTGCTAATTACCTTAACAATTGTTAGGAATCTCCTAAAGTAAAAATCTAGCTAATAAAATAGAGACACAAAAAAAAAACATGATATTGATTTATTTGAGAAATAGTATATGGCCTAAGTAAGTACATGCCCTCACTTTACAATGAATTTTAAAATTAAATTATAGAAAGTAAGAGGACAATAAAAATAACGAAAAGATAGGAAATGAGAAAGGGGCTTTAGTATGCACTACTACTTTGCTCCCGCATGCTGGATCATGTGACATCTAACTCGAATGGGTCTTGACTCGATCTTTAGCGGATGTTTAATAACGTGGTGATAAGTGAGCCTGACTACCTTGACTTATGTCAATCAACCCTATTGGGTTTTGAAAGCGTGTCGTTAATTATTTTTGGAGTTGACTAGCTTAGAGAATATGTTGTCAATTACTTCTGGGGTTGAACATCTTGAAAGTTATATCATCAATTACTTACAAAGTTGACTAGTTCGGAGGGTGTATCGTCAACTACTTTTAAAGTTGACTAGCACAAAGGGTATATTGTCAACTACTTTTGGGATTGACTAACTTGAAGGATGTATCATCAATTATTTCTGGGTTGATTAGCTTGAAAAATGTGTTGTCAACTGCTTATGAGAGCTTGAACGTTGCATTGTCAATTGCTTCTGAGATTGAATAACTTGAAGGATGTGTCGTCAATGGCTTCTAGAGTTAACTATCTTGAAAAACATATTATTAATTACTTCTAAAGTTAACTAGCTTGAGGGATGCATCATCAATTGCTTTTGGGACTAACTGCTTGAAAGATGCATGTCAACTATTTCTGAAATTGACTAGTTTGAAGAATGTGCATCAACGACTCCTAGGATTGATTAGCTTGAGGGGTGCATTATCAACGACTTTTGGGATTGACCAACTTGAAGGGCACGTCATCAATGGCTTCTCGAGTTGACTAGCTTAAAGGATACATTGTCAATGGCTTCTAGGGTTGACTAGTTTGAAGGGTATGTTGTCAACAGTTTCTGGAGTTGATTAGCTTGAAGGGCGTCTCGTTAATGGCTTCTGGGGTTAACTAGTTTGAATGATGCATCGTCAATTACTTCTGAGGTTAACTAACTTGATGGGTATAACATTGACAGCTTATAGGATTGACTAGCTTGAAGGATACATTGTCAACGACTTCTAGGGTTGACTAGCCTGAAAGGTACATCATCAATTGCTTCTAGTGTTAACTAACTTGAAAGGTGCATTATTAATAGCTTCTGGGGTTGACTAGCTTAAAGGGCATGAATGACTTCTAGGGTTAACTAACTTGAAGGACGTGTCATCAACTGTTTCTCAGGTTGACTGGCTTGAGAGTGCATCGTCAACTAGTTATAGAGTTTAGTAAGTTGAAATGTAGCCAATAACTTAAACTGTGTTGATATTCAATTTCTTTGATACAGCAACGTCACTAATGGCTTAAGGGGTTGGGTATAGCCAATGGGACTCAATTTAACATAATTTACTTTTACTCGAACTAACTTTGGTTCAAGTTATAATGGTAATATCACTCATTATCCATGGCCTTGGAGTATTGCCAAAAGTTCAATATACCCAGTAGGACTTAGTTTGACCCTATTTAGTTCTATCAAGACTAATATGATTTAAGTTCGAGTTAGGTTTGGAATCAGTTCAATATTCAATTTCGATTTGAGTCTGAATTGATTCAACTCAATATTTAAAACTTAATTGCATTATGATTCACTAACTCCTCCATGGAAGATAGTGATATGTTTAAGTTTTCTATTCTCAAAACTTTTAGTGATTGGGTTCGCACTGATACTCTATAGCATGCCTAGGGAAAATATGTGAAACATCTATTCAAAAATCACTATTGATATTGGTAGTAAATGTTTGATTCACCAAACTTAGCATTGATTTTCAAAGAATATTTATCAAATACCAATCATTAACTCTCGTTGGAGCAGTGTTGGATCTAAATAAAGTAACTCAATACCAAGCCTAATAACTTATATTGGTCTTAATCTAATCATGCTTGAGGATCAAACAAAATGTAAGTGAAGTCTACTCATCATATCAAAATATTAATTCATTATGAAGTTTTTTCTCTCAAATTTTAGAATTAATAAGATGAAAGGTTTTGAACTTAAGTGCAGAACTTACTAATCTCGGGGAGGGAGGGGTGGGGGGGCGGGGAGGGGTGGGGGGGGGGGGGGGTTGGTTTGTTTGTAAATTTGTACCTTTATATGACCTAACCCTAATTTTCTTCTCTTTTGACTTGTTTTAATGGCAATAATAGAGAAAAATTAGGATTTATTAGAAGACGAATCTACGATGAGTTTTTGACCAAAAAGTTCGTAAGGATTTAGAAGGAGAATACTAGCACTGTGTTTAGGTAATATAATACTCCTCTTTCGGGTCAAAGTGGTATTTAATATTAGTTTTCCATTATTTTTCTTCTCTTGATTTAGAATGTGAATTTCCTTTCTTTTTTCCATCACCTTCAAGATCTAATTAGTATCTAATTATTCACGAATCGAATTAAAGTTTAATAAGGTGATATTTGTATATGTGAAACGTACGGTATATTAAGTTAGTATAAAATCTTTTCTTATAGTTTGACTTAGGATTATTGATTTCTATTGCGGACATGTATTTATTATTAAGTGTTAACAACTCCTTGAAATTTATTATGGTTATGATTTAAGAGTCTAATCTCTTTCATCTTATTAATTTTAAAACTTGAGAGATAGAACTTCATGATGAATTAATATTTTGATATGATAGGTAAACTTCACTTAAATTTTATTTAATCCTCAAATATGATTAGATTAAGACCAATATAAGTTATTAGACTTGATATTGAGTTGCTTTATTTAGGAGTATGTTTGGGTAATTATGGATTGTAATTGAAATTTTATTTGATAATTTAGATTTATACGAGTCTTAAACTTCTACTTGTGATTTATCACGTGTTCTTCTTATCAGATAAGAGAATGAGAAACTCTTGTTCGTACTAAGTGATATTTTAATATGCTAAAATGATTAATTTTCTTAAATTACTATGTTTTAATGCTCTTATTTATTTAAAATAAATTTGTATCTAATTGATATGATGTTATATTATATCATGATTTATGGAATGCGTGTGAATCCATGATTTGAGATCAAGAAAATCATGTTTATGAATATATTTGTATATATTTATCATTAATAAATTTTAGGGGTAATTACGTACACCCCTTGTAATTAGTCCTAATTACGTACAATCCCCCGTAATTTTCGGAATTACCCACACCACCCCCCTTTCAAAATATTTACCTACATCCCCCTGATTGTAATTTAATTAAAATTTTTCCAAAAAATTTCAATTTTACCCTCCATTATTTTTACAATTAAACCTTTAAAAACTTATTATTTATCATTTAACTTTCAAATATTTGCAAATAACACCCTGAAATTATTCTGATTTACATAAAAGTCTTTCTCCCAAACCATTTACAAATAAACCCATAAAATATTGTTAATTACAAAAAAGTCCAAATAATTGTAAACGAGCGGCGAGCGACGACAGTGAGGGTGGCAGTGCGGGTGGGCGGCGCGCGAGCGCGGACGAAGCCGATGCGCAGGCGGCGACGTAGGAGGTTGGCGACAGGAGCGAAGGTGCGAGACCGACAAATGAGAGGGGACAGCAGAGGCCAGCGAGCGGACGCAGAAGCCGGAGGCCGAGGCCAGTACACCGATGCGGCTTTTCAAATAGCACCCTCAAACTTCATTATTTTGAATTGGTAAATTTTTTCCACAATAAGACCGTAAAAAATGATTGGTTTATAATTTGTGACTTGTTTGGATTTGAGCTAATGAGGCGGATGACAATCACTTTAAATTTATACCAAATTTATTCATAACCCAAAGTAAATATATTAATTTGAAAATTTTATGAGTAAAATCCCATTAAGGCTTATTCTTCACCAAAAAAACCTAAAATTTATTTACTACGCATAACCTTATTCTGAATTATGATTGGTATCATATGATTTAATGTGCTATTTTAACTCATTTTCTTTGTTTTCAACATATTTAGGTACGGTTCAAAAAATGAATAAAAAAAAGTCCAGGGCTTTTATGAGAAAACTTTTCTGAAATCCATCTCGCTCGTTTGGCCACTTTCGTGACCATCCCACTTCGCCGCACCTCCTCGCTGGCGCTGAGCTCTGGCCGGAAATTATCAGATTCACAAAAAAAAAATTATTTTAAATAATAATAGATAATAATACAATTCATAGCATCAGCTCACTGGAACCTTCTCATCTCCCCAACCGGGAATCAACACCAGTAATTTCCCAAAAAAACGAAAAAAGAAATTCAGCGGGAAAATTGCACCCAAAAAGTGACCCAAAAATGTACGCCTCTCGCCCACCTTCTCACACGAACAGCTTCAATAGCCTCGGCTCGTAGGCGGTAGCGACGGGATGGCGATCTTCTCGTCGGCGGGGCAGTGACGGCGCAGGGGGCGGGGGGCAGTGGCTGCGCGGGGAAGCCGTAGAACGACGACACGGGGGCAAAGCAACGGGCGCGATAGGGTTAGGATTAGGGATACAGTGTACTGGAGGAATTTATCAGAAAATTTCGACAAGTTTTCTATAAATCGAAAAATTTCGGGGTGTTATTTGCAGATATCTGAAAGTTAAATGATAAATAATACATTTTTAGAGGTTTAATTGTAAAAATAATGGAGGGTAAAATTAAAATTTTTTGAAAAAATTTTGAATAAATAACAATCAGGGGGGTGTAGGTAAATATTTTGAAAAGGGTGTGGTGTGGGTAATTCTGAAAATTACGGGAGGTTGTACGTAATTAGGGCTAATTACAGGGGGTGTACATAATTACCCCTAAATTTTATTATATATTCATATGAAATTAATTTTATTTCAAGAAGTTATGTATGTATTCTTTGATTATAATATCTCTTGTATGAGCGGTATATGGCTTATCTTATTTTGTTAGTTTTGACTGTATTGTCTCTATTATGATTTGTATCGTGATCCTACCATTGGGAGTTAAATAATGATCATGTTGATATGTATATGATTGTGAGAAACCGGTTTCGCTGTCCCCGCGGGCATCAAAGTAGAGGTATATTTGTGTTGTAGTCCTTTCCGAGACATTATGTATTCATGGAAAGATCACTTAATTTAAATATGTCAATATACTTGTGACTCGCAATACCTATTATGTGTATACCCAATTTTATAAAGGAGACATCAATCATGATCTACTTGTATATTATTATTAGTACCTTTATTATTATTATTGTCATTATTATTTTTCTCCCCTACAAAAGAATTCTTGTTTTAAGGACATACAAGTTTATTACTTAATTTTAAATATAATTTCATAAAAGATTGATACTTCATAATAAACATACTTCAAGATTTTATTTTATATTAAATTGTTAACTTAACATGAGGTCGCTCATTCTCTTGCAACTTCTGATTTCAGATAGTAGTTCGGAAAAAGCGATGTGTGACGCTTTACAAAATTATTTCTACATATTATTTCTTATTAGAAAGAAAAAGTGATTATTTAAGGTATTATTTGTTAATTATTTGAATTCTATAGTTTAGCTACGAATTATATTATTCAATTATTTGGACTCCTACAACTTAATTATATTCCCAACTTGTGGTTTCAATACCTCTGATTTTAGGTGTGCTCGTTATTGATTTATTATATTATGTTAGATGTTAATAGTATATGCTAAGACTGTTGTTATAGATTACATAATTATTAGAAAAATCTATATTTTATAATTATACAAGATGAGCCTTATATACCTGCTGTGTAGGTAGATATATGGCGTCTGTTACGTCTCAGTTTCGGGGCATGACAGTCTCAAAGGTTGACCTGAGTTCGGTGGATCTGAAGGCTAGCTTGAGTTTAACAGGCTCAAAGGTTGGCCTGATTTGTGACTGGGATTCGCTCGTCTTTGAAGTATCACGAATGGCCACAATGATATTAAGGTTCATTGTCTTCAAAAGGACCACGAATGGCCTTATTAGTATTCGAGGGGCCACAGGTAACCGCAATATTATTAATGAAGTCTCATTGATATACTAAAGACAACGGATGATCACAGTAGTAAGGGCACAAAAATCGAGACAAGATAATTTCTTCCTTTTCTTTTTCTTGTTCTTTTATTTTTCTTTTGTTGCTACTTTTTTTTCTTCAAAAAGGCTTGTGTCATCTTCTCACCACAAGATCCCTTCCTACAACCAGCGCACAGTCCCATTTTTTTAAATTCCTTCTCCTTTTCCCACATGAGCTGCAACAATGCTTTCTTTTATATATTTTTTTCCTACCTTCCCTACCATACCTTTTTCCCATTCTTCTTTTTTCTCTCTCCATCTCCCTACATCCATAGCAAACCAATGGCTCGAGTGGTTGCAGGCTTAGGCGGCTACGACAAAGGGCAGCTCGAGGTGCAGTCGTAGTAGGCATGCACGAGGAGGCGGTAGCTACAGCATTGGCATAGGGCCAAGCAGGCGAATTTGGTGATGGAGAGGATGTCTTTGGTGTGAGGCTAATGAAGTAGACAGTGGTCGGGCTAGCATGCAGGGATTCGACGCAAGGGAAAAGGCAACCGGGAGGTCAGGGAGGAGGCACAGGTCAAGCAAGCTAGCGCTAGTGTGAGCCGTGCTGACTGATAAGATACAGAGTTAGGGCATGGCTAGCAGGGTATAGGGGCTTCACCGAGAACTAGAATAGCCAAAGGGAGAAAAGGATGGTCAGTAAAGAAAGAAAGAAGGTGAGAAGATTACCCCCTTTTCTGCTTCCAATCTTTAGTTAGTTATCTTTCGACAATCTCTTCTTCATGGATCTCTTTGATCTCTTCTTCCTTCTTTCTATGTTCAAGTTTCTGTGTATGCCTAATACTTACAAGTTCTCACCAATTTACAAGTCTCTAGGAGATCAACAATCGAATCTTTGATTGGTTAATTTTGAAATATTTGTTATTATGATTAATATCTCTGATTGGTCTCATTTTGGAGATATATTGAATTGGATTGGTGATCAAATTGCATTCTAAAACTATTTTTCCTTGATTGGAATGTAATTTCTTAGATTGGAATTTGTTTCCCTCATGAATAGATTCCAAATTTTGTACCATTTCTAAATACTGAATTTGCAGAGGGTTATTTGTAAATTTTTTAAAAAATTTGGACCAAAACATAATCTTGTAAACTTTAGAGTTTTGTGCAAAAAAAACATTTGTAATAATTTTAAATTTTTAGGCTCTTTTTTAAATAAAATTTGGACTTATTTGTAAAAAAAAAATTTTGAAAAACTTATTCATAAAAGTCAAAAAATAGGGATTTATTTGAAAAAGTTAGAAATTTAAGAGATTTATTTATGAATATAAAATTTTGAGGGGTTCATTCCTAAATCCTAGATTTTGTGCAAATCAATTTGAAATTTCAAAATTTTTAAGGACCTTTTTTATAAAATTTTTATCTCAGGAACTTATTCATAAGAAAAGTAAGGTCAAGGACCTATTTGTAAAATATATTTAGTTTAGAAACTTATTTATAAAGATTATATAATTTTTATTTTGGCCCAAATATTTGATGAATTTTGGGCCTAATTTTAATCTAAATATACAACTTCATTGACTCTCTTTAGTTTAAGCCTAAATTTTTCAACAATTAAAATTCAAATTAAACCCAATTTTTGATCAAATTTGATCATGATTTCGGTCCAATTAAGGCCTATATTTGGATCATAATTTACTAGTATCCAATTCTATATTTTGATTAAATTTTGGTCAAATCCAAAATTGACTCAAATAATTGGCTAATAAATATTTGGCAACCCAAAAGTTGACTTGATTTGGCGAGTTTGAAAGTAGCTTAGTTCTGTGAGCTCGAATGTTGACTTATTTCTGCAAGCCCGAAAGCTAATTTAGTTTTATAAGCCCGAATGCTAGCTTAGTTCTGCGAACCCGAAAGCTAACCTTATTCTACAAGTCTGAAGGCTGGCTTAGTTTAGTGAGTCTAAAGGTTGGCTTGTAATTTAATAGATTGTGAGTTTTAATTATTTTAGTTCTCTTCATTCTTGTTTAAATTAAAGTGTCTTCATTCTTCAAGGATCTACTTTGAAGTTTAATCTCGATGACATCATGGCAGAGATGGGGGCTGCAAGTGACCGCAGTAATGGTGATGTTTTGCCTATGCTTAAGATCGCAGATTGCCACGACATTGACGAGGTGGAATAAGTGTCTACTAAGGTTCGAGTGTCCAATCCTTCTATGTTCAGTCGTTCAAACACGGGGAATTGAGTGGCCTGTGAAGCGAGGCCACAAGTGGCTACAGTGCTAAGGGACATCTGTGGCATGGTTCAAGCATCCAATCTATCTAGATTCGGTTGTCCGAATGCAGAAAATCGAGTGGATACAAAGCAAGAATGTAGGTGGTTATGGCGTTGATGGGCATTTGTGGCATGGTTTGGCACCCGATCTCCTAGGTTTAGTCATCCGAACTCAGACAGTTGTGCAATTTGCAAATGAATAGACGATGATTTGATGAGAATGAGGTTGCAATTAGCCATGAGCATGGAAGAGGAGAGGAAAGGGGCAGTAGCAGAAGCACAGGAGTGCCGAGACCTTGAAAGAGATGGAGGAGGAATAAGAGAAACAAAGCAACAAAAGAAGGGAGATGAAATAAGGATTTATATCTTTCTTGACTCCTTAATGATACTCTCCCTACCTCTTCCTTGATGACCAGATATGCTTCTTCAATTCATGCAAAAATTTGCACAAGAATTGACTATTAACCTCTCTTCAAATTTGTGCATTGTAGCTTCTTTTTATAGAGTTTAGAGAATATTCAATTTAGATCTTTGATTGATTTGATTTTGAAATTTGATGGATATATTCTTCCTATAAACCTCATATTCAAATCCCTAATTGACATATCCCGATATTACACCTTTCTTATTTGAAAATATTGTCAATTTTTGATGGATTTAAAGAATTTTTATTTTTATTTCTGCAGATTGCACCTAGTCTATGAGGTTTGGGCGCCCGAATCTTTGGGGTTTGTTTGCTTGAACGTGTGCACCCGAATCTCTAGGGTTCATTCGCTCAAACATGTGTCGATCTGGGTCTAATTTTTTAACCTTTTTTTACTTTAAATTGACCCCCACTCATCACTAATTGTGCTCAAAGTCTAGCCTTATTTTTTGTCAAATTTGAAATTGAAGTTTGGATTACCAAAAATCACTTAAACAGGCATATAAAATTAAGAGTGGGGAGCTTGCAATTTATTGATAAGATATGTTATAGTTTGAAAGGCATGGGACCAAAAGGATAATGATAAAGAGGATTCATGAAGAGGAGTAAGACTTGTTTCAACAATATGATGGAGTCATCCATCGTAAATGGGGTATAAGGAGGCATGTTAAGATGGGTGATGCCTTGAGAAGCAAAGAAATTCTATAATCTTTTATACTCACCATTGTCATCCAAATAAATTGATGTTTTTGATGTCTTAAAAAAAATTTCAACAATAGCTTTGGATTTTGGTACAGGACAGAAAATATTTGACTTACTACGAATTGAATAAAACCAAATATCTTTGGTGAAATGATAAAAAAAAATCACATAATAATGCTAATTATCGAGTGACACAGTAGGAGAAGGCCACCGCATGTTAGTACGTATCAAATTTAAGTGACCACAACTTTCATGAGCACAAATAGAGAAAAATAATTGTGACTTTCATTACATAGACAAGAATTGCATAAAGAAAGTAACAAAGAAGAGAAATATAAGTAAAAATATTTAATAGTAGATAGGAGAATACAATTAGAAGGGTGATCTAAGTATTTGTGCCAATCTACCATAGAAACTTTAGTGATTATGAAAATCAAGGGTCTCATGTAGGAAGCATTAACCTAGGTAGGTTATTACCTTTAAATTTTGGTAATGATTAAACTTGAGTTTAATAAGTTTATTAAGTTGTAATAGGTGTTATTATTACCAATGTTCATCTATGTTCATGAAGAATCAAGTCTCAAAATAAAACTTAAAGTTGATGACTTGAGTATAGGTGGATGATTAGAGCGATGCATTCGGTTCAAAATCGAACCAAACTAAACCAAATAAACCGAACCGAAATTTTCGGTTTTAAAAATTCAAAAATCGAACTGAACCAAAATACTATAAAAACCGAACTAAAACCAAACTGAAATATTTCGATTCGATTCTGTTTAAACCGAAAATCGAAAATTTAAACCGATTTTATTTTTTCAGTTTAAATTTAATTATATTCAAATTAAAATCAAAAACCAAAACCAAAACCAATATTATGTATTTATATATACATGTAATTTGGTTCGGTTCGATTTTTACGATTTTTCAAAATCAAAAACCAAAACCAAAATCAAATATTAATTTTTCTATTTTTCAAAACCGAATCAAACTCAAAACCGAATAACCCGAACCGAATCGATTATTCGGTTTCGGTTCGGTTGGTTTATTTAGTTTGAACCGAATACTGCACATGTCTATGGATGATGATAATTCAAATATGAAGCATGAAGATCATATTGGAAACTCAAGAATGCTCAATATATGAGACCAACTCTAATCAACTAGGTTTAACTTTTTATTCTTTTGTTGAGTCAAAAATTTGATTATTAATTTATTAAATCTCTCTATTTGACATATTAATAAACTTGAAAACACCCTCATTTGCTTATTTTCTATTTGTTCAAGTTAATTTAATATGTTATCAAATAGTCATTTAGCTAATATTTATAAATAAATTTTTAGCTAAATTACTGTCGAGCTTAATTACCCTAAGTGCTCAATTTAGCTACCGAAACCTATTAGAGAGAAAAATAATATTATGCTTTTAGTAAGTTCAGTCGATCAAACATGTGAAAACAAATTATAACGACTAGATTTTTCACTATTGGAATATGTTCGGTTATGAGTTTGATCATTCGAACTTGTTAGAAAAAGTCGTTTGGTGATTTCCAACAACTATATTTTTGTTTTAATGGTTATTTAATAAAATATTTTTATACTTTTTATCATTATAACTCTTTTAGGCTATCAGAAAAAATTTGAGTGCTCTCCTAGGTTTAGAAGAGAGTTGAGAAAAAGTAACTCTAGTTATGAAGTAGGCACTTACGGATCAAAAGAAAACTTGTACGGGCTTAGCTTTATCCTAAGAAAGTGATACTCATGATTTGAGAGTTGATGTAAAGACTAGACTTTATCTCAAAAAATGACATCATTGGTGGAATAATTGAAATCCTTAAGATTAAGAAATGGACCATGGAGTAAACAGAATTGGTTAGTAAACCACATATATCAATTTGCATTTTCTCTAATCCTCTATTTATCTTATACACTCAAATGTAATTGATTGAATATCTAATTTTGTATTGATTGAAAAATTATATTATATACGCTTGTGAATTGATCACTCTCATATATATTTATTGGTTATTCTAAGTTAATGAAAATTTATCATAATCTTGAATGCAGTACTTTTGATTATATTGAATGAAAAATTATTATTATTATTTAAAATCATAATTTACTCCCTTTTAGATTGTCATTTGCACTTTCATAGGTCACTCATATACCATTTTATTCTATCCTCGAAAAAGAATATTGCCCTCATGCTTATGTCCTTCATAATGAAAGAGAAAAAAAACTCAATAGAAGTGCTATCATGTTTGCAGAACTTGGATATAAAAATTAAATTCTTTTGTATGGATGGACGCATAGCACATTAGAAAAGGAAAAACAAGCATGATGGAAGAATAGAGTAGCATATTATCTAAATCTCAGACATCACTAAAAATAATTATCTTATCATAACCCTCATACTTCAAATAAAATGAGAGATTATTATAAGATCCGATGTGAGATAATAGGAAGCAACAAAATTTACTAGCCAAGTAAAAAAGGAGTTTGATGCAGAAGTATTATCATTGGCAACAAGCTTAAAAGATTAAGCATGTAGACAATGCTCAGTAATATAGCCATGTTGATCACACAACAGACAAGTAACCCATGAGGGTAACTAAAATGTTGATTTTGAAATGAGTGATTATTTTGACATATATGATAGTGGGAAAAAATAGTGACAGTGTTGAGTGCCACGAGCTTGATCATTAGAGCTAAAGCGTCAAGTGTCACCACTTGAAGAATATTGAGGTCGATTCATAGAACATTAGTACGCCTTGTAGCATGAAGATGACAATATCAACACTTCCTCGAGACTCCTTACCCTTCAGAAATTGTTCATAGTCCATCAATTTATCGTACAACTCGTCAAAGGATATAGGTGGATCGCAAGCTTGGCGGCTGCCGATGGTTTAAACTCACGCTAAAGCCATTGAGAATGTGGATGACTAAAGTTCATAATCTAAAATAGGGGCATCAATGAGTGCCAAGTCATCATATACCATCTTAAAAATATGTAAATATTAAAAAGCTAATTTGGAGTCTTGATGAATGTTGATGAGTTTCTCCTACATATCTATTGCTCGTAATAGAAAGCAATTACCGAAATGCCTGGCCAATTTTTTTCAAGCATCTTGTGTTGTATTTGTAGGCATAATATGGTGGTAGGACTGCTATGGGATTGGCTTCCGATGCAGGAAGGGCAAAATCCTTGACAACTGATGCTAGAATAATATAAAAAAAGAGTTATTATTGTCGAATCCAAAGTTTTGTGAACAAGGAAAAGATCTATCGACGAATCCCATTAACTCATAGTCAATCAATAACGAATTAAATTAAGTTTTTCATGAAGGATTATAAAAGGAGCTAACAGGGCATTTGGATGAATTCCGAAATCGAAATTGAAAAATTGGTCAATTATTCTAATTTCAATGTTTGGATAAATATTTTTGAGTGAAATTGAGAATCCACCGATTCTTCTAATTTCAAAATTCTGTTATTTAGTTGACAAATAGAATTGATCAATTTCATTAATTCTCCGAATTTTGGTATTTGGTTAAAATAGAATTGATAAATTTGATAATTTATTTATAAATAAATAAGAAAAATATAATAAATTTCATATTAAATTTGATAAATTAATTTTAAAAAATAGTAAAATACTACAAAATGGCCTAAAATGGGTGGTTACATAAATATATTTTAATTAATTAAAAATTATTTAGTATAATTTTTAAATTTTAATGTCAAATATTTCCATAAGCTTAAAATATATATTTCTTTTATAAGTAAATAGAAAAAATATAATACATTTAAGATTAAAATTGGTAAGTTAATTTTACAAAAGGAAGGTTATATATTTTAATTAATTAGAAATTTGTTCAATATAATTTTTTGTCAAATATTTTTTTATAAACTTAAATCCATACTTTTAAAAATTGACTTATTTGTCAGTGAAAATAGGAAAATGTAATAAATTTAATATTAAATTTGGTAAATTAATTTGAAAAAAATAATAAAATTATTACATAATGGTCCAAAAGTAGAGGCTTACATAAATATATTTTAATTAACTAGGGATTTATTTAATATAAATTTTTTAGCTTTTTTGTCAAATAATTTTTATAAACTTAAAATATAATTAGGCATGTAACCAATAAAACTCGATAAGAAAAATTTGAAAAATCTTGACATATAATTGAAAATACATCTAAAATTCATACATACATTGAAAATCAAAATACACAAGTACATAATAGTCTTTTAGGCCCCGTTTGGTTTGTAATCAGAATCAGAATCAGTCCATTTTATAATTATTTTTTCTTGTAAAATTAATATTACTTATTTTACATTATTATTAAATTAAATTTTTATAAAATATTAAATACTTTTTCGAACTTTAAATTATTGAAGCGTTAATTTTGATAAAAAAGATATTAGTTTACAAAAGTGGTTCACTAATTTTGATCATGATTCTGATCCTGATACTGAATCAAACAGTGTCTTAACTCATAAAAAGTATATGATTATATAATAATACAAAAAAAATTTCTTCTTTCAAACTTGTTCTTGCTCAGGTTTGCAAGAATCTTTTCTTCTATTCTTATTTTATATTCCTGTAGAGTTTGAGTTGTCTCTGCCAAAGAAACAATGCAGTTATCTGAAAATTTATTGACTTGATCACGACAATCTGATCATAATAAAGGTGACAATTTAGCTCGTAACTCATAAGCAGTTTAAGCTTGACTCAAATTTGGCTTGGGTAACAAGCCTAGATTAATTTGGACCCAGGTTGCTCAAATTCAGCTTGAAAGCTCATTTATTTTTTTAATATATAAAAAAATAATTTTAAAATATATTTTATAATATATAATATAGATTAATTATTTAATTTATGATATTTATAGTTGATATAGTTTTTTATATTTAGATGTTACTCTATTAGTATAATTTCGTTAATATCTATATCTTTAAAATTACATATATTATTAGTATTACCTATAATTTTTTAGATTTAATATTTTTTATTATAAATTTATGAATAATTTGTGATATTATTTAGTAATTTTTAATTATTTTATATTTTTGTAATTTTTAAAATTATTTTAATGTAAATTAATTAAAAAACTAATTTCTAAAAGAGAGCTGACCTCTCGTTAGTTCGAAGTAACTCGTTTACACCCTAGATCATGATGTATAAATACCCAGACATCTTCTACAAAATATAACATAATAATGTATCCTGACAATATTTTATAAATTTTAGTTGAGATAATTATAAAATAGAATAAGACAAACATTTAATCTTGAATATGAACATATAAGTAATACAGTTGGCCATCAATAATAATATATAGATTAGATATATAGTCGTCTTAAAAAATAATATGAAAGAAAGACACATAATTGACCATCAATAATAATACACAGATTAGGCACACAATGGACTTAAAAAAACAACATAAAAAAAACATAGTTGATTTTTAATATAAACACATAAGTAAAACACACAGTCAGTCATTAATAATAATACACAGATGAGGTATACAGTTGACTATCAATAACAATACATAAATAAGACATAGAGTCTACCTAAAATAGTAACATAAAAGAAAAAATACACTGTCAACGTTCAATGACATAATAAAATAAAATATATAAAGAAGACATAAGTTATGTTCACCATACAGTTATGGGCAACAAAGATAATATAAATTAGTTTTAACAGATAACAAGTAATACATAGTCATAAATAAGTTATGTCCAACATATAGGAATATCACATAGTCAAAGAGCACCGCATAAAATATGCGCATGCACTATACATTTATATCGTCAAGAAACTGAAACTCCCATATCTACTTAATGTCTTTTTATAATGTCCTTAACATTGTTGGTAATAAACTTAGTATTAAACCAAATATTCATGATAGTTATGGTTGCCACAAAAACTTATCTCTTAAAAGATCTATTCTATTTTAAATTTACATACACTTATTTAGTTAAAAACATAATAAGAAACTATAAGTAATTTTTAAACTACAATTTATATGGTTTATAATTCCTAAGTTGTTTAATGGTCCTACTTATTTTCTGGTCCTACTCATCAAGTCAGTAATGAGTTGTAGTGCAGAAGCCTTGTGTGAAAGCTGAGAGCGAGAATAAACAGAGCTATGAGGTACAAGAACAAACATAAGGTTAGGTTTTAGTATAATCCTCTCAACTATTCTCTCAACTTTGATGATGGTTACCACTTCAATAGGGACCCGTTTGGTACGGGGTCAAGGTCAAGGTCAAGATTAAAAGAAGGGGTAAAATGTAAAACGCTAATGCGGTCAAGTAAATTTCGTTTGGTCCCTGATCTGGTTAACAGATGGTTAAAATTTTTTGTTGACTAAAATGCCCTCGGTTGAGTACTGTACATATTACTGTTTATCTTCTTCTCCCGCGGAGATCGCGCACGAAGCCGGCCGCCCGAGCTCGCGCGTGGAGCCGACCACCTGAGCTCGGCCGCGGAACCCGGGCGCCCGAGCTCGCCCGCTGTGAGAGCTCGCCCCCGGAGGCTGGGCGCCCGAGCTCGCCCGAGGTCACCTGCGGAGCCCGCCGGCCGATCTTGCGCGCGGAGCCCGCCGCGCGAGCTTGCCCGCGGAGCCCGCCGCCCGAGCTCGCCCGCGGAGCCCGCCGTGAGAGCTCGCCCCCAGAGGCTAGGCGCCCGAGCTCGCCCGAGGTCACCTGCGGAGCCGGCCGCCCGATCTCGCGCACGGAGCCAGCCGCCCGAGCTCGCCCGAGGTCACCCGCGGAGCGCGGGTTTTACTGTTCATCGATCTGAGCCGTCGGATCGAGATCCAACGGTTCAGATCAAGTGACGATATTTGGCTGTTGCCCGATCTGAGCCGTTGGATCGAGATCCGACAGTTCAGATCAAGTGAGAGTATTTTAGTCAAAATATGGTTAAAATTTAAATGAATAAATACTGTCAAATTTTTAATACGGTCAAATTTTTAGTGTTCGAAAGATAACCTGGTCTGGACGGGACAGCTTAGCCCTGACCCCATACCAAACGCACCCTAGAAGATCCAGATGCATAGGAATAGTCAACCTCAGAAGAGATAGCAAAACACCATTTTGAAACAATAAAAAAGCACATAAAATCAACCAAATACCTTGTCGGGAGCTGGATCTTGCGAGATCTTGTTGATAAGAGCCAGATTTGGTTAATGGGATTTGGATCTAGTTGATGAGGCTCCAATTGCAAACCCTACGCACCACGAGATGAAGATTTGTGGAGAGAGGAAGCAAAGGAGGGGGATCGGCCACGAGGAAGCAAAGAGAAGCTTAGATTTTTGGCATTGCGATAGATGAAGTAGGGATGCAGAGCATGCCCGCCAGATCTCGAGAAGAAAAGGGCCAGAGAGAGATGGAAGACGGTTGACGATGCCGGAGCTCGCGAGTGCTCGGAGACACTAGAACAAGTGTGTGCACCGCGTGACCTCATCGAGCAAGAAGCTCGGAGTAGTCGGGGTTGCACTGGTCAGGGAAGAAGCAGGGGTAGATAGGGCCACACTGGTCGGCGAAGAAGCTCAGGGTAGGGTCGCGCCGGTTGGGGAAGATGCTCGAGGTAGAGTCCCGCTGGTCAGAGAAGAAACCTGATACTTTTGGAATTGAGGAATTCACCTGAGAAGGAAACTCATGTACGGGACTCATCTCAGAATTGAGGAATTGAGCGGATTCCTTCAAAATGTTTTAAATTCAAACTTAAAATTCAGAAGGTTGAAATTTATATTTTAAGTTTGGGTTTGAGAATGATTTCGATACCTAGAAAATTCAAGCGGTGGTTTCGATTGAAATTATTTTTATTTTTATTTTGGTCAAATTATTTTTTAATTTTTTTTACTAAATTTTGATTTTAAATTTAAAATATAAAAAAATAAAAATAATTTATATACATACATTTTTAAAAAAGTATCAAATAAAAAAATTGATTAAAAAATTATTTTAAATATGAAAAATAAAATTTGTAATGAGAAAATTTTAAATCCTTATTTTCTTTAAAAAAGTTCAAAACTTTAAAATAAAAATTTTGATATAAAATTAATATAAAAAAATAAATATTATATTTAAATATTAACAGTACTAAAATCAAAATCAAAAAACTCAAAACTTTTGGATCCGTGCCAAAACCAAAATGTTTTGGCCGGCCGATATTTAAAATACTGGTTGAAATTATTTAATTTTGTCAATTTTATATTTTAAAATTAAATGAAATACTGAAATTTAAAATTTGGGCCTTTAATTTTTCAATTTTTAATTTCTCAAAATTGGATAAGAGTTCGAATTGATTCAAACAGTCCTTAATTTTTAAAAAAAGATGAGTTAAAATATTAATGGAGATTAGAGAAATAATGAAGATGAGATGGATACTTAAAATTTGTTAGGATCTGCCATCACAATCAAAAGAAGGATCAATGTTGGTTGAAGTTGCACATCCTATATGGAGAATGTTAGAATTTGAACTATAAATCATGTACATTTATGTATAAGGATATGTAGACGTACATGTATTGCATGAAATTATTGTATATATATTTCTATTATATGGTATAAGGACCCAATTGAGGTGATCTATTTAATTTAGGGTCTTTGTCATCTAAAATATAAGTGTGGTGGCTAAATTGTGAATGTGTAGAATTCCTGGGGTTTAATTGTTAATTATTGATGGACTAATTAACAATTAACCCATTAAGATTTATGGGTGTGGTCCCTAACTGTAGAATTTTGGTATAAAAAGAAAAAGGGAGATTGAAACCCGAGATCCATCAGTCGTGAAATTCCAAACAGTCAGAAGACCTCCTCCCAAAACCTAACTCTTTGACGTATATTGTAGGTGTCAGTCTTCTTTAATCTACCCAATGGAATCAGGTACGCTTCCGTGTTCTTTATTTTTCTCAATGATATGACATGAATGTTTCTGGATTGTTTTGGCATATTTCTTGAATTTCCAACAAGTGGTATCAAAGCCAATGATTCATGTTGGGTTTTTGAGAATAGATATGTCTAATTTTTAAGATGTTATACCGATCTGTGGCATGCTCAAGGCATTGCAAAAATCTCCATTGCTATCCGATCGTCCGTGTGCTCCGGCGGCCGGCGTGCGGTGCGGCGGCATGCGGCGCTGATGCGTGCGGGCGTCGTGCGCAGGCAGCACGGACCCGGCGTCGACACAGTTTCGGCGCGTGATACGGCGTCAGGAGCGGCCGGTGGCATGCGCACGACCGCGCGAGCCGGGGGTCCGCCAGCATGCGGCTGCGCAGGCCGCTCAGGCTGCGGCGGCGCTTGCTTCGGCCTGACGGCACGGGTCAACGACGATCAGAGGCGCGAGGAAGCACGGATCCGACGACGCCGGAGCGGTGGCCAGGCGTGGCGGCGTGGCTGCGCGCCGACCGGACGGCGGGATGGCCTGGCGGCGGCGGCGACATTAGGGTTAGGGTTTTTGAGGTGGAAGAAGGATTAGTCTTAATTATGGTTTAATTTAAGTTGATTATGATTTTGGTTTAGTTTAAAGTTGATTTTGGTTTAAGTTTGGTTCAGAATTGGTTTTGGCTTAGATTCTGATTTTGGAATTGGTTTGAATCTGGCTTGAGGTTAATCGAACTAATGATGAAGTGTATGATTTAAATCAAGTTGAGTAACCTGAATCCATGGTTTGGTTCATTGAAATGAGTCTGATTATTGCGAATTGAAATTGAAATTGATTTGCATTCTGAAACTTAATATTTTTGGTAGCAATTGCTGATGCACAAATTATTGATTGCTTTAATCGACAATCAGTAGCTTATTTATTTGATTAAATGATATAGCTTTCAGTGGCAATCAGTAGTTCATGCTATTCCATTAATGCCTTTTAGATTTTCCATCATTTATAAATTCATGCTTTGCATCATTGTCGTCAAATATATATTTTGCTTTTTTTAAAAAAAAATTTAACAAGCATGTTAAAGTTGTTTGTGTAAACAGAATAATGAATTTCTATGTTCATGTTGTAAAGTATGCTTATTCTGTGTTACAAAATTCATATATTGCTATGATGGATTCAGTTACTAATATTTTTAATTTAATTTGGTTCAAGCAATATGTTGCCAAAATAACATCTATTGTGTAGATTGAATTAAACTAAAAAATATTAGGAAGACATTACATGCTTGAAGTTTCATGCGGGTAATAACCGGCCCAAAGGAAGGTTATTATTTGGCCGAAATTAAAGCATATTTGTGGTAATAAATATGTAACAATTATTTGGTTTTATCCATGTGGGTAATAAGTCGGTCCAAAGAAAGGCTTATTATTTGACAGGACTTTATTGTTAATATTTGATTGTCACACCAAGAATACCACTTACAAATTGAATTTTGTCCAAAGACTTAATTTCAATGTTGTGCTAGGTATCTTGAGATGAGATTTAATTTCTTTTGTGAGCTGATTGTGTTTTGAATTTTTGTTCTCTTTCAGTTGACTTTGTGAATGCTTCTGTTGTCACTGCCAATATCAATGGCATTCCAGTGCTCAATGGGAGCAATTTTAAGACTTGAAAAAATAAGGTAACTATAGTCTTGGGATGTATGGAACTTGACCTAGTATTGAGGGAGCCACGTCCTGCACCTCTTACAGATGAAAGCTCTGCTAATGATAGGAGAGCTTTTGAGAGGTGAGAACGCTCTAACCGCTTGAGTCTTATGATAATGAAAAATGCTATCCCAGAGACGTTTTTGGACACTATGTCTAAGGAGACTGATGCTAAAAGGTTCCTTGAAACCCTTGAAAAGTGCTATATGAAAAGCGATAAGGCGAAAACAAGTGCAGCCTTAAGAAAACTTATTTCCATGAGGTACAAGGGTAATGGGAACATAAGGGAGTATATTCTCGAAATGTTTAATCTTGCAGGGAAATTAAAAACACTAAAATTAGAGCTTTCGGAAGACTTGCTCATTCATTTAGTGTTGATTTCTCTTCCTCCGCAATTCAGTCAATTTGAAGTGAGCTATAATTGTCAGAAGGAGAAATGGACAATGAATGAGCTCATTTCTCATTTAGTGCAAGAGGAAGACAGGATGAAATAACATAAAACCAAGAGTACTCATTTGGCATCATCTTCTTACGGACAAGGCAAGAAGAGAAAAATTAAAGATGTTGCGGTGAAGGAACTGCAAAAGAAGCAGAGTAGGAGCTGAAAGAGCTAAGGAAGTCTTAGACTTGATACATACAGATATTTGTGGACCGTTCCCTACAGCTTCTTGGAATGGTCAACAATATTTTATCACATTCATAGATGATTACTCTCGATATGGCTACTTATATTTAATTCATGAGAAATCACAAACATTGGATGTTTTTAAGTTGTTCAAAGCCGAAGTTGAAAACCAACTTGGTATATCAATTAAGGCTATAAGATCTGATCGTGGTAGTGAATACTACGGAAGGTACGATGGATCAGGTGAACAACGTCCAGGTCCATTTGCTAGATTTCTTAGTGAGTGTGGGATCGTTCCTCAATACACCATGCTGGGTTCTCCGAACATGAATGGTGTAGCTGAGAGACGAAATAGAACCCTTAAGGATATGGTACGAAGTATGATTTGTCGTACAACTTTACCTCACTCACTATGGGGAGATGCATTAAAGACCGCAATGTATATTCTCAATAGAGTTCCTACAAAAGCTGCTAACAAAACCCCTTATGAGTTATGGACGGGTAAGAAACCTGTCTTAAAGCACTTACGAGTTTGGGGATGTCCAGCTGAAGCAAGGCCTTATAAGCCAAATGAAAAGAAACTGGATGCAAGAACTGTTAGTAGTTATTTTGTAGGATATGCTGAAAGATCACGGGGATTTAAATTCTACGATCCTAAAACAAGAACATTTTTTGAGACGGGAAATGCTCGGTTCTTTGAGGATGTTGAGTTTGGGGGGGAAGATAATGTTAAAGGTTTTGTGTTTGAGGAGGAGTTGGAAAATATTCCTTTTCCTACAGTAGTTGTTGATCATGATCAAGCTTTCATTCCTAACATGATTCAACAACATCCGGTACAAATCCAAGACAATGCTGAACTTCCAACTCATCAAGATCATCCAGTTATTCCTCAAACCATTATTCATGAGGAAAATGTGGATCAAACTCAACATACTCAAATTCAAGAAGAGCCTGTGCCTTTAAGAAGATCCACTAGAGAAAGGAGAAAAGCAATTTCAGATGATTATGTTGTTTTTCTTCAGGAACATGAGAATAACATTGGCTTAGAGGGAGAGGATCCACTCACCTTCCATGAAGCAGTCAATGGTTCCAACTCTCAAAAGTGGATTAATGCCATGGGTGAGGAAATGCAATCCATGAAAGACAATGACGTTTGGGATCTTGTTTCATTGCCTGAAGGTGTGAAACCTATTGGTTGTAAATGGATTTTTAAAACCAAAAGGGATTCACAAGGTAATGTAGAAAGATATAAAGCTCGTCTTGTCGCCAAAGGATTCACCCAAAAGGAAGGCATTGACTATAAAGAGACTTTCTCTCCAGTTTCTTCGAAAGACTCTTTTAGGATCATCATGGCACTTGTAGCGCATTTTGATCTTGAGTTACATCAGATGGATGTAAAGACCGCTTTTCTTAATGGAGACATTGAGGAAACAATTTATATGTTACAACCGGAGGGGTTGGATTCCAACAAATCTAGCCAATTGGTTTGTAAACTTAAGAAATCCATCTATGGGCTTAAGCAAGCTTCCCGTCAATGGTATCAAAAGTTTCATCAAGTTGTTCTCTCACTTGGGTTTAAAGTGAACCCTGTTGAATATTGTGTATACCATAAGTTTAGTGGGAGTAGATTTATTTTCTTAATCTTATATGTGGATGATATTTTGCTTGCTAGTAGTGATGTAGAATTGCTTCGAGAAACCAAGAAATTTCTTTCGGAACAATTTAAAATGAAAGATCTTGGTGAAGCATCCTTCGTATTAGGGATCCAAATTTATCGTGATCGTTCACGAGGAGTTTTAGGATTATCACAGAAGGGTTACATTGAAAGTCTATTAAAACGATTTAGCATGCAAAATTGCAGGCCACATGATACCCCCGTATCTAAAGGAGATAAATTTAGTTTGAACCAGTGTCCCAAAACTGATATTGATTCCAAGTTTATGGAAAATATTCCTTACGCATCAGCGGTAGGGAGCTTTAGGTATGCGCAGGTTTGCACCCGTCCTGACCTCGCATATATTGTTGGAATGCTTGGTAGATATCAAGCTAATCCAGGAAGAGAACATTGGGTAGCAGCCAAAAGAGTCTTCAAATACTTACAAAACACAAAGGATTTAATGCTCACATATAGGAAGTCGGACAGACTTGACATCATTGGGTTTTCTGATTCCGATTTTGCTGGATGTCAAGACAATCGTAAATCGACATCTGGCTATCTTTTTCTGCTAGCTGGAGGTGCAGTTTCATGGAAGAGTGCTAAACAAACACTCGTTGCATCTTCCACTATGGAGGCTGAATTTGTAGCTTGTCATGAGGCATCTAATCATGCTATGTGGCTGCGAAACTTTGTTTCAGGACTGCAAATAGTTAATGGTATTGAAAGACCACTTAAGTTACACTGTGACAGTAGAGCAGCAGTCTTGTACTCAAATAACAACAGGAGCTCTTCAAAATCTAAGCATATAGATATTAAGCTCCTTGTTGTGAAGGAAAGAATTCAGAGTGGGTTAATTAGTATTGAGCATGTAGGAACAAACTCTATGATTGCATATCCGCTCACTAAGGCATTAGCACCTAATGCCTTTTATGATCATGTTACAAATATGGGTGTTGTTGCATTTGATGCCATTTGATTTAGTGGGCGTTTGTGTTTTTATTTATACTTGGTACTGTACTTAATGTCATGACATTAATAAATTATTCAGTTATTTTTAGTTTTCATTGTTTACTCTGAATTTTGATGTCATTTGGTTAAAGTTGGACCAGTTGGAAATAGGCATGTGCAGATCACATTACATGTAATTTCCATGCTACACATCCACACTTGATTTATGTCATTTAATTAAATTGATGCATGAGATTAATGTGGGTTTAGTTGCAAACAATAGCAACGACTGCCTCTTTAGTCCTTGTGTTAGTGAGACTAATGGACGGAATCGGTTTAGATGACTTTTCTAGTTGTGTACACATTAAAGATGTAGAGATGTATATGCAATAGAAGTTATATGTACATGGTTATATATAGTCCAAGTGGGAGATTGTTAGAATTTGGACTATAAATCATGTACATTTATGTATAAGGATATGTAGACGTACATGTGTTGCATGAAATTATTGTATATATATTTCTATTATATGGTATAAGGACCCAATTGAGATTATCTATTTAATTTAGGGTCTTTGTCATCTAAAATATAAGTATGGTGGATAAATTGTGAATGTGTAGAATTCCTAGGGTTTAATTGTTAATTATTGATGGACTAATTAACAATTAACCCATTAAGATTTATGGGTGTGGTCCCTGACTGTGAAATTTTGGTATAAAAAGAAAAAGGGAGATTGAAACCCGAGATCCATCAGTCGTGAAATTCCAAACAGTCAGAAGACCTCATCCCAAAACCTAACTCTTTGACGTATATTGTAGGTGTCAGTCTTCTTTAATCTACCCAATGGAATTAGATACGCTTCCGTGTTCTTTATTTTTCTCAATGATCTGACATGAATGTTTCTGGATTGTTTTGGCATATTTCCTGAATTTCCAACAGAGAAAAACTAAAATATTTTATTATTCATCATTCTTTATATAGCTTATATGATATTTCATCTAGATTAAAAATGTTAGAAATATTTCAATTTTTACTAAAAAAAAAATTAGGAGCTAAAAATAAAAACAGATAAAATGATGAATAAAACTTAAAAAGACAATCTTAGTGCGGACGATAGAATCTTATCCTATATTTACACTAATCATTAGTTCAGATCTCCAACCAAAAGTCTAGCTCAAGTTTCTTGCATTTGGACCATATTCGTTTAGACAACCGCATTTCACCTACGAGGTCCAAATGATAAATAGGACCTTTTTTCGTCATTACCAAATGACATACAGACTGGCAAGTTGCGATACAAAAGATAGCAATGTGGGACATCTTCTATCTCCATGACACGAGTTTCACACAAGGATGACGTTACTTCTCATCCATGGATCAGTTTGATACCCAGATATGTCCAGAAAATCACCTGATCTTAGTTTTCTGCACAAATCCCCCTTACATTCCATGAGCAAATCAGCATCATCAACGCCAAATATTTCTATGCCAGGGTCATTTGACTAATGAAATTTTAATTCAAGGTTATTCTATTGTGCTGACAGACATCCGCCAAAGCCGGTTATCTCCAAGATTTTTTTTTTTTAAAAAAAAACCTTTTAATATTGCTAGTGCATTGAACTAGTGGACAATTGGACACCCACCTTTGAACTCGTACGCCGACTCGGTGAGGAGTCGCTTTCCGACTCTGAAATCATTCCGTCAAAAACCAAACCGGTTCGGTTCCTTAAACCCTCCGTGAAAGCGCCGTCACTCCCCTCCTCTAATCGCACCGGAAACAAGAAACCCTCGCGACCTCTCAGCCACTCCCGCTCCAAAGGACGGTGTCACTCTGCGAGGTCCTTTTCTGGGTTTTTCTTTTAGGTGCGCATAAGAAACCTGCTTTTTTCAAATTAACTCCCCATTTGTTAATTCCGAAGTATTTGGCCCTTTAATTTTTCCTTTATGCTCCGCTCTTCACTTTTCTGCTTAAGCTCCGCTCCTTGGCGTATTTTTCTCGCCCGCGTCGGTGGCGAATCCGGTGAAATCTGGGAACTAGGAGCTCAGCTTCGGTAGAATTCGATCGTTTCTCGTCGATCGCGATCGGCTTCTGTCCAATTCGCTCTCCTCGAGGTATTATTCCGCCGCTTGAAGTTGGGTTTTTGGAAGTCCGGAAACGTAAGGTTTTTTATTTTATTATTATTTTTTTTTCTGATTTTGGCTCTTTTGGTCTGTTTTCCCGTTGATTTTTGGCGATTTTTGTGACGATTATGGTATGTGAGAATCGAATTTTGATGGAGAAGTGAGAAAGGCGGGCTTTTTGCATTTGGTTCTTAATGTCGGGTTTCCTTTTTGGTCGATTTCGATGAATTCGAATTCTCCGAGTGTTTTTCCTTTTTTAGGTGGGGGGCGGGGGGGAGTGGGGTTTAATTAGGCTTCACAAAATGAACTTTGGCTGGATTCTGGATATTTTTGTTTCCGAAATGTAAAATTTTGTTCATTTTTGAGAATTAGGCTCAGGTTGGTAGGAGTTGAGATGCATTGTTTCATTCAATGGTACTTACAGGGATCTCATTGCTTTCCTTGTTACTGGGCAGCGTTTTACAGTGAGGTGATTCACTCTGGCATCCAAAGGAAAGAATTTGTTTTGACTTGTCTTGATTATCGTTATTAAGATTGGAGACTGCAAAACTGTGATTGGTGTGAGCAGAACAAGCTTTCCCAGGCGAGCATTTGGTTTGCTTTTGCATAATCACATTAAGAAAGATTGGCATATGTGTCTATTGGAATGCTTCTATAATCTGTTTTTGGTTATGGGATTGAAGGTGATCTTGAATTAGGAATTCATATCCAGAAAAAGGCTGGCAGCATGAGTTCTGTTTTGCGCTGTTTTGGTGTGGATGATTTGGAGGACTCTGCACATCCCAACAATTCGATTTGCCATTGTATCTGCCTCAGATGGTTGACTCAGCAGCTTATACATGTGGTATGTTTTGAATCAGTATTTTTAGACGTCGGTGTTCCTTTTGCTAACAATTTGATTAATGTTGATTTTTCAGAATAGGAAAATATGTGTGAATTGTTTGCGTACAAAAGCGGAATTGATAACATCTAATACGAAGGTCTTGTTGCACAAGGACCACGACATGAATATGAATAAATGAAAGGCTGATTACATGTGAATGTGTGATTTAGGCAATTAGCTTCGAACAATGTAGACAATGGGGTCATTCAGTTTGATATGAAAAGCAACTTGCACATTTATTTAATAAAATCTTTGATGAGGACACAAGAAGAGAAAAGCACCTGTTATCCCTTCTGCATTCTAGGGAAAACACCTATCTTTGAGGCCAAAACGATATTCACAAAGTCTCAATTGAAATTTCTTGACATTATTATTATGATTCCTTTGCTGCACGAAATAGATATACTTTTACCATGGCCAACTTGGCATTTGGACCCAAACACGAGGAATTTGATGCATGAAGAAGTCTAAATCTCTTGATTGAAGGTACGTTCTTATCTTGCAAACTTTGGGCATTGGAATCAAGTAAATATGAGCAATTTGATGTGTCCAGAACCTTAAATCTCTTGATTGAAGTCTCCTGAAGATAGCTTGTGAAATCCTTGTGATCTACTTTAAATGCACCTCTTCAAGGGCTGCTTAATTATGAGGCGGGATTGAGTTTTAGCAAGCAGAGCACAAATTGAAAATTCGATAGTCATGAACTAATTTGCAATGCTTGATGAACAGAAACAACTAGTTTGGGCCTAAACTCAACTGTTATTCTCTTCTGCTACAATTTCCAGCTTCCATGGGTTCATAGATATCATCAGCATTTCAAATGGTTCTAATGTCTCACGGAGGAATCTGTATGCATGCTCTTCACGGAAAGATTCTAGATTCATAATTCAATTTTCAAAAATTCTTTCATGATTTTGGGAGCTAACCATAATCATCTCTTGCATTGAATAATCATTCACTTCCTATTGTTTCTTGATGTAATGATTTTCTGCTGCATTATATTGCTATTTCAAATACTCATTTATTAAATGAACCATATGCCCATTCTTCAGTTGAACACGTGGATTAATCTAGTAAACCCTGCAAAAAAATCTCACTTACCTGAAATTTGCTGTTCCCAAAGGCATTCAAGCAAGCTTGGAATGATAGTTTGCTTTATTGTTTTTCCAATATATTTCCTTTCTCTCATTTTTCCTTGTGGCTCTTTGTCTTGCATTTGATATGATCCATCATATCAATAGCCTTTGATTTACCTTACTTTGGCTTGTCACTTAGGATGAATATCATAACATTAATGCCGCAAACTTTTCCAATGTAGTAATATATTATGGATCATACTTATTGATTTGTTGCAAATAAAATTATTAAGAATTTGATTTAGAATAAAAATTTTCTAGGTCCATATTGTAGGCTGAAATAATAGAGTTCGTACCAAGTGCTAACCAGAACAATTTATCATGATCCATATTTAGCATTTATTATTTGTAATGTATAATATAACTTTGAACAGCCATTTCTTTTGTTTTCTGTTATGTGCAAATGACAGGACACATCTTTCCTGTTTTCTCATCTTTGCAGTGCATTGCTTTATTTCGAAGAGGTCAGGTGCACGCTATTCCGTCATCTACAGAGGGGACTGTTCCTTTGACTTCTGCTGCTACAGTTGCAGATGATTCTCCACCTAATACATACCACTCTCCTCCAAGGCCTTTACCTTATGATGATCCTACATGTTCGCGGCAGCGTGATGGGTTTGTCTCAAGGCATAGTAAGTGCTCAAGCCATTCTCATGAAGAATCTGAGCTACTTAGAAGAAGTTGCAATGAAAATGAGATGGAAACACCAATCACCGAGGACAAGAGGGGTGAATTTACGTATGCCAGAGGGGTGAAACTATGCTGCCCTGATTCATCTCTGGAGCATTCTCCGACAGATGTTACAAGTGGACCTATGTACTATTTGTCTTCATCTGAAGAGGAAGATGTGTGTCCAACATGTCTTGAAGGTAAATTGCAAGAATCATGGCTTCTGTGCTTCTCGCAGAATAGTCATTTGAATTTCTTAGTTCTATCATGTTTGATATATTTGATCCTCATCCTCAGGGGATAGAGTATCTAGTGTTTCATGATTAAGGGTCTGTTTGGATATTTCAGAAAAGTAATTCATTGGAGTTTTTCCTATGGGGCAAACTGTTGCCAAACACCAAGTTAGGGAAAAAATCACATGGAAAAAAGAAAATCATCGGAATCCCCAATTCCTATGGAATTTGGCAGTATCAAAACAGGCCTTGAATTAAAAACCAACTGCTCTTTTAATGAAAAGAATGTTGGGATGAGTTCTGGCAAGGAAAATTGCAGAAAAGAGATGCATATGATGGTTTCATTAGGCATTGTGTGTTTGGGATTATGCATGCGAATCTAGTTGATTCATAAGTTTTGTTTTATTTCTAGTAAAAGTTGAGGTTGTATTTCTAGTTTATTCATTTTCACTTTGATCCTCCTGTATATGCACAAAATCAAAGCAAATGTAGCCAGGCAAAGTAGTTCACAAGCTTTTTGTTAAAATTTCTGATGGTGGCACAATTTTTCTTTTTGGTGGGTACAAACTTGATGACATGTTGGGATAATCACATGTAATAAGTCACATTTTTTACAATACATTTCATAATAGAGGTTTCTTTCTGGGACCCATGATATGAGGGACTAAATGGATCAAACAAACAGGTTGTGCACCAAAGAGCATTATCTTCCCCAAAATTAAGATTATGAATAATTTTCTCTGATTTGAACAAACTAATGTTTAGTTTGTAGGGATTTATATTCACTGCGTGCTTGTGACACATTAGCTGATTCCTCGTTCATAATCTGTTTTGCAGAATATACTTCTGAGAACCCCAAGATAACATTGAAGTGTACCCACCATTTCCACCTGGGTTGTATATATGAGTGGATGGAAAGAAGTGAAGCCTGTCCAGTTTGTGGAAAGGTAACCAACTGATTCCTATGAAATACACTAGTTGTGCCAAGCTTACAAACGTGTCATTTAGTCAATTTAGATGTGTCATTCAATCACAATGACTTCTAATGATATAGTTATCCTACTTCCTGTGTATTATTTCATTTTTGTTCATCTACTACTTGGATGTTTAGTTGAATCTCTCTGGACATTTTGGTTCAGGAGTAGCAATGTGCTACTGATGGTTGTTGCATGCGAATCACAAGTGGCACTATTGCTATTCCCAAACCAAATAGGGACTCTAAGATTATCCCATTTACAAGTGAGAAAACAAAAAATATGTTAGTCTACTACCATCAGATGGTTTTCAATTCTCTTTGAACATCCACTATCGCAATTTTGATTTTATAGGAATTGTCTTATCCCATTTTTCATCTCTAATTTTTGTGCTTCCAAACCTTTTTTAGGTGATGGTGTTCAACGAAACAAAGTAATTTCTCATGGCCGAGACCCAGTCCATTTGGCACAACTTGGAAAATACCATGATATTTATGTAAATATACAGCCCTGTGTCAATCTCAACTCAGTCCAAAGGCCTCTATTTGATAATTGATTAGTTTTCATTTCTCTCATTTTTTGCTTAAGGTTGATTGGATGATCAAGTTATCTTTTAGTAAATTCACAGATATCATGTGGCAAAATGGACCTGTGTGCCCCATTTCTGTACTCATGAAATTGTACGCTGGCAGGATTTGTTGGAATTAGAAAGAAAAATTGACATTTGATCAAGAATCGAGAAACTCCTGGTATTGATTGCTTTATTATGCAATATTGAATCAAATAGAAACTTTCATGTTTTGATCTCAACTTGAGATTAAAGATAACTAGATCAGGTGTCTGTTTTGTATTTTATATGATGTTTTCACATTCCAAATTCCAATACTCAAGTGAATCAGAGATTTTTAACTGCATAAAGCCTTTTCCTTTTGTAACTAAACTTGTTTCAAGAAACAAAGAACATAAAATGAACAATATCATATGGAGCGAGGTTGGCACGTGAGTTTGTAGAGTCTAGTGTGGAGGTGATAACCCGTTGTTTGAGTGCTTAGTTTTTGTTTGTTGCCTAAGTGAACCATGTAAGTATTGCCTATCAGAAATAAAAATGTTTTGACTTTTCAATATTAATTAGCTTTATGTTAATAATAACGGATGTCAAATAGCATAAGCCGCCTGGTGGTGTAGTTGATTATCGCGTACAGTCTAACAACCATTTGATAGGTACGTGGAGGGTATAATGGACAATTCGATTATATTAAAGCTATGGTAATGTAATTGAATATCAAATGACGCATCTGGTGTTGTGGTGTAGTTGGTTATCATGTCAGTGAAGCCTGTTAAGATTCCGTCCAAAGCCCGCCCAGAAACCCCAATTGGCCGGCTTATTGGGTTGAAGATTTTTACCAAACCTCCCTTGGGAGGCCGTCATTGTCTCTCTTTGACCTTTGCCATCTTCTTCCTTCATATTTGACGTCTCCAACCTCTGCTATTGTCATCTTTGCTCTCTATTATTTTTCTCTGAACTTCGAACTCGAATGATGATCATGCGAATAATGAAGAAGACATTTGCAATATAATATCTAACCTTTTGATTTGGTTTTATATGAAAAATCTTAACTAAAATTATTTTTTTTAAAATAGATTAAAAATACTTACAAATAAAAATATAAACATTTAAAGGAAGCATATAACACATGTAAACAGAAATTGCAATACTAACATAATAAGATAAACAATTATATTAACTAGATTAAGAGATAGGTTTACAAATGAAAACAAATAAATACTTAAAAAAATAAATAACACACAAAAGACTAACAAAATGGTTTAAAGATATTTATTTAGAAGAATTTCTATAAAGCTTTTAAACTGACTTGTAGTTACGTAAAAAAAACTAATAATAGTATAAATGGAAATTCTAACAAAGTGAGGTAAAGGAATGGTAGATTAAGAGATAAATTTATAACTATATTTAAATATTTAAATCAAATATATTGTATATAGAAAAATATCTTAAGATAGCTAAAATCCTTAACCAAAATTATAAAAACAAAAACAAACATTAAAGGAGATGGGATGGAGGTTTGGAGGTAAGGACAGAGATTAGAGATGAGATCAAGCTCCTAGAGACAAAATTGGGGGCAATTCATCAATGAAGGAGATGGAGAGAATGATGGAAATGGACTTGGAGGTAGGAAGGAGATTTGAATTGGAGAAGAAGAAGATATGGTAAAGAGAAAGAAATGGGGCTAGAAAATGGAGTAGAGAAATTGAGGAAGAGGAGGGAAAATTTAAGATTTTACATGTTGGTGCATGTAGATGAGATTGTTGACTAAATAAAGGAATTGATAACTTTTCAAAAGGGCTAATAGAAGATAAAAATTGGGTTACTTTTTTAAGGGGCTAATAGAAGATAAAAATTGGGTTACTTTTCAAAAGAGCTAATAGAAGATAAAAATTGGGATAAGCTGATCAAGAAACAAGAAAATTTTTAAATGTTGATTAAAAATTCTCCTTATTGTTATTATTATTATTATTTTGAAAATATTAAAAAATGATGATTGAAGTGAGCCATTGAATTTTTAAAACCCTTATAATTATATATAATAAAATGGACCCCACCAATAATCTAATTAGCACATGTAATCTCTTTTAGTAGTCACATGAAACTTAGCTATTATGAGACCACCAGTAGGCCTACCAACGTGACTCACCTCAATAGGGCTACCGAAACCCACTAACATAGTTTGTCCAACAGATTGATTGGTAAACCTAATTAACTTATCTAAGATGAGAATATGGTGTTACTAGAAATATCCATGTCAAACTTTTTTCTGCGAGAGAGAATCATGTTGCTCATAACACTAGAACAAGATCATTGCAACCTCCCATCAGAGGGGTAGATCACAACTTCATTTAACAAGGTACAAAAAATAATTACAAAAACCTATTACCCTCAAGGTAGGAGGGGATAAACTCTTTCAAGAACTATATTTTATTCTTAATCATTCTCCACTTCTAACTTAAACTAAGAATCTCTTCGGAGAATGCTTTCTAAGATAGTTGTAGATATGCCCCTATTGGGCTTGTGCTAGAGGAGATAAATGAAGCCAAAAGAAAACAAGCCCATCAAATAATGTAATGTCTGATTGAGACTTCTCAAATATTACAATAATGTGAAAGAAAGGGTCATCTCCCCTCACTTGCTACTTTCAAAAATATTGTACCACGCTCTATCATTTACAACGTGCCGAAATCAAAAAATGTGATTGTAGGAGTGCTTTGCACCTCCAACAGGCTAGCATTGGAGCACCATTGCTCCTTATCAGATTAATTGTAGAGAACTTAATTGAGCTGCTTGTTGAAATGGGGGACATATGTCAATTGAGTTATGCTTAGCCTTTAGGTGAGTCAAAGCAGCACAAGACCCACCCCAAATGAGAAGAAGGCTTTCGATGTGGGAAGATCATACACAAAGAATCTAGCAATGTCAAATGCACAACTCCTCCATATCACTCACTTCATCCATGAGAGAGCGAGTTGACGCAGTGAGGCCATGGTGTCCACCTCTTAAATCAATCATGACTCAACAAACTATTAATATTGAAGACAAAGAGACTTTACAGAAAAGTCAATCACCTACTTGGCACTCCTCTTCAACTATAAGTGGTATGAATGTAAAGAAACAAGAAAAAAATATTTTGTGAACCTAAATTTCCTCAAAAAGAGCTCATCTCTATAGGACTTTGTCTTCTCACTAGCATGATTCTACATAAGTCATTCTAGTTGAGAATGCCTTAGAAAATTAGAAAAAATTACTAACCTAGTCTACTAGAGAGCTAGGGTTGCTCATCTAAATAACAAGGCGAAGACCTGTAACATGACTAAGAATCTCACTTTTCTCTCATTTCTTCTCAAATAGTCAAAAGGATGCATGCCTGCAAAAATTGAAATATATCTCACAAATTGTATGGGGAGACCACGAATTTGATGGACTTCATCAACTTGTACTGATTCTACATGAAGACCTAGGAGCTATAGAAGCCCTACCATGTCAAGTTATCCCTACAACTTTGTAAAAAAAATGTGCTCAAATGAAAGTTTATTTCCTAGTTTATATTGTTAGTCCCTCCTAAGTAGGATTCAACCACCTTTTTGTTTTTAAAGCAATGGGATGAAGAGTCACCCCGCTCATATCTAGAGAAATTTAGCAAAGAGATACGTGAAAACCATAACTTAGATATCTCCATAACTTGGGTCACTATAATTGATGATCCTTCCATGAGTCCCTTTACCTTCTTGAGGAATAAACTATCGACTAATCTAATTAAATTTTTTGAATGGGCATAATGGTATATCAATCATAAAGAAACATTAGTGGTTAAATGGGACATCGAGAATGAAGGGGAAGAAGAAAGGGAAGTTCCCTTGCCATCCTTACAAGGGTAAAAATAAAAAAAATATCAAATATGACCCCCTACACGAGCAATTAGACTTCAAAACCTTTAGTTCCCTCAACCAACCTCAAACTAAAGTCTTAGCCCAAATAAAAAAGAAAAGTACATCTGCTAATTTCTAAAAGTACAACATCCTAGTAAGAAATCCAATCCCATCATGATCAAAGATATGACAAAAGAATGTCATTATCTCAAGCAAGAAATTGAGAGGCTTATCTGTCAAGGATACTTCTCATGATTTGTGATATGTCATTAAGATCAACCTCTTACAAAGACCAATGAAACCTATAATCGAGTGAATATTACGTTGTCTTTTAATAAACCACTAACTAAGAATCTAATATATATAATCTTCAATAGACACATGATTAGAGATGAGGGCCCATAAGCTAGGTAGATTCACACTTAGAGGTTATTTACAATGAAAGTGTGAGGTGGCTTTAAGAGACCTTACAAGCAATTTGTAAGCCTTGGGATTGCCTTCTTCCCCAGTGACCTCGAAGGAATTCTTACCCCCAATGATGATGCCTTAGTCATCTCAACTATCATTGCTAAACACCAAATGATGAGAACAATGGTCAATACCCAGAGCTCCACCAATGTCTTTTAGATGAAGTGTTCAATTGAATGACCATTCAGACATTTAGCCTCTAGCTATCTTGAGCTCATTAGTTGGTTTCATGTTGACTTAGTAAGGATTGAAGGGATCATCAACCTTTCTCTCATGATGGGGGATGGGACCAAAAAATCTTCCATCTTGACTATGTTTATGACAGTCCTGTAGATCTCATTTACAACACCATTTTATAGTTACCCTCCCTCAATAGGTTAGAGACAATGGTATTGACATTTTACCTAGTGATGAGGTTCTTGAACCTCAAATGGGCTAGGGGAGACTTAGGATGACCAATTAACTACTTGTGAGTACTATAAGGTAGTCAAAAGACTCTCCCCTAAAAAACAGTAAGCGTTGACCCATAATGCACCTTACAAGAGCAAAAGTGCAAAAGCCCAAACATGTCAAAGAATAATTGACTATCACCCTAAACTCATAAAGGATTAGAGAATTTAAGATTGGAAGTTTCTTGTTAGAGAAGAACTGAACTGAGCTTATCGCATTTCTTTCTCATATCAAGGACATTTTCACCTTGAAAATGGGAGACCTTCTAGGCATTAGCCAAGAGGTAGCTTACAATGAACTCACATATTAGTTAAGAAGCCTACCTAATAAGATCAAAAAAAAAAATTTTTTATCGCTAATTGCCAAAAGGGAATATTTGAGGAAGTGAACAATCTTCTCTGAGCAAACTTCATTTGTAAAGTTAATTTTCTGTAGTGGATAGCAAACACGATCATCGTGAAGAGGCTAAATTGAAAGTGGAGAGTGTACATAAAATTCACAAAACTCAATAAAATTTGCACTATTGACATCTATTTGTTACCTTCAATTGCTCTCATGCACTCCCTCGTGGGACATCATGCACTCAATTTGCTTGAGGTATTTTTGAGATACCACTAAATCAAGATAAGTTGCAAGACATCATGTACTCAATTTTTTTGAGATACCACCAAATTAAGATGACATACTTAGTTTTCTTAATGCATTCTCAAATTACCACCAAGTCAAAATAGGCTGCAAAGATGAGAGAAAAACCTTCTTTATCACCAATCAAAACACCTATTGCTACATAATAATGTTATTTAGCCTCAAGAACATTAAGGCAACGTACCATAGAATAATGAACAAGGTCTTTAAAGATTATCAAGGTTGAATATGGATGTTTATGTCAATGATATGTTAATAAAAAGTCTTAATGCCAGCTGATAGCTCAGAGATTTGGCAGAACACCTCTTTGGCAAGTTCCTTGGGTTCTTCGTTTTTTGAGTGAGGAACTGAGGAAGATCCAAGCTATCTTAGATATGACAATCACAACTTCTGTTAAGCCCATAGAGCAGTTGACTGGATGTATCACGGCACATGGTCACTTTCTAGAAACATCGGGGGAATGTTGCTTCCCATTCCCATTCTTCTAGGCTCTATCACAAAATAACAAGTTTGCACAGACCGAAAAATGAGAAGCAGCTTTCTCTGAGCTTAAGTATTGACTTTATTTTAGAATTATTTCAGATTTTCAATGGATAAAAATCAAGAAGATAAAGCAAACGATAATTTGATATGAATATATATATATATATATATATAATATTAATATATACAGAGTTGGAAACCATGCCCATAAAATGAATGCTGATGCCTCACAATTAGGAACTGGATGTTATTTGTGTCAACCTCTTGGCAATCTCCTGAAAGATAATAAAATGGGACTTAGCATATGAGTCCTAAATGGATAAACTAAGATGCATTCTTGCCTAAAAACAAAGCATATTAACCAAACAATAAGGATTGAAGGAAAAAAAAGTGTGTATATGTGTATAGTGCAAATGGGCTTCAATCAATGGTTAGCTAACATCATACCTCAAAGAGTTGGTTGATGTTATCTGCTGTTTTTGCTGATGTTTCAATAAAAAACATCCCATTCTTCTCAGCATAATCCATAGCGTCCTTCAAAAGGAGAAGAATATGTCAAACTATACTATCAGTGAAATCATGGTCACATACCAAACATTGGACTACATACTTCAGAAGACACACTCCGATTTTCATGCAGATCAGCCTTGTTACCCACCAAAGCCAAAACAATGCCAGGACTTCCATGCTTTTGTAATTCCTGTTGGATACCAGCTTTTATGATGTATTACAATGCAGGAAAAATCTTATCCATCCATATAACTAGGAATATACCTTAACCCAGTATTGTGCTTTACTAAATGACTCAGGTCTTGTTATGTCATACACCACAACAGCAACAGCAGCTCCTCTATAGTAAAGAGGTGCCAATGCAGCATATCTGATGAAAATAAACAGCATAAGTATACAATTTTAAATGACTGATATATGCAGAGTTTCAAATGAATGAAAAGAATGGGATGTATCAACATCCTCCATTCTTCAACGAATAAGAAACAAAGGTCACAAAAAGGTTGCCGGAATAAATATCAACTAACAGTTGAAAGTTAAAGACTTTAGCAGTTTAGCACATCTAGACTCATTTTCCATCCTGAGTTCATGTATACTTGAAATGGCATACATAGTACGTGGATGTGTAGGTTTTCTCAATGTGGAAACTTGCACATGACAGAGAATAATTATAAAATTTGATACCTCTCCTGACCGGCAGTATCCCAAAGTTCAAACTTAACTGTTGTTGAGTCCTGCAACTCTATAGTTTGGGATAAAAATGATGCACCTACAGTTACCTGAAATCAATTTAAATCATCAGAACTTTCAACAATCAAACACATACTGATATCAAAAAAGAGAATTGAGGGGACAATGCCAGAATGCAAATTTTATTACAACTTCAAATGTAGAATGCTAATCCTGAAGAGGATGAACACAAATATGCTTAACTATTAGAAAACTTACCTTTGTATCTGGATCAAACCGCCCGCGAACAAATCGGAGGACAATGCAGCTCTTACCAACACCAGAATCCCCAAGTAATACTAACTGCATGTGCAAAGTTCATAAACTATAATAAGGGGTATAAGAAATGTCTGTAAGGTGTTTTCAAGACTATTGTAAAACAGAACCTGAAGCATAGAACTGATTCTTTTTTTTTTTTCAAATACATGAGGACCTCAAATGGGTGAACTACAAAAATAGAAGCTACTGCTTAATGAACAGCCTAATGTATCACTGAACATATTACTTTTGCATGTACCAATGGTGCTGTATTTAAATCAGATATTGTCCGAAATCAAGAAACAAACAATTAAACCCGATGGCTATCCAGTGACAACATTGCCATTCATAAAGTCATAAACATGGTGAGCATCCAAAATTCTTGAAGAATGGGTGATCAATTCTCAGTAAAAATAGTTATCCTTTGCATGCAAACAAATAATAGCCTTGAAAAATCTGTGAAAATAGAAAGGAACTTACCCAATGGACTCACACCAGAAAAATGCTCAAATATGATAAGACAGTTTCTTTGACATGTTTGTTTCAGGTACTAACAGAACTAAAACAACAGCATACTCTAACCAGAAAAATCCTTAGATTTGCAAAGAAGAAGTTCTTTTCACACGTTTGTTTCAGGTACAAGAAAGCTAAAACAACAGCGGAGTTTTGGAGTTGTTAACTGTGAAGGTTCTAATCGTGACAGAAAATAGATGAATACCTTGACACGCAAATTTTTTGCACCAGCTATTGAGCTCTCGCTATTCAGAGTGCTCGACTGTCCAGAATTCCTATCTGATAATGGTCCCAAGAATTCATGTCAGACATTTCAATCAAAATCTGACTATACAAATGAAAATTTGAAAGCACAATGTTGCTTCTAGCTGGAATTGAATTTGCACCACCTGATTGTGACCTACGACAGAGTCGAATTCACTAGGGGACAAAGTTGAGAAGAATTCAAGTGGATCATAAATGGTTGAATTGAGGTTAGCAAATACAAGAAAGATACATATTTCATGTTTAAACAAATCAAGCTGCCAAAGTGGAACAGGCAGCACAATCTTCAAATGTTGCATAATTGAACACAATATGACAATTGCAGAATCAAACCAACATTAAAAGTTCCCCTTTTTATAATTAAAACAACAAATGAAACCATCCATGATATATTAATGTTGAAGATTGCACGAAAATGAGCCATGATCAGGACAAATGTTTCCAAAAGATTCAAATAACAGACAAAAAGCTTCCTTGTTCATCAAACCCTCGACAATCATAGAGATCAGGAAAATCCCGCATCAAAATTTAGAAAAATGATGAAAAATAGCTGAAAAATAGTAGATTGAATTTGAGAAAGCGAGAAAAGATGGGAAGCGGAGGCGGACCCTGATGGGATGTCGAGCAACCCATCGGCGGGCAGTGGGTTGGGGGCCTGGTTTCCAATTCCGAGCCGGTGTGCCAGGACGATATCCGGGGCTGACGCCGTCCGGAGAGTTCGACGAGAAGAGGAAGAAGAAAGGAGAGGTGGGGATTGGTTTTGTTCGGAGGGAGATGGGCATCGAGTCCCGCGCAAATGACGCTGTCGGTTGTGACTACCGGATCCATAGAAATAGTTTTGTCACGTAATTATAATTTTTTGACATTAACTACTCAGTGAGTTCTTATATTTAATTCCTCAGAAAACCTATCTAGTAAACCTATGGTGGCACGTAAAGACCTGAGTTACGAATGAAATTCCAACAAGTAATTCTTGCAATTAAAAATTAGAATAAATTTAAAATTTAGAACCCTTAAGTTTCACATTTTAACAAACCAAATATTGAAACTTACGGAACTCAATTTCAGTTCTGCGAGTTTCGTCAGTTACGCGTGACAAATTGGAATTCACCAATTAAGTTTTACTCTGTATTGGTTTTGATGCTCAATTCAAGAATTTGATTACTTAATGGGTTGCATCTAACTCTTCTCTTTTTATTGCTAATGGTTCTATAGAAGATCATTTCTATTTAGGCCGTCATTCGCCAAGGTTATTTCTTAGGGGGCATTTGATTTCGATTTTGAAGTTGTACAATCACTTCCACCAATTCAAAATTTTATTATTGTTAATTTTTTTAGTAATTGATATTTACTATTTAAGTCTTTTTTCAAGCAAGTTTTAAAATAATGATTTCTTATATAGAAAAGATTGGTGCACTCAACAAAGTAATAATTGAGGTTTGTTTAATTTCGAATTCTTAATTTCATAATTCAATTGCTTATTTTACAAATATAATTGATCAATTCTATTCATTCCCTAAATTCGGTGTTTGGTTAGAATATAAATTGGGAATATGCTCACTTATTTCTAAATGGATGAGCCCCTTTTTCATAAATTTGATAATTTATTTTGAAATAAATAGAAAATTTTGCTTAATTTAATATTAAAATTTGTAAAATTATTTGAAGAAAATAATAAAATTTTACAAAATAACCCAATAAATGGATAGTTTTAGAAATATATTTTAATTAACTAGGAATTTGTTTAATATAATTTTTAGTTTTCTCGTCAAATGATTTTTATAAACTTAAAATACATATTTTTTTTAAAAAATAATTATTTATTTATAAGTGAAATAAAATTTGACTTAATTTAATATTCAAATTTGTAAAACTATTAAAAAAAATAATAAAATTTTATAAAACGATGTAAAAATGGATGGTTGTAGAAATAAATTTTAATTTACTAGAGATTTAATGCATATAATTTTTTAGTTTTCTTGTCAAATGAGTCTTAAAATAAATACCTCTTATTTTAAAATTTGATGATTTATTTATAAGTAAATAGAAAATTTTACTTAATTTAATACAACTAGTCACATAACCAATAAAACTTGATAAAAAAAGTTTGAGAAAACTTAACATATAATTGGAAATATTGACACACAATAAAAACGAAATGTATCTAAGATTCTTTTCTACGTTAAAAATCAGAACACATAAGCACATAATAATCTTCCAACTCATAAGAAGTGCAAACTTTCTACATAATTATACAAAAAAATCTTCATCTTTTGGATTTGTTCTTGCTCAAGGATTGTAAGAATTTTTTCTCTTGCTCTTGATTCATATTCTTGTAGAACTCAACTTGTCTCTACTAAAGAAAGACAAGATTTGTGGCAATTACCTAGAAATTTATTAATCAAAACAATTTAGTTATGAGGTATAAATACCCAAAAATTTTCTATGGAATGCAACATAATAATACATCCTAACAATATCTTATAAATATTGATTAATATGTATACAAGTTAGAATAGGACATATAGTCGACCTTTAATCAAAATATATAACAAAGGCACACAATTAGCCCTCAATCACAATATAAAATAGAGGTACACAGTAGACGTCCAATATGAACATATAAGAAAGGTATACGATCAACCTTCAATTAGAACATATAATAAAGACACAATCGACCTTCAATCATAATATAAAACAAAGACACATACTCTACCTTCAGTCACAATATAAAATACACAATCAATCTTCAATATGAACAATAAGAAAAGTATATAATTGAATTTCAATCAGAATATATAACAAAAATACATAGTTGGCCTTCAATCACAATATAAACTAAAGGCACACAATTGACCTTTAATATGAACATATAGGAAAGACCCATAGTTGGACATCAATAATAATACACAGAAGAGGTATATAGTCGACTTGCAAGAATAACATAAAAGAAAGACACAAAGTCAACCACGAAGTACAACATAAACATAATGATATCTAATCACAATATAATCGATCTCTAATCACAATATAAAATAAAGGCATACAATTAGCCTTCGCACACGACAGAAAATAAAGACACATAGTCTGAAGACTCGAATAGGCAATATAAGAGGGAGGTGAAATAGGTTTCTAAATAATAAAATAGGTTTACATTGATTCAAAGGCAAAAAAATACTTCAAGCAAAAGTAGATAATTAAAACACAATTAAAATTAGTCAAATAATTAATCATATAAGAATAATCAATCCAAATCATATATAAGATAATTTTCAATTAATATCAGATTAATATACACGGTTTGACGATAAGTTATACATACTTTATGGTTCTTATCTCAATGTTGAGAACTTAAACTTTTCATTAGAGTTGTTATTTCATTTGGATAAAATCACGTTCTTATATCACCTCATAAATCGTGAATGTCACTCCACATTAGAGCCAATAAGCCACTTCTCATAAATCGAGGAGAGTACATTCTCATCATTCTTCTAAAATTTAGAAGAGTACTCAGTCTTCTTCTAACAACCTAGAAAAGTTATAATAATAAAGATTTAAAAAAAATCTCATAACAAAAGGCTCTCAAAATTTAAGTACAAGGGCATATAAGGATTTAAAAGTTATTTGAGCTCTTGTTGAGGGTAAAAGGCCTTGGAAGGGTAGATCTTATTCTAAGAATATGAAAATCTAGTTTTTTTAATGAACAAAAAAGTCTCAAGTCTTTATATAATTATTGAAGTAAAAATCTAGCCATTGGGATCACCATTGGCTATTTTTACTAGGTTCGAGCGCCTGAACATGTGATCAAACTTATTTCAAAGATCAAAAAATTAGTTATTAATTTTTGTTCTCTCGCATTCGAGCACTCAAACCATATATTCAGGAGACCAAATCCTAAGTTCAGATAACTAAACTCTATATTTGGAAGACCAAAGTTTTACAAAACTATAATATTAATTTTTTTGTTTGTCAAGTTAGGGCTCCTGAACCTACCAATTAGGGCATCTGAACTTGACTTTGGGTATCCAAATTTGATAGTTCAGGTGATAGAACTTGACAAAAGAACTTACTCAAAATTTTATAATTTTAACTATTTGACACAACTTCAATTTAACTTGGATAAAGGTAAAATAAGCCAATGAAGGCATATCCAAGGTAAATAAGGTGTCAACCCAAAAGCTCAAATAAATTTCTTGCCAAATCCTCGACTCAACATAAAATGAAAAGGTAAATCTATGAGCTTGGAATTGATCTCGTTTCTTAAGCATTCTTTGAGCTCCCAACATAATCTTTAAGGTTCATCTTCAAATTATTATTTTCTTTATCTTTGAGTCATCATATTCAAACTTTAATTATTAGATTCGATCCTTCACGAATGTGGATAATTATTATAAATCTTGAAATTTATCACAACTTAAAAAACTTGTTAAAAATTAATTCAATCATCATCAAAATCCAAAGGTCAATATGGTCGACCTTTAATCTAAAGATAGAACAAAGACAACATAAGTATCAACATAATATGGTCAAAAATAGTAAAGACAGATAGATCCAACATATAAAATCATCATATAGTTATAATAAGTTAGGATCATGACACAGTCATAATAAGTTAGGAGTAGAACAAAATCAAGGAGTACTACGTAAAGGCTATTGTTTGAGTCAATTTTGACTAAAAATTAAATTTGATCAAAATTCAATCAAAATATAGAATTGAATGCCATTGGATTATGATATAAATGTGCATCTCAATTGAACCAAAATTGTGATCAAATTTGATTGAAAATTAGGCTTAATTTGGACTTGAATCATTAGAAAAGTTAGGCTTAAATTAAAGGGAGTTAATTGGGCTAGATATTTGAACCAAAATTAGGCTTAAAATTCATCGAATATTTGGGCCAGAATGAAGATTGTAAAATCTTTGCAAATAGATGCCTAGGTCAACTACATTTTACAAATGAGTCTCTGACCAGGCTTTTCTTATGAATAATTACTTGAGAAAAGAATTTTGTGAAAATTTTTTTGAGAGTTTTGAAATCTCAAATTGATCCCCCCAGAATCTAGGGTTTATAAATAAACCCTTCAAAATTTTATATTTATAAATAAATTTCTAAAAATTCTAACTTTCGCAAATAAATTTCTCAAAAATTTTTATTTATAAATAAATGTAAATTTTATTCAAAGGGGATCCTAAAAGTTTTACAATTTTTACAGATACGTTTTTTTGCAAAAAAAAGCCCATGAAGTTTACAAAATCACATTTTTGGCCTAATTTTTTGAAAAATTTATAAATAAGCCCTCGAAAATTTTTATTTGTAAACAAATTTAAATTTAATTCAAAATGAACACTAAAAATTTTAAAATTTTTATAAATATGTTCTTTTGTAAAAATGCCTATGGAACTTATGAAATTTCACTTTAGTCTCGATTTTTTGTAAAATTTCATAAATAACCCCTTGAAAATTTATTATTAATAATAAAAAAATTTAAAATTTTCTTATCAGGAAAATAAATCTGAATCAAAGAAATTTACATACCAATTAGAATATTTTGAAATCCAGTCTAATTACAAATTATAATTCTGAACATTCCAAAATCAAATCAATCAATAATATGGTTTCAAATATCTTTAATTTGATTTTAAATCTCCTCAATTTAATTTCAAAACCTTCTTCGAATCCTATAAGAAAATTAAAAATCTGCATAGAAAAGGGAGAGAAATTAGAATGAGGAGAAGAGATCAGCACTTGGAGACGAACCAAAGACCAGCAAAGAAAAAAAATAGTGGAGAAGGTAGTTTTACTTCTCCTTCCCTTCCTTATTCTTCTCTTCTCCTTTTGTTATGCTATTCTTCCTTCTCTGGAAGGTCCCTGACCTCCTACTATTAGTCCTATGGCCTTATAAAATGTTTATTGATTTATTTTTGAAGATAAGTTTATTTGTGCAATTCGGGTCAGACAGTTTTGGAATGTAGTGAGTGGCTCAAATTTTAACTGTCTGATTGATATTTATATGACAATAGATGACAGTATAGACAGAGCCAAATATTATATGTGTGTGCTCATTTGGGTGTTCTGTGATGGGTCGAAATGTTTTACAGTATACCCAGCATCTGGTCTCACCTTGGAGTTTCCTGGTTGGTGGAGGATACATTTTTTTATTTGAATTATTTGATTTTGACCTTTTTGTAAATATTTGGCCTTACTTGTAATTATAAAACTTTGATTTGTAATTATAATGAATTTCGGAGGCCTATTTGCAAAAAGGCAAATATATGTCAATTCAATTCACGATTCGTGAATTGAATTCAATTGAGTCATGATCTGAGAGCAGAGAACAGAGGTTTTCTCTATTTCCATTTCAGATATCAGGCCTGCTTCAATTTTTTCTCCTCTTTGACTCTTCCTATCAGAGAGTGGTAAGGATTCAGGGTGGATCTACTGAGATTTGCAGATAAAAGTTTCAAAAATTTTTTCAATTCCTGAGGTATGCAAATTAGTTTTAATTCATTTTGAACTCGATTTTCTTGTGGATCTTACATCAAAAGGAAAATTGAAGCCCGCAATTGGTATTGGAGTCATCTTTTGATAGTTGATTCGCGAAAAATCGAGTTATAATTATTTTCAGTTCAATTTCTCGAAACTCAATTTGGAAAAATCGAGTTTTTGTCTTGGACTTGAACTGAAAATGATATGGAATAGCCTATTGGTCTCCATAATTTCATTGGTGGAGAAAAATTTGAGTTTGATTTCCAAAATTTTGATTTATAGTGATTTTTCAACAGACTGTTGAATTTTTGAAATTAATTATGAATTAAAATTTTGAAAGGACTTTTATGTAAAGTCATAAGTTAATTCAATTTCAATGTTTTGGGCCATGAATTGCAACTTGATGGTGATTCAATTTGAATTGCAATTGGGTTGAATTGTTTCGGCCAGTGAATTGCAATTTGATTTCAAATTGAATTATGATTTTAGATTCCAATCTTGGTTCAATTTATGGCTTATGTTAATCAAATTAATTTTGATTAACATTGAGTTTTTAATTATTTGAATTATTGAAAAACAAATTTTCATTATTATTTATTCATGATTATATTTATGAGTTCAAATAACCAAATATTTCCTCAAAGGGTTTTGAGGTTATTTTAATTTATAAATATTATTATTCTATATTTGTTTTCAACTCTAGTCAATTTGACCCAAAGGTTAAGTTGGTGTAGATAAGAAATAAATATAGAATATTTTTAAAAATTTATTTGTGACTATTATGATTTCATTGGCGGGATCTCATGGTTTGTATTATTCTCCCAAAGGAGATAGTATAAGATCACAATTTATCCCGATTCTAGTTTTGCTCATGGTTTGCGGGATCTCGTGGTTTGTATTATTTTTCCAAAAGAGGTAGTACAAGATCACAATTTATCCCGATTCTAATTTTATTGGTGATTGGTGGGATCTCGTGATTTGTGTTATTCTCTTAAAGGAGGTAGTACAATATCACAATTTAATCTCAATTCTGGTTTGGCTTGTGTTTTCTGGGATGTGTGGTTTGTGTTAGTTTTCCAAAAGCGCTAATACAAGATCATAATGATAATCCCTATTTGGATCAATGGAATCATGGATTATTTGTTATTGAAATGCATTTATTGTGTTTTGAACTATCCATTGTAAAATTTGCAGTATGGAATCTAGTAGTCAGCTCTTCAAGGTCAAGATCTTGAATGGATCAAATTACTTGACTTGAAGAAGTGAACTAGAAGCTCATTTGACATTTCAAGGTTTAGACATTACTTTTGATACTACTGAATCGCCTATTGGGTCAAGCTAGTTTGAAAAATGGAACAGAGTAGATAAGCTAGCAAGACTGATAATCAAAGAACAGTTTCTGAAATAGTTCGTATCAGTTTGCTAGATGTTTATTCTGCCAAAGAATTATTTCAGATTATTCGTGTCAAATTTGTTGGGTCCTCTAAAGCTAAGAAATTGTCTTTGACTGGGAAACTGCACAACACAAAATTAGCTGAGCATGGAAATGTTCGAGAGTATATTTTGAAAATGTTCTCGATTGCATATGAATTGAAAAGCTTGGGCTTGAGTCTTGATGATGAATATGTCACATATTGTATCTTGGACTCATTGCTTGCATCCTTTGAGACTTTTATTATTAACTATAATACACATGATCGTCATTGGACGATGGATGAATTGCTGAATTAGTGTGTCTCAGAGGATGAAAGGAGGAAAACTATTAAAGCTGAACTTATTAAAATTGAGTTAGCAAATTTGGCTGAGAAGAAACAGAAGTTTAATTCTCAGTCCAAAAAGCCTTTTAAGAAGCAAGACTAGAAGAAGAAATTTGTAAAGAGCAAGAATGATGGGAAAGGAAAAGCATCTGCTCAGTTACAAGAAAAAGTTTATTTTTATTGTAAAAAAAAAGGCATTTTATAAAAAACTGTTACAAACCAAAGTTTCTACAGGAAAAGAAATAAGGTAAATTTAAATGTCTGGTTTGCTTTGAGTCAAACTATATTGATGTTTCTCCTGATGCATGGATTGTGGATTTGGGATCATTAGTCCATATATCAAATATTATGTAGGGATTCCTGGACCTAAGGAACCCAGATGATTATGAGAAGTATGTCTTCATGGGGAACAATGAACGAGCTGATATCGTCAGTGTTGGTACATACAATTTGGTTCTCCATAGTAGGCATACCGTTTTACTGTCAAATACAGTTTTTATACCAGTTATTAGGCATAATTTACTGCCAGTTTTCATACTTACAGAAGTTGGTTATTGTTTTACTTTTGGCAAAAACTTTGTATCTCTAATGTATGACAGTGTTGTTGTTGCTACTCATACTGTATCTGATGGTTTGTATAAATTACATATGAAACTAGAAGTTGACTTTATAGACGTATATGCTCTTATAATCTGACTGTGCAGTTGGATAAGAATTCTTCTCGTCTATGGCATTATCGTTTAGGTCATATTGGTAGAGACAGACTGAAGAGACTTTGTCATAACGAAATTCTACAAAATATAAATTTTAATAACTTTGGTATCTATGTGGATTGTATTAAAGGAAAAAATGACAAGAGCATCATTTTCAAAGGCATTAAGATCTAATAATTTATTAGATCTAGTCCATACAAATATTTGTGGTCCAAATGGGATAGTCACAAAGAATGGTCAGAGATACTTTGTAACATTCATTGATGACTACTTATGATATGAATATGTGTATTTGCTGCATAGAAAGTCAGATGTATTTGAAATATTTAAGGTCTATAAAGCTGAAGTTGAAAATCAGCTGGGCAGAAAGATTAAAGCTATCAGGTCAGATAGAGGAGGTGAATATACTTCCGATATTTTTTGATAATTTTTACATGAGCATGGAATCATTACAAATACAACCATTATAGAAAATTCAGAGCAAAATGGAGTAGCAGAAAGGAGAAACAGGACTTTGATGGATATGGTACGTTGTATATTAGTTTTTAGTGCATTGTCAAATTCTTTATGGAGCGAAGTACTGAAAATAGCTACATACATTTTAAATAGAGTACCATCCAAATCTGTTTCTAAAACTCCTCTTGAGTTATGGCTTGGCAGAAAACCCAGACTGAATCATCTTAGAATCTGGGGCTGTGATGCAGAAGCTAGGATTACTAAACCTAGTATGCCAAAAATTACAACTCAGAACTTAAGCTATAAGTTCATTGGTCTTCCAGACAGATCTAAGGTTTACAGATTATACAATCATATTTAGGGCTCCATATTTGAAAGTAGAGATGTCAAATTTCTTGAACAGGACACATTTGTCATAGGACGCAAGAGAAAAAGAATTGAACTTGAAGATGAGTCAAATAGAGCTAGACAAGGTGAAGCATCGATGGTTGTGCCAAACCAGTCAGATGAGAGACCCAAAAGAATTCGTAGATCAGCTCTATTAGATGACTATGTTCCATATTTAGAGGAAACTGGAGATATGCACATTCAGAGTTCAGATAATATAGATGAGATATCTATATCATTAATCACAGAAAATAATGATCCATTGAATTTTTTAGAAGCCATAAGCAATGAGAATGCACAATTTTGGTTGAATGCAATGATTGAAGAAATTGATTCCATGCAAAAAAATGAGGTTTGCTCTCTAGTGCCAACTCCTGTAAACTATAAATAAATTGGCTGTAAATGGGTCTATAAGACTAAATTGAAAGCTAATGGTGAAATTGACAAATATAAAGTAAGGTTGGTTGCTAAAGATACACTTAGAGAGAAGGAGTTGATTATAATGAGACATTTTCTCCAGTCTCTAGAAAAGATTCGTTGAGAATCTTTATGGTATTGGTTACCCACTATGATTATGAACTCATTCAGATGGATGTTAAAATAACATTTTTGCATGGAGTTCTTGAAGAAGAAATTTATATGATTTAGCCAGAAGGGTTTATCAAAAAAAGTGATGAATCAAAAGTCTGTAGGCTACATAAATCTATTTATGGTTTAAAACAAGCCTCTCAATAGTGGTATATTAAATTTCATGAGGCAATCGCAAAATTTGGCTTTCGGAAAATACAACTGATAATTGTGTATACCTAAAAGTCAGTGGGGGTAAAGTTCAGATATTAATATTATATGTTGATGACATCTTATTGATAGGTAATGAACTAAATTCCCTCAAAGAAACTGAAAGGATGTTGTCTACAGTTTTTGAAATAAAGAATCTTGGCAATGCTTCATATGTCTTGGGTATTAAAATATATAGAGACAGAAAGCATTGATTGCTTGGGCTTTCTCTGGAGACATATATTGCTAAAATTTTTTAGAAATATGGTATGGAGAATTGTAAAGCTAGAGAGTCATCTATAGTTAAAGGTGATAAGCTTAATCTTCAGCAATATCTTCAGAATAAGATTGAAAGATAGAAGATGCAGAAAATTTTCTATGCTTCAGCTGTTGGCAGTTTGATGTATTTGATGATCTGTACCTGTCCAGATATTATTTTTGTTGTAGGACTTCTTGGCAGATATCAGAGTAATCCAAGAATGACCCATTGGAGAGTAGTTAAGAAGGTTTTTCGTTATTTGAAGAAAACCCAAAATTATGTGCTTTTGTTTGATGGTTATAAACCATTAAATGTTCTTGCATGTACAAACTCTGATTGGAAAGGATGTTAGGATAGTTTAAAATTTACATCTGGATATGTGTTTACTTTGACAGAGGAAGTTATTTCATGGCATAGTATGAAACATATTACTATTGCTTTGTCAACTATGGAGGCAGAGTACATAATTTGTTGTGAGGCTAGTAAATATACTATGTGGTTGAAATATTTTCTCTCTGATCTCTAGGTGGTTGATTATATTAATAGGCTAATGCAGATAGTCTGCGGTAATGATGCAACTATATCCCTTACTAAGGATGCTAGATATCATTCCAAGGCAAAGTATATTGAACTGCAATTTCATTATGTCCATAAAAAGTTTAGAAGAAAGATATTGTTATTTCACGGATCACCTCTACAGATAATCTAGCTGACCCAATGACTAAAGGTCTGGCGATGAAAATATTTAAAGAGCATGTCAGTCATATGGGGATAGTTTACAAACATGATGTCATGTTTTTATTGTTATATATGTTTTTATCTCGTTATAGTTTATTTGTCAATAAACTATTACTTTCCCAATATGAAATGATTTCATTGATGTGTTTTGTTCGTAATCTTCCAGTGTAGAAGATGGAGTCTTTGGGAATATCGTGGATCACTAAGTAGGTTGGTGATAACCACCTACATGAGAACCTAGTGATCATGTGTAAGTGATTTCTGAAATGCTTGAGGTGAAGGTATGACTGGGCATCATATCCGTTTTATACCTCTTACTTAGATGAAATGCATTGGCACTTGTGGGATGTCCTTAGTATAGTTTGTGCATTTAAGTGGCATATTTCTGAGAGAAGCACGAAGTGACTAGACCGTCAGTGGAAAAGGCATGAAAATTCTCACTACTGTTATATTTTATTATATGTCTTGTTCCACGAGCATATTGTCTATACTTATGTTTGATGTTATTCAGCTCAACTGATGTAGTGCTTTCCTTGCTTTGACATGAAAACGGTTGGTATACCATTAGTATACATTCATCCGTGATTGGGCATATATAGGGACTATTGAAAAAGAGTGGTATGATCAATTATCTTTGAATTGCACAGTTGGGATCCCATTGTTGAAAAATGATTTCTCAAAATTATTTTCATTATACATGAATCTATTTATATATAAATAAACAGATCTATAGGCCAAGTGGAGGATTGTTAGTTCTGTGGCCTTATAGAATGTTTATTGATTTGTTTTTGAAGATAAGTTTATTTGTATAATTTGGGTCAAACAGTTTTGAACTGTAGTGAGTGGCTCAAATTTTAATTGTCTGATTGATATTTATATGACAATGGATGACAGTATAGACAGAGCCAAATATTATATGTGTGTGCTCATTTGGGTGTTTTGTAATAAGTCGGAACGTTTTACAATATACCCAACATCTGGTCTCACCTTGGAGTTATATGGTTGGAGGAGGATAAATTATTTTATTTGAATTATTTGATTTAGATTTTTTTTAAATATTTGACCTTAGTTATAATTATAAAACTTTAATTTATAATTATAACGAATTTCGAAAGTTTATTTGTAAAAAAGCAAATATATGGCCGTTCAATTCACGATTCGTGAATTGAATTCAATTGAGTCACGATTTAAGAGCAGAAAATAAAGGTTTTCTTATTTTCATTTCCGATTTCAGACTTAGCTTTAATTTTTTCTCCTCTTTGACTCTTCTCCATTAGAGAGTGGTAAAAACTCAAGATGAATCTACTGGGATTTGCAGATAAAAGTTTCAAATTTTTTTTTCAAATACTGATATATATAAATCAGTTTTAATTCATTTTAAACGCGATTGTCTCGTAAATCTTACGTCAAAAGATGAGATTGGAGCCCCAACCTACTGTTGCTGCTGTCCCCGTCCTCGCTGATCGAAGCCGCTTGCCAGCCCTAACTCGCTCGACCTGCACCTCTAATTCAGCCCGCTTGACCTGCCCCTCCAGCCCAACCTCTCGGCCGCCTTTTTCCCTGAGCCGAACCCCTGCCTGCCGCCGCCCGACCTCCAGTGGCTTCCGTTACCGCTTCGGACTGGTTCCGCTAGTGCCACCACCCGCTGCTTCGTCAGCCGCACACCAAAGCCGTCCGGCTCACCATCTCCCCTTCTCTCTTAATCTTTTTTCGTTGTCTCCCCGACTCTCTCGCTCTCTCTGTCAGTGATAGGGTTTTGCGAATAGAGAACTCGATAGCGGCAACCACGAGCCTGGATTGAATTGCGAGCCGGGTCGACATGAGGGTGGCGTCGGCTTTCTTCTCGTCTCTGGAGCGGTGTTTGTGCATCAACCTTAGCACCACTGACGCCAAAGATGAGGACGAAGAGGAGGCCAAGGACCGACCCCTCATGCTCAGCGAGCAGATCGTCCACGGTGCCTGCTGCCCCGAACTGCACACCGCCATGTCTCCCAGCCATTCGCTCCATCGCTAGCCCACGGCTCCATGAGCTTTGTTGTCGCCCTCCCATGCAGCACTGCTCCAGCCTCCTCCTTGCGTCGTTCATGCTGTGCCCACGATCGATCTGCCCTACACCCTCTCCTCTCGGAGTAACACATCGCTGTGAACTCCCATGCTGTGATGCCCTAATTACAACCGTGCTTCTCATGCCACTTGCCGCCACTTGCTGTTGGGTCTTGACAAACTTGGCCATGATCGGCCATGGAGAAGCATGAGAGGAGAGATGATGGGGAAGAGAAAAGATAAAAGAAGTTGTAGGAGGTGTGGAAAGGACCCACATGGAGTTAGCGTGACCGGGGGATTAAAAAACAAATGAAAGGTAAGCCCACGTGGGGAAGATGGGTGGGAAGTGAAAAAAAAATAACATAAAAATTTTGTAGCGTACGTGAGGAGGACCAACGAATCGGCTTAAGGAGAGAAAACGAAAAAAAAATAGAAAAAAGAAGGTCGCAGTTCAAAAGAAAGAAAAAAAAAGTTTGGGGGAGAAAAAACAAAAGTGATAATCAAGATTTTAAGTTTTAATTTCAGTTTTAATTTTGATATCGAACGAAATTGATATATTTTAATTATTTTGGTTGTTTTGGCTGAAATTATTCTCTTATCGGTTTTGGTAAATTTTTTTTTTTAATTATTAATTATTTATTGATCAGAATTTGATTATATTTTAAATTCAAATTAAAAATATAATTAAAAATTTTAAAAATTTTAAAAAATTATAAATTTTTTTTAAAAAGTATTAATAATTTTATCATAATAGTAAATATAAATTTAATTAATTTTTATATTTAATTACTTAGTGGGTAGATTAACATTTAAATTTAGAGATAATAATTATATTTAATTCACTAAAAGATTTTTTTGCCTATAAATCCCTACGTGATTCTATTTTGATTTATATAAATTTCTTGAATAATTTATATTTGTGTTTAAAAATTTTGAGTGCATACCAACCTTAGTTGGTCAGTAGTATTAACTCCTGGGACTCGGCATAAATTTATTAGAAATAAATAATCAAAATGACTTACATGTAAATAGTAAAAATTATAGGGGCACTGGTGTGGGTGTAAGCTAGCGCCAGCTTGCGGGCACGGGGCTAGGCCGGTGAGGGCACGAGCGCGGGCGTGAGGTTGGTGTGAGGGCCCGAGTACCAGGCTGGCAAGTGTGCGGGTGTAGGCACCAGAAGCCGGCACGAGACCGTGGGCATGGGGGCTAGGGCGGCGAGGCCGTGAGTGCGAGTATGAGGCCGATGCGAGGACTCGGGCGCGGGTGCGAGGTCGGAGAGAGCGTGAGGCCGGTGCATGGGCTCGAGCGTGGGTGCAAGGCCTATGAGAGCGCGAGGGCCAGAGGCCGGCATGAGCTCATGGGTGTAGGGGCCAGGCTAGTTAGGACGTGAGCACAGGTGCGAGGCCGAAGAAGATGCGGGTACGGGCGTGAGGCCGGCGTAAAATCGAAACCAAATCAACCGAAACATTTTGCTATTAGTCGAAATCGAAACGTTTCAGTTTCGGTAGAGATTTAAAACCTTGGTGCTAACAGAGTTCTCTTATTTTAATTGTCATGCCACTGGCACTATAGCTACATGCGATTTTTGATGCGTCAATAGAACTCCATTAACATCACAACTACTGATGGCTATTTGCATGACGGTGAAACTCCACCAATATTGCAGCCCCTCATATAACGGTGAACTTTTGACATTGCTCTGGTTGCTTGCGATCCCTTGAAAAAAGTAATGAAAATAGCAAACCATCGATATCTCTGTGGCCATTTATGGCCCCTTGAAAATAATAAACCCATGACCTCGCTGTGGCCACCCGCGATCCTTTGAAAATGGTGATGAAGATGGCGAACTCAAAACTCCATTATGGCCACTTGTATCCTTCTTGAAGACAGCGAGTCCTTATCATACCAAACCAGCTTTCGGACCTGCATTTAACTAACTTTCAGGCTTGCATCTAAGTCAACTTTTGGGCCACATTCAAGCTAGACTTTAAGCTCATATTCAAGTCAGTCTTCGCACTCGCACTAAGTCAGCTTTTGAGCTCGCATCTAAACTAGCCTTCGGGCTCACATCTAAGTCAATCTTCGGATTTGTACTTAACTAGTTAATAAAAATAGAGACACAAAAAAAATTTTGATTAATTTATTTTAAAATAATGGTATATTGCTTAAGTAAGGGTATATTCTCACTTTACAGTTAATTTAATATGAAATTATAGAAAATATAAAAAATATAAAGAAAGCAAAAAAAGTGGAGAAGAAGCTTTGATATGTTGCTGTCCCGTTCTCCCATGCTGGACCATATGGTGTTTAACCCAAATTGACTCTGTCTTAAGCAGGTATTGATGACATTATCCAATAGGACATGAAAGAGAATGAGAGAAATTTGAAGTGTTTTCAATAGTTTTGAGTATCGGTGATAATTTTGTGATTTGAAGTATTTCCGTTAGCTAATAAGGTATTAGTAATAACTTCATTTGAATTGGAGTATTATAATTTCATTGACCTTGAAATGTTTTCATAACCAATAAGACGTAGGTAATGACTTTATTAATTTTTGAAGTATTTCCATAGTCAGTGAGGTATAAGTGATAACTTTTTTTATTTTTACAGTATCACCAATACCTTTTAAGATTGGGTATAGTTTTGAAAATTGTATCATTAACTATTTTTTGGGTTGATTAGCTTGAAAGGGTATATTGTCAATTACTTTTGAGGTTGACTAGCTTGAAGAGCATGCCATCAACTACTTCTGGGATTGGATAACTTGAGGGGGTATATCGATAACTACTTATGGGATTAATTAGCTTGAAAGATGCGCCATCAACTACTTCTGGGGCTGACTACCTTAAGGAGTACATCATCAATTGCTTTTGATATTAACTAGTTTAAAGTGTGGTTAATAGCTTTGAGCGTATTGTTAGTTGACTTCATTGATTTGGTAGCATCACCTATGACTTAGGGGGTTTGGTATAGTTTTAAAGTATGGTCGACAGGTAGGAGTGTATTGATGATTAACTTCTTTGATTTGGTAGTGTTACCAACGACTTTTGGGGTTGGATATAGTTTTGAAGTGTGGCTGACAGTTTAAAGCCTATTCACAATTAATATTTTTGATTTGGCACTATCACCAACAGCTTATGAAATTAGATATAGTTTGGAAGATATGTCATTAAAGACTTTTGGGGTTGGCTAGTTTCAAAGTGTGACCAATAACTTTGAACATGTTAACAATTAACTTTTTTAGTTTGATAGCATCACCAACGTCTTATGAGGTTGGATATAACTTTGAAGTGTGATCGGCAACTTAGAGCATATTACCGATTAACTTTTTTTGAGTAAGACATTGTGACTGACTGACTAAACGAGTTCAAGCCTATCTTAGTTCAATTTGATTTGAAGTGTTGCCAATGCTTTTGGGTTGGCTTAACTTGGTAGATGCATTGTCAGTGGACTCTTGGGTTGAGTAGCTTCAAAGTATTGCTAAAGGCTTTTGTAGTATCAGAGCTTCAGGTTCGAAGTTGTACAAACTCTTAAAACCAAAATTATCGCGATAATACAACTAAATTGAGTCACATGTTAGTCTCATGGCAAAGATTGGGCCCAAGGGCTCGGGGTGCTGGCGTGAGGCTGGAGAGAGGGCGTGTGCGCGGGCACCAGAGGCCGGTGCGAGGGCGCAAGCGCGAGGCCGGTAAGGGCGCGGGCATCAAAGGGTGGTGCGAGGACATGAGTCACATGGTAAAAATGGTCGAGTAAAAGAGTTCTTGATTAAGAGTGTTAAATTGATGTGGTCAAATCACACCAGAAAGGGGAGATTGTTATAATGTCAGGTGTGATGAATTAGTCCCACATCGGATATTGGATAGATAGAGCCCAATATATATAGTGAAAAAGACTCATATCCTATGAGCTTGAGCTTTTGGGATGGTTTGGTATCCGGCTCAGTATATTATTTTGTTTCGACACTCTTTCGGCTCCCCCAACAAATGGTATCAGAGCTTTAGGTTCGAAGTTGTGCAAACTCTTAAACTGAAATTACCGTGATAGTGCGATTGAATTGAGTCGCATATTAGTTTTTCTTAAAAAATCAAAAAAATGAGACAAAAACTCGTTGGTATAGGTCATATGGTGGAACTGGTCGAGTAAAAGAGTTCTTGATTAAGAGTATTAAAATTGATGTGGTCAAATCACACCTGAAGGGGGAGATTGTTATAATATCATGTGTGATAAATTAGTCTCATATCGAATATTGGATAAATAGGGTCCAATATATATAGTGAAAAAGACCCATATCCCATAGATAAATAGGGTCCAATATATATAGTGGAAAAGACTCATATCCCATGAGCTTAAGCTTTTGGGATGGTTTGGTGTTCAGCTCACTATATTATTTCGGTTCGACACTCTTTCGGCTCCTCCAACAGGCTAGCTGAGTACAAGCCCGAAGGCTGTCTGAGTGCAAGTCTGAAGGCTGAGTGAGTGTGAGCTTGAAGGCTATCTTAGTATGAACTTGAAAGGTAGTTGAATGTGAGTCTGAAGGCTAGTTTGAATGCGAGCTCGAAGGCTGGATAAGTGCAAATTCAAAGACTACTTGGATGCAAGCCTGAAGACTAGTTGAGTATGAGCTTGCATGCTGGCTTAATGCGAGCTTGAAGGCTAACTTAGATATGAGCTTGAAGGCTGGCTGAATGCAAACTTGAAAGCTGGTTGAATGCAAACCCGCAAGCTAGTTAAGTATAAGCTCGAAGGCTGGTTTGAATGCGAGCTCAAAGGCTCTCTGAATGCTAGCTTGAACACTGATTAAGTATAAAATCGAAAGCTGGCTGAGTGTAAGGTCGAAGGCTAGCTAAGTACAAGTTTGAATAATAGCTTGGATGCGAGCTTAAAGACTAACTGGGTGCAAGCTCGAAAAATGATTAAGTGCGAGGTTGAAGGTTGGCTAAGTGTGAGCCCGAATACCGACTGAGTGTGAACTTGAAGGTTGACTGAGTGTGAGCCCGAAAGTTGGCTTGGATGTAAGCTTGAAGGCTAATTTAGTGCGAGCTCAAAAATTAGCTTAGTGCGAGCCTAAAGACTGGTTGAGTGTGAACTGAAAAGCTGACTTGTGGTGATAGGGATCTGCCATCTTCGAACAGCTGTGGGTGGCTATAGTAGGGTTATGAGTTCGTCTTTTCATCGTCATCTTCATTACCATTTTTGAGATACTGCGGGTGACTGCATTGAGATTAAGAGTTTGTCATCTTTATTGTCGTTTTCGATGGGACCGCGGGTGGTCACGGTGAGATTAAAAATCCACCACTTTTATCATCAAGAGTTATGAGTGACCACGATGTTGAAAACTCTCTTTTTTATTATTATTTTTTGTCAAATTTTTCCTTTTTTTTAAATCACAATAATTTATTATTATTTTTTTCTAAAGCCCAAAACCTTTCTCCTATTTTGCCTCTTTTATTTATTTATTATTATTATTTTTAACTAAGGCCATTTTTTTTATAGCAAACTCCCACCTTTTTTTATTTATAGCTAGCAGCACATTTTTCGCTTTTTTGTTTTTTCAAGAAATCTTCTTCTTCCCAAATCCCACCTTCTTCGCCTTTTCCCGTTCTTCCATCAAAGTAAAGCCCAAGCCTTGCTTCTTTGGGTGGCCGGTTGTGGGCCAGATCGGGCCGGATTTTGGCCGGATCAGGTCCCTCCCTCCAGCAGCAGCGGCTTGTGGGGATGAGGTGGAGGCGTGGAGCTTGGGGAATATGAGCCAGTAGCTCGCCGGAGGTTCAAGCGGGCTAGAGGGGCTTCAGCGACAACCCGATCCATAGGAAGTGGACATGGTGGCTGCTGCAAGACGAGGGCCATCATTTTCTCGGCCGGCTGGCCAAATCTGGCCGCTCTTTTGGCAGTGGCATACGGGTGTGTAAACCAGCTCACAACGGGGATGCTTGCGGGCGGCGCTGAAGTGACGCACGGCCAGGGAGTGTAGGACAGTTGTAGGCCAATGGAGGAGGTCGGGTGTAGGGAGGGGAGCTCTGGTAGGGAACTAGCCCTTCCTCACCATGGTCCAAGAAGAGGGCCGGGTCAGCAAGGTCGACGGTGGGTAGCTCAGTCCGACACGGGCTGGCCTGAGCTTATAGACTGACAAGGCAAGAGGACTGGTTGGTGGGGAGAGGAGCTCCAACGATGTGCTTGGCGCAGGGAGACGACGTGTGGTACGGGGAAGCCGACAATGAGGAGACCAGTGACGGCCTAGCGGAGACTAGGGCTGTCTGAGGTGGCTCGTCCACGGTGATGCAAGGCCGCAAATGCACAAGGAGCAAAGGAAGGAGGAATGAAAAAGAATGCCAAACAATAGAAGGGAAAAAAAATCAAATTAGATCCGATCCCTTACCCATTTGTTTTGGTTCTTTTTCTTCTCTTGGGTTTCTTCACGCAATTCACTAATTCTTCAATTGAATAAAATTTGTTTAAATGTGAATTCCATTCTAGCTTGAATAGGGGTAAGATTCTCAATTTAGATATTTGAATCATGGGTGAAAATTTTATTTAAATTTCATATCATAAATCAAATTGTACCCTTTTGTGAAATTATGAAATTCAAGGGGTCTATTTACAATTTTTTTTAAAAAATTAAATTAAATTATAATTTTAAAAATTTCAGAGGATTTGTCTAAAAAAATTGTTTATAAAGTTTTGAAACTTTCAGCATTCTTTTTAAATAAAATTTAGATTTATTCATAAATAAAATTTTTTGAGAAATTTATTTATAAAAAATCAAAAATCCAGGGCTTATTTGTAATTAAAGAATTTTGGAGGGTTTATTTATAAATTTTGGATTTCATAGGGATTAAATCATAATTATCGATTTTTTGAAGGATTTATTTATGGATCCTTAATTTTGCGGGATTAATTTATAATTTTAGGGTTTTATTAGATTTTTTTATAAAATTCTAATTCCAAAGACCTATTTATAAGAAAAATCCGATCAAGACCCTATTTATGAAGATTTATTCGATTCAGAGGTTTATTTATAAATTTTTGTATTTTATCATTTTACCTGAGATTTTAGATGAATTTTAGACCCAATTTTACTTTAAAAATTCAGCTCAATTATCCTATTTGGATTAGCCCCGACTAGAGCCCAAATTTTCTAGTGATTTGAAATTTTTGGCTAAACTCGGATGAGATTTAAGTCCGGTTGAGACCCACATTTAAGCCATAATTTAATGACATATAAGCCTTAATTTTAATCATATTTTAATTAATTTTAATTGTGGTAAAAATTATCTTAAACAACATTTAAGCCAGCCTTTGGACTCGCATTCAAGCCAACCCTCAGGCTCACACTCAGCTAGACTTTGGGTTTGTACATAGCCAGTCTTTGGGCTTGTGTCCAAGCCAGCCTTTGAGCTTGCACTTAACTAGTCTTCGGGCTTACATGTGACCAGCCTTCAAGCTCGCACTTATCTAGTCTTCAGACTCGCATTCAAACTAGCTTTCAGACTTGCTTCTTAGCTAATATTTGGGCTCCCACTTTGTCAGCTTTCAGATTCACATCCATGACAATCATCGGTCTCATACTTAACCAGCCTTTGAGCTCACATCTCAGCTAACCTTTGGACTCGCACTCAGCCAACCTTTGGACTCGCATCTCACCTAGCCTTCAGGCTTATACTTAGCCAACCTTTGGACTCGCGTTCAAGCCAGCCTTCAGGCTCACACATAACTAGCATTTTGGCTCACACTTAACTAGCTATCGAGTTCATGTTTAAGCCAGTATTCGGACTCACGCCTAACTAGCCTTTAGGCTCACACTTTGTTAGCATTTGGACTTGCATGCAAGCTAGCTTTCAAGCTTGCATCCATGCCAGAGTTCAGACTCGCACTTAGTTAGCCTTCAGACTTGCACCTCAACTAGCCTTCTGGCTTGTACCTAGCCAGCCTTCGAGCTTGTATTCAGCTAGCCTTTAAGCTCACATTTAGCTAATCTTCAAGTTCACACTCAGTCAGCTTCAGGCTTACATCTAAGTCAACCTTTGGGCTCACACTCGACTAGCCTTTGGACTCGCATCCAGGCCAACCTTCGAGCTCGCACCTAACTAGCCTTTGGGTTCATATTCAAGCCAACATTTAGGTTCATACTTTAGCTAGCCTTCAGTCTCACATCTAAGTTAGCATTCAAGCTCGCATCTATGCCAACTTGAGGCTCACAATTAGTAGTCTTCGAGCTCTCACCTCAGCCAACCTCTAAGCTCACACTTAGCCAGACTTCAGGCTTGTATTGAAGCAAACCTAAATTCAATAAAAGTCTAATACAAGGTCAAACTCAACTCAAACTAAATAAAATTAAACTTAGATCCGAACTATATTAGTTTTGATGGAATTAAATAAGGTCAAACCAAATCCTATTAGGTGTACTGAACCCTCGACAATACTCCAGGGTTATGAATAAAAAGTGATATTACTACCCTGACCTGAACCAGAATTAGTTTAAATAGAACTAAATAAGGTTAAACTAAGTCTCGTTGAGTGTGCTATAAAAACCTTTAGCAACACTTCAAGATTATATCCAATCCCATAAGCCGTTGGTGATGCTACTAAGCCAAAGAAGTTAATCATCAATATGCTTCAAGCTATCAGCCATAGTTCAAAGCTATATCCAATCTCATAAGTCATTGGTGATACTACCAAACTAAAGAAGTTAATTGCCAATACACTCAAAGCTATTGGTCACACTTCGAAGCTAGTTAACCCTAGAAGTCATTGACGATGCATCTTCCAAGCTAAGCCAACCAAAAAACATTGATAATACTTCAATTCAAACCGAACGAAGGAAGGCTCGAACTTGCTTAGTTAGTTAACCATAATATCTTGTTCAAATGAAGTCAACCAACAATATGCTTAAAGCCATTAGCCACACTTCAAGCTAATCAATCTCACAAGCAGTTGATAATGTATCCTTTAAGTTAGTCAATCCCACAAGCAGTTGATAATGTATCCTTTAAGCTAGTCAACCCCGTAAGTAGTTAATGATGCACTCTTCAAGCTAGCCAACATAAGAAGTAGTTGGCGACACACCCTTCAAGCTAATCAACCCTATAAGTAGTTGATGATGCACATTTCAAGCTAGTTAACCCTGTAAATAGCTGATGACGCACCCTTCAACCCTAGAAATAGTTAATGATGCACCCTTCAAGCTAATCAATCTCGTAAGCAGTTGACGATATGCTCTTTAAGTTAGTCAAGCCCACAAGTTGTTGATGACACAACCCTTTAAGTTAGCCAACCCTAGAAGTAGTTGGTGATGCACTCTTCAAGCTAGCTAACCCTAGAAGCAGTTGACGACACGTCCTTCAAACTAGTCAACCCTAGAAGTAGTTGACGATGTGTCCTTTCAAGCTAGCCAACCCCAAAAAGTAGTTGGCAATGCATCCATTAAGCTAGTCAACCCTATAAGTAGTTGATGATGCATCCATTAAGCTAGTCAACTCTTCAAGCTAGCCAATGCTAGAAGTAATTGGCGATGCACCCCTCAAGCTAGTTATCCCCAGAAGCAATTGGCGACGCACCCTTCGAGTTAGTTAATCCCAAAAGTAGTTGACAATGCATCATTCAAGCTTGTTAACCTCAGAAGCAGGTGACAATACACCTTTCAAGCTAGTCAACCTTAGAAGTAGTTGATGATGTACTTCCTAAGCTAGCCAACCTTAGAAGTAGTTGGCGATACACCCTTCAAGCTAGTCAACCCTAAAAGCAGTTGATGACACTTTTGAAGCTAGTTAACTCTAGAAATAGTTGACGACATACTTTTCAAACTATTCAATCCGAGAAGCAGTTGATAATGTACCCTTCAAGCTAGTTAATCCCAAAAGTAGTATATGATACATCTCTCAAGCTAATCATCCCCAAAAGCTATTGACGATGTAATTTTTAAAGCTATATCCAACTCATAAGCTGTTGACAATGCTACCAAACTAAATAGAGTTATTACAAATGCTTTGTTGGCTAACGGAAAATACTCTGATTTAAATGAAGTTATTACCGACGCCATATTGACTAATGAAAATACTTCAAATTATAAAGTTATCACCAAAACTCAAAGCTATTGGAAACACTTTGAACTTCTCCTATTTTCCTTTATGTCCCATCGGATAATGTCATTAACACCTGCCAAAGACTGAGTTGATCTGAGTCAGACAACATTTGGTCCAGTATAGGGGGAGCAGGGCAACAACACACATCAAAGCTTCTTCTCCACTCTTTTTTTTATTCCTTTTATATTTTTTAAAAATCTATGTTGAAATTTATTGTAAAGTGAGGGTATACCCTTACTTAAGGTATGTATTTTTTTCTTAAAATTAATCAAATGATTTCTTCTTTTCTTTTTTGTATTTTATTTTTAGTAACTAGGTTTCTTATTTTGGGAGATTCTAATAATTGTCGAGATAATTAACAATAGGAGCTTACGCTTATTAAAAGTTAATATTCTCATAATATATGATAGCATACTTCAAATAAAAAGAAATTCTGATTTGTGATTTGAGATCGCCCTGGGGATCTTCGCTATCCCGAGCTGTCAAAATCAATCCCACAAACTTTGGCACATCTGGTAGAACTTGACTTCTCCTCCAAGTGTAGAAATATAACTAATATGATAGAGATACTGATGCTACTACTGCATTGTCTCTCAGACAAAGAAGCTAAAGATATTATGTATGAGGTGCATTTTAGGGTCTGTAGGGCTCATCAATCGGGGCTAAAACTAATAATGAAGATTAAGCGTATGGGTTACTACTAGCTCACGATAGTGGGAGATAGCACCAAATATGCGAGCATATGTCATCTATGCCAAATGCATGGTGACTTCATCTATCAACACCTAAATTCTCTACATCCAACAGTATCCTCATGGCCATTTGAGGTATGGGGCATAGACATTATCAGTCCAATCAAACCATTTTCTTTTGGGAGTCATTGCTTCATACTGGCAGCAACTGATTATTTTTCTCGGTGGGCTGAAGTGCTTCCATTGAAAGACGTAAAAGTAGATATTGTTATATGTTTCTTTCAAAAAATTATTTTGTACTAATTCAGTGTCCCTCAAAGTAACATTTTTGATAACGGACCATCCTTCAGAAGCTTTAAGGTAGGATGATTTGTGAATCATTACAAGGTAGAATGGAGATATTTATCCATCTATATTGTGAGAGCCAACAGGCTCGGTAAGGTAGTCAATATGACCCTTTTCAAGATCATGAAAAAGTTATTGGCAAAAACAAGAAAGATTGGTACCAAAAGCTTGCTAAGGCATTATCGGCCTATCACACCACTTATCAAACCTCTACCCAAGCAACGCCATAAGCATTGGTATTCAGGACTGAGGTAGTTTTACCACTGAAAGTGCAAATTTTCTCTCTAAAGACTACCTTGTAAGAAGAAATCACAAGAGAATATAATGTTTGTCTTCACCTTGACGAGCTAGACTCCTTGGATGAGACAAAGCTCATGGTCCAACAAAATCTGAAAATGTATCAAGCACAAACGTTTAGGACCTACAACAAGATAACTCAGTTTAGGTCCTTCTATAAAGGAGAAATAGTCTTAGTCTTAAGAAAATGCATAATCTCAAACCGAAACAAAAAAGATAAGTTAGAGCCTAATTGAAAAGACTCTTATATCATCGAAGGGATATTTGAAGGGGGATCTTACTAACTGATCGATGATAAAGAGGAAAATATTATGCCACTAATCAATGGCCGATTCCTCAAAAGGTATTATGCCTAAGCCCTGAGGGCAACAATAATAAAAAGAGTCTATATTTTGTCTATAATGAAATGCTCGACTTTCTCAAAAGGGAATGTCTTGTCAAATATGTACTTGATATTTCTCGAGGCAAAACATTGACACAAAATCTTGCCCAATTTGTGTGATAGTTAAATACATGCCCCCATAAAAACCCACACATTATAGTGAGTCAGGTCTAATTTCACAAGGTAACATAAGTATACTTCTGCATGGTAAACTATTTGAGTCAATTTTGACCAAAAAAATCCCTGAAAATTTTAACTTTCATAAATAAACCCATAAAATTTTTAATATTTACAAATAAATCCCTCAAATTTCTTTATTTGCAAATAAACCCAAATTTTATTTAAAAAAGATTCTGAAAATTTTAGAATTTTCCAAATGTGTCTTTTTTAAAAAAAGACCCTTGAAATTTGTAAAATTACATTTTAGCCTAATTTCTTGAAAAATTTGTAATTACTAGAATTTTTTATTTATAAATAAATCTAAATTTTATTCAAAAAAAGATCTTGAAAATTTCAAAATATGTTATTTTTATGAAATAACCCATGAAATTTATGAAATTACACTTTGGTCCAATTTTTTAGAAAATTTACAAATGACCCCTCTGAAAATTCAATATCCAAAAATAGTATAAAATTTGAATATTTTCATTGGGGAAACAAATCCCAATTAATGGATTACTTGTCATTTACAAAAATGAAAAATACAAACTATTACAAACCGCAATATTCCAAAACAATCCAATCACGAGATTTTGGAAATTCAATCAACTATAATTTTATTACAAATTGGGATTCAATGTCATTTCAAATTGGGCCACTTGGGGATTTGATTCCATTCTTTTTCAAAGCCTACAAAAAGGTTGGAAAACCTATAAAACAAATAATGAAGAAGCAGACAAAGGAGGATATTAGAAGGCCATCATCAAAAAGTTCATAAAGAAAGGCAAAAGATTGGAAAGGTGAAAGTTCGACTTAGCTTCACTCTTTTTCTTCTTCTCTTTGTTTGCTCTTCTGCTCTTCCATCAGGTTATCAAGCCACTATGCCTTTCTCCACACTGAGGTCCACCCTCATTCCGATCATCCATGCTATCCTAGATTCTTGCGCCTTGCCAAAGATGCCCACATGCCACCTTGTTACTCGTCTAGTCTGTGCTGGTGCTATAGCTCACCGCCCAACCCCCTTGGTGCTGTTGTTTCACTCACTACCATATTTGCTTGATCTCACTGCCATCCATGGTGGACCCGAGCTCAGGCCAACCTTGTAGCCACTACGTCTCACCCTAACCCACCCGAGCTTGGGCTAACCTCCCTACATTTATTTGCCTACCATAGCAAGGAATTGCCGGATCTAGCTAGGATACGGCCGGATTTGATCAAAGAAAAGTGGGGGGCTAGGGTGCTAGCCACCTGCCATGGCGAAAACTAGTCGGATCCAACTAAGTGAAGGAGTGGCAGGCCCACCATGGAGAAAACCAGCTAGAATTGGCCAAGAGAGGGGACAACAGGGTGCTCAACCAGATCTGGCTAAAGAAGGAGACTAGGCCGAAGCAGCCCAGTCATGGGGGAACCAGAAAACAAAAAAAAAAAAAAAAAGGAAAGGAAGAGGGAGGGCTAGGCAAAAGTCATGGGGAAGAAGAAGAAGAAGAAAGCATAAATGAAAATAATAATAATAATAATAATAAAGTTGACAAAAAGAAAAGGAGCTGGCCACATGAGGCATGGAATTGAAGGAACGAAAAGGAGGAAGTTGTCCCCAAAAAGGAAAATTATGTCTTATCTCAATTTTCACTCCACTCTCATTGCAGCCACCAGTGGTCCCCTTTGAAGATGGCGGTAAAAATGGAGGACTCTGTGACCCTACTACAGCCACCCATAGCTCCTCGAAGATGGTGATGAAGACGATGAGTTCCATGATTCTCCTATGGTCACCAGTGAGTCCTGGAAGATGGCGATGAAAATAGTGGATCCTATTACCCTACTGCAGCCACCCACGGCCCTTTGAAGATGGTGATGACGATGGTGAATCATTATCGTATACAAGTCAGCCTTCAGGCTTGCTCTTATCTAGCCTTTGGGCTCACATCCAAGCCAGCACTCAGGCTCACACTCAGCCAGTCTTTGGACTCAAATTTAGTTCAACCTTCATGCATGTACTTAGTCAGCTTTCAGGCTTGCATCCAAGCTAGCCTTTAAGCTAGTACTTAGATAGCCTTCATCCTCACACCTAACTAGCTTTTGGGCTTGCACTCAGCTAGCCTTCTGGCTCGCATCCAAGACAATCTTTAGGCTCCCACATAGCCAGCCTTCACGGTCCGATCCAAGCCAATCTTTGAGCTCACACTTAACTAGCCTTCAAGCTTGCATTTCAGCTATTCTTCGAGCTCACACCTAGTCAACCTTTGGGCTCATATCCAAACCAACCTTTAAGCTCACATCTAAGTCAACTATCGCTTGCATCTAAGCCAGCCTTTAGCATGCATCAAGCCAACCTTCGGGCTCAAATCTAAATCAGCCTTTGGGCTTGCACCTAGTTAATCTTGGGCTCGCATCTAGCCAAACTTCGGACTCACAACCAAGCTAGCCTTCAAGCTCTCATCTAAGCTAGCACTCAGTCTTGCACTTAGCCAATCTTCAGGCTCACACTTAACCAGCCTTTGAACTCATACTTAGCTAGCCTTTGGGTTCGTATGTTAGCCAACCTTCAAGCTCGCACTTGACCAGTCTTGGACTCACACTTAACCAGCCTTTAGGCTCTCACTTAGATAGCCTTTGGGTTCACATGTTAACCAACCTTTGGACTCACATCTAACCAGCTTTTGGGCTCATATCTAAGCAGATTTTGGGCTAGCGCCTTAGCCAGCCTTCAGGCTTACATTTAGCTAGTCTTCAAGGTCGTATCCAAGCTGGCTTTCGGACTCATATCTAAGCTAACCTTTGAGCTCGTATCAAGTCAACCTTCGGGTGCACATCAAACTAGCCTTCAGATTTGCATTTAAGCCAACCTTCAAGCTCACATCTACGTCAGCCTTTGGGCTTTCATCAAGTTAGCCTTTGGTATTGCATCTAAGCTAGCCTTCAGACTCACAGCTAAGCCAGTCTTTGGGCTCACACTTAGTCAAATTTCGGCCTCGCACTTGACCGACTTTTGGACTCGCACTTAACCAACCTTTGGGCTCACACTCAGCCTGCCTTTGAGCTCGCATCATAATTAGTCTTCGAGCTCACATCCTTAGCAAGCCTTTAGATTTGCATCTAAGTTAGTCTTTGGACTTGCACCAAGTTAGCCGTCAGGCTCATACTAAGACAGCTTTTGAGCTCGTGAACTAAGCTAACCTTCAGGTTTATATATTTGAAATTAGGCAACAGGTTCATTTAAAATCATCATAAATAGCCAAGGACCCTCAAATCAAACTACTTTACATAGAGTAATTCAATCATATTGAAATTAAACTTAATCAAAACAAATAGACTAAGGCCAAATTGGTTCAACTAGACTTAAATTGGTTAAAGAAATGAGATAAAATTCAAATTAAACTGAACTCTGGAAAATATAAATTGAGTTAACCTAAACCAAATAAACTCAAATTCGATCCTAATGAGACTCGAGACAGGTTGACTTAAAAATCTAAGTTAGTCTTTGGACTTGCACCAAGTTAGCCGTAAGGCTCATACTAAGACAGCTTTTGAGCTCGTGAACTAAGCTAACCTTCAGGTTTATATATTTGAAATTAGGCAACAGGTTCATTTAAAATCATCATAAATAACCAAGGACCCTCAAATCAAACTACTTTACATAGAGTAATTCAATCATATTGAAATTAAACTTAATCAAAACAAATAGACTAAGGCCAAATTGGTTCAACTAGACTTAAATTGGTTAAAGAAATGAGATAAAATTCAAATTAAACTGAACTCTAAAAAATATAAATTGAGTTAACCTAAACCAAATAAACTCAAATTTGATCCTAATGAGACTCGAGACAGGTTAACTTAAAAATCAAATTGAGTTTAAATTAAATCCAAACTAAAGGGATAAACTTAAAGTCAAACCAAAACCAGGCTAAGCTAAATTTGAACTAAAACCAAATTGAGCTAAATTGACTTGAACTTGAACCAAAGTCTAGTAGACCCGGACTCTATAGAGGTCTAACACAAGGTTAAAACTTAACTTAAGCTAAATGAAATCAAACTCAGATCTGAACCATATTAGTTCTAATGGAACTAATTAGGGTCAAACTAAGTCCCAATGGGAGTGTTGAAACTTTGGTAATAATCCAAAACTATGAACAAAGAGTGATATCACCCTCTAATCTTAACCTAAATTAGTTCAAATAAAACTAAATAAGGTCAGATTGAATCTTATTGTGTATGCTAAACCTTTAGCAATACTCTTAAGACTATGAACAAAGGGTGACATTACGACCCTAACTTGAACCAAAATTAGTTCAAATGAAGCTAAATAAGGTCAAACTAAGTCTTGTTGGGTGTGCTACAAAATCCTTCAATAACTCTTCAAAGCTATATCCAACTCTTTAAGTCATTGGTAATGCTATCAAACTAAAAAAGTTAATTACTAACACGCTCAAAGTCATTGGCCACACTTTAAAGCTAGTCAATCCCAGAAGCCATTAACAATGCATCTACTAAACTATATCCAATCTCATAAGCCGTTGATGATGCTACCAAATCAAAAAAGTTTATTTCTAACACATTCAAAGTCGTTGGTCACACTACGAAGTTAGTTAACCCCAGAAGCCGTTGACGACACATCTTCTAAGCTATATTCAACCTCATAATCCATTGGTAATGCTGCTAAATTAAAGAAGTTAATTGACAACACGCTCAATGTTGTTGGCCATACTTTAAAGCTAGTTAACCCCAGAAGCCATTAATAATGTATCTTCTAAACTATATCAAACCTCATAAGTCGTTGGTGATACTGTTAAACCAAAGAAGTTAATCGCCAACAAGCTCAAAGATTTTAGCCACACTTTAAAGATATATCTAATCCTATAAGCCATTAGTGATGTTATCAAATCAAAGAAGTTAATCGCTAATACGTTCAAAGTCATTAGTCACACTTTAAAGCTATACTCAACTCGTAAGCCATCGGTGATGCTACGAAATTGATGAAGTCAACCAACAATGTACTTAAAAGTTATTGGCTACACTTTAAGTTAGTCGACCAGATAAGCAGTCGACGAGGTGCCCTTTCAAGTTAGTCAACCTCACAAATAGTTGACGATGTGCCCTTCAAGCTAGCTAACCTCAGGAGTAGTTGGCATCACATCTTCAAGTTATACCCAATCTCATAAGATGTTAGTGATGCTACCCAAATCATGAAGCTATTGCCTACACCTTATTAGTCATGGAAATACTTCAAAGACTAATAAAGTTATTGCCTATGTCTTATTGGCTATGAAAATATTTTAAAGAAAAGTTATCATCTACGCCTTATTGTGTATGAAAATACTTCCATAAACCAACAAAGTTATTCCCTACATGTTATTAGTATGGAGACACCGTAAAATCAAAGAAGTTATTGCCTATACCTTATTGACTATGAAAATACTTTCAAAACTAAAGAACTTATTGTCTATACCTTATTGGCTATGAAAATACTTCAAAAAATTGAAGAAGTTATCATCTATATCCTATCTGCTATGAAAATACTTTAAGGTTAAATGAAACTATTGCTTATGTCTTATTATCTATGAAAATACTTCAAAGACTAAAGAAGTTATCACCTATGCCTTATTGGCTATGAAAATACTTTAAAAAACCAATGAAGTTATCACCTATGCCCTATCGACATGGAAATACTTTAAAACTAAAGAAGTTACTGCCTATGCCTTATTGGTTATGGAAGTACTTTCAAAACTAAAGAAATTATCACCTACACCTTATTGACTATGAAAACACTTTAAAAAAAATTTAAAAAGTTATCACCTATGCTCTATCAGCTATAGAAACACTCCAAGGTTAAACGGAGCTATTGCCCTGCCTTATTGGCTAACAAAAATGCTCCAACTCTAATGGAGTTATTGTCAATACTTTATTGGTTAATAGAAATACTCTTAACCCAAACAAAGTTATCATCTATGTCTTATTAGCTACAAAAAGACTTCAAATCTCGAAGTTATCATCAACACTCAAAGCAATTGGAAACATTTCAAACATCTCCCATTCCTTTCCACGGTTCAGGTTAGACGCCATGTGGTCTAGCATAGGGGGAGTGTGGTAATAACACACATCAAAGCTTCTTCTTTACTCTCTCTCCTTTTCCGTTCCTTATTTTTCTTCTATATTTTCTATAATTTATTGTAAAGTAATAACATACCCTTGCTTAAACCATATACTATCTTTCTTAAATTAATCAAATAATACTTTTTTCTTTTTTATATCTCTATTTTATTAGTTAGATTTCTTACTTTAAGAGATTTTTTACAATTATCGAAGTAATTAACAACAAGAGCTTACGCTTGTTGGAAGTCCATATTCTCACAATATTTAATAGTACATTTTAAATTAAAATAAAATTTTATTTATGATTCGAGGTCGTTTGATGGAGTCTTCGCTATCCTAAGCCACCAAAATTGATCCTACAAAATCTGGCATGTCTAGTGGAACATGACTTCTCATCCAAGTGTAGAAACCTAATTAATATGATAGAGACACTACTAAGATATAATTAGAATTGAAAATTGATCAATTGTATTCTCCTTTGAGAAGAAAGAATCAAATGGCAATAACGAAGAATATCTCTACCCAAGATTCATTGTCATCCTGGGGACAAGTTTAGTTGTGTAGGTACCTCAGTCAATAATTACTAAAGAAGCACTTGAAGCTCAGATTAAGTTCAAGACCATCTTTGAGGTCATACAGTTCAAGAGAGCACCTGCTATTATACCAACTGAAGTTGTTTACATGCAGAACTAGCTTGTTGTCATCCTTAATGAGAAGGGTTGTTTGGATGAAGAACCATAAGTCATATCTCAACCAAAAGGGATATTAGCCTTCTAGAGGTTAGGACCGAAGCAAAGATCAGTCTTCAGTCACCATCACCCAACTCCTTGCAAGAGGCAATCAAAAGTGAATCCAAACATAGACATCAAGGAAGAAGATTTCATTCTGACTGTCACAAGTAAAGGAAAAGTTGCTAAAATTTTTAGCTGACTTAGGAAGCCTACCCCTTGAACGAAGTTAGTTATTGCCATCCCTATCTCCAACTCCTTCACTCCATTAAAAAATTTGGAGAAGAGTAGGAGTAACTCACAAGGGGCACAGTCTTACCTTAAGACTATAGTAAATGGGCAAATCACCAAACAAAACTATAAGAGTCACAGTAAGCCTACAACCTAGCATGAGGGTTCGCTAAAGGAGATCACTCACACTGTCAGAGTCATTTCTCATCATGAGTTTAGGAGAGACCGCGAGCCCGCACCCCAACCGGCCAAATGCCCAAAAAAAGGCTATTCAGATAAGACTTACTAATGAAAAAATCCAAAAGGTGAGGACCCTCGTGAACCATTCTTTGCTACCACACCAAAGCGAGGGTGTGACAACCCGCTTCATTAGTAGACTTTTGAATGAGATGACTCAACTGATAGGAGAAATTAGCCTTAACCCAAGGCCTAAATCTGATACTCAAAGCATGGATCATGATGTTCTGACAAAATCCTTGGTCATAATTAAAGGCTCCAATTAAAAAATGACCATAGAAGCACTGTAAGAACAGCTGAAACAACAAGACAAAGAGAAAGATCAAGCTCAAAAGAAGGTTATAGAGTTAATAGAGATGATGTTACAAATGAGCCAGAAGCTTCATAAGCTAGAATGATTTCAATAGCCATCTCAAGTAGTAAAAGCGATGGAAGGTGCATCTCCTGTAGATGAGATTCATGAAAATGTAAGCCCTTCATAAGCACCTCCTCCAGTGAGGGATACTCAATCCCTGATTTCAGGGATCCCTAATAATATGAAACTCCCAGCATACATACAATAGCAAGTACAATGAATGGTAGTTGCCCAATTGAAGTAAGGTAGTGAGACGGATAGGGTGAATGATACTGGTAAATCATACCCTAGCCATTACAACTGAGTGTCATATCCCAAAGGCTATACAGTGCCTAATTTCAAATAGTTTAATGGCATGAGCAATCTTGAATAGTACATAGCTCACTTTGTGACTTTGTGTGAAGATTCAAGTAATAGTCCCTTGTTATTACTCTGTCAATTTTTAGCAAGCTTGACGGAGTAGCATTCAAGTGGTATGTTAGTTTACAACCAAAATCCATACAAAATGGGGCAAATGCTTTTTGAATTAGGTTCGGAGGAGTTAGCAAAAAAGTGACCATTGCAGACCTTGTCTTAACACCAAAATGTGATAATGAGTCAATTATGGATTATATCATACGGTGGAGAACATTAGCATTAAGTATGAATAACGCATGAGCCAATTTGAGACAGTGAACTTAGTCCTTGTAACATAAGGAGAGAATTGAATGGCACCCTATCTGAGCACCTCTTCCATCTATATCTTCCAAGACCTCATCATGCAAGTTAAGAAGCTGAAAAGTATTAGCCTACCGATCTTATCTCGTTCACAAAATTTCAGCGGAAAAAAGATAAGGTAAAGCGTAGAGAGCCTTCCAAAAATATGAGGGTTGTATTTACAGTAACTAAACAAAAGAAACATCCAAACCCCACCATGAACATGGGTAATTCTCAAAAGTCATCAACTTTTAGAGGAGATGGAGAACTGGAACGATCCAATGGTCTCTAACAAAGGCTCAAAAAGAAATATGTTTTTAAAAGAGAAAGAGTAACTAAAATCTTTCAGGATGCCTAAAGTTAGATCTCTAATGCCAAAAGCCAAGAGGTAACTATTGAAGACTGTTATATATTCAAGGATTGGGTCGAGAAGCATTGTCAAGAAGGCAAGCTAACTCTCTCGAAGGTAGCCCTATTCAAAATACCTATCAAGCACATCAATCATATTACTATGTTCGAGGATCATGAGCCACTTGCTGAAATTCTCTTTGGGGAAGAAACACAATGTACTCCTAAATAAGGGCACTTATGGAATGTCTACATTTCAAAAATGCTAAAGAAATTGATGAAAAAAATGACTAAAAAACCTGAAGAGCTTGGGATGGTGATAAAGAAAGTCTCATCAGAGCAAACTACCTCACTAGCTCAAAGCATCAATAAGAGAAAGAATAGAAGTAAGAAGAAGAAGCAGGTTCATCCAGATAAATACGATATCACGAAATTAGTCATCCAAGAATACATTGATGCTCTGGATAATATGTTTAGGGAGAAAGAAGCCAAGTAACTCTTGAAGAATTCTTTCCTGACAAACTCAAAGCTTTATTAGAGAAACCTGATGTGGGAAATGAAAAAATTTAACTTTTGGTGGTAACATGCTTTACCATATTTACTGTTGGAGGTTTATAACCAAGCCGATCCCTACCTTATCACTTCAATAATGAGGAAATTAGAGGTGCAGGTAACAAGAAGCAAATAGATTTGTTGAGGATGTTATTGATAAAATAAGAAATCCCATAGGTCTCTTGAAGTTGCTCCCAAAATGATTATCTTAGAGAGTGGTTTGCTTATGAGTATGACTACGACATGCTCAAACTACAACTAAAAATTATGAAAGAGCTAGCTACAACTTACAGGAGGTTCATCGGGGGGCAAATATAAAAGCTAGACGAGCATATGAGGGCTATGGTTGTCCATATGGAAAGCATAACAAATACAACTACCATGCTCTGTGAAGAAGTTGAAAGATGGAAATGGTGCTAGTAGAAAAGACAAAGTCATACAAGAAATCTCATAGGAGTGATGAGATACTACTTACTAACCCTTATCAGGATTAGAATGACCACTCGTGCCACTTCTTCCAGAGATGGGTTAAGAGAGCTAGACATTATCAAAAATAGTTAACTAAGTCTATGACCTCTTGTCACATGATGACTCGTACATCCGAGGTGAACATTAATGGGCTACTATCCCAACCTCCATCAGACAACCGAGCAATAAATGCTCAACCTACTAGGTTTGGTGAGGTCTTGGTCTTAGAACCTGTGGAAGAATATGCTTTGCTAACTTTAGAATAATTATGCATACAAGGCATGAATGATGAATACAATTCCAAATCCGAGTTAGGGCAACTTTATGACCATTTTGGAAATCCCTACATCAATAAGCGCCAAACGAAGAAGCAGACATTTCAGGAGAGGATCAAGTAGGCTAATGCTAAAGCTCATTATGGCCTTACGTCAAGTCAATTTGGAAATCCACATTCAAGATGATCTGAATATCCACGGAAGAAGTATCCTAAATATAAAGTCTTAAAAAAGGTTATGCTACAGATGAAATAAAAGGATTCATCCAAAAAGTTTTTTGAGGACCTTTATACGAGAAAATCTCATGTGCATAAATCTGATGTTAAATGGGATGATTATCAGCCAGTCATGTCCTCCAAGGACATGCAGGAAACTACTGATTGGGGGTAAGAATCCTATACCTCCTGTCACATGATTAGCCTCAAAAGTGACCTCGAAGATGAACCTTATTTGTCTCATGATGCTAGGTTTCAACTAAAATGGGCAAACCAGATACAACTTTAAGGTAAAAAAGTGCTACTTCTAAGACAAGCTCCAATTCCTAGGGATAAGAATATCCCCAAGGACAAGGAAAAGAAAATTTAAATAAATGAGGACATTGAGCCTTCCCATATTGAACCTATACTCAAAAAGGTGGAATATAATATAACAGTCCACCTCAAGAGGATCCCCGCTATGCTTAGTGTGTTTGATATCCTAATAATGTCATAAGAGCTCAGGGATACACTAGTGTATGTCTTGCAGAATCTGGTCAATTACCAAGCATACTTTACTAAAGAGAAGATGAAGGAGTATTTGTGCACATGTGAAACTCTTACCATCACTTTCACAAATAATAACTTGCTACCTGAAATAACAGAACATAACAGACCATTGTATGTCACAAGGAATAGCAATGGGATCAAGATCAATAGCATCCTAATTGACCTAGATTCCTTAGTCAATTTGGTAACTCTTCGTACTCTGAAAGCTTTAACTTTAGACATGTGTCACTTGTCATCTGAGATTATAATCATACAAAAATTTAATCAAAATAGCCAAAGAGCTCTAGGAGCTATAACTATCCCTCTGAAAGTGGGTGAGATGATGACAGACGCTAAGTTCTATATGATCGATACTAATGCATCATATAAAGCATCACTAGGGAGGTCATGGCTACATAAAAATAAAGTAGTGTCATCAATCCTACACCAATGTCTCAAATACTTTGAGGATGTTGAAGAACACCGAATTAATGGAGATGTACATCCTTTTAATATTCATAAAGTGCATTATGATGATGTAAAATACTATTAGAGATCCGATGCTAATAGGCCATTTGTCTCTATCAGTCAAGTAAAGAAAAAAATTGCTAGCATGATTTTTGTTCCTTCTCACCTAGGAAGCGATTTTGACCTAGACTTTTTAGATGAAGAAGCCTACCAAACCTACCTGGGTGGTTATGCTTCTGACAAAGATAATAATAGAGGTTAAATAGAAAATACTCTCCTGGTTATTAAAGTTTTGAAAGGCTTACTTAAACCGTTAGATGAGTTGAGCATCGATGTCATGAAAGAGTTAATGACTTTCTACATCCCTCCATGGTGAAAAGGAGAAAAGGAAATAATATTTTATAAGGTAATCCCTTATGCACCAAACATACATAAAATCCTAGGGATTGAAGATTTGGCAGATGATAGTCACCATCAGCCAGAAGTCATGCTAAAATATTGCTCGGACCATCTTCTTTAGATAATCAACAAATCTAGCTATGGACGTTCACAAACAAAGAGGCAAAGTCATTTCTTCAAGATTCTATGGGATCCACCCAAGGACATGTTTACATTCCTGGAAGAGGATAGAAGAACACCAAAGGACTAGGCGATATTATCCCAAATGCCCATACATGTCTTATGATCATCATTGGGCCCCTCTCCGATATTCAAGATGACTAAATAACATCAATACCCCTTGACACATGTGCCGAGATGGCCATAACTTTTCAGACATCACAAGAAGGTGACATCCTTAGTGGAATTTCATCAAAAATAAAAGAAAGGGGGCATGATATAGCCAAAGTGCCTTCAGACGAATTTTTGTCAAACATCACTCAACATGATGAATCACTTGGTGAAGAAATAATCCTCAAATCAAAAGAAGCTCCACTAGAACTTAAGGATGGGGGGCAAGCCATAGTTGATAAACCAATAGAGATTAACCTAGGCTTAAAGGAAGATCCCAAGCCGACTTTTATCAACACTCAACTTTCAGAGGAAAACCAAACAAGCTCAAAGCAATGCCCAAGAGTACATTGACTGCTTCGCATGGATTTATAAGGAGATGCCTAGACTAGATCCTAAAGTTGTAGTCCACAAGCTAGCTATCAATCTCAAGCTTTTACATGTTAAGCAAGCACCTAGGAAGATGAAACTTGACCTAGAATAGAAGGTGATAAAGGAAATAAAGAAACTAATTGAAGCAGGCTTCATCAGAGAGGAAAAATACCTAGATTGCATAGCAAGCATCATGCCAGTCAAAAAGAAGAATAACGAAATCTACATTTGTGTGGACTATAAGGACTTGAATAAAGCATATCCAAAAGATGATTTTTCATCACCGATAATGAAAATCATGATTAATAATATGGCTGACTTTGAAATATTCTTCTTTATGAATAGTTTCTTAGGATAAAACCAAATCAAGATGCATCCTAATGATAAAAAATATACGACTTTTAGGATATCAATTGGCATTTATTATTACAAGGTGATGCCCTTCTGGCTCAAGAATGCAGACGCCACTTATTAAAGGGTCATGACTTAAATATTTGATGACCACATACACTAGTTAGTAGAATGTTATGTGGATGACTTGATAGTTAAAACTAACTCCAAGAACATGCAAGTCCAAGATCTAAGAGTTGTATTTGACCGTCTTAAGAAATATAACTTAAAGATGAGTCCTATGAAGTAACTTTTGGGTTGTTATCGGGAAAATTCCTTAACTTTATTGTCAAACATTGATGTATTGAAATAGATCCATCTAAAATCAAAGTTATCTTGGATATACCATCACCCAACAACTTGAACCAACTGAGGTTATTCGAAGGCCAACTTGCCTATATAAGAAGATTCATTTCAAACCACTCTGGAAAATATAAGCCCTTTTTGAAGTTGATGAAGAAGAATGCTCTATTCATCTGGGATCAAAACTGCTAATAGGCCTTTGAAGGGATCAAGCAGTATCTCTTAAAGCCACATATATCGGTAGCAGTCCTACCCGATAAGCCCTTAGTCCTTTACACGAAAGCAATGGAAAGAAATTCTAATTAAAGTCCATAGTAGACAAGTAGTGAGTTTAGTCTTCAGTATCAAGTACGAGAGAACTGAATTTAAACTAATAAAAAAAGTCATTGATTGGAGAATACCATTCATTAATTACCTCAAAAATGAAGAACTTCTAGAAGATAAATCTGCACAGATACAACCCAAAAAAAGAGTTGCACAATTTGTTCTTGTCAATGACACTATTTATAAAAGGTCCTTTGATCAACTACTCTTATGATATCTCTTAGATAAAGAGGGAAAAAAATTATGTATGAAGTGCAATTTGAGGTGTATAGGGCTCATCAATCAGGTCCAAAAATGATAATGAAGATTAAGCGTATGAGCTATTATTAGCCCATGATGGTGGGATATTGCATTGAATATGCAAGAAGATATCACCTATGCCAAATTTATGGTGATCTCATCCATCAACACTCAAATCCTCTAATCTAATAGTGTCCTCATGGCCGTTTGAGATATGGGGTATAAACATCATTGACCATATCAAATCATCTTCTTCTAAAGGCCATCGCTTCATACTAATAGCAACTGATTATTTTTCTCGATGGGCTGAAGCGATTCAATTGAAAGAGGTAAAGATAGATACTGTTATTCATTTCTTTCAAGAAAATATCTTATATTAATTTGATATTCCTCGAAGGATTATCTCTAATAACATACTGTCTTCCAGAAGTTTTAAGGTGGGACGCTTTGTACATCATTATAAGATAGATTAGAGATATTTATCCATCTACAACGCCAAAGCCAATAGGCTCGCTGAGGCATTTAACAGGACCCTCTCCAAGATTCTTAAGAACATTGTTGCCAGAAATAAGAAAGATCAGCATTAAACGCTTACTAAGGCACTATGACCCTATTGCACTATATATCAAACTCCTACTCAATTGATGCTATATGCACTAGTGTTTGGGACTGAGGTAGTCTTACCATTAGAAGTACAAATCCCCTCTTTAAGGGCTGTCTTATAAGAAAAAATTACGAGAGAGGATAATGTTCATCTTCGCTTACACGAGCTAGACTCCTTGGACAAAAGAAAGCTCATGGTGTAGTAAAACCTGGAAATGTATCAACCAAAAATGTCTAGAACCTATAATAGGATGGCTTGGCTTAGGTCTTTTCAGAAGGAAGAAATGGTCTTAGTCTTGAAGAGACCCATAATCCTAAGTTCAAGCCTAATTAGGAAGACCCTTATATCGTCAAAAGGATGTTTGAAAGGGGATCCTACTAATTGATCGATGATAAGGGGGAAAGGCCTATGCCACTAGCCAACGGTTGATTTCTCAAAAGATATTATTCCTATTCTCTAACAGCAATAATAATCATAATTAAAAGTGTCTATATTTTATCTATGACGAAATGTTTGACTTTCTTAAAAAAGAATGTTTGGTTAAACATGCACTCCATATTTCTCGAGGTAAAACATAGACACAAAATCCAACCTAATTTGTGTAACGGTTAAATCCACACCCCTACATAAGTTTACTTTCATATAATAATATAAGTCCACTCTCACATAACAATATAAGTTTACTCTCACATGACAAATCACATCCGCTTTCATGTGGCAATATCAAATCCACTCCTTGCAGCGATTCAAGACTATTCTGCGAGACGATTCAAACTCACAAGATTAATTTCTAGGGCGTTGATGTAAAGGGCGAGTATTTGAAAATTTTGATTACATCCACTCTCCTCATCGAGAAAACTCGTGTGGATACAGAGGGGGCATTTGTTTGAGTCAATTTTGCCAAAAAAATCCCTAAAAATTTTAATTTTCGTAAATAAATACATGAAATTTCTAAAATTTATAAATAAATTTCTTGAAAATATTTATTTACAAATAAATCCAAATTTTATCAAACAGAACCTTGAAAATTTCAGAATTTTGCAAATATGTCCCTTTTACAAAAAAAACCTTAAAATTTGTAAACCTATATTTTTGATCTAATTTCTTAAAAAATTTGTAAATAAACCAAACCCCTTAGAATTTTTTTTATTTGCAAATGAGTTCAAATTTTATTTTAAAAAATCATAAAATTTTAGAATACGTTATTTTTATGAAAAACCCCTAAATTTTGAGGAATTACATTTTAATTGCATTTTTAAAAAAATTTACAAATAACTCGTCTGAAAATTTAGGACACAAAAATAATACAAAATTTGAATATTTTTATTAAAGAATAAATTCCAATTAACTTGCCATTCATAAAGATGAAAATATAATTTATTACAACCGACAATATTCCAAACCAAACCAATCATGAAATTTTAAAAATTCAAACAAGCATAATTTTATTCTAAATTGGATTCAATATCATTTCAAACTGGACTGCTCAAGATTTAATTTCAATCTTCTTCGAAGCCTATAAAAATAAGCTAAAAAACCTATCAAACAGACAATCAAAAGGAAGACAAAGGAGGAGATTAGAAGGAGATGATTGAAGAGTTCATCAATAAAAGCAAAAAATTGTAAAGGTGAAAGTCTGACTTAGCGTCACACTTCTTCCTCTTCTCTCTGTTTGCACTTCTCCTCTTCCATCAGATTATCAAGCCGCACTGCCCCAATCCACGCTGAGGTCCACCCTCATTCCAACCGTCCATGCTATCTTAGATGCCTATGTCTCGTTGCAAAGGCCCACATGCCACCTTGTTGCCCGCCTAGTCCATGTTGGTGCTGTAGCTCACCGCCCAGCCCCCTTGGTGTTGTTGCTTCCCTCACTGCCATACCTGCTTGACCTCACAGCCATCCATAGTGGACCTGAGATCGGGCTAACCTCGTAGCCGCTCCATCTCGCCCTGGCCCACACGAAAACCTGTTCTGCCATGGCTTAGTCACCATACCGTTGGCTGACCTCCCCACCATCATTTGCTTGCTACAGCAAGGAGCAGCTAGATCAGGCCTGGAGATGGCCAGATTCAGTCAGAGAAAAGGGGTGGGGGGTGGAGTGCCACTCGCCCCATCATGGTAAGAACCGACCAAATCTGTTTGGATCTGGCCAAGGAAGGAGTGGTGAGGCACCACCTACCTCACCGTGGCGAAAATTGGTAGATCTGGTCGGGAGGCTACCGGATCCGGCCAAGACAGAGGGCGGTGAGGCACACCCCCACCCCCCCCGGCCCGCCATGGCTGCGGCCAGCTAGATCCAGTTATCTTCGGCCAGATCTGGCCAGAGAAGGAGCTCGGGGCGAAGCAGCATGGCCGTAGGAATCCACAAAAATGAAAAGAAAGAGGATGAAGGGGCTGGGCACAAGTTATGGGGAAGAAGAAGAAGAAAGTACAAAATAATAAAATAATAAAATAAGTTGATCCAAAAAAAAGGGGCCGATCACGTGAGGCAAGGAATTGAGAGGAGAAAAAAAGGAAGTTGATCCAAAAAAAATAAAAAGAAAGTTGTCTTATTTTGATTTTTGTGCCATTTTTATTTTAGTCATTTGTGATTTTTGGTGTTCTGACAAATTTCATTAACATCATAATTATTTGTGGTTCTTTTCTAAAGACAGTGGTAAAGATGGCAGACTCCATAATTCTGGTATGGCCACTCACGGTCCCTCAAAGACGACGATAAAAATAATAGATACCATGATTCTACTATGGCCATTCACGGTCCCTCAAATATGGTGATAAAGATGGCAAATCCTCATTATATATAAGTCAATCTTTAGACTTGCATCTAAATCAGTCTTTGGGTAAACAATCAACCAACCTTTAGACTCACATACAGGCTAGTCCATAGCCTCGCACTTAGCCAACCTCTAGACTTGCATACAAGCTACCCCACGGGCTCACACTTAGTCAGCTTTTGGGTTCACAATTAGGTCAACCTTCATGCTCATAATCAGCCAGCTTTTGGCCTCACATCCAAGCCAGCCTTCGGGCTCGTACTTAGCCAGCCTTTGGACTCACATTTCAGTCAACCTTTGGGGTCCCACCTTGTAAGTCTTCAAGCTCACACTCAGCCAGTTTGCAAGCCCGCATCTAAGTTAGCCTTCAAGCTAGCACTTAGCTAGCCTTTGAGATTACATTTAAGCTAACCTTCAGGCTCACAACTATCTAGCCTTTGGACTCACACTTAGCTAATCTTTGGGCTCGCATTTAGCGAACCATCAGGCTTGCATTTTAGCCAGCCATTAGACTCGCACCTAACCAGCTTTCGAGCTCGCATCCAAGTTAGACTTCGGGCTCGCACCCAGCCAACCTTCGGGCTCTTATCTATCCAACCTTCAGGCTCATAACCAAACTATCCTTCAAACTCATATCCAAGCTAGCCCTCGGACTGACACTTAGCCAGTCTTCGAGCTCGTATTTAGCTAGTCTTTGGGATTGCATCTTAGCCAAACTTTGGGCTCGTATGCAAGCTAGCCTTCGAGTTTGCATCTAAGTCAGCCTTCCTATCTTGCCACCTTCGAGCTTGCATCCAAGTTAGCCTTCAAGTTCTCACCTAAGTCAGTCTTCGGACTCGCATTCAGCCAACCTTTGATCTCACATCTGAGCTAACCTTCGAGCTTACATCTAAGCTACCCTTCAGGTTTGCATTTAAGGTAGCCTTTAGGCTCACGTCAAGCTAGCCATCGGGCTCGCATCAAGCCAACCTTCGGGTTCATATCTAAATCAGTTTTCGGGCTCACATCAAGCCAACATTTGAACTCACAGCTAAACCAGCTTTCGTGCTCGTACTTCGCCAATTTCGAGCTCACACCTAGCCATCTTTTGAGCTTACACTCAATTAGCTTTCGGGTTTGCTCCGTGCCAACCTTCAAGCTCACATCCAAGTCAGCATTTGAGCTTACACTTAATCAGCCTTCATATTTGCCCCCAATCAGCCCTCTGGCTTGCATCATAGCTAACGTTAAGGCTTGCATCTCTAGTGAATCTTTGGGCTCGCATTTAAGCTAATTTTTGAATTCATACCTAATTAGCTCTCAGCTTGCACTCAGTCAACTTTCGGGCTCACAAACTAAACTAATATTCAGGTTTACACATTTGAAATTGAGCTACAAGTCCATATAAAATCATCATAAATAGCCAAGAACTCTCAAATCAAATTACTTAATATGGAGTAATTCAATCATATTGAAATTGAATTCAATCAAAAAACAAACGGACCAAGGCCAAGTTGGCTAAAAAGGACTTAAATTGGTTAAAGAAATAGGTTAAAACTCAAATTAAACTAAACACTAAAAAATCTAAATTAAGTTGATCTAAACCAAATAAACTCATATTTAACCCTAACTAAACCTGAGATGGGTTGATCTAAAAATCAAATTGAGTTTAAATCAAATCCAAACAAAAGGGATCAACTAAAATCAAATCAGAAACATGCTAGACTAAGCTTGAACTAAAATCAAGTCGAACTAAATTGACTTGAACTTGAGCCAAAGTCTAGTAGACCTGGACTCTATAGCGGTCCAACACAAGGTCAAAACTAAACTCCAGCTAAAGAAATCAAACTTCAATATGAACCATATTAATCCCAATGAAATTAATTAGGGTCAAATTGAGTCCCACCAGTAATTCTGAAACTTCAGTAATACTCCAAAACTATGAACAAAGGATGATGTCACCCTCTGACCTGAACATAAATTAGTTTGAATAGAAGTAAATAAGGCTAAATTAAGTCCTATTGGGTGTACTAAATCTTCGATAATACTCCAAGACTATGAACAAAATGTAATATTATGACCCTAACCTAAACCAAAATTAATTCAAATGGAGCTAAATAAGGTCAAATTAGTCTTGTTGGATGTGCTACAAAAGCCTTCAGTAACTCTTCAAAGTTATGTCTAACTCTTTAAGCTATTAGTGACGCTATCAAACTAAAAAATTTAATTTCCAATATGTTCAAAGTTGTTGGCCACACTTCGAAACTAGTCAGCCCTAGAAGCTATTGACGATACATCTTCTAAGTTATATCCAATCTCATAAGTCATTGGTCATATTGCCAAATCAAAGAAGTTAATTGCTAACATGTTCAAAGACGTTGGCTACACTTCATATCTAGTCAACCCCTGAAGTCATTAACAATATATCTTCTAGACTATATATAACCTCATAAGTCATTGGTGATGCTACCAAATAAAAAAAGTTAATTGCCAATATGCTCAAAATCATTGGCCACACTTCAAATATAGCTAACCCCAAAAGTTGTTGATAATACTTCTTCTAAGCTATATCCAACCTCATAAGATATTATGATACTACTAAACCAAAGAAGTTGATCGCCAACAACCTTAAAGCTTTTGGTCACACTACAAAGCTATATTCAACCCTATAAGTTATTGGTGACACTATCAAATTAAAGAAGTTAATCGCCAATACACTCAAACCTAAACTGTTGGTAATGCTACCAAATTGATAAAGTCAACCAACAATGTGTTCAAAAGTCGTTGGTCACACCTTAAGCTAGTCGACCCCATAAGTAGTTGACAACATGCTTTTTCACGCTAGTTAGCCCCACAAGCAGTTGACGATGTGCCTTTCAAGTTAGCTGACCTCAAGCTATACCTAATCTCATAAGCTATTGGTGACGCTACCCAAATCACGAAACTATCGTCTATGCTTTATTAGCTATTGAAATACTTCAAAGACCAAAAAAGTTATAGCCTATGCCTTATCGGCTATGGAAACGCTTCAAAGACCAAAGAAGTTATCGCCTATGCCTTATTGGCTATGGCAACACTTCTAAAAATTAATAAAGTTATCACCTATGCCCTATCAGCATGGAACACCTCAAAACTAAAAAAGTTATCGTTTATGCCTTATTAGCTATGGAAATACTTCAAAATACCAAAGAAGTTATCACCAACACCCTATTGGGTAAGAAAATACTTTAAAGTTAAACGAAGTTATCGCCTACGTCTTATCAGTTATAAAAACGCTTCAAAGACCGACGAAGTTATCGCCTTTACCTTATTGACTATGAAAACACTTTCAAAAACCAACAAAGTTATTGCCTACACCCGATCGACATGAAAATATTATAAAACCAAAGAAGTTATTGCCTACGCCTTATTGGCTATGAAAATATTTCTAAAACCAAAGAAGTTATCACCTTATTGGCAATAGAAACACTTAAAAAAATCAAAAAAGTTATCACTTACGTCCTATCAGCTATGGAAACACTTCAAAGTTAAACGGAGCTATCACTTATGTCTTATTGGCTAACAAAAATGCTCTAACCCCAACAGAGTTATTGCCAACGCTTTATTGGCTAATGAAAATACTCCAATCCAAATGAATTTATCGTCTGTGTTTTATTGGGTATGAAAATATTTCAAATCTCGAAGTTATCGCAGATGCTCATAACAATTAAAAATACTTCAAGCTTCTCCTATTTCTTTCTACGGTTCAGAACAGACGCCACATGGTCTAGAGCAAGGGGAGCGGAGTAGCAACACACATCAAAGCTTCTTCTCTACTCTCTCTGATTTTCCTTTTCTTATTTTTCTTCTATATTTTTTATAATTTATTATAAAGTGAGAGCATATCTTTGCTTAAATAAGGTACTATGTTTCTTAAACTAATTAAATAATATTTTCTTCTTTTTTTGTATCTCTATTTTATTAATTAGAATTTTTACTTTAGGAAGTTACTGACAATTATCAGAATAATTAACAATAGAAGCTTACGCATATTGAAAGTCAATATTCTCATAATACCTAATCGTGCACTTTAAATTAAATAAATTTTGATTTGTGATTCGAGATCACTACTTGGGGCTTTCACTATCCCAGGCCACCAAAATCGATCCCATATAAACCAAATCTATTTTTACATGATAAATTAAGTCTAGTTCTAGTGGCAAGCTAAATCCACTTCTACATGGCAGATTAAGTCTACTTCTACATAGTGAATTAAATCCAATTCTATGTGACAAACTAAGTTTACTTTCACATGACAATTTCAGTCTACTTTCACGTGGTAAAGCAAATCCATACATTGTGGCAACTCAAGCCCACTCAATATGGCAAACCAAGTTTACTTTCATGTAAAAAATCAAGTCCGCTTTCATATACAAATCCAAATCCAGTTTTATTCACTCCCTGTAGCGTGATAATTCAAACTCATATAATTAACTCCTAGGGCGCTAATGTAAGCACTTGGGGAATTTATTTGCATTTACTCTCCTCACCGAGAAAACTCGCGAAGTGAAAGTGAAGGGACATTTATTTGAGTTAATTTTGACTAAAAATTAAATTCAATCAAAATATAGAATTAGATGTCATTGGATTGTCATCCAAATATGAGACTTAATTGGATTGAAATTGCAATCAAATTCGATTAAAAATTGGGTTTAATTTGGACTTAAATCATTCGAAATTTTGGGTTTAAATTAAAGAAAGCCAATTGGACAAGATATTTGAACCAAAATCAGGCCCAAAATTCATTAAATATTTAGGCAAGAGTAAAAATTGTAAAATTTTTACAAATAGGCCCCTAGGTCAAATATATTTTACAAATGGGTTACTATCCGAACTTTTCTTACGAATAAGTTCTTAAGAAGAGAATTTGGTGGAAAAGTAAAACTAGAGCTTGCAAATAAATCCTTTAATATTTTATATTCATAAATGAATTCCTAAAATTTTTAATTTTTATAAATAAACCCCTAAAATTTCTCATTTTTATAAATAAGTTATTCGAAAATTTTTATTTAAAAATAAGTTCAAATTTTATTCAAATAATGCCCTAAAAATTATAAAATTTTTACAAATATGTTCTTTCTGTAAAAAAAGTCCATGTATTTTACCAAATCACATTTTGGCCCAATTTTTTTAGAAAATTTGCAAATAAACCCTCAAAATTTTTTATTTATAAATAAATTAAAATTTTATTTAAAAAGGACCCTGAAAATTTTGAACTTTTTACAAATATATTCTTTTTGCAAAAGGCCTCTATAACTTATGGAATTACACTTTAGTCCAAATTTTTCAAAAATTTTCACAAATAATCTCTTAAAAACTTATCGTCCGAAAATAATATAAAACTTAAATTTTCTCATAAGGAAAATAAATTTCAATCAAAAGAATTTACATATCAATTACAATATTTGGAAATCTAATCCAATCATAAATTACAATCTTCAACATTTCAAAATTAAATCAATCAACAACATGGTTCTAAATCTCTTCAATTTGGTTTCAAAATCCTCTCTTAAACCTATAAAAAAATGAAAAACCTACACAAAAAAGGGAGAGAAATCAGAACGAGGAGAATCAGAACACTGTCTCCCCGTCTCTCTCGCTCTCTCTGTTTGTGCTAGGGTTTCGCTGATGGAGAACTCGATGGCGGCGACCACAAGCCTAGACCAGATTGTGAGCTGGGTCGGCGTGAGCGTGGCGTTGGCCTTCTTCTCATCGCTGGAGCGGTGTTCATGCATCAACCCCAACACGATTGACGCCAAAGACGACGACGAACAGGAGGCCAAGGACCGACCCCTCATGCTCACCAAGCCGATCGTCCACGGTGCTTGCCACCCCGAACCGCACACCGCCGTGTCTCCCAGCCGTCCGCGTAATTGCTACCACATGGCTCCACGAGCTTTGTCATGCCGCCCTCCCACGTAGCACCGCTCCAGCCTCTTCCTTGCGTCGTTCGAACTGTGCCCACGATCGATCCGCCCTGCACCCTCCCTCGTAGAGTAGCACATCACTGTGAACTCCCATGCTGCGATGCCCTAATTGCAACCGTGCTTCTCATGCCGCTTGCCACCGCTTCCTGTTGGGTCTTAACAAACTTGGCCATGATTGGCCATGCAGAAGCACGGGAGGAGAGATTATGGGGAAGAGAAAAGAGAAAAGAACTTGTAGGAGGTGTGAAAAAGACCTACGTGGAGTTATTGTGACCAAGGGATTAAAAAAAATGAAAGGTGAGCCCCCGTGGGAAAGAAAGGAGGGAAGTGAGAAAAAAAGTTACATGAAAATTTTGCAGTACACGCGAGGAGAGAGGCATGGGCTCGAGGAGGAAGAAAAAGAAAACAAAAGATTGTGGCTCGAGAAAAAGACGTCAGCAGCAGGATTTTCTTATTTCAATTGTTATATAATCACTATTGCGGTCGCACGTGATATGGGTCCAAAAATTAGCTGAAATATAAATTCAAATACCCATGAAGTATGAGTTTAAAAATTGACTTGGTTTAGTAAGAAGACTAGTTATTTATGAATATGCAAATTAGTTAAATGTGAGTTTAAAAGCTGATTTGGATGTCAATCCGAAAATTGGTTTGAATATGAACTCGAAAATCGGTTAAAATGAAAATCTAAAAGCTGGCTCAAATGTAAACTCGAAAGCTAGTTGAGTGTTAACTTAATGTAAACCTAAAAAATTGATTAAGTACGAGTCGTAAGATTGACTTAAATATGAGATTGAAAATTGATTAAGTTATAAGTCTGAAAACTAAATTAGATGTGAGACTGAATATTGACTAAGTGCGAACCAGTGGACTAGCTAAATATAAACCTAAAAATTATCTTAGATGCGAGCTCGAAAGTTAGAATGGATGGAAATCCAAAAGCTGATTTTGTATAGTTCAAAAACTAGTTAAAATCTAAAAATTAACTGATCACCAATTTAAATACTAATTATAATACCATGAGGATTTACGGTATGAGAAGTTATGTGTGATTATAGTGATGTTATATAGTCGTGTTATCCTTTTCGTGGAGTTACATATAAACAGGACATTAATGAAGTTTGTCAAAACACAAAAAATCAGTTATAGCCACGGTGATAATGGTATGAAAATGAAGTATGATGCAATCCTTTTCTTTCAACTCTTTATTTTATTTTATTTTTATACCTTTCCTTCCACTCTTTCCCAAGCCTGCAACCCCCTTCTCAATTTTCTTTTGTTTTTCCTAAAACTCTTCCACGATCGGGCCGCTCCCGGTCCGGCGTCCTCACTGGCCAGATCTAGCCAGCTGTGGCTGTGGTGGGATAGGCAGTGCCTCACCGCGCATTTTGTAAGCTGGCTTCCGGCTGGATCTGACCGATTCTCTCTGCGACGGGGCGGGGGATGCCCTGCCGTGGCCTCCTTTGGCCGGATCCAGCTGCCTTCCGGTTGGATTCAGCCAATCTTCTCTACGGCAGGGCGGGGATGCCCCGTCGCGATCTCCTTTGGTCGGATTCGTCCGCCTCCTGGCCGGATCTGGCCGGTCTCATTTGGTGGTGCGGCGGAGGGACTGGGCAGCGAAGAAGAGAGGAGGTTATGGCATCTGGGGCTATGCCCTGACGGCGATCGGTGGCATAGCAGGGTTGGAGGGTGCGGGCATCAGCAAGGTCGCGATCGATGTAGAGAAGATGGCTCGGAGGCACAAGTCGACGGAGAGAGGCCGCTTGGGCGGTTGATCACGCGGTGAGGTAAGATGTGAACGCCTAGGTTTGGCGAGATGGTGCGAGCTCCGGCGCAGGCTGACCAGACGGGGCAGTGATGAGCTGACATGGCTTCATCTCCGATAAGGAGCTCTCGGCGGCAGGCTCACAAACAAATAGAGGAAGTTAAGAAGAGGAAGAAAATAGAGGTAACAAATTATCTTTTTTTTTCTTGATTTCTCGATCCTCTCTTCGTTTTGATTCCTCTTCGTGTGCCTGTTATTCTGGTCTTCCTTCGTCATCATGTTAATCTCTTTATTTGTTTTACTAGTTTTTCGGCCTTTGTATAGACTCCAAAGAAGATCGGAATCAAATGCGCGAGTGACAGCAATTTAGAATCATATTTTATCCTAATTTATAATAAAATTATATTTGAATATATTTTTAAAATCTCATAATTAGCTTGTTTTAAAATATTGTAATTTGTGATAAATTATATATCTATCTTTGTGAGTGGCAAGTAGTTTATTAATTGAGATTTTGTTTTTCTGATGAAAAATATTCAAATTTTGTTTTTTTTTTTGGATACCAAATTTTTGTGAGGTAATTTACAAATTTTTTTCGAAAAATTAGACGAAAGTATGATTTTTACAAATTTCAGGGCCTTTTTAACAAAATTAATATATTGGAAAAAATTCTAACTTTTATAGGGTCATTTTTTAATAGAATCTGTGCTCATTTGCAAATTAAAATTTTGAAGGGGTTATATGAAAAATTCTCAAAAAAAAAGGGGTCAAAATATAATTTTGTAAATTGTAGAGGTCTTTTTGCAAGGACACATTTTTAAAATTCTAAAATTTTTAGAATCACTTTTGAATAAAACTTGAACTTATTTGTAAATAAAAATTTTTAAAGAGTTATTTACAAATTTCAAAAATTTTAGGATTTTAGTTGTGAAAATTGGAAATTTTCAAAGTTTATTTGTGAGTATAAAATTTTGAGGAGTTTATTTGCAAGTCCTAGATTTTACGAGGGTTAATTTGAAAAGCTAAAACTTTCAAAGACTTTTTTTTACAAAATTTTCTTCTTAGGAACTTATTCATAAGAAAAAATTTTGTTAGGAATATATTTGTAAAGATTTTATAATTTCATTTTGATCTAGATATTTGATAAATTTTAGTTTCAATTTTGATCTATGTATCTATTTCAATTAGCTCTCTTTAACTTAAACGCAAATTTTTCAAAAATTTAAATCCAAATTAAAGTTTACAAAATTCCTTAGTATTATCCAATATATAGAAATAATTCTTTAAAATCCCAAATTTATGTCTTATTTAGATCTTAGTAATGCATGCTTATAATTAAACAACTCATTTGCATTTTGTAGTGACCTTCCAAATTGATTCTTTATATGATATATGATACTTTTGTATAGTGCAATAAAACTAGCCATCATTGTGTAACCAAACGGATAAGGTAGTATATGCTTACCACAAGATTAACATGATTTCCACACTATACATTAATGCTCAATATACACATTAACTAAAATTGATATCTTCTATTTGTTTCATATGATTGGAAGAGGGTTGAAAAATAGCATATCTCATAATAGTGAAGTTATTTGTTGATCTCTCCTATCCTATCAAAATATACAAAATTTAATGCCAATATCAACTGTGACTAATATGTTTTGCGTGACATGCATGACACTCGTACGCTTATTAAAATGTGCAGTCATATTAGTCGAAATTCTAACATGCATATGTATTCCACCAATCAGTCTAATGTAATGCTATAATAAACATTAAAGATAAATCTTTAATTGAGGAAAAATAATAGGTGTAAAAAATATATCTTAAATCACAAATAACAATTAGGGTTATTTTGTATGATATGATGTATTGAAAAGACTATCTATGATTTAAACTGATCTCTGATTCTACATATAGCTTTTGGGCATGTATTTCGAGTTATCATCTCACTAGACCTTACGAGACTATCTTCATGCTCTTATTTTTTGAAGAAAATCAATATAATACAAAAAAGTCATAAATTGCTCCCCAACAATGACATATTGCATATCATGCAAAAGATTTTGGTCCCTTTATATATTGACCAAATTCATGAATATAAGAATATCCAAGGTTTTAAATCTCGGTTTCGATTTCGATTTCGGCATCTAATGAAACTGATACATTTTGGTCGTTTTGGTTTCAATTTCGACCGTTTCGATTTCGGCAAAAAGATTTTTTTTAGTTATTAATTGTGTGTTGACTAGAGTTTAACTATATTTTGACTGTACTTTGACTTCAAATTAAAAATACGATAAAATATTAAAAAAAATTAAAAATTAAAAATTATGAAAGAATTTATAATTAATTTTACCATAATATTAAATATTATTTAAATTAATTAAAATTAATTTTGATAGTTAATCACTGATATAGTTTATTTTTAATATATATTACTGTATTAAAAAATATATAAGAAATAATACGAATATGATTAAAAGTTAAAATTAACATAAGCAAATTTAATTTTTCATTAAAATATACTTCACACATACATAATTTATTAATTATAACATAATATAACTAATCATAATCATCATTATAATCATTATCAGTTGAGTTTGGAACATCTGGGTGTGGAATTACAAATTCAGTACTTGTATGATCCAAACGAGTATTTGTAGGCATACGAGGCAGAACAATTAGCTTTGCGCGATCTCGTGGTAGTGGTTCTGAAGTATAACTATATATCAAAGGTCCAAAATGAAAATGATAACTATATTTATTGACAACACATAATAAAAATGATCCAATAACCTATGAGAAATAAATATCACACTGTGTGAAGTGTTCAGGGGAAATTACAGGAAGACGCTGATTGATAGCGTTAAGTGAATCTTGTTGAGAGGCACGATAAATTTGATTATTTACTCTTTCATGTTCTTTTAATATATGCTTAATTAAAGCTTGTCTATGTATATCATAAACCGAAGGTGGAATCATTCTACGACAAAAATATAAGTTTTTGACGAAAAATGGACATAATTATTCTTCTTGCTTCTAATGTAACTTGGTCTAGAACTGTAATATAATCATTCGGATTTGTCATTATCTGTTTTAAAAAAATATCATATAATTGTCAAGATTCATAAATATAAGGTAGATAATAGAAAATACATTAGAAAAAAAATATTATAATAAAATGTGATAATGAAATAAATAAATTATCATGCGATAAAATAAACCATATATACATTAAATTTAAATGTCATAAAATTACAATAAGATATCAATTTAAGACAATAATGAAAATATCATTTCATAGATAGCATAAATTCATGTTTTATAACCACATGCTATTCCGAGGCGGATTTTGAAGAGATTGGTATTGTTCATCACCATACTCATTAGTACGATGGAGTTGTGATCGATAGTATTGTTCGGCATGCAGATAGTACGAAATCGCATGGTCTTGCATTGATTGATGATGTCCTAGATTGAAAGAAGACATCCTGCTATGATAACTGTCATAGTAGTTAGAGCCCGCCTATCTATTAGACCTTGATTGACATATTGTTTATCATGTGAAGCATATGGTTATTGTGCTATATAACCGTCATATAAATTAAAGTCCAAAAACTCATTTCCTCCATACCGTAAAAAAGATGAAGATGAGTCTTCATATTGTGATTGTTGAAAATTGGCATCACCAGCTATACCACCATTGCTGTTATCACTGGTATCAACAGTATTCTTCATTCTTTCAGCTTCCTCTTCCGATTCTTTATCTAAGAGACGACGAATAGCTTTTTGTGTTTGAGGATAATTTAAGATATGTTCTTCTCTTTCTCGAATCAGCTCTACCAGAGAATCATCATCTTTGAATATGGCAGACAAGTTGATTATTTCATCCTCTGGTGATATTCTCCTCTGTTGATTATTTTAAGTCTGTTTCTCGTCTTTATATGAATCAATTCAAAAGTTGTCCAATTCCTCTCGCATTGTAAACTTGAAACAGTTTGACTTAAAATTCTAATTGCTATCTTTATAAGATTAGGTGTTGCATGCCAACTATAAATATTTCACTATTTAGCTATAATTTATCAAAAAATTTATTAAAAAATTGATATAAGTTTAATTAGCAAATATATATAATTATTGAACATCAACTATATCAGGAGTATCACCCCTAATAGCTATAATTGCTTGTTATATGCCAAAGTCTTTGACTTTATTTTTGAAATCGTCTGCTTGTTTAATAGATGTACTCAAGTTAAAAAAATTTTAATTATGTAAAAAAAATTAATGATTTAGAATGTATCTCGCGTAATGCCAATATTTTTGTTATCATGTCTGGCTCCATCTTCTCGATTATCTTACGTAACGCTTCGAGAATTGTATTACTATTGTTGACCTCATTGGTATATTGAAATATTAGACCCAGAAAGTATCCTACAAGATGATTAAAGATGAATCAACAATAGTATTATTATAACTTAGTAAAGTGCTACAAAATGACTCTTTACTCCATTATCTATAGTATAAATATCTCTGGATAATATTTTGTCCCAACGACGATCAATAATCTTCTCTTATTTACGAAATTCAATTGTCCCTATGTGTTGTCTTATTTGTAATTTTGCTTATTCTATTGTTTCGTATAAGAACCACATCTACAAATGATCATCCGAGTCAAAAATTTGAAGCATCTTAACTAATGGATTGAAGATTCCAATTACATTTTCAACTGATTCCCAAAATTGCTCATTCAAGACTTGATTGTAGAATTGTTCAGAATAAATTTTCTCAGACCGTTTCAACTTCAAATAATGCTTATCATATTCTTCACTAGTAAATAATCTTTTCAGTAACTATCGGTGAGTATACCAGGAATCCAAGAAGATAAATTGTGTAGCGTGTTTTCTTTCTCATCAGTTCAAGACACCAAGTAAGGTTATAAATGAATGAGGTCAATTTCTGACCTTCCTCAACCACGTTTCTATTATTAGGATCATTATCTATATCGTTCAATATTAAGTCAATAGAGTGTGCTGCACAAGATGTCCAGAAAAGATGTTTTCTTTTTTGCATTAATTTTTTTCTAGTATATATCAGCGGAGTTGCATTATCAGTTACGACTTGTACCACTCTTGATTCTCCAATCTCCTAAATGACACTGTCAATCAAATGATATAAGAAATTACCAGTTTTCGACTTCCCTGATGTCTCGACTAACTTTAGAAAAATGGTATCTTCAGCATAATATACTAAAAAAATTTATTAAATCTTTACTGCTTTGTGTCTTTCATCCATCACACATCAAGGTACACCTAAATTCATTTCAATATTTGTGGAAGGTCTGAATAAAAGCAGTTATCTCTTCAACTTCAAGATTCAAATACTTTTCAGAAATTTCATAAGCACTTGGTGGAGGAACTTCTGGGCCAACCTCTTGAGCGACACGTATCATTCCATGATAGTAATCGTCATCTGTTAAAGAACATGGTTATAGAAAAAAATTTGGATACTGCTCTACCCAACTACTATTTTGCATTTCGAAAATCAGTTGATACTATTCTCAAATTTAGTTGAGTATCATCTTTGGTTTTAATAGAAATGGGTCAATTGGAGAAATATTGATAGATCCGATGTGAGGAAAATAGAAATCCCCTCTAACTCCTGAAGGGGCAGCTGTGTGTCGCTGTGTACGTCGTTCTCTGAAACTAGCAGTTCGGCGATCACGAACTATCTCGAAAGGGCCAGCACCATCTTGAGTTTGCTCGTATAATCTTCGACTCTCGCGAATTACTTCCTGAACCTCAGTATCATTGTCTTTATCATCAAAAACTTGTTGGGGATCTAGATTACAGCGGTTAATAAGTTTTTGCTCAAAGTATGATTTTTTGGTCTTATCCTTTCTTTTACTTTCTTTGTCGCTTTGTACTATTACCCAAAATGTTTGTCTCACTTCATTCGAAACTTTCTCATATGTTTGAACTGAGCCGGTTACTCCTCCCAAATGCTCTTTTAATCTTGTAATTCTAGAATTAAGCACACAACCACACCATTTGCAACGAACTTTTCGATTTTCTATATTCACTAATTCACAGTGTTGTCATGCGAAATCGTCATCATGAGTCGATCGTTGCGTGTTTTGTTTGGGAGCCATATGCAATACAATTGTAGTAGTAATAGAGTAAATGCCGACGAAAGAAAATTTACCTATAATAAAGAATAAAATTTCACATAAAGTTTTCAAATTACAAACTAATTTTTTCACGAATTCAAAAATTTTCAATTTATTAGCTAATTTTCACGTTAATTTCAACATTCTCAATTTAATACATAATTTTTGCATAAAATGTTAATTTTAAAAAATATAAAAACTCTATTTTCGCATAAATTAATTAATAAATGGTAACAAATTTTTACTTAATTTTAATAATTTTTTATTTAGGGTATAAGGTTTAGAGTTTAGGATTTACTAAACTATTTTTTGATTGATTAGCTAATTCTTTCATTAATTTTAACATTCTCAATTTAATACGTAATTTTTGCATAAAATATTAATTTCTTAAAAATATAAAAAACTCTATTTTCACATAAATTAATTAATAAATACTAGCTAATTTTTTCATAATTTTAGTATTTTTTATTTATGGTATAATGTTTAGGATTTAGGATTTACTAACCTATTTTTTATTTATTAACTAATTTTTTCATTAATTTTAACATTATCAATTTAATACATAATTTTTGCATAAAATATTCATTTCTAAAAAAATATAATAAACTTTATTTTCACAAAGAGATATTAATAAATAATAACTAATTTATATATAATTTTTATACTTTTTGATTTACTAACTAATTTTTATATTAATTTCAACATTCTCAATTTACAAACTTACGAATTGTAATATACTACGTAATTACAATTCTATATATAACATGTATAATAATTCAGAATTCAAAAAAATTCCTTACGTTCTTGAATATGATTGTAGTCTAAAGTAGAAGTAAGACAACATACCTACAAAACTCTGCAACTGAAATACCAATAATATTACAACATTTGAAAATCTCTAAGCACATTGCCTGCAAACTTTGCACTTACATCTCTGACTATATATAAGTGATAATAAAGTAGCTAATATCTCTAGTCTGTAGCTAATAGCCTAATATAATAGGTCATGTTGCTGCTAATAAATAAACAACAAGTTGTATCCGCATATCTACTTGCATTCAGTGGACTCCATAAGAATGGATCTCTCAAGTTGCATCCTATCCGCTCCACAGCCATTGTGCTCGTGAACAATTGAATAAAACAAATGAACAGTAGTAAACAAATCCGTTCCACAACCTTCGCGCCCGTAAACAACTGAATAGAGCAAACGAACAGTAGCGAATAGTAAAATATCATGCAGCTCTATCTTCTGTGACATCCATGAAATGAGTTGCCTCGTCAGTAAGGAGGTGGTCGTCGGCATCAATGGAGTTGCAACATCTTGGAGGATGTATGTGCTCCACCGTACGCTATGATATCGATGGTGGAGATGTCGTTAGATTGGAATACAGCCTCCATCGTTTGCCTCCGGGAGGATGTACGTGCTCCACCGCTGCTCACTACTCCGTCATTGTACGCCGCTCCACCGCTGCTCAAAAACACAGAAGTAGAAGAGAAATCTTTCGTTCTTGTATTACAAGCCTTGTAAGAAGAGGAGAAGGATGGCAGTACTAAAAAATTATCAATACTCACTGCGGTTGGTCGTTCCTTCTACTCCACTGTTGCTCACTGTCGCTTTTGTACGATGCTCGTCGTCGCTTCTGTATGCTGCTCGCCGTTGCTTCTGCACACTGCTCGTCGTCGCTTTTGCACGCCGCTCACCGTCGCTTCTGCTCGCTACTTTGCACACTGCTCCCCGTGTTGCTCACTGCTCCGCTCTTGTTGCTCCGCTGCTTCACCTCTACGCAATCTTGCTGCGCTCGTTGTTGCTGCGCGATCTCCCTATGTGAGCTCGCCACAAGATCTCCTCACGCGATCTCCTTGTGCGATTGCCCCGCACGCACTGCGCTTGCCCCACGCGCGCTGCACGATCTCCTGATGACTATGCTCGCTGTGCAATCTCCCCGCGTGGTTGTGCAATCTCCTATTCGCTTTATGCTCACCGCCATCGAAAACCCTGATCCTAAAACTGAAACAAGTTTGGCCGATACATTTCGGCCGAGATTTTAAACCTTGGTTTAAATGTTTTGTTTGACTATTGAATTAATAGTCAATAGAGAGTCTTTTAGGGATGGTAATCTTCATAATATTTTATGGATGAGAGAAGTAATTATCTAAACTATGTAAGAATAGATATTCCCAAGGTTTAAAATCTCGGCCGAAACATTTCGAAATGGCAGTGAGTGTAGAGCGATCTTGCTGCGCTTGCACAGAGGTGAAGCGGCGGAGTAGCGAGAGCGAAGTAGTGAGCAACGTGGGGAGCAGCATGCGGAGCGGCAAGCAGAAGCGGAGGCGAGCAGCATACAAAAGCAGCGGCGAGTATCGTGCAGAAGCAGCGGCCAGCAATAGCGGAGCAAAAGGAACACCAACGTGCAGCAAGCGTTAATAATTTTTCGATACTGGCATCCTTCTCCTCTCCTTAGAAGACTTGTAATACAAGAACGAAGGATTTCTCTTCTGCTTTTATGTTTTTGAGCAGCGGTGGAGTGGCGTGCAATGACGGAGCAGTAATCGGGTGGAGTGCATACATCCTCCCGGAGGCAAATGGTGGAGGATGTATTCCAGTCTAACGACGTCTCCACCATTGATATCGCAACGTACGGTGGAGTATGTACATTCTCCAGAATGTCGCAGCTCCATTGATACCGATGACCACCTCCTTGCTGGCCGGCGAGACAACTCATTTTTTCGATTGTCGGCGACTCAACTCGTTTCATGGATGTCATAAAAGACAAAACTACATGATATTTTACTATTCACTATTGTTCCTTTATTCTATTCAGTTGTTCACGGGCGCGAAGGCTGTAGAGAGGATTTGTTTACTACTATTTATTTATTTTATTCAGTTGTTCACGGGTGCAATGGCTGTGGAGCGAATGTGATACAACTTGGCAGAACCGTTCTTGCGGAGTCCACTAAATGCCAGTGGATGTGTGAATGCAACTTATTATTTGTTTGTTAGCAGCAATATGGCCTATTATATTAGACTATTAGCTACTATATTATTGTTTATATATAGTCAGAGATGTTAGTGCAAAGTTTGCCGTCAATATACTTAGAAATTTTCATGCGTTATAATACTATTAGTATTTCAGTTGTAGAGTTTTGTGGGTTTATTGTCTTACTTTCGTGTTAAACTACAATCATATTAAAGGAGGAGGTAACGAATTTTTTTAAATTCTGAATTATTATACATGTCATATATAGAATTGTAATTGTGTAGTATATTACAATTTGTAAGTTTGCAAATTGAGAATATTGAAATTAATATAAAAATTAGTTAGTAAATCGAAAAGTATAGAAATTATGTATAAATTAGTTATTATTTATTTTTTTGCGAAAATAGAGTTTATTGTATTTTTAGAAATTAATATTTTATGCAAAAATCATGTATTAAATTGATAATGTTAAAATTAATGAAAAAATTAGTTAATAAATCAAAAAATAGGTTAGTAAATCCTAAACTTTAAATCTTATACCCTATATAAAAAATTATTAAAATTATGAAAAAAATTAGTTAGTATTTATTAATTAATTCATGTGAAAATAAAGTTTTTTATATTTTTAAGAAATTAATATTTTATGCAAAAATTATGTATTGAATTGAGAATGTTAAAAGTAATGAAAAATTAGCTAATAAATCAAAAAATAGGTTAGTAAATCCTAAACCTCAAATAAAAAATATTAAAATTACATAAAAATTAGTTACTATTTATTAATTAATTTATGCGAAAATCGAGTTTTTTTATATTTTTAAAAATTAACATTTTATGCGAAAATTATGTATTAAATTGAGAATGTCGAAATTAATGTGGAAATTGGCTAATAAATCGAAAATTTTGAGTTCTTGAAAAAATTAGTTTGTAAATTGAAAACTTTATGTGGAATTTTTTTCTTAATTATAAGTAAATTTTCTTCCTCCAGCATTTATTCTATTACTGCTACTATTATATTGCATATGGCTCCCAAGCAAAACACGCAACGATCGACTCGTGATGATGATATCGCATGGCAACATTGTGAATTAGTGGATGCAGAAAGTTGGAAAGTTCGTTGTAAATGGTGTGGTCGTCTGCTTAATTCTAGAATTACAAAATTAAAAGAGCATTTGGGAGGAGTAACCGGTTTAGTTCGAACATGTGAGAAAGTTTCGAATGAAGTAAGACAAATATTTTCGGCAATAGTACAAAGTGGCAGAGATAGTTGAAGAAAGGATAAGACCAAAAAATCACGCTTTGAGTAGAAACTTATAAACTTCTATAATCTAGATCCTCAGCAAGTTTTTGATGATGAAGACGATGATACTGAAGTTCAAGAAGTAATTCGCAAGAGTCAAAGATTGTATGAGAAAACTCAAGGTGGTGTTGGTCCTTCCGAGGCAGTTCGCGATCGCTAAACTACTAGTTTCAGAGAACGACAAACACAACAACCTATTTCTATTGTTAGAGGGGATTTCCATTTTCTTGACATCGGATCTATCAACATTTGTCCAATTGACCCATTTCTATTGTAACTAAAAGATGATACTCAACTAAATTTGAGAATAACATCAACTGATCTTCAGAAGGCAAAATAGTGGTTGGGTAGGGCAATATCAAAATTTTTTTCTATAATCATGTTCTATTTCATTTAGCAGATGGCGATTACTATCATGGAATGATACGTGCCACTCAAGAGGTTGGCCCAAGAGTTCCTCCATTAAGTTCTTATGAAATTTTTGAAAAGTATTTGAATCTTGAAGTTGAAGAGATGACTGCTTTTATCTAAACCTTCCGTAAATATTGGGATGAATTTGGGTGTACCTTGATGTGTGATGGATGGAAGACACAAAACAGTAAAGATTTGATAAATTTTTTAGTATATTGTCCTGAAGAGACCATTTTACAAAAGTTAGTCAACATATTAGGGGAGTCGAAGATTGGTAATTTCCTATATCATTCAATTGACAGTATCATTGAGGAGATTGGAAAATCAAGAGTGGTACAAGTCGTAACTGATAATAAAACTCCGCTGATATATGTTGGAAAAAAGTTAATGTAAAAAATAAAACATCTTTTCTGGACACCTTGTACAGCACACTCTATTGATTTAATATTGAAGGATATGGGGAAAGATCCTGATATTAGAAAAGTGGTTAACGAAGGTAAGAAGTTGACGTCATTCATTTATAATCATACTTGGTGTTTTGAACTGATGAGAAAGGAAATACGGAGACGAGAGATTATCATGTCAAACATTACTCGGTTTACTACACAATTTATCTCCTTGGATTCCTTATATACTCACCGATAGGCACTGAAGAGATTATTTACTAGTGAAAAATATGATAAGTATTATTTGAAGTTGAAACGGTCCGAGAAAATTCATTATGCACAATTCTACAATCAAGTCTTGAACGAGCAATTTTAAAAATCAGTTGAAAATGTAATCGAAATCTTCAGTCCATTAGTTAAGGTACTTCGAATTATTGACTCAGATAATCATTCGTAGATGGGGTTCTTATATGAAGCAATAGAACGAGTAAAATTACAAATAAGATGACATATAAGAATAATTGAATTTCGTAAATGGGAAAAGATTATTGATCATCGTTTGGACAAAACGTTATCCAGAGATATTCATACTGCAGGTGATTGAGTAAAGAGTCATTTTATAGCACTTTACTAAGTTATAATGATACTATTGTTGATTTATATTTAATCATCTTGTAGGATACTTTCTGAATCCAATATTTCAATATGTCGATGAGGTCAACAATAGTAATACAATTCTCGAAGTGTTACATAAGTTAATTGAGAGGATGGAGCTAGATATGAGAATAAGAATATGACATTGCGCGAGATACATTCTAAATCATTAATTTTTTTACATAATTAAGAAAGTTTTTAACTTGAGTACGTTCATTAAACAGGCAGACGATTTCAAAAATAAAGTCAAGGACTTCAGCACACAACAAGCAATTGTAGCTATTAGAGGTGATACTCCTGATATAGTTGATGTTCAATAATTATACATATTTGTTAATTAAATTTATATCAATTTTTTAATATTTTTTTTTGATAAATTATAGTTAGAAGGTGAAATATTTATGGTCGGCATGCAGCACCTAATCTTGTAAAGATAGCAATTAGAATTTTAAGTCAAATTATTTCAAGTTCACAATGCGAGAGGAATTGGACAACTTTTGGATTGATTCATATGAAGACGAGAAATAGACTTAAAATAAAAAAATTGGAGAAACTTATTTTCTCTCATTATAACACATATTTAAGAGTCCGAAATTTACAGAGGGGAACATCACCAGAGGATGATATAATCAACTTGTCTGTCATATTTGAAGATGATGATCTGATAGAGTAGATTCGAAAAAGAGAAGAACATGTCTTAAATCATCGTCAAACACAAGAAACTATTTGTCGTCTCTTAGACGAAGAATCAGAAGAGAAAACTAACAAAATGGAGAATACTGTTAATACCAGTGATAGCAATAATGGTGGTACAGCTGGTGACACCAATTTTGAAAAATCACAATATGAGGACTCATCTTCATTTTTTCCACGGTATGAAGGAAACAAGTTTTTGGACTCTAATTTATATGGTGATTATGTACCACAATATCCATATACTTCATATGGTAGACAAGATGTCAATCAAGGTCCAACTGATAGTGCGGGCTCTAGCTATTATGATAGTTATCATAGCGAGATGTCTTCTTTCAATCCATGACATTATCAGTCAAGGCAAGATCATGTGACTTGGTATTATTTGCATGCTGAACAATATTATTGATCATAACTCCATCGTACTAATAAATATGGTGATGAAAAATACCAATCTCTTCAAAATCGGCCTCGGAATAGCATGTACTTATAAGACGTGGATTTATGCTATCTATGAAATGATGTTTTCATTATTGTCTTAAACTGATATCTTATTGTAATTTTATGACATTTAAATTTAATGTCTATATGGTTTATTTTATTGCATGATAATTTATTTATTTTATTATCACATTTTATTGTAATATTTTTCTTCTGATGTATTTTCTATTATCTACTTTATATTCATGAATCCTGATAATTATATGATATTTTTTTAAAACAGATAATGGTAAATCCAGATGATTATATTAGAGTCTCATATTAAGTTACACTAGAAGCAGGAAGAATAATTATGTCCATTTTTCGCCAAAAACTTATATTTTATCGTAAAATGATTCTATTTCGGCTTATGATATATTTGGACACAGTTTAATTGAGCAAGCATTAAAAAAACGTAGAAGAGTAAATGATCAAAATCATACCTCTCAACAAAGTTCACTTAATGTTATCAATCAGCGTCTTACCGTAATTTTTCCTGAACACTTCACACAGTGTGATATTTATTTCTCATGGGTTGTTGGACCACTTTTATTATTTGTTATCAATGAATATAGTTATCATTTTCATTTTGAACCTTCAATATATGGTTATACGAACCGCTGCTATGAGATCGCGCAGAACTAGTTGTTCTGTCTCATATGCCTACAAATGCTTGTCCGAATCGTCCAGATACTGAATTTGTAATTCCACACCCAAATGTTCCAAACTCAACTAATGATGATTATGATGATAATGGTAATTAGTTGTATTATGTTATAATTAACAAATTATGTATGTGTGAAGTACATTTTAATGAAAAATTAAATTTACTTATGTTAATTTTTAACTTTTAATCATATTCATATTACTTCTTGCATATTTTTTTAATATAGTAATATATATTAAAAATAAATTATATCAATGATTAACTATCAAAATTAATTTTAATTAATTAAAATAATATTTAATATTATGATAAAATTAATTATAAACTCTTTCCTAATTTCTAAATTTTTTAAAAAAAATTCTCAACATTTTATCGTATTTTTAATTTGAAGTCAAAGTACAGTCAAAATATAGTCAAACTTTAGTCAACACATAATCAATAACTAAAAAAATCTTTCGACTGAAATCGAAACGGCCGAAACTGAAACTAAATCGGTTAAAACGTATCGGTTTCGCTAAGTGCCGACACCGAAACTGAAACCGAGATTTAAAACCTTGATTTAAACTATCAAATGCATGGTCATCAAATAATAATATCCAGCAACTTGAATGCTTAACATTTCTAAGTCATCAGTATTCATCTAACAATTATATATTTGTCAAAAAAATGACCTTATATAGACCTAGCATTCGAGAAAACCTAACCAGCTATACAATCACCAATATCTACTCACAAGACACAGTTTTGAGTCTATTTACATCAAAGAATCGACTATAAAGGAGTAGTAGACTAGAAATTATGAAAGGTATGAAAAGAGTAATATTAGATTATCAAAGAACAATAACAACTCCATTTCATCTAAGAATAGCAGCAACTCCTATTTTGTTTATCATAAAAGCAAATATACCTTTCTAGAACTATTTTTAATGCATATTTACTAAATAATAAATTCATAACTTGTACTTCTTGTATCAATATTGATTTCAAGTTTAATTCATAGCCAAGCATATATCTGGACAATTTTTGAAATATTTAGATAATTAAAAAATGAGGACTCAATTTATTCACAAGCTCCAAAAAGGCATGGGATAATGGCTCCTTTCTGAGAGAAGTATAAATTTCAGTTGTCAACATTGCAATGTTCTCCAAAACCTCACTTCATTCCATTGACAAGGTTATCTTTTTTCATTAAGTTAAAATAAATTCAATACCTCACAAAGCTTGACTCAATTCATTTCATAATTTCAAACATGAAGAGAATATTATGTGGATATGCTATGCAATTAAGCAATCAGAGACATAATCCTTTCAAGTAATTTAATAAGTTTTGACTTATCCTACAAAATTAGAGTTACACATCTAAAAACAACATGATAATCTTAGATCATTGGTAACCAAAAATATGTAGAAAATTTACCTTTTCATGTGCACCACTATAAAAGTTTAACAATATTAATTGCTATGAACAAAGATTGACACTTTTCTCTTCATTTTTACTCAAACACAACCATAAAATTAAGAAAATGAACCATTCATGATTATACCAATTTCTATCTAATGAGAAATGTCCAATAAGTCCAAATATTTGCGCTATCACTCACAAGCATCAAGATAAGACTAATAGATCAAATGAAATTACAATGATCACAAAATATTGCTAATTATAGCTCGAACAAAGAATCTAAATGCAAGGCCTAGAACATAAAGATACATTGAGTAGTAGAATCTTGCTCCTTAGAATAGAAATAATTAATACTCATAAAAATCATATAGTTCCCAAATATCCAAATAATTAAAGCTCAAAAACCTACCATTGCTCCTAATAGACAAAAATTTTGCAGTTCAAAGCTAAAAATCCCTGAGAAAAAAGAATCGAACATGCATAAATAGCCAAAAATTGGACAAAAAGCTTCCAAATTTAGACAAAATTAAAATATTTCATTTTCATCCATGCATCAGCCAAATACTTACTTGGGAGGGAACCAAATTCATTGGGAACCAAATCTCACCGGAGGGAAGATGATGGTTACTAGATCTACCACGAAATGATACCAGACTAGTTGAAAATGGAGAGCTCAGCCAGAGAGTGAGGGAAGAGGGCTAAGGACCTTATTGGAGCTAGCTAGAGTTGTTCTCATAGCCACCAATGTGCACACCTGGCAAAGCACTCATGACTACCAGATCTTGGGAAGAAAAGGTGAAGGTGAGGCTGGAGAGAGAGAGAAGAGGGCTGAGGATGCTGGAGCTCATTGATGCTCGGAGAAGCTAGAACTAGCATGGAAGTGCCCTGTCAGGGATGAACTCGGGTAGAGATCGGGGTCAGGCATTGGGTTGGAGTTAAGGGCATGAGGGGTGGAACTGGTGAGGAATTCAATGAGGAATTGATGAATTTCTCACTAATTCCTAAAACAAATATAATGTGTGGGCCCTACGAGAACTGATTGTATTTCCGATTTTAAACCAAAAATTCAAAACTTGAATTAAGAATGGTTGGAATCATCCATTCCTTCAATTTTGGATTTTAGAATTGAAGCAAATGCTAGAATTGGGAAATAGGGCCTCAAATTCCTCCAATTTCCTCAATTCTGAGCTTTTAAAATTGATCCAAATGCAACCTTATCACCTAATATTTTTATCCTCTATATAAAGCTTCCTCAAGATTGATTAATCATCATGAAGTTGCTGATTTATGGCTAGGAGCTAGATATTTGTGATTTGTTTAGATGACTAGGAATGAGCTTATATTCTCCAAACACATCCTAAGACCGATTAGGTTATTTGGAGAGAATGTCTTTTGTCTTGAATGGTGAAAGACAAGCTCTTCTCAATAATTTTTGGTTGTCAGGAAGTAGGGTTGTAATTGGTTGGGCTGGACTTAAGCAACTAGCAGTTTCAAACTATGAGTTGCAGAAGGATAGGTTGTCCGTGAAGACACCTCAACATTAGGGGCTGAGAAAGGCCACTGCCACCCTACAATCTGAAAAAGGTTGTTCTAACTATTAGTTACTTCCCCACAGCTCAGAGGAGGTAATTCAAGACACTACTTGGCATTCACTACTACTCTATCTTGGTGCAAGATTTTTTGAGCATTGTCTTACAACTTTCATAATATATCTCAAGCAATTAAAATATTTCATTATTCTAAAGTTCAAAAATAATATTCTAAGTTAATAGTTTGATGAATTCCAAGGAAAATCATTCAAAGGAACAAAAGGCAGGCAAAAAGTTTTCATTGATATGAAAAAGTTATTACAATAAGGCACAATATAAAAATGGGTCTTTAGCGAAACAGAAAGATTATAAAATTAGGTCCTCAGGGGCCAAACAAAAATAAGTAATACTACACTACACCTTGGCATCCCTGACAAATAGGTTATCGAGATCCTCTAAGGTTTCCTTAGTAGAACCTTGAAGCATGACAATAACATCCCCCTCCAGAGCTATCGAAGGTACGGTAGTGGTTGAAGCCCCCACAAGGCCAGAGGGTCCAGCTTCAATGGCAGAAACTTCTAGGATTGGAGCTTTGGTGGAAGTAGACATAGCAGCTAGAAGTCCAAAAGAGGCTAGTAGATTGGAAGCAAGCGGCAACTCACAAATAGTTGGCAGCTCAACAATATGTGGTAGCTCATCATCAATACCATCCCCTATGGTGTCAATATTTTCAGTAGGGGATAGTATAGGAGAGATTACCATGAGAGAATGATGGTTGAAATGAGAGTCCGAGTGGTAGAGCCTTAGATGATGAAGTAGAAGCTTGAAATCAATCTCTTGCAAGAATAGTCCTAGGAGGGATCAAAGCTAGGTTACCCAAAGTTAAAGTTATAGCAATAGTATGCATTGCTCTCCCTGAGTCCCCCTACTAGCTTCTCAATTAGTGTCATATGGTACTCTTCAAACTCCTTGAACCTTGTCATAACCTCTATCTAGGCTTTGACAACTATGTCATAGTACTCATGCTAGACAAGTAGTTTGCTAGGATGCTATATTTATTCTCTTAGACCGATTTTTGACCTAGGTCACTTCATCATGAAGTCGCTAGTTCATTGTCTTCTCCTCCCTAAAGGAGTCTTGCATCTTGTCAACATAACCATGGAGCTCGCAATAACACTCCAACAACTCGTTATTGACCAATGCCAGTTGCCGGGCTGGACTTACATCAAAAGAAAAGAAACATTTATAAAATAGTAAAGTCAAGAATCATAGTCGCACTTACCCGTTGAAGGGAGTTATTGATGGCTACTATCACATCTTTGGTGTGCATTAGCTTGAATGCTTGTCTCAAGAGCACCGGTACCTGCAAAGGCACATTACCTTCAATCAAGGTATTAGCCCTCAAGTAGTGGTAAATGGCGCAGTTCTAGGAATTGGGGCAGGCTCTTGAACAACCACACTCTAGGTCTCCCGTTGAGAAAACCACTCCAACAAAGGCCTCTAATCCTCGTCATTATCACTGAACATCCCAGAGGAAACTCTCTTTCTCTTCTCTGTCCGACTTGTGGCTTGGGAAGTAGTTTGGGTGCCAAGGTGAGAAGATTCAACTCTTGCCTTCTTTATCATTGTCCTCTAACATTTGACTTTAGAAGGACACTTCTCCGCCATTGGGATGGATGGCTTTGTGTTAGACACTCATAACATGCCAATAGCTAGTTTAACTAGTACAAACACGAACACCAATAAGGACATTGGTTTTCTTTCTCCTCTCTAGAGATTACCCACCTAATAAAAAACTAACAAGTTAGAGTGTAACCTCGACTTGGCCGTACAGTCACTAGTATTCCTCATCCTTATTTTGTATTCCTTCTAGTGGTCCACTGGAGATTGATTGCCCCAAAAAAGAATGTAGCCTTTCTGGTATGCTACACACTAATTTTCCATGTTGCTACTTGACTTGCAAAATCTAAAGGCTACCTTAAAAATGTTAAACTATTGGAAGCTTATCCTTGGAGACACACAAGACCCAAAATATGATGCATGCCATCATATTGGGAATAGCCTTATCTAGTACTAGTTTTTACTAGTAAAGGACTTGCCAAATGAACTATGAAAAAGAAAGTATGAGCCCTACTTTGAACTAGATCCAATAGGCATCATAGTTATCACCATACTCTTGTGTCAACCTTTTAGATTCAACCTCTCTTTTGAATCTATGCTCCTTGGTGCAAGTCAAAAAATTAAACTCAGACACTAACTTATCAATATCCTTCTTTGAGATGGTCCTCTTTGATAGAAGAACTACTCGCACATGTATACAATGGGAGAACATGAGTATGAGTTTCCATTCCTATCACTACTAGTGGAACCTAGCAAAAAGTAAGCTATGACATAACAAAAAATAATGTTTGCATAGAAAAGAAACAAAAAATAATAAAGAGTATGAGTTTTCACTCCTATCCCAATGGCATAAAAAATAATGACATAACAAAAAATAATGGTCGCATAGAAAAGAAACAAAAGATTAAGACCAATAGCCAAAAATCTAGAAAAATAGGTATAAAATCGATATGAGAAAGAACACAAGTGAGCTTCATCATAGAATAATAAAAATATAGGATAAATAAAAGAGATAGGGGGAGTACTCACTCAACGTATCGCATCTTGGGTTGTATTTTGCCCAAAAAGACCAGTGGGGAGCTATAAAATATTGGAGAAGGGATTGCTAGAAAAAATTATGAATGCTAAAGAGCACCCGTGAGTGCTTGAAAACTGGCAAAGAAGATAAAGGCTTGAAAACTCGCAGATAGCAATTAGTTATTACTCTTTTAATCCACCTTTCTTGGCTTGATTTTTCTAATTAAGATGTTTCCCTTTGATATTTTTTCTTCTAATATTATTTTGGTGGTGATCTTTTGCCTATTGTTTAGATGATTTTTGTCAAGCATAGTTTAAAAAAAATCTGGTCAAAATTGGAGCTCAAATTATAGCTCAAATTTAAGTTTCAGTTGGATTTGAATCACGATCAAATTTAATCAAAATTTGAGCTTATTTTAAACCTAGATCATTGTAAAATTTGAACTCAAATTGAGTTCAGCCCAAGTGAACTAAGTGCACCCAAAGTCAGAGCAAAATTGGGTCCAAAATCCATTAAAAACTCAACAAAATGAGAGGAATAAAATCTTTATATATCGATCTCCGACCATATTTTTTTCTTCTAAATATGTCCCTAATTGAAATATCTTTATGAATAGGTTCTTGCATCAAATAAATTTTGATAGATAGACCCTTGCCTAGCTAAAAACCTTTACAAAAAAGTTCTTAGGTTGAACATTTTTACAAAAAGATTCATGAAAGTTTTAAATTATAAATTGGTCCTCATGTAATTAAGTGTTTACAAAAAGACCTCTCACAAATTGATAATAGCAAATTGGCTTCTACAAAAAACTAAGATTTGCAAAAGAAACCCTTTGTTAATATTTTATAAATTTATAAATAAAAGCTTTAAAGATTTTTATTTACAAAAAACCCCATATTTTATTATTTTTATACATAAACTTTTACAAAAAGGACCTTGAAAATTTGTAAGCTTTATAAATAGGTCCTCAATCAATTTTGCAAAAAGACTCTTGAATTTTTTAAAATTATATATTAGTCCCTAAAATGGAATTTTTTGTAAATAACTCCTTAAATTTTTGTGATGTCACAAATGATACAATTATGAAATCTCTAGGATTTCATGTAGATCATATGGATCAATTCAAAGAGAGACAATTCTCATCCACATCTAATTGAAATGAAAAGAATTCTCATTCACATCCCATTCAAATAAGGAAGAAATAAATCTCATTCATATCCAATTCAAATAACAAAATTATGATCCATAATTTGAATTTTAAATGGAGGTCAGTGCAATCACATTATCTCTTTGATGTTTACAAAAGCTTGCATAGTGCAACAAATAAAAAAAAGGGGGAACAATAGAGAAGAAGAGATCATAAAGAAACAAGCGTGAAATAGGTAAGAAGCAAAACCTTGAACAAGAAGGAAATGCAAGAGCTAAATCAGTAAGATTCATCGTTCATACCTTATTTTTATTTATCTTTTTTGCTTGTTTTGCTCCTCTTGCTCTTCTCATTTTTCTCTATGCGGTCTCCTAGCTTGTGCTCTTGCTACTTGCTGCCCATGCATGCACTCGCATTCACCTTCCCATTGCACCTGCTATTGAAGACTAACAAAGTTTGAGCATCTGAACTTGCAAATAGTGGTCCCCCACTATAGTCACCTGCAAATAGCCGTCTTCACTTGCTTCGACACTATATTATTCTCAGCTCTGCCATCCTTACAAATATGTGTAATTATTAGTCCAATACTCTGTATATACAAAATATTATCCTTTTTGAAAAACATAAATATTGAAGTTGCCATGTAAATCATGGTTCGGCGTTTCGGTTTCGACCGAACCCGTGCCGAAACGGTTAATATCGTTTCGGTTAAGGTTTACTGTTCATTACTGTTTATTACTGTTCATCTTCGCCAACGAACGCAGCGGGAGCGCGCGGGAGTGGGAGCTCGTCGGGCTCGAGCGCGCGGGCGGGAGCTCGCCGGGCTCGCGCGGGGGCGGGAGCTCGCCGGGCTCGCGCGGGCGGGCGGGAGCTCGCCGGGATCGCACGCGGGGGCGGGAGCTCGCCGGGCTAGAGAGCGGGGGGCCGAGAGCGCGCCGGCTCGCGCGCGGGGGCGTGAGCTCGCCGGGATCGCGCACATGGGCGGGAGCTCACCGAGCTCGCGCGCGGGCGGGCTCGAGCGCGGGCGGGCGGGCGGGAGCTCGCCGGGCTCGGGCGGGTGGGAGCTCGTCGCGGGGGCTCGAGCGCGAGAGCGGCGGGGGGAGCTCAGCTCAGCTGGTTGGGGGGCGGGGGGGGCGGGCAGCGGCGGCGCGGCTTTGGCGTGAGCTCGGGCAGACAGGCGGGCGGGTGGGAGCTCGCGAGCTCGCACGGGTTGGGGGGGTGGGGTGTTGTGGGGTTTTTGGGGGGGGGGTGGGGGGGTGTTGTTGTGGTCGTGGGAGGACCTCGCGCCGGCTTTGTGTTCGAACCCAAAAATCCTGCGCACTTACTAGTTTACCGCTGTCCTATCTCGTGCCCTCGCTAACTTGACTCGTACTCCCGTAAGATGAGGCTGGCCTTACACTGGGGCCAGTGTTGTCGTCAATTTGATTTCGATGTCCTTATCGGTTTCTATCAGATATTATTTATGTACATAATATTATTCACGTAATTATTTATTATTTTTAAAAAATTTTAAATATATTATAATTTTTTAATTTGAAGTTAAAAAATAATTAAAATTAAATTAAATTTTAGTTAAAATATAATTTTTATTTTAGACCTTTGATATATGGTTATACTTCAGAACTGCTGCCATGAGATCGCGTAGAGCTAATTGTTTTAATTCATATGCCCATAAATGCTCGTCCAGATCATCGAGGTACTAAATTTGTAATTCCACATTCAGATGTTCCAAACTCAACCGATGATGACTATGATGATTAGTTGTATTATTTTAGAATTTATAAATTATGTATGTGTGAAATACATTTTAATGAAAAGTTAAATTTGCTTATGTTAATTTTTAATTTTTAATCATATTCATATCATTTCTTATATATTTTTTTAATACACTAATATATATTAAAAGCAGACAATATCAGTGACTAACTATCAAAATTAATTTTAATTAGCTGAAATAATATTTGAAATTATTGTAAAATTAAGTATAAATTCATTCATAATTTTCCAAATTTTTTCAAATTTTTTCTAATATTTTATCGTATTTTTAATTTGAAGTCAAAGTACAGTCAAAATATAGTCAAACTCTGGTCAACGCCTAATTAATAATTTAAAAAATTCTTTCGGCCGAAACCGAAACGGCCGAAACTGAAACCGAAACGGCCGAAACGATCGAAACGTATCCGTTTCGACCGGTCCCGAAACCGAAACCGAAACCAAAACCAAAAACCTTGATGTAAATGTTGGTTTGATCACAATGAAAGATGGACTTTAGTTTACCATATAAGGGTGGACCTGGTTCACCACGTGAATGTGGACTTTATTTGCCATGTAGAAATGAACTTGATTCACCACATAAAAATGGACTTGAATTACCATGTGAGAGTGGATTTGATTTATTATATGAGAGTAAACTTGATCTGTCTTTTAAATATGAGCTTGATCACCATGTAAAATGGACTTAAATTGTCATGTAAGAGCGGATTTGATTTACTATTTAAATACAGGCTTAATCACCATGTAAAATGGAATTTAATTGGCTACATTCAAAAGTTGCTATTTTGGTTTCAGCATGTTAGAGATAATATGTTTAACTTACAATCATCATAGATGAAGTATTTGATTTTACCATGTTAGAGGCAACTGAAGTTCACATAAGCACATATCAACCCCTCGTCTCCTACATAGTGGGCAAAGATCAAGTCCATTCAGAGGGCAAAGGCCTCTTGTCTAAGGGGCAAAGACCTCTTGTCTGGGGGTAAGGATCTCCCATCTAGGGAGCAAGGGACAAATTCATTTAAAGGGGCTAAGCCCAAATGCTATTATGCCAATCCTCGATGACAAAATAACAACCATTGTAGGGGCCAATGGAGCTCATATCAGCCATCAAACTATGTCCAACAGCATCCAATTCATGCATGGTACTTTTGCTTTGACTAATAGCATCACTGCTCCCAGCATAACTAATACTACTATTAATCCAGTCATTGCTCCACTTATCCAGTATGGATCAGTCTCTCACCTCCCACCCTATGGGTAAAGATCAAGTACACCCAGGGAGCAAAAGATCAAGTCTATGTAGGAGGCAAAAGATTAACTCTACCCTAAGGGCAAAAGATCGAGTCCACCCTAGAGGCAAAAGACCAAGTCCATCAAGAGAGTAAAGCCCAAGTTTGCCTCAGTAGCAAAAGCCAAATTTCATTGTACCAAACCTTAATGATGAAATAGAAGCTTCAATTGGCACAGGCCAGGCATCAGTCTTTCAAAGATTAAGTAATAGGTAAAAGATAGTTTTGACTACCTATAACTTATCAAAGGAAGGATCAATGGGACATTTGATCGACTCCAAGATATCGAATTGAACCTAAAGCTAGATTCCACAGTTCTCACCTCCAATGCTACTAGAGAGAAGAACACACATTCAACATTCATCAGCTAAGAAAGGGGCAATGTCATCTTCTAACACCAAGCTGATTAATGGACGAGCAATTATATCTGAAAAGAAGGATGCTTGCACCAAGTGAACAACATGGAAGAGTTAAATGATTGCATAAGCTTCAAAACCACAAAACAAAAAAATATCTAGCTTATGACAGAATGTCTAGTTACATCAAAATTGACTAGTTAAGTATGTATTCCAAACTTCTCGAGGTAAAACATATAAAAAAGAAAGTTCACTAACAAAAATAAAATAAAAAAATTTCTTAGGATTCAGGTGACATATCTTCTATCTTAGAGACAAGATCTCTGAAAATAAAAGGTTAATGAAGTCAAAGATGGTCAATGATGAAATATAGTAGAGTTAGAATTCCAATACCTCCCCCACCCACCGACACCTTAAGTCAATTTTAGGAATGCAAGCTTGAAAATATGATGACCAATATGCAAGTAACTAAAATCATGTTAGAAAAGTTACTTTAAAGATAAAAGTACTAAGATCGAAAGATAATCTCTTGGGAATCTCCTTTTAGAGTCAAAAGATCACTCATATAAAAAAAAGAATAATAAAAATAAAGTCCTAAATAGACAAGTCTCGTATAAAAGACCAAGCCAAGAGAGACAAACTCAAAGAGTAAGAATCGGTTAGCGTCTACGAGCCCGCAAACCTTAGATCCTCAAAAAATGAATGAGATTACTAAAAAAGAAAAATAAAAGGGGGGGAGGGAGGGAGGGCGAGGGGGGGGTGGGGGGGGTGGTTGGGGGGTGGGGGGGGGAGGGAATTGGATCATATGCTAGAATTAGGAGGACTGATACAGTCTTATCTCGGTATATTATCGACCAAGAAAGACCATCCAAATAGTAAGTACCGGTTCATATCTGTAGATATGTAAATCTTGAAAATTGAAATTAAGAGACATCAAAGATTAAAGCCAAAGTAAAAGAATCAACTAACTAATAAGAACATGGTGAAAGTAATGAAGTCATCAAAAAAATAGTTCCCTAAAAAAAATATTGCACTAGGGAAAAGATATAAGGAGAGGTCGATTGGTGACCTACCACCTTTTGAGACTAAAATTGTCCTCAAACTTCAATACACCTAACTAAATAAGAGTCCTTAATTGAAGATGGAATGATATATTACCTGTCTACTAAACTATTTTTGAACTAATAAATCGATAAATAATTTTCTTTCAAAAAAAATACAAACACATATGTTTTGCATCATTTACTTCTTCCATCATCATAATCAAATTAAAAAAGAGAAAAAAAATCACTTCATAAGGTTATTTCTCTCAAATCTCATGTGCCAATTTGGCATCTAGAAGACAAACTATTAGCTTAAAGTATAGCAACTCAATAAGCATCGATCAAAGTGTTTACTCACTGAGTCAGCTGACCGCTACAGCATGTCCTACTCTAGCATGTCAATAGAGCATTACAGGAGATAAGTCACACATAAAAAAAATAACTTCTTGCTTTATTATTTGCCCTACCAAGACGTAGTATGAACGTCAAGGTGAAGAAGCTTCAAGATAGAACTCAAGATTGCTTTCCAAGCAATCAAAGTCAAATTGGTTAGACCAATTAGTCAAGCTATCAACCCTTACCTAAAAGTGATCAAAACTGGGGGCATATCTCTCCCTAGGCCCTTTAATTCTATAACCAATCCAACATAGGTTGGGATCTCTTCTCCCAACTATTATCAAATGACAGTCTTTACATTGTGGATGCAAGGGCTCTAATCCACAGAAAAGAAAAATGAAACTCTTTTTTGATCAAAATAGGATTTTTTTTTTTTCTCAAAAATAAGCAATGCATTCCTTTGCTAGCTATGTAGAGATGAAAATGAGAAATGCTCACATTTAAAGCACATGACCACATGTAATAACTTTCTTCTAAAAATACATGATAATGTTAGAGGCATATTGGCTGAGCATACATTATGAATGCTCAATCAAGCATTAAATCTATCTTCCTATAAAATAAGATAGTAAAGATAAAGTCAAGTCCTCTCGTACTTAAGAAAAGCATATTGCTAAGGCATTTGAATAAACAAGCAATCCATCAAGTTAATATCAAGTGAGATTTTTATTTTCCACCATTAAGAGGTTGTAGATAAAAAAATCAAGACTCTTATTAAATACTCACAAAAAGAGCATATAGCTGAGACTTTAAAAAAATACAACAAGGATGATCAAGGGTTCTTCTTTCACCTCAAAATACTGAGAACAAGTAAAATTCTCTTCCCTAATATTTAAGAGATGTCTATCGTCATGACATTCAAAGAAAACTAATACATATGATGTTTCCTATTGCTTCTATAATCAAGATATCAAGTCAAAATTCATAAAAATCCTTGATAAAAAATTCAAATAAGCTGCTTATATAGTGGTAAAATCAAACATATTATCCTAAAATGATAAAAACAAATCTTATCACCTCCAATATGGTGAAATCAAGTTTATTACCTTCAATATGGTGAAATCAAACTCATCACTTTCAAGGTGGTAATCAAACTTACCTCCATAATAGTAAAATCAAATACCTCATTTATGAGGATTACAAAGTCAAACGTGCTATCTCTATCATGGTGAAATCAAAGTAGCAGGTTTAAAAACTAGCCAAGTAAAGTCCATCTTGTGTGTAATTAAGCCTGCATTTACATGATAAATTAAACTCACATCCCCATGACACATTGAGTCCACTTTCATATGGTGGACCAAGTCCACTTATTATAGAAAATCAAATTTATTTTTACGTAGCAAACCAAATCCAATTCTACGTTACAAACCAAGTCCCTTTACACGTGATAACTTAAGTTCATTCTACATGACAAAATAAATCCAATTTCAGGTGACAACTTAAGTCTACTTCTATATAACAAACCAAGTATATTTTCATATGACAAACCAAGTTCACTTTCTTTTGACAACTTAATTTCACTTTCTCGTAACAAACCAAATCCACTTTTACGTGACAACCTAACTTCACTTCTTATGACAACTTAAGTTCATTTCTACGTGGCAACCTAAATTGACTTCTACGTGAGAACCTAAGTTGACTTCTACATGGCAACTTAAGTCTACTTCTATATGATAAACTAAGTTCATTTATTATGGCAAATTAAGTTTATTTCCATATGGCAAACTAACTTCACTTTCACATGACAAATCAGGTCCATTCTTGCTTGGCAATTTGAATCCATATAGTCAAATTCTAAAGTGTTAATGTATGGGCATATGCTTGAAAATTGTTTGCACCCTTTCTTCTTATTAGAACTCGAGAAGAGGCTCTGAAGAGGGTAATTTATTTAAGGTGATTTTTACCACAATCAAATTTGATTGAAATGTGATTAAAATTGAGACTTTTATATTACTAAATTATATCTCAAATGTAGGTCTCAATCAAACTTAAATCGCGTCAAAGTTTAATTAAAAATTGAGCTCAATTTGTACTTGAATTATTAGAAAATTCAGGCTCAACCTAGGCCTAATCCAAATGGGCTAAAATGAGCTAGATATTTAGACTAAAATTAGACCCAAAATTTATCTAAAATCTGGGCTAAAATAACAAAATATAAAAATTTTATAAATAGACCCCTACAATAAATAAATCTTCATAAATGAGTATTAGGCTAGAATTTTGTAAAAAAAAGTCCAATAAAATCTTAAAATTACAAATCAGTCCCACAAAATTTAGGATTTGTAAATAATCTCCTCAAAAAATTGATAATTATAATTTGTTCTTTGTGAAATTTAGGGTTTGTAAATAAACCCTTTAAAATTTTATATTCGCAAATAAATCCCTGGAATTTTAATTTTTCATAAATGAGTCCCTCGCAAATTTTTATTTACTAAAAGTTTAAATTTATTCAAAAAATAGCCTTAAAAATTTTAAATTTTACAAATAAAATTTTTTACAAAAAGCCTTTAAAATTTATAAAATTATAATTTAGTCAAAAAAATTTTAAACAATTGTAAATAGCTCCCTGATAAATTGAATATCCAAGATAAGTATAATTTTTTAAATTATTGTTATTTGCAGTAAATAAACACTCATCTAGTCACATCTATATCCATCCATAACCAATTCAAACAACAAATCATTATCCATAGCTAATTCCGATTCAAATAAAATCTTCATCCAAATAAATCCTTATTCAACTAAATTATTATCTGAATAAATCTTCATCCAAGCAAAATTCTCATCTAAATAAATCTTTATCCAAAAAAATTTTTATCTAAATAAATTCTCTTTTAAATGAACTTTTATCTAAATAAATACTTATTCAAACAAATCCTTATCCAAATAAATTCTTCTCTAAAAAAATTTTTGCCTAAAAAAATCCTCATCTAAATAAATCTTTATCCATATAAATCCTTATCTAAATAAATCCTCATCCAAAGAAAAATAAAAATAAATCTCATCCACATCTATTTATCTATATTCAAAATTTGAACAAAAGATCATTATTCATGTCCATAATTTAAAAAATTAAATGGAGATTATCTAGTCCACTCGTGGGCTATAAAAACTCTAAAAATCCTACAAAAAAAAGGAAGAGAGATCATGTCCTAGAGATGGAGATCAAAGAGGAGAGTTCCACTAATTGAAAGAAAAAAAAAAGTAAACTAATAATGTAGAGATGAGGGAGCCAAGGAGTGAGAAATAAAATAAGATTATCTCTTACCTTATTTTCTCTGTTTCTTTTGTTTTCTTCTTCCTCCTTACTTTGCTCTTATCTCTATTCCTACAGATTCTTCTTCATCATCATAGCTCTGGTCTGCCATATTCCGATTAAATGATGTGGACTTGTAGTCCAGGCTATAATAAACTGCACTCATAGAACCTTCGACCCTTATCTCACTGCAAGCCACCACCAAACCCGCATGATCCCGCGTTGCTGTGCCATTACTGCCTTTGTCAAACTTGTCATGTGGCTTTTCTTTATCAAATAAATCTCGATAACCCATCATGCACTCTCTGCCCACCTTTGCTCTAGCCCATCGAGCTGCCTCCACCTCACTGCCAAGAGGAACGATCAGATCTGGCTGAGAGACAGTTGGATCCACCAAAAAGTAGTTTAGGCCACCATGGTCCAATTGTGAAGAAAAAAGTAAGGTCTAGTTTGATTTAGGTGAGAAAGAAGAAGAAATAGATGAGAAAAAATTAAAAAAAAAAGTTATTATATAAAAAAAAGAAAAATTTAGGTCAAAAATAGGGGAGAAGGGTTTCAATCTTGAGAAGGAAGAAGAAATAGAAAAAAACAAATAAAAAATGAAAAGTAGTTGTATAAAAAAAAGAGAAAAAATTCAGCCAAAAAAGAAAAAAAAGAGTTTGTTCAAAAAAAAGAAAAAAGAAGGAGAAAAAACTTCTCTCATTTTGATTTTTAGTGAAACTTCATCAAAATCGTGACCACCCATGGTTCTTGTCATAATGATGAAACTCCATTAATATCAAGGCCATCTGTGGCACCTTGAAGATAGCAGGCTCTTGACACCATTGTGGTCCTACACGAACCCTCAAAAGTAGTAGACTCTTGATACTGTTTATGGCCACCTGTGGCCCCTTGAAGATCGTGATGAAAACAATAAACCCATGATCTCACCATGGCCACTCTCAGCCCCTCAAAGACGGCGAAACCCTATCATCATAAGTCAGCCTTTGACCTCACATCTAAGCCAATCTTTAACTCACACTCAGCTAGCCTTCGAGCTCTCACTCAACCAACTTTCAAGTTTGCATCCAAGCTAGTCTTCTGACTCGCACTCAATCAGCCTTTGGGCTCATAATTAACTAGACTTCAAGTTCGTACTAAGCTAGCCTTCATGCTCATATCCAAGCCAACCTTCGAGATTGCACTCGGCCAGCCTTCGGGCTCGCATCCAAGCTAATCTTCGGGCTCACACTCGCTAGCCTTCAGACTCACAACCAAGCCAACCTTCAAGCTCACATCTAAGCCAGCCTTCACACTCGCACTTAGTTAGCCTTCTCACTTGTATCTAGCTATCCTTCGAGCTCACATTCAGCTAGTCTTTAGCCTTGTACTAAGCCAATTTTTGGACTTGGATCTAAGCCAATCTTTAGGATCACATCAAGCTAGCCTTCGGACTTGCACCTAACTAGTCTTCAAGCTCACAAACTAAATCGACCTTCAAGTTTGTGAATTTAAAGTTGGGCTATGGGTTCGTCTAAAATCATTATAAACATCTAAAGACCCTCAAATCAAATTGATTAATGTAAGATAAATTAATCACATTGAGATCAAACTCAATTACAACAAATAGACAAATGCCAAGTTGGCTCAAATAGAATTAAATTGGTTAAATGAATAGACTAAAACTCAAATTGAGCTAGACTCTAAAAACAAATATAAAATCATGTCGAATCTAGATTGAACTGAGCTCAAATTAAATCCTAATTAGGTTAAATCAAGTCTAAATTAAAAGATGCAAATGTAAAGTCAAATTAGAACCAAGTCAAGCTAAACTTGAATTGAAACCAAGTTGAACTAAGTTGACTTGAACTTGTGTCAAAGTCTAGCAGAGCTGAACTTGATAAAGGCCTAACACAAGATTGAACTCGACTCAAGCTAAATAAAATCAAACTCAAACCGAACTATATTAGTCCTGACAAAACTAAACAAAGTCAAACGGAATCCCACTAGGTGCACTAAATTTTCAACAATACTCTTAGGCCATGAATAAGGGTGATGTTACCACCTTGATCTGAACCAAAATTAATTTGAATAGAACTAAATAAGATCAAGTTAAGTCTCGCTAGGTGCACTACAAAAGCATTTAATAATATTTCAAAGTTATATCCAACTCCATAAGTCGTTGGTGATACTACCAAATCAACGAAGTCAATCAATAATGCACTCAAAGTTATTGGTCACATTTCAAAGTTAGTCGACTCCAAAAACTGTTGACGACGCATCTTTCAAGTTAAGCCCACTGAAAAGTATTAGTAATGCTTCAAATCAAACCAAACTAAGGTATATTTGAACTCACTTAGTAAATCAACCACAATACCTTGTTTAGATAAGTTAATCACCAATAGATTCAAAATATGGGTCATACTTCAAATCTATACCCAACCGCATAAGCCGTTAATGATGCTGTCAAATCAAAGAAGTTAATCGTCAACATGCTCAAAACTATCAATCATACTTCAAAGCTATATTTAACTCCATAAATCATTGGTAACACTGTCAAATTAAAGAAATTAATTACCAATATGCTTAAAGTTGTCGGCAACACTTCAAAGTTATACCAAATCCCACAAGTCATTGGTGATACTAGCAAATCAAAGAAATTAATCATCAACAATACTCTCAAAATTATTGGCTACACTTCAATCTAGTCAACCTCATAAGTAATTGATGATGCGCCCTTTTAAGCTAGTCAAACTTAGAAGCAGTTGATGGCACATCTTTTTAAGCTAGTAAATCGTAAAAGCAATTGATGGCGCATTTTTTAAGCTAGTCAACCCCATAAATAGTTGGCAATGAGCTCTTTAAGGTAATCAACCCAAAGCAGTTGACAATAACACATCTCAAGCTAGTTAACCCTAAAAGCAGTTAACAATGAGATTCTTAAAGCTATATCTAACCCCATTTGACATATGAAATTAAGGGCTAAAAACCCCATTTGATTAGATAAATCTCAGATGTCCTTAAAGCTAATCATAATTTAATAAACTTATTAAATACTAATTTACCATCATCAAAATTCAAAGATCAACACCAATTGGTGGCCCCAAGTTTTTGGGTGCCAACAACTTGGCCCCCTTGTCCTCTTGCACTGGCCTAGTCTACAAGGAGACCAGGTCCAATCCAGCACTTGTTTGGCATCACCCAAGGTCCCTTCAACACCTATATAAACCCCTTTATTTTGCTATTTTCAGCTCCAACAATTTTCAACATCAACTCTATAATTTGCAGATGACTAGTCACAAATTATCCTCTATTTTTGAGTGAAAAAGTTCAAGAAATTCCTCATCAGAGTTCCATCAACTTAGAACTAGAATAATAGAAGTTTTTCATCGTAGTTTTCAGTGCAATCTTCAAAAAGTGAGAGGTTGCATAAGCATTAATAGGATTTTTTTTTTTCCTTTTTCTCTCTTTGCATCGTATCTTCTTTCTTTATTTTGCAGTTTCTCAAATCACCGCATATAGTTAGTTAACTTTTAGACAAAATTAAAAGGAGTTAGAAAAGAATACCCAATCCCTTCCCTAAATCTCCTTTAATATTTTATTATTATTTATATTTGTGAGTTCAATTTTATAAATGAGAATTTCATGGGATTGATTTTCATTGGTTTTTTAGATACATGGGAAGGTAAATCGTACATCATGGAGGTGAGTATTTCCTATGTGAACGAGTCCAGCAAATTGTCAAGAGAGCTTGCGTGCTTTGTAGGCCTGGAGTGCAAATCTCGAAGTTTGTACACACGTTATGAAGGCACAATCGACATGATTAAAATTGATGCATTGAGCTAAATTCCGGAGATACGTACAAGCGGAAACCGCCTTGTTTCTAAATGTTGCTTCTTTTATCTGGCCATCATGATCGTATGAAGCTGATCAAGCAGGTTGTTGATCACAGGGAAACTAAGAATTGTCTATAATTCATTAAACAAGAAATTGGTTGTGATCACAATGTAAATGCTCGGCACAATACATTTTGTTATGTGAACCACAAGCATAATACCCATTGAACTTCACCATTCTAGTACTGCTTTGCTCCTTGAGGCATCATCTGAACTGAAGCTTCACATCCAATTCCTCCAGGTTCGGACGAGACACATCTCAGGCACCACATGACACTGAGCTTAACCTGCCATATAAACCCATTTTTGGATGCCATGGTGGAATCTTCGTGGCCCAAACAAGAGATCGACGCCTGTTTGTGGACTAACCGAAGTCTGACAAATGTTCAAAGCATTTGCACACAGTGGAGACTAGAGAGTAATGGGGGACATAGCCATGTGAACTCTTATCTCTCAGTTTGGCATCAAGCAGCCTTGGCCATGCCTCGTGAACCAGGAGGGACCAAGAGTCCCGAATGGAGCAAAAGCCAATCAATGGCTTGTAACCCTACAAAAAGTCCAGAATACTACCATTTTCACTGCAGGTTAGTTCATTGTCGCCTGGTTTAATTTTTCACATGATGTACATGACGGAGCTTTCCTCGCCAGCTTCATGAGTTCTACATATAGACTGGAAGGGACCTGGCGTTTCAGACTGCAGAGAAGGGTTAACTGAGATATGTGGGCTAGTTCCACAGCCGTATGTGCATCTGTTCTGTTGCTTGGTTGCTTCCTGCATTTCTCGTCTGCTTACGCTGATGATGCACAGTGGCAGCAGGAGCAGCAACCGGCAGCGGTCGTGATCGGGGCTGTGTATTGCAACACTTGCTTCCGGCCTAGCTACTTCATTTCAGGTCTGTTATACTAACGTTTAGAGTACATCATATTGAAGGCTTGTGTGCTGTGTGGCATATATCGATGTTTACATAGCTTTTGTATCAGAATTTGAACGATAGAATTTGCATCACTTCAGGTGCTACAGTTGCAGTAGAATGTGTAGGATCTGGCTTACGAAAGGAAGTCAAGACGAACCGGCACGGCGTGTTCAAAGTTCGTCTACCTACGAAAGTCGAGAACTATACCGATCGGATTGAAACGTGCTCAGTGAAACTAATTGGAAGCAGTGATCCACGCTGTACAGTAGCATCATCCACAACTTCGCTTCTCCGTCTCAAATTCAAAAGGAAGAATGTTCATATCTTCTCCGCGGGCATCTTCTCCTTCAAGCCTTTGAGTCAACCAGCGGTCTGTCCTCAGAAGCCACGCACTGATGCTGAAACACCTGTGAAGAGGAACCCTAGGAATGCAGCATTCCTCTTCCCGCCGGTGATTCCCTTTCTGCCACCTCCACCGAACATTGGCGGAGTTCCACTGCCGCCAAACCCGTTACAGCCACCGCCATCGGTCCTACCGCCTCTTCCTTTCCAGCCAACACCGCCGCCGTTGATTAGTCTTCCTCCAATTCCCTTTATTGTTCCGCCACCGCCGCCGCCGCCGATGATCGGTCTGCCTCCGCTGCCACTTCTTCCAAACCCTCTATTCCCTGGCATTCCACCTGCTTCTCCTTCAAAGGGAGCCTCACCATGAGTGTGTGACATCTTATTTAGAGATAGCAAAGGTCTTTATAATATATATGTGCATGGATTTCTGATGGAATGAATAAGAGATGAAATACAAGCTCATTACAAAAATTGAAAAGAAAATCGCCATCCCTTGGCTTGTCTAGTACAATATCATTTTCTGCTCCTTTTCGGAAAATTGAGTTTGAGTCTATTATAATATTAGGTATGATATATCAGTCTCATATCATATATTGAATAGATAGAATCCAAAATATATAATGAAAAATACTTATATCTTATAAACTTAGATTTTTAGAATAATTTGATATTCAACTCATTATATTAATATGTTTTGACACTCTTTCGTCTTTCCCAATAAGTGGTATTAAAGTTTCGTTATTTAACAAGATTTGAGAAGCACATTAGAAGATATCAAGTCTGAATATATCACCGAAAGTGTCTAGGAGAACCAAATGACTAATGCACATAGCACTATTATCTTCAATCTCACTAATGAGTTACTCTATTCGTTTCTTGATGAAATATCACCTTCAGAGTGATAAAAAAATTAAAAAAATAATACATGAGTAAGTCTATTTCAAATCAAATTTATTTAAGGCAGAAGTTTTTTAATTTTTAAATAAAAAGGTACAAATATAGTTGATCATATTAATACTTTCAATAAATTAGTTTTTTAATTATTGAGCATTGATGTTTAAATTGAAGATGAAAATAAGGGACTTATTTTATTATCGTCTCTATCTTTTTCTCTTAAAAATTTAAAAACTACTCTCATATATAGTAAAAATTTAAAATTTGATAATATTTCTGCTATTATTTTATATAATGAATATTCGAAAAAAAAATTGAAAGGGATGAGTCACATTCAGAAGCACTAATTGTTAGAGATCATACCAAATAAAGATCAAAGTCAAGTCATTCTATATTCAAATTCAAAGAAAAAAGTTACAAGTATTATAAGAAGATGAGACATATAATTGAAGAGAGTTGAAAACTCAAAGTAAAAAAAAAAGAGAAAGAATTTTAATCTAAAGAGTAAGCCAAAAAATAAGTGTTAGTTGTTGAAGGGAGTTCTGATGATAATTATGATAATGTTCTCTCTATTAATTCTGATTTTGATTATTATCATTATGCTTGGATTCTTAATTTTGGTTGTTCTTAACATATTTGTCCCAATAAAGATTGGTTTGAAGGTTATATAAATCTTACAATAGTGGTTTAGTCTTGATGTGCAATAACAATTCATACAAAACTATTGAAATTGGAATAATCAAAATTAAGATATTTGATAATATTGTTAGGACTTTTACAGATGTTAGGTATATTCTTGATTTGAAAAGGAATTTGATTTCTTTGGGTATTTTAGATTCTTTTGGTTGTAAGTATTTTACTAAAAGTGGAATTCTTAATATTACTAAAGACTCATTGATAGCGATGGAGGGTCTAAAATATGAAAATTTGTATTAGTTAGTAGCAAAAATTAGTAAAGGTGTAATAGCAATTTCTCAAATTTCTTATAATATAACCCACCTATGATATATACGTCTTAGTCATATGAGTGAGTAAGATTTGACTGAGCTCAATGAAAGAAAATTGTTGAAAGATCTCAAGTCATGCAAATTAGATTTTTATGAGCATTGTTTCTATAGTAAACAGTCCAAGATAAAGTTTAACATCAATACTCATTACACTAAAAGCTTAATTGATTATATTCATTCTGATATGCGATACTCTCCTATTCCATCAAAATTTGATGTTCATTATTTTGTTAGTTTTATTGATAATTTTTTCAAAAAAGTATAGATTTATTTTTTACATCACAAAGTGAAAGTATTTTCTATTTTCAAATGATTAAAAACTTTAGTTGAAAGATTAAATACCCCAAATGTAATAATGACGAAAAGTACAAATTAATAAAGTTTCTCAAATTGTGTAAAGATGAAGACATCAAATACCACTTTACCATCCCTTGAAAATTTCAACAGAATGGTGTGGTTAAAAGGATAAACAGAATATTATTATTAGAAAAAGTATGTAGTATGCTCAATGCAACCAATCTTGATAAATATTTTTAGGTAGAAGTAGTCAATACAGCATATTTCATTGTGAATTACTCTCCTCAAACAATCATTGGTTACAAAACTCCTAAAAAGATATGGACTGACGAGCCTACAAATTATTTTTTAAAAAAAATTTTGTTTGCTCTGCTTATGTGCGTATCGTTAAGGATAAGTTAGATATATGTTCCAAAAAGTATATTTTTTCTTTGTTATACTAAAGATGTTAAGGGCTATCATTTGTAAGATGCTAGTATTTTTAATATAATTATTAAAAGGTATAGTGTTTGATGAAAATGCTATATTAAAATCTCTCAAGAAAAGTCCCATTAATATAATTTAAGTCGAGGTAGAGGCTATAGTTCTTTCACAAGAAGATATTCAAGATGTGACAAACTCTCAAAAAAAATTCCGAAAGTTAAATTAAAATTTCTAAGAAAACTCCACTTCGAAGATCTCAAAGAAATATAAACCCACCCAAAAAGTATGGTTTTGAGGACATTATAGCTTTTGCATTATTTACTGACAATAGTGATCATTCTTCCTATAAAAAAATAATGTAGGATAATAATTTTTTTCAGTGGCAAATTGTTATAAATGAAAAAATGTACTCCCTTCAAAAGATTCATACTTAGGACTTTATGAAATTACCAGAAGGTTAAAGAGCAATTAGTTGTAAACGGGTATTTCAAAAAAAAGAGGATTCTTCTGAGATAAATGATATTAAATTCAAGATCCGTTTAGTTGTAAAAGGATATTCACAAAAGAAAGGTGTTAATTTAAATGAAATTTTCTCTCCTATGGTTAAATACATATCTATTCATTTTTTACTTACTTTAGTTATCTTTCATAATATTGAGTTAGTCACAGTTTGATGTCAAAATAGCTTTTCTACATGGATAATTAAAATAACAAATTTTTATACAATAGTCTTAAAGGTTCATCCAAGGAGATAAGAAAAATTATGTCAGTAAGTTGAACAAATCATTTTATGATTTGAAATAGTTTCTAAGATAATGGTATAAAAAGTTTGACAATTTTATATTGGGACAAAGTTTTATTCATTGCAAATATAATTATTGTGTCTATTTTAAAATACTTGTCAATAATTCATTTATTATATTGCATCTTTATATTAATGATGTGTTTATTGCTGCTCAAGACATATTTTTACTTAATAATCCAAAGTTTAGAATGAAAAAAATTTGAGATAAAAGATTTAGGTGTTGCAAGGAAGATTCTCAATATGAACATTGATTGAGACCGAAAGTATGACAAGTTGTGACTCAAACAGAGCAAGTATCTCGAGAAAATTATTTCTAATTTTGGCATGCAGAATTCAAAAGCCGTTAATACTCTTTTGGCAGTTCATTTCAAGCTTTCAACTCAACTATATCCTTCTACAGATAAAGAATATGTATACAAGGAGAATATTTCATTCTCAAGTGCTATTGAAAGCGTAATATATACTATGATGTGCATAAGACCTGATATTACACAAGTAGTCAGCGTTGTTAGTCGTTACATGATAAATCCAAAAAAGAGTATTGTCAAGTTATGAAGTGGTTATTAAGACATATCAAAGATACTCTTAATATTGATTTATATTTCAACATGAACATAGTTTAAAATACTAAAATTATTGACTACGTTGATTCAGACTATATTCGAGATCTTGATCGATGACGATCCCTCACTGGTTATCTTTACACCTTTTATGGTGGTCCTATTGGCTAGAGGTGTACCTTACAATTAATTGTAATATTATCTACAACAAAATCTAAGTATATGGTAGCTATAGAAGTAATCAAAGAAGTTCTATAGTTAAAAGATTTAACAAGTGAAGTTGATTTTTCTCAATGTCTTCTTCATATGTTTTGCGACATTCAAAGCACACTACATCTTGTGAAAAACAAAATGTACCACACCAAATAAAAACACATAGATGTCCAATTTTACTTTATTCGGGATATTATTAAAGACGGCGAGATTTTTTTATAAAATATTAATATTTCATGAAATTCAGCAAATATATTAACAAAGGTGATTCCGATTGACAAGTTCAAACTCTACTTGGGCTTGATCAATATTCAAGGTTGTTGATCCTGTCCTACAGGGCAATAGCAAAGACATATGTTGAAGATTCAAATTCAAATAAGAAAAGGATTAAAATCAAGGTGAAGATTATTGACTTAGTTATATCTTGAATCCGGATTTTCTAGAGAATTCTAATTAAATTAAGATTTATATTAAGAAATAATTTAATGGTCCTAATCTTTCTATAAATTTGTGTACTGTAAGAAAACTTGAATTAGTGGGTCAGATCCTTATTTAAATTAATCTACTACTTTGACTTAAACTTAGTTAGGTCACTCCTATAAATATTCTATTCATCTAAGAGTTTTAAATACTGAGATAGAGAGATATAGATCAAAACTCTTAAATTATTTTATAACAACTAGACTTTATGAGAGTTAATAATATTGAAATTTTGCCTCTATCATTAAAATTTTCTCTTCTTTCTCGTCAATACAACATCTTCTGAATTACCTTCACCCATAGAGTAGATCACAGACCGAATCATGTAAATCTCTTATGCATTATTTTTCTCTTTTTTTTATATCATGAATTATGGTGGATATCGGTATTTTACACAATAAATTAATATTAGAGTTTTAGATTTAAAACTATGTAAACTTTTAAAATCGAAATTACTGTAATGATACGACTAAGTTGAGCGCATGTTAGTCTCTCTTAAAAAATAAAAATTAAGATAAAAAATCGATTAATATAGGTCACACAGTGAAATTGATTAACTAAAAAAATGTCATGATGATGTGACTAAGTCAAGTTACATATTATTCTCTCTTAAAAAAATCAAAAATTAAGATAAAAATCATTTAGTATGGGTTATACAGTGAAATCGGTTGAGTAAAATAGTTTTGATTAAGAGTATTAAAATTAATATGGTTAGATCACAACAAAAGAAAAGAAATGTTATAATGTCAAGTGTGATGGATTAATTCCACATCAAATATTAGATAAATAGAGTTCAATATATAATAAAAAAGACTCATATCTCATGAGATTTAACACTCTTCTGACTCTCCCAATTAAGTCTTGCAATCTCTTGTATTGCGTAGTTTGGATCAAAAGTTACTATTAAAAAAATAACAGCATATCGGTTAGTAAAATTTTTAATATTATCTATAAGCTCCTAAAATTTATTATCACTTAAAGGTTTCAAATTTTTTCAATAACAGTTTCTTTTTATCCTCTTCCTCTCCACCCCACCACCTTCTCTTTATTTTTCTTCTTCTCGTCCACCACCATCATCTACTTCTTTATGCTTCCTTTTCTTTCAAGTTTCATCAAAACTCCTTTATCTTCTTCTTCTTGAATTACATCTCTCACTTTCGCTTCAATCTTTCCTCTCCAATTGGTAATTATTTGTAGTTTTCTTTCCAAAACTCAAAATTTTGATGAATTAACAAAGAGAAAAAAAGGGTAAAATGGCCATTTCATAATTAAATTTAGAGTTTTTGGTAAGAAATCACCAGCCTTATTATAAATTTGGAAAACAAATATCTATTTTATTATTATTAGCAAAAACACTCATCTTATATTATAAATTTGTAAAAAACTACCTCTATTAAAATATCCAAAAATTATTCTATTTTAATTTATTTTTTAATGAAAATTAATATAAAAAGATCAAATTATTTTTATTTAATTTTATTTTAAAAATATTAATTAATATAAAAATAATTTATCTTATTTTAGTTTTTATAGAAGATTGGTTGTCCAATTGTATAAAATTAAAAATTAAAAATTTAATTTTATCAAATCGATTGTTTGATAATTATGAATCGATTATCTGAAATAAAATCAAATGAGATCACTTTGATTTTCTATATTAATTTAATTGATAAAATTAAATTAAATTAAAATATTTTTACTAAGGTGATTTTTGCAAATTTATATATGAAGTGAGTGATTTTTACTAATAATGATAAGGTAAATAAATTTTTATAAATTTATAATAATGCAAGTGCTTCATTGTTAAAAACTCTTAAATTTATTACAAATAAATCATTAGACTTTTCAGAATATTAGGTTAAATTGAGGAACTTATATGTAATATTGAATGTTTTCAGTTACTAAGATGAAATTATCTCAAAAAAATGTCACATAAAGCCGCCTTTGTTTCGTTGCCATGCAACTGCTGTTAGACTCAGAAGAGTAACTTGGAAGCTCTTTTCGCATAGCATGGTTGAGCTGAGCCGAGAGTTTGAGTGGAATAACGAAACAATTTGAACCGAGTTTAGAATCTGGTTTGGTTTTGCTTTTGGTTTTGGTTCCGGGGGGAGTCAAACCCTAGAGTTGCTATCATGTAGGATCGGACCGGTTGGAACCATTTTGTTTTTTTCGCCAATATTAAGATTTGATTTTCACCAAATACGGTGTCTGAATGAGCCAAATTTGGGCGAATTTGGATGCGATTTGAATGGCCTGCTTTCCAGAGAAAGCGGGCTCAAACCGGGCCTAGCCTACACTTTTTCTAGGCCCATTTCACCACTTCCTATGCTCTTCTTCATGTGCTTTCTGAATTCGGGATCCCTTTTTTTTGAAATTCTAAATTATCAAGAAAATTCAAAATTCCTTATCACAAATTTTAACATACCACAAATTTGGGTTATAGAAGTTTTAATGACCAGTAATAATGAAAAAAAAAACTTCCAAAGAGAGCCACAATCGACTATAATTCCAAATAAAAACAAGAAAAGGTAGAGAAATAGATTCAAGCAAGTAATCTTCATTCTCCTATTCTCCTTTTTTTGCTTATCTCTATTTTTGCTAATTTCAACATTAGAGGAGAATAATTATTGAGTTTAGATGTCATAAGCTTGATTTTGAAATTTAAGTTAGATTAAGAATCCAAATATGAGTTTCAATTAGTGTTTGGTTAGATGTTGTATCAACTCAAGTTGAAGAGTATGATAAGGTATTGATTAATCCGATGTCTTTCTTGCCTCATACGATCATAATAATGATCACTACGTTTTATGGTAAAAAACTCTTAATGCAGAGTTAATAACTATTCTTCTTTCTAACGAGAAATAGAAAACTCCAAAATTAAAATTATATTAATGAAGGGTTAGTGGTTTATGGAAGAGAAAGATTGAGAGAATGGTGAGAACGCTGACAATGGTTCAAATAAAAATCAAAAGTAGAAGTACAATTCTATTTCTATAATATGGCCATATCAAATAGCATTATTTGGATAATGGAAAGATGGAGTATTCCCCATGCGGTGGCAATGGCAAATGATATTTTTGAGCAGAAGGAAACACTAGCAATTTTGATATATACAAATATCTCTGGTGAGCCATTTTAGATTGGCTCATTCTTATAATGTTTGCTCCAAAAAAAGATTTATTTTCTACTTAAGATGATAAAAAGGGAGAATCTGTTAAGATGGATGATAATTCAATCACTAGTGTGAGAATAATCAAAATTTAAATATTTAATAGAATAGTCTCCCAATCAAAATCTAATCCCATTTGGTGTAGTGGACTTTAAAAGATATAGTTATTCAGGGATAAAATCATCAAGATGACATGTGACATTAGAATCTTGATGAAGGGAGAGACAAATATTGAAATAATTTTCACTTGGTATGTAACATCATTGTAGAGGATTTTTGATAGTTACATTTGTCGGAAATATAATTTTAAGATTGGTTTAACGGGATATGAAAAATCTTCAGAAGTTACTTTTTATTATGACAATAATACTGTTCAAAAGGCTTCCAAAGATACATGACTTAAACATGAAGAGTGGATGAGAGACGATGGTTAAAGATTTGCTGACGTACCTAAGTTTGTAGGCCTCCCTATAATTGTAATATTATTGTTGAGTGTAGTGCATGAATTTTATCGTGTCATATAGGGCTTCAAGATGCATGCACAAACTGAGATTTGTGACCCCAACCTACAAGTGCATGTTCTCTAGGAGGTTTGCAAGATACCTTCCTTCACTAAGTGCATGATATACCCATCTCGATGATGTACAATTTATTTTCATGTGTTCCTAAAAAAAAAATGGAAATAACCATCATGAGATTCTTGTATGTAGAATCTAACCCATTAATAAAAAATAATAATAATACATTAGAAAGACCTTAATAATAATAATCTAACCCATTTGCAAGATGTCTTCCTTCACTAAGTGCATGATATACCCATCTCGACGATATACAATTTATTTTCATGTGTACCTAAAAAACAATGAAAACAACCATCATGAGATTCTTGTATGTAGAATCTAAGCCATTAATGAATAATAATAATAATAATACATTAGAAAGACCTATTCACCACATTGGTGGGAGGGGATGAAGATCCCTCCCTAACTCTTTTTAGGTTTAGCTAAAGGTTAACTAGCCTATTCTATATGTGGAACTAATTAAAAGGATGATAATGCACTGCAAAGAATAAGAGAAGGAAAAGAAAAAGAAGGATTATTTGATGTCTGTGTGAACCCTTGTTTCTTCAAAAATCTCATTAAAAATTATAATGAAAAACTTCAGGACTATAGCTCAACCATGTGAGAATTTTCAATATCCTCACTCGAGAATTGAGGAAGAACCATTACTAAAACTCTCTAAAAATTACATAAAATCTTAGGGGAATCCTTAATCTAAGCTTACTACTATTGAGATTTTGTTAATGTTGAAAACTGTGAAAAAATATGTTTATATATATGCTTAGGGTGGAATACGATACCTACAAGCTAGCGGATGCCTAGAACATGGCATTTGCCTAGAGTGGACACATGGATTCTAGACATCTATACCTAGTGTCCCCCAAGTACAAACTCCATGTTCGTGGAGTCCACTCCACATGGACTCCTTCCATGTTGAGCACACCCACTTCCTCTCTTACTAAAACTTTCATTTTGCAATAAAAATTCAAAAAATCCTGCTCTAAATAATTTAAATGTGTTGAATCTTATTGAAAGCTTCGTTTTTATAAATAAAACTCTAAAAATTTTAAAATTATATTTAAAATTTAAATCGCATAAAAATAATCGATTGGGTCAATTATGGGTTATATTGATAAGTCCAAAAACTTGGAAAGACAAATACCTACAAAGTTGAAGCCAAGATAAAGATTGTTAAATTTGGATATCTTAAAATCGATCTTGGAGATTGAGTTAGACTAGAAAACCAAATTTTGGTTTGGTCTAGTGCTTGGTATTTATGTTATGGGTCTTAGTTAGAAAAAAATTAAAGCTCAACAAGAGCTTATAAATGTCCATATAATGCATAGTATGTGTGAAGGTTAGTGAGAGAAAAATAGAGGAGGAAAGGAAAAGAAAAGAGAAGTACAAAGAAGAAAAGTTCTAATGTGCATTTCTTTTGGTACTTTCGGAGATGGTTTCTAGATGAATACTTTTTGTGGTTGCTCAGAGTGCTTTTTTAGAGAATCTTTCTTAAAATGAAGGTATAGACATGGTTTAATAAATAGCTTGTATCAAAGAAGAAAGAGATGATTTACTTCTTAGATATACTCTTGTAGGATTATTTAATAGTGGATTTCTTGTTTTTCATGAACATAATCTAGTTTTAGATGAAGCATATCTATCATGATATCTATTCTTATTTTTTGTTATTTTTAGAGTTAATTACAAATAACTATTCAAAAATATATTGAATTGCATATAACCCATCATCTTTATCATACTTACATATAACTACTTACATTCTTATCATTAGTGCAAAAAATTCCTTCCATTTGTTGCCGTGATTTTAATTTAATTAAATTATAAAAAGACAAAATTGCCCTTGAACCCACAAGTTCAAATGATTGAACTTCATGCTCGAATGACCAAACTTAACAGATAGAAGATCCATTGTAAGGTTGCAATCTCAAAGCCACCCACAACCACCGCCATCCGATGTAATTTCACCTCCAAAATTTAATCCGCATAAAAATCTCTTCCTAGTCTCCGAGATCAAGCTTTGGTGTTATCCACGCCTTCTCCCCTGTCGCTCTGGTGTTATACACGGCAGCTAAAGTGGCATCAAGCAGGACTTTCGCACCTTCGTCGAGCAGCTTGAGCTCCTCCCTCTGCCTCCCGCCGCCTAAGTTGTCACACCCTTTGACTAACCTTACCTTCATGGTCGTAGATGTGTAAGCTAGAAGCTTTCTATTCTGTTGTTTCTCGATGAGTCGATTGAAGTGATAATATGTTCATTGAGTCACTGGTTTAATAGCAAGGGATATGTCATCGGTTTTGGAAGCCGAAGGACAGGCGCGGACACATGAGCAGGTAGAGCGAACTTCGCAGTGGTTTCGACTCTTGTGGATGTTAAGGTCACTTTCGTTGGAAAGGCAGTCGCTAAGTTCGGTCATCCGAACTAGGTTAAATTAAAATTACAATCAACAAATAAAAGAAACTTTTTTTCTGCATTAGAGATAGAAAAATAAAGAAGTTATATGTTAATAAAGTAATTCACAAAATTTTCATTGCAAATCACAAATTACCATGCTCTCTTAATTATTCTTTTATCGGTTACACCTTGGATTACCAATCAATTTCACCTTGGATTATTAACAACGAATGCGCTCCAAAACAAGGCTTTGGGTGCCATCATCCATGAAAGAATCTGCCATTCGGACAAGCGGAAATTCTGGCTTTTGTTTCAAATCTTTTATTATATTTGCAACCTGGTCCCATGACAAGCTGATGATGGTCGGAGTTTTGGAGCATCCAAAATTTCCTGTTGTTAAATCTTACAATTCCTTTGTGATTCGCGTGAGCTTCCCCAGTATAAATTATATATGTTGCTCAGTTGTTCTCAAGATCTAGAGCTTGTGCCGGATTTGGCCATTCATTTCTTCTTCTTTTTTTCTCAATGGAATTTTCCCTTTCTTAAAAAATGGAAATAATTCTTAACATTTTCCTGCCTACAAATTATTTTTCGAAGAAATTTTCTTAAATTTCAAAATCATTTTCTCCACTAGAGGACTATGTGGTTTAGTGTTAATGTTAAATTTTAGGTATCGTATAATTCACACAGAAGAGTATATTTCTCTTATTAATTCAAAGCAAACTCATGGCTTATATAAGCCTTACAAGAAGATAAAAGAAAAACAAACTGCCCACGTTTGCAACTCCTAAAGACGTGATAAGTAGCTAAAGAAACAGTCAAACTCTAACTACATGTCCCAAATAATAGGGATTATTAGTTAAACAAAATCTTGACAAATTCTAACCCAACAATTCCTCCCCTAAACTGATTGCAATAATGCATTCAGTTTACTCCTGGTACAACACATACTCCTAGCAGCTCACGCAACTTTAAAAACACATCTAGCTTGAGTGGTTTTGTCATAATATCAGCAACTTGTTCATGCGTGCCACAATGCTTCAGTTCAACTACTCCATCTCTGGTTAAATCACGCAGGAAATGAAACCTTACATCAATGTGTTTGCTGCGTCCATGCAGGACTGGATTCTTGGACAATTTAATAGTGGAACTGTTGTCACATAACACAGTGGTGCATTTGCCTTGAGAGTGACCAAGTTTCTCCAGGACTCTCCTCATCCACACCCCTTGACACACACAAGAAGCAGCAGCCACAAATTCTGCTTCGGTAGTAGACAATGTAACCACAGGCTGCTTTTTAGAGGACCATGACACAGCTCCTTCACTGAGTAGAAATACATAACCAGAAGTGCTTTTCCTGTCATCCACATCTCCTGCATAATCACTATCTGTATATACTATCAACTCTCCATTGCCCTTCTTTCGATAAAACACTCCCAAATCCACAGTACCTTTCAAGTATCTTAACACCCTTTTCGCAGCTTGTAAATGCAACTCAGTTGGACTTGACATGAATCTGCTAATGAGACACATTACGTACATTAGATCCGGCCTTGTTGCAGTCAGATACATAAGACTTCCAACCAATTGTTTGTACATTATAGCATCCACTTTGACTCCTCCTTCATCTTTCATTAATTTAACACCTGGAACAATGGGATTCTTCACACTATTACTCTTCTCCATCTTAAACCTCTCCAAGATTTCTTTTGTGTACTTCTTTTGACTAATATGAATGCCTTCAGAATTTTGTAAAACCTCCACACCCAGAAAATACTTCATCTTTCCCAGATCAGTCATATCAAATTCAAGTTTCATAGAATTTTTGAATTTGACAAACATGCTTTCATCATTACCAGTAAAAATTAGATCATCAACATATAAGCTAACAATCAAGATTTTACCTTCATCTTCTCTTTTGACGAACAAGGTGTGTTCACAGCTGCACTTCTCAAATCCTTCCTTAATAAAATACATTTCAATTCGGCTGTACCATGCACGAGGGGCTTGTTTAAGGCCGTACAATGCTTTCTTCAATTTGTACACCTTATGCTCTTCCCCTTTCTTTGCATAGCCTTGTGGTTGCTCGACAAACACAGCTTCATTCAATTCTCCATGCAAGAAAGTGCTTTTGACATCAAGCTGATACATATTCCAACCATTATGAGCTGCTAAAGCAATTGTCATTCGGATTGTATCCCATCTAGCCACAGGTGCAAACACTTCAGTATAGTCTATGCCATGTTGCTGGGCATAGCCTTTCGCCACCAATCGAGCCTTACACTTATCAACCTTGCCATTTTCGTTGAGTTTAGTTTTAAAAACCCATTCTACTCCAATCTTCTTCACTCCTTTAGGCAGATCTGTTAGCTCCCAAGTCTTATTCCTCTTGATTGCTTCTATCTCTAAGTCCATTGCAGCTCTCCACTTGGAACTTTGTGCAGCTTCTTCAAAGGTTGTTGGATCTCCATTTGAAGTAAACAAAACTAGATTATGCTCAACTTCTTCATCTGAAAGTTCTCCCCCACTTATATAATTTTCCATCCAGATTGGTGCTCTTCTATTCCTCCCTCCTAGTGAACTTGGTGAGCTTTCAGATGTTTGAGAATTCTCACCAAGTAACTCATTTGAAGGTGTGTCATCTTCTCCTCCTCCTTCTTCTACTGCCTCCTCAGCTTCTTCTTCACTTTGATCAATTTCACTTCCATTGCTATCTCCCCATTCAAGCACATCAAGTCTTGCTTCTTTATTGCTCCTCCCCCAATTCCAGCACTCATTTTCTTCAAAAATAACATCTCTGCTTACAACTATCTTTTCAGACACGGGATCGTAGAGTCTATATGCTTTGGATTCTTCACTTATCCCCAGCAACACACACTTAAAACTCTTGTCATCCAGCTTCTTTCTATTTCTTTCTGGCACACGAACATGGCCAATGCACCCAAAAGTTCGAAAATAATCAACATTGGGTTTAACACCACTCCAAGTCTCTTCAGGGGTCATGTTTTTCACTGTCGATGTAGGACTTCTATTAAGTACATGTGCTGTCCAGTTTACTGCTTTTGGCCAGAAATTCTTTGGAACTTGCTTCTCTGATAACATGCTTCTAACCATGTTCATGATTGTCCTGTTCTTGCGTTCAGCCACTCCATTTTGTTGGGGAGTGTAGGCTGCAGTGAGCTGCCTGCTAATGCCATTATCTTTACAGAAAGCATTGAACTCAAGAGATGTAAATTCTCCACCCCTATCTGTGCGTAAACAGCGAATACAAACACCTGTCTCCTTTTCAACAAGGTTTTTATAATTCTTAAAGATAGTCAAAGCTTCAGACTTCTCAGTAAGAAAATATATCCACACCTTACGACTATAGTCATCAATAAAGCTTATGAAATACCTCTTTTTACTATTGGAGGCTGGGTTGATGGGTCCACATATGTCAGAATGTACCAACTGCAATTTTTGTGATGCTCTCCACAGACTCTTCTTTGGAATTGCATCCCTGTGTTGCTTTCCCACCATGCAATCAGTGCATACTTTGGATGAGGCATTCAGCTGAGGTATCCCTTTCACCATATTCTTATATTACAAAGTTCTCAGACCTTTGAGACTTAGATGCCCATATCTACGATGCCAAAGATGAGTGCTATCTTCAAGAGTTATTTGAAAACAAGTGGAAGCCTTCGGCAAGGCTTTTGCAAGCAACATGAACATCCTGTTTGCAGACATTGTTGTTTGTATGATAAGTCCTTTCTCGGGATGATAGACTTTACATACTCCATGTTGTATCAAAATAGCCACACCTCTCTCTTGCAATTGTCCAATACTTAATAAATTATTTTTTAACTCAGGTATATAAAAAACATCAGTAATCACCTGAGTATTTCCAGCAATTTGCAGTCTGATGTTACCTTTTCCCATCACAATCATTTTGGAGTTATTCCCGAGCTTCACAGATTGCCGAAATTCCTCATCAAGCTCAGAGAACCACTACTTGTTTGCACACATGTGATTGCTGCATCCAGAATCAAGAAACCATACATCTTTACTCCTTGATTGATTAAGCTCCTCAAGCTCAGCATAATTTGCTCCCTTCTCCCACTTAGGACATTCATATTGAAAGTGCCCTATTTGATGACACTTCCAACACTCAGTTGTAGCTCTTCTGAATGTTTGTCGACCTCTTCCTCTTCCTCTTCCTCTAAAAACTCCACGTCCCCTTCCTCTATCACCAGTTTTTTCTTCATAAGAAACTTTCAATGCTTGTTCATCTCCACCAATTTTTTGAAATTTCTGTTCATGGACAAGTAAAGAGCTCTACAACTCATCCACCGAAAGATGATCAATGTCTTTCAACTCCTCTATTGAGCACACAATGTAGTTAAATTTTTCTGTGAGGGTGCGAAGAATCTTCTCAACAATCTTAACATCCGGCATATCTTCACCGCAATTTCTCATATCATTCGCAACCACCATCACTCTTGCAAAGTAATCTGTGACTGACTCCCCAAGCTTCATCTCCAGGACCTCAAACTTTCTACGAAGAGTTTGAAGTTGAGCACGTTGAACTCTCGCGTTTCCTTGATACTTTATCTTCATTGAGTCCCACAGCTGCTTGGATGTTTCCTTTTGAGTGATGGTCCTCAAAATAACCCTATCAATTGACTGAAAAAGGTAATTCTTTACCTTCAAATCTTTCAACCTCAGCTCCTCTAGAGTTTTCTTCTGTGCATCGGTCAATACCTCTCCAGCAGTAGGCTCTCTGTACCCTATCTCGATCAGACTCCAATACTCCTTTGATCTCAGGAGATTCTCCATAAGCATGCTCCAGTGATCATAATCTCCGTCAAACTTAGAGATGCAAGGCTGAGCAAAATTGCTTGTCTCTCCTGACATCTCACACTTGCTACTTCTCACAGACACTCTTTCTCTCGTGGTAATTCACTCACTCTCTTTCTCTTCTTATCTCACTGTGTTTCACTCCTCTCACACTAATCAGTCCTCTTTCGAGGCTCTGATACCATATTGTTAAATTTTAGATATCGTATAATTCACACAGAAGAGTATATTTCTCTTATTAATTCAAAGCAAACTCATGGCTTATATAAGCCTTACAAGAAGATAAAAGAAAAATAAACTGCCCACGTTTGCAACTCCTAAAAACATGATAAGTAGCTAAAGAAACAGTTAAACTCTAACTACATGTCCCAAATAATAGGGATTATTAGTTAAACAAAATCTTGACAAATTCTAACCCAACAGTTAACCTGACTTAACCTAATTTTGAGTTAGTTTAATTGAAGTTAACCGCTTTTTTTTGACATAATCTATTTAGGTTGTATATTTCATGACTTCTTTTTTTAAATTAAAAGACCAATAAAGTTTGAATATGTATTTTTTATTAGTCGAGCAACTAAAATTTATTATTAAAAGTTTACTTTAAGTAAAATTTAAACTAATAGTCTTTTACATAGAAGAGATTGACACAAGTAAATCTTGATTTATGATATATTTAAAATATTGGATCTCATATTATTTATGAGAACTGACGCATGTACACTATAATTTTGTTTAAATTTTATTTTCTTTCATTTTCATTGCTATCTAACCTTCCGTATTCCTCTTTAATAATTATTTTCGATTTTGTTGTTTTTGTGCTTGTCTTCGTCATTATAGACAGCGAGACTGTAACCTTGCGAGTAGCTACAAACATGAACGTTAAAAAATAAAGAAAAACAAATATTAGAGGAAGCTTTGCATCTTTTTCCATGCTCACAAGAGGCCACCAGTCTTTAGTTGACTTGGGTCACCTTCCCTGCCTTCCCTGTGCCTTCTTTCCACAGCAAACACGATCTCGTGTTTTCTCTCAGCAGCACCCACCAGTTCCATCTACCGATAGCCCTAGCTCAACTTTAGAAAGCAACGTGGGATGACTGCAACGTCCTCAAACCCTAAAATTTGTTTGTATTCTAACAGTTGATCCATGCTTTGAAGTCAATAGTATTGCTCATATGAACCAAGGTCATTAGTGTAATTTTATACTAACAAGGCTTTGCATATAAGTCGAGAGCTTGCCTTTGCCACCATATCAAACATCAATCCATTGAAGATGGGACCAAAGAGGCAACAACAACAACAAAGGGACTTGGACACAAGCAAGTGCAATATGAGAAGAAGAAGAGTTCTTCAAGTCCTCTTCACAGTCTTCATCTTCACCTCCATCTTTTTCTACTTCTGCTTTCCATTTGGGCTAGGGTTCCTTTTCTCCATTGATCAGTTCATCACTAGAAGAGTCATGTTCCTCTTCTGCAATGTTATCCTCCTCTTCCTTGCTAGAGACTCTAAATCGTTCTCCTCTTCTTCGTTGACTGTCGATATCTACGATGAATTTCTTATCAGGAAAGAGGACCGTCTGAAATCGAGCGAAGCATTCGGTTTCAAAGAGAATGCTTCATTTGAGAGGCTTCTTAATTCTTCAAAGGAGGAAGAAGAACAAGAAGAAGAAAGAGAAAATGAAGGAGATGGAGACGGAGAAGAAGAAGAAGAATTCGAAGACGCATATGAAAAGGAGGAAGAAGGAATGAAGATTGTGGTTGCAGACGAGATGGAGCACTGGGGAGTGGAGGAATTGAACAAGAGATGTGAGGAGTTCATAGAGAGGGTGAAAAGGGATAGGATATTGGAAGCTTTTTAGCTTGTGATGGTCTCATGAATTGATTGTGTGGTCATGCGATGTATAGATATTCCTTCTTCATTGTAATTTTTTTCAGAAATTTTGCTTCTTTTATATGTAATGCTAGATTTCATATTAAACCAAAATTTACTTATCATATTGTCTTTATATTTAAGTCTTCAAGGATTTTAAGGAACCAAATGTTCTAAACATGATTAGTGATGAAGTATTTCAGTATCATAGATGAACATTAAGTGTTAATCAACAAGAAAGAGAAGAATCTAATGCAAATTATGATTTTCCATTTGATTGGACAGGGTTGTTATGTTACACGCCAAAATCCAATAGCATTGTAAATCTTCGTTACAAATTTTTTATAAATTCATGATAAATCAAGGCTAATATGAACTCTATAAATAGAATATATATACTCTCTAAGATGAGGGAATCACCAATGGCTTTTTGAGTGATTCACCAATTAGAAATCGTTGTTGTAGAGTATGAATAGATTTCTAGATGAGTCTGATAACCCTATTGGTAAATTACTAAAAAATCTCTGAAAATTTATGAAATTCTTGATCAGCCTCTTCTCATATATTCAAGATTTCTTATTAGCTCTTGAAAATTTCTAAAATTTAAAATCAACCCCTAGAATAGTTAAACTTTTAAATGAATGTGTGAATTTATCATTATTGATAAATATATACTTTACATATAAATACTTTACTTTATATATAAATACTGATATATGAGGTAAAATATTTATATATAAGATAAAATATTTATACATCAGATAAAGTGTTCATATATAAGATAAAATATTTGTAGATAGAGACAAACTCACCCTTTTATTTAGAAAGTTAACTACTTCAGGGATTGATTTTGAATTTCATAAATTTTTAGGGGCCGATCAAAAATTTTAGAAAATTTTAGAGATCTTCCAATAATTTCTCCTAACTCTCTTTCTCTTTTTGAGAGTTTCCTAACCTCAATCTACCTTGGCTTGCTTTCAATCTTTATTTGGGGGAATTTCAAAATATTAGCTAGAAATCCTAATTTGGACATCTGGACGTTGAAGATGATGAACATAAAAAAGAGTTTTTTGTAAAAATGTAATTTTTTTGTCAAATTTTTTGTAATTATAATAATTTTGTAAGAAAATTTTTGTAAGTTTTTTTATATAACATGAGTGGCAGCACAATTTCTTCAAATAGAAATAGTATCCTTGTGCTCATTAGCCACCGAAATATTCATGGAATTCGCTTGCCATAGGAACCCTAGATCAAAAACAAAAACATGATCTAGTCATTCTTGATTGAGTTTAGTATAGGTTAAGAACAAATTTATCATTTGACATTTTAAATTAAAATTTAATTTAGGATAAATATTTCAATTGGATCAGAGAAAATTTTTTTTAACGACAGTAGAAACCCAAAAGAAATATATAATTTTTAAAAATATATATATTATATATATATATATATATAGATATATATAATATTTTAAAGAGGTATATAAAATTTACTTCTTTTATTTTAAGTGAGGATAGCTAAGAAAATGTAATTATTATTTTATGATATAGTTGTTGTCTAAGTTAGAAGGAGCCAACCTTCAAACTCACGTAGCTCATATTTTGTTTGTTGGCGGTCTTGGTATGTTACACTACCATCAAGGTAATTCGTTTTTTTTTTGTTTCTTTAAATCTAATTTGTAATTTTTTTTTCATGGTTAATTAGAAGTTTAGGGTTTGGGGAACACAAGGGATTCAAGTATCCAAACCCTTCAAACGTGTTAGAGTTGAATCTAATAAGATATGAGAAACTTGTATTGCTATCAGAAAGTGACATGGGCGTATCTGTTATGGAAGACCAACAAAAAATAAATCACATTCAAAAAAAATTATATATCAAAAAGTGACATTATATAATTATTTGAAAAAATAAATATTTTTTTGGGAACATATTATAATGATTATAAAATATTATTATATATTTCATATTATGGATAATAGTACAAATAAACCAGATCCCACTCATTAATGTATGCAACGAGCCATTAAATTATATATTTTTTATTTTTTCTACAACATTATTACCAAAGGGTTACATTATCCCCTTATCAAGTGACAATGTTCCCGTATTGTTACAAAAATACGATTTTTGTTGAGATTTGGAGTCTTCAATTTGAATTTGAGTTTGAGTTGGATTAGATGAAAATTAACTTTTAGATTATTTAGATATTCTATGTTTAGTATTCTAATTTATGATATATTTTAAACACAACACTAGTCACTAAATTGGAGTTTTGAATATAACTAAATTTTTTTTAGGATTTACCTTATAATTATAAATAAAAGTCACCATGGTGTGGAAGTAAAAGCTCTGGAGATTTTTTTTGAAGATGGAAGTGTCATTAAAACTTGGTGAAATATTTAATTGAAGAAGAAAAAGTGGAATCTTTCTTTTAAATTCTTGTAAAGTCACATATATTATTTGAAGAAGAAAAAGTGGAATCTTTTATTCCCCCTATAGATGTAACATGATTTTGGGTGAACCACATATATTATTGTGTCTATTCTTGTTATTTTATTTTATTTTATTTTATTTTTTATTTTTTATGTTGTTAAAAAATAAAGTGATTTGTAAATATTTTGCTATGAATCATAACACACTGATTGATACGTGATTTCTCTTGCTACTTTTCTTATATAATTTTTTATAATTTCTCTTGGATATTTCGTAATGCAAGCCAAAACTAGTGGAACAAACAAGTATGTCCAGTATCATGCGAAATACTACTTATTGTGAAAGATACTTGAATATTGTCTAAGTATGTGCAAAGTATGCGTAGAAATAACATTTGGTTTGATACAAATTTAGTGAGAGATGTCTACCACATGAAATAGAAAAACACTAGTACAAAATAAGATCCTTGTGAATATTATGCGAGAAATTATGTAATTAAAAATAGTGAGAGTACTTGTGATTTTGGTTCTATAGTCTTTATTGTATCTTTATAATGATTCATAGTAAATTTTTTATAAGTTGGTGCCAATAAACATAATCCAATATTAGAGATAAACCATGCAAATACTTGTATATTGTGATTGATTATTTTTCTTCCGTTCTTCACATAAATTGGAATCGATTCCGCAGCAGATTTTAATAATGCAAAATAGAAATATTTTAAAAACTTTATTATAGTAAATTAGATATTAAATTATTTTAAAATTTTAAATTAATAAAATATAAATTTTTTTAATATGATGCGGAACTAATAAATTACATCTAGTATTCTAACAGTCAATCACAACTCACTGATCACATGGATGCCGAGATGATGCCGCACCTGATTAATTTTATGGCAGTCTGGGGCAACCTTTGTGTGGTTAATGGTTGATGTACCTGTTTGGCGTTGACAGCAGAATGACGCCCCAGCAGTCCACGGTTTCTTCAGGTTTTTGAATGATGGGAGCGCATTCGCATTGCTTGGCCAACTTGGTTCTGGAAACTCCATCTGCGGGCCAAGGTTCGAATCACCAATTACCACCACTTCTTTGATCGCACTTCAACAGTTTCCAACCTTATGAACCGACGATTCTTTGGCCCTTACCATTATGTTTGTTGTGCAATTCGGCGAAAGAAAGTAATAGCCATCTCCTGCTTTGGTGCCCGTATGTTCTGAGCATTCGGCGCTACTTCGCACGATGCATTGGTCCTCATCCGGTTTGGCATCAACTATAGGATGTTTGTAGTGGTTCTACATCTTGGGCCATGGCTATTTGATGTACTTGTTGGTGTGGATGGACAGAGCGCAATTGTCACTTCTTTGGAAGTAAGAGCATATCAGTCCTCATCCTAACGAGGCATATAATTCACCAGCACCTGAGAGATTGGTCACAACACATCGCTTCGTGAAGGTCTCCAGTCTCTGCCTCGTTATTTGACCAATCTGCCGAGCATCGCACTCTAATTTAGTCGCTCAGGATTGCTAATGGCTGTGCTTTACTATTACTGCTGTTATCTTTTGTTCCTTGTTTTGTGTTTCTTCCCTGCCCTTCATCTTGATAACCAAGGATTTTTCCTGTAGCCGCTGTCTAGGGTTGTAAGTAGGGCTGGCAACGGCCCAGTCCCACGGGCTTGAAAAAAGCCCAAAGTTGATCCGCACGGATTTAAAATGGATTAAAATTCATTAAAACCCGTTAACTTTTATGTTAAGTCCGTTTAGAATTCAGCCCATTAAATTTATATCAGACCCGCTAAGGCCCGTTTGGTCTATTAAAGCTCATTAAAATTCATCAATATCTATATTCATTATTTCTAATGACATATTAAAGCAATATCTAAAATTAAATTAACATATTTTATTAGTAAAGTGAAGCTTAAACCAACTCTCAACATGCTCTTGGACCGTCTATTAAAACCCGTTAGATATTTTGGACGAATTTTAAATAGACTTTTAATTAATTCACCCTTGAGTCTATGGACCTTTGGACTTGTTGACACCCCTAGTTGTAAGGGAGTTGGGCTCAAGTTGAACTCATAAATTATTCATATCTATATCACTTACATTTGAAAATATCCATATTCATACTCATATGACATAAAATATAGAAATTTTAGTAAGTAGCCATCTTTTTTATTGTGAATTTGTAAGAAATCACATATCTTATTATTATTAGTTAAAAAATCACTCATCCAATGTTATAAATTTACAAAAATTATATCGATTAAAATATTCAAAAAATATTCTATTTTAGTTCGATTTTATTAATTAAAATTATTATAAAATGTCCAAATTATTTTAATTTAAATAAATATTAAATTGATATAAAAAATAACTTATTTTATTTTAATTTTTATAAGACATTGATTATCTGATTTTATGAAACTAAAAATTTAAATTTCAGTTTTGCCAAACCGATTGTTCGAAATAAAAATAATTTAGTCTTTTTTTTATTAATTTAATTGAATAAAATAAAATTAGAATAAATTTTTTTTTATATTTTAATTGAGATGTTTTTTGTAAATTTATAATATAAGACAAGTATTTTTTTTACTAATAGTAATAAAGTAGATAATTTTTTACAAATTTAAAATAAAATAGGTGACTATTTACTAAAAACTCTTAAATATAAAATATCTATACTTATATTTATATCCAATTCATAATCAAATTTGAGTCAAGTTTCGGATTTCTTAGCGCTCTTTTTACTATTGTACTTCTAAATATATTTTTATTAATTTATTTTATCAAGATTTTTACATTATATTAATTAATTATAAATTTAGAATACAAGTCATATTTTTAAAATTTACATTTCATCTCATTTAAACTATTAGCATATTTGTCACTTGCCCAAACCATCGTAATATTAACTTCAAAAATAAAAACATATTTTGTTAATTTTTCAAATATGATGTCTTAAAAAAAATATTCAAAAGAGCAAATGCATAATCCTTTTATTCTGAAAATACAAAAGTCTATAAATAAATAAATATCAAAGAATATATGAAGTTAAAAATAAATTAAATTATAATTTAGAATATGTATTTTCAAAAACAATTAGACACGTATAATTAATATGTTTCAGGGTATGGACATGTCTAAATCTAAATACTAACTAATAAATTAGCGAATTCAAGAAAAATATTTAAATCCGATTCAATAAATAATCAGATTAATATATTCGTATCCTTTTTATTGAATTCGGATTAGATTGGATTAGCATATTAGCGATTTTTATGTACACCCTTACTATTGCCATTGAGGGCCATGGGGGATGTCACTTGGGATGAAATGGCCTTACACCGGTTGCTCCCGTGTTTACTTTTCTTATGTACTTTTTAACTTCCATTTCTAAGCATTGGGATCGTTTGGACCTCTTTATTTTCTCAAAAAAAAAAAAAAAAAAAACCAAGAGAATGTCTATTGGCCACCTCAAATCACATTTTTCTAATTAAATAACGACAAAAGTGTATTGCTACTAAATTAGTGAGGTATATACTCTAAGATGTTAAAAAAAATCTAATTTTATTTAGTGTACTCTACTAAAAGCGTTGTAGTTATTTACAGAGATATGAAATTTTGAAAATGATTGATGATACATGATGATATAAGATTTTAATAAAAAGAGCGAATTAGAAAAATATTTATTATTGAATAAAAAATACTATTATATGTAGAAATTCGATAGTTATAGCAATAAGAAGAAAGCCCAATATTCAAATTAGTTCTAAAAAAGATAAGTGATCTTACAAAATTACTTTTTTATGATAACATATACAATTTTTAGAAAATTCTAAGAAATTTAAGGTTGTAGATTTAAAAGTGGATTCAAGGTTGAACAAACTAATAATCCAAAAGAATAGACTTAATAAGTGATGCTGGTAGAAAGTTTATGATGGTGATCCACCTAAGTTCAAGTTAAGACAGAGAGCATTGAGTTTTGATATTTTGAACTTGATCCCAAAGCTTGAGTCAGATTATGAATTCAAGTTTGAATTTAGATTGGTGTTTGGTTTAAATACTTACCATGTCTATGCTAGAAGCCATAGTTAGAATAAAATTTGGACTCAATAAAAATTTAAAAACACCTATTATATAGGTTATTAGAAGGTGAGATGGAGAAAAATGGAGAGAAAAAAATTGAGAGAAGTAAAAAAAAGGAAGAGAGTTTATATGTTGATTCTCATATGCATATTTTTTTTGGTGGTCTCTCTTTGATATTTTCTCCAAAGGTAGAGAAATAGTCAAAACTTACAAAAAATTTAGTTAGAAAAACATAGCAAAAGTGATTTTTTATTAATATTTATAAATTTGTTTAATAGTGAATATATTTCTCTTCCTGTACATAAGCTTGCGAAAAGAATGTAGGACTGTCTAAATAGAATCCCAGGCTAACTTGCTCCCCAAAGGAGCTGACTAGAGAAAGACCTTTAGCCGTCTCAAATGACACTTGTTTGTGCACCAGTGGTTGAATTTACCTTGAACCAATGTGTGCTTTGATTTGGTAATCTCAAATCAGTCAACTTCAGATGGAGTTTAAATCAATGGATTCAGAGGTTTGAAATTTAGGGTTTCTGATTTAGATTGCACATTTTTAACCAACCAATTCGTGAAGAGAGAGTGTTGGGTGGGGATCAGGATGCCATAACAGATACAAAATAATCGAATTATTTTTGAGAATATGTGAAGCAAATCCAATTGAGATAACATGATATCAGTCACTTGAGCATGATATCCATTTAGAACAAAAAACCTAAAAACAACATGTCAACCACTGCCATTACTCACACATCGCAAGCTCTTCTGCATTCTTCTTGCATCAACTCCTACTAAGACACAACACATACCAACTGCAACAACAACAGCATCATATACTTCTCATTATCAACCATCAAAGTGAAGTCTAATCACTATGTTTACACTAAACACAACGCTAATGACTCATGGATTTTCTTAATCTTCGTGTTTAAGGCGCCTCCGAGGAATCGGATTCGGTAACCCTAACCCTAACCCTAATCTTCACCTACTGCATATATGATAAGGTTTGTTGAGACAAAGGAAAGCCTACATATTAATCATGTCTTGGTGTCATTATCTTGCTTAATAGTGACATCATTAGTGGAATTCGCACTAATTCAAGGATCAATATAAAAATAATGATGTGTGTTTTTACTAACTTTGTGATTAGAGTAAGAGAAGACTCACTAATTATTGTTTGTGATTGTCTCTGTTGAGGTGTTGGTGAGGTTTTTTGAGCTTTTCGTTTGTCGGCTCAGGAAAAGGAGATGAAGCCAAATGGCAAAGTATGTATGACTCTGAGGAGGAAGACTTGTATGTATAACGTAGGGCAGTCTTACAAGCTAAGATGGGGATTTAAGGTTTGGTATTTCTTACTCAATAATTCTTTCAAGTTACTTCACCCATTTCATTGCTTATTTTCTGGAGTGGATGATATGTGTATGGACAATTCTGTCTGATCCAACTTATTACCAAAAAAAAAAAAAAAATTGTCTCATCGAACCCGATTCTTCCTCCAGATCGGATTATGTTTAGATTAGTTCGTTAAGTCAAGTGACAACATTAGACGGCATTTAAACTGCACTGTATTGTATACTTTTTGGGTTGTTCACAATTTTAGACCACTGGTTTTTTCCTTCTTTTATTGTTCATTGTGTAGTTAATTTTATATTCAACAAATGTATTTGAATCCAACTTATTTTAGAAAAAATTTGATGGATTTATTACTCAGAACTCAAGACTTGTACATGACTTTTGTCAATGTTACTCAAATTAACATATTTAGGAGTGTCAATTTAGTTTAAATCTCGTAAGTTAAGTTTAAAATTGAGCAAAGCTTGAATTAGGATCGGTTCATTCAATTTCAGATAGCTAAAGTCAATTTTTATTATTTTTATTTATATATAATAGTATAATATATACTAATATATTAAACATAATATATATTTATAATTTTGAAATATAATAATAGAGTGGGTATAAAATTTTATTGATAGAATTTTAACCTTAATTCTATTAGAATTTAAACCGTTCAATTTATTTAGAAATTAGAGTTTCATATTTAGAATTTAGAATTTATGATTTAATGTTTATGATTTAAGATTTAGGATTTTAGTCTTAATTCTATCAGATTTTAAATTATTAAATTTATCTAAAAATTAGTATATCCTAAACTCTAAATCCAAAACTCTAAATTCTAAACTCTCATAATGTGGGGTATACTAATATCTAGATAAATTTAATAATTTAAAATTTGATAGAATTAAAACTAAAATCCTGTCAATAAAATTTTATACCCACCCATAATAATATATACATTATAAAATAACAAAATTTTAAATATATATTATATATAATATATACATAGTATATATGTTTGAGCTCACCAATTGAATTGAGATGCTCGAGCATGAATTGAGCTCTGACTCATTTGGATTCACAAGTTATATCTAACTGAACTTAAGCCAAACTTGAGCTGGTTGTTTTGTAAATCTAACTAAATAAGTTGAACTCCAATCGATATGAGCTCGCTAAAATTCGGTTTATTACGCCTCCTAAATATATATAAAAATATACTCACTAGTATATGATATAAGATTTAATAAAAAAAATTATCTAGGAGCAAATTTGTTATACGATCTTAAAACATATAAAATTTTAAAATTAATGCATTGTTAAAAATTTTTTTTTTATTATAATATCAAGTATAATAAATTAATTTCACATTAAATAATTGGATAAATAAAATATAACATATATAGTGAAAATGCTCTTATTTAATAAACTTAAATTTTTATAATAATTTGATATGTGATCCATTATATTAATCTTTTTTACAACCAAAAGCTTATAAAAACCAGGCCTTGTAAAAAAGCATAAGCCTCAGCTTCATCTATTCATCATAGCAATGTGTTAGAGACCTACAAATTTCAATAGATTCAATAATGTAATTAGAATTACCATCATCATCTTGTAATAATATACCAAAATAAAGGATTTATTTTAAGTGCAAATGTGGTCATGGCCTCAAAGAAATCATCTAAAAAAAAATTTCAAAATAATTAATCAGGTCATATCCATAGAAAGCCCATCTCTTATAGTTACTGACTTGATTGTTAACCCCCACAAAACAAACAATCAGGAAATAACGATGTGATCAAAGTCATTAGATCGCTGGCTCACATCCCAAGGAACAAGAGAACAGATCCCGATGGCAAATCCAGCTGTTGCGGTTGCTTCCTAACTGAATATCATCCAACTCTAGATCCACAGTGGACATTATTTTCAGTTAATCTCAATCGCAATCATGAACTTAATCAAAAGAATTTTCAGGAAGTGCGTGAGTGGGCCAAAAGCAAAGCTTTGGGCCCTATCTGTCTCATATTCTGTATTGGGATTTGTTTTTGGGATTTTAGCATATAACACCTTGTAATCACTGTATTTACATTAGACACCTGCATTGTATTTTGGCCCCCCAAATTTCTCTCTCTCTCTATTTATTTATTTATTTTGGCTTCTCAGCTAGGAAACAAGGCAATTCCTTCTCGAGCACTCCCTTTCCCTCCTCACTTTGCGGTCAATTCGCTTGAGAGAATGGGTCTCCCCGCCCTCAAGCCTCCCCATAAATCCCCCCAAAACCCTCCCCTTTGCTCCCTGTGCTCTGTTCATCTGAGTGTGGGGAAGCAGGGGAAGTTGGGTGAGAGAAATGGAGAGCTTGGGTGACTCTAAGGAGCTGCCTTTTTGCTCCAGTGACCCTGTTTTGATTGAGTTCAATCGGTTGGAGAACAACCTCAGAGGTAATGGTTGTGTTTGTTTGCTGTTTCTCACTCTGTGCTACTGCTCTTTTGGTTTGGGTAAGATAAGATTCAGTGAGGCATTTTGTCGAACAGTTTGTGCTGCAGCTGTATGTTTCTGTTAAGGTTTGCAAATTTAACTTCTTTTTGAAGTTGCTTGTTGAGGTTCAGAAATTTAGAAGTTAATTCCTGCTAAATTTGTGTTTCTATGTTGTCTATGAGAAAGCTACACGTGACAACGTTGGTTCTAGCGAAAGGGTTGTAATTTTATCAAATAAGATATCTTTTTTAATACCCCAAAAAAGAGAGAAGGTTTTACAACAGTTTGTATTGATCAGTTGTATAAGCTTCCCGATTGTTGATGAAAACCTCATTCTTATATATTTTTTTTTTATGTTTTTCCCTGGAGTCATGATTAATAATGCAGTTTGATCAACATATATGCTCGTAATATGCTTGTTTAAGCTTTTACTTTCTCCTACAGAGAAGGAGAGGGAGTTAGGAGCTGCACAAAGTGAAATCAAAGCCTTGAAGGCAACAGAAGTACTAAAAGATAAAGCTATGGGGGAGGTAATGTACTCATCCAACAATATTTTCTAGTGATGGTGCTTCTGAACATCGCAAGTTATATATTAATTTATTGTTTAATGATTTTTCTTAATTTTTTCTAATTGTTTTTCAGCTAAGCAATGAAGTGAGCAAACTGGAGGAAAAGCTTAGAATCGCTGAAAAGCATATTGAATCCAAGGTCCATAACTGTTTGTCTTAATTGTGCATTTGTTTAGTGTGGCTTCTTGCTTAAAATTAATAAATGATGTATTACAGAGTCTTGAGATAAAAAGGATTAACACTGAAAAGAAAGAGGCATTGGCTGCACAATTTGCTGCTGAAGCTACATTAAGAAGGCTCCATGCTTCTCAAAAGGATGAGGAACCTATCCCAATAGAAGCTGTTATTGCACCACTTGAATCTGATATTAAAATGTACAAGAATGAGGTATACTGGTATTCAGTCTTTCCCTGTGGGTAAATACTTCACTGTTACCTCACAGATCCTAATTTTTTCACCGCAGATAGCAAAATTACAGGAAGATAAAAAAGCTTTGGAACGGCTGACAAAGTCTAAAGAAGATGCACTAATCGAAGCAGAGAGAATTTTGTGCAGTGCTCTTGAAAGAACATTGATAGTAGAAACAGTGCAGAATCAGAATATTGAGCTGAAGAGGAAAATAGAGATATTTCAGGCATGACTTCATGTATCCCTCAACTATTGACATGCTTCAGCAGCCGAAGCACTCGCTTGTTAAAATTCCTTGCTATGATGCAGGATGAAAACAAACTACTGGAGAAGACAAATCGGCAAAAGGTTGTGGAGATTGAAAAACTAACTCAAACCATCTGTGAGCTTGAGGAATCCATCCTAGTGGGTGGTGCCACTGCAAATGCTGTACGGGATTATCAGCGCCAAGTTTCTGAATTGCGTGTAAGTTTTAAAATATTGTATTTCATTTCATTCTGGGTGCTATTGGTAATGTGTTTGTTTTTTAACTGGGGAGAAACTCTTTCTAGGAAGAGAAAAGGATGCTTGGGAGGGAGCTAGCAAGGGTTAAAGTTTCAGCAAATCGGGTGGCAGCAGTGTTAGCTAATGAATGGAAGGATGAAAGTAAGAGAGTCATGCCTATCAAGCAGTGGCTGGATGAAAGGAGATTCTTGCAGGTATTGGTTTAGTTGATAAGGGAAGTTTAAGCTTTTACCACATGGGCAGTTGACTGTAGCAAATGTGATATATATATATATATATATATATATATATATATATTTTCTATCTTTTATGTAATTAAAATCAGTTCTCTCTTTGAAACTAATGGTCCCAAAGCTACTAAATGATTATCACAGTCTCTAAATAAAAACACAGATTTTGTACGAGGAGATTGGCTTAGTTTTTATGCAATGGAATGTGTGTTGGACTTCTGATTTGACTAAAATTGAATGGTGTTCCGTAGGGGGAGATACAACAGTTGCGCAATAAACTAGCCATATCAGAAAGAACTGCCAAGACAGAAGCCCAGCTCAAAGTATGATATTTTAGAATTCATCTTCTTCACTAATTCCTCATTGGAAGTTATATCCCTATGATTTTATGGCTCTACTCTCATTTAAATTTTTGTCTGCTTCAGGATAAACTGAAATTGAGGCTGAAAATTTTGGAAGAAGGTTTGAAGCAATCTCCCAACTCCAAAACCAAACAGCAAGGAAATACTGAGCCTGGATTCTTGTCAAACCAATTGGGACCAAAAACTGGGTCAACATCTCAGGCAATGGCCTCCCTGACAGCCAATAATGTCCCAGTACCACAGCGTCAGTCATCATCTAAAGCTGCTGCCTCGACAAAGAGCATCACCAATAGCTTAAACATTAATTTTGTTGCTGGAGATAATCTGGTCAAGAAGATCTTGTGGGTTCCAAAAAGTAAATTCTCCGTTGATGCAGGGAAGGAGAATAAAGCAGGAAATTTAGATTCTAATGGCTACGTTGTTGAACATAGTACGAAGGACATATTAGATTTAGAAGAAGTTAAAGTCAATGGATGCAATGAGGTAGATTCAAGTAAGAAGGATGGTTTGCAAGTTGGAACGGAAGACATGGTTTCTGGTTTTCTGTATGACAGATTACAGAAGGAAGTCATCAATTTGCGAAAAGTTCACAAGGAGAAAGATGGATTGTTGAATTCAAAAGACAATGAAATTAAGGTGAATATCTACATATCTACTAGATTATCATAAAATAAAGGTACACCTTCCTTTCTTGTTTATTCATCACATTATCTTGCATTTTTATGCAGATGCTTGCAAAGAAAATTGAGGCACTAACAAAGGCAATGGAAATAGAGGCAAAGAAGATTCAAAAAGAAGCTGCAGCTAGAGAGAAGGAGGCAGGATCAATTAATACAAAACAGAAAGGCCAACAATACAAATGTCAATAAGAGGTATGGGAACATTTTGCTTCATTCATTGTTACAAATGATCTTTATCTGTCACTGAGTTCTAAATATCTAGTTCCTTTAGAAGCCTATCTTCCTACCTTTCCTAATCCAATCAATGGCCCTTTTTTTTTTGAACTAGCACTGATTTGCATGCACCCGTTTCTCCTCTTTTATCTTGAGTAACACCTTTGTTCTTTTCTTCTATGTTGTGTTTGCAGAACCATGAAGCATTCTGAATCACTCACGAGATTAGTAAGCCGAAATAATCTTGGCCTATGCCCATCAGTGAAATCAGTCAAGCTCTCGTATACTGGATTGAAACATTAGTTATTGCAAATGCATAATTGATAACCTTGGAGTGTTGTAAAAAGAGTGTAACTCTATAATTTCTATGAGTTAACGTGGTGATGTTTCTTGTAAATGTCAATGTTTGTCAAAAAATAAATTGATACTGATTGTTGAATTGATGATTATGGTAAGACTTAATAAAATTTGTGCTGCCTTTCATTTTATTGTTATTTCCTGTATAAAGTAAGCATCTGACCAGCAGAAAACAGAAAACAATAGGCGATTGGCCAAGTACATTTCATCTAAAAATTGCATGTAATTTTTTATGTTCTTCTATGAAACTTCAATGACTAAATCTTATTGATTTCAGGTTACCTTCTTCTATCTGAGATGTCAAGTTGGTAAATTATTCTGGGCCAAATAAACCTATTCTCTACCGATTAAAAACTGCATTGAACTCCTTCAAAAATTTGACAAAAACATCCTTACAGCTTTACTATATTTTTTTTAGAAAATAGTGGGCAGATCACCAGCATTCCCCAGTCCCGCAAAGCCGACATGGCTTCGGGATATCCCCAATTAAAGCACAATAAGAGGCGGAAGACCGCCTTCCACAACAACGCAACGCTTGGCACACTAACACAGCAACACCAGCAACTACCTCGCGAAAAAAGGAAGAAGATATACATCAAGGAAGCTCACACATGATTCAGAAAATCCATATGAAAACCTGTTTATAAAACATACTAATTCGGGGGTTTATTTGCAAATTTGCCATTAAAATCCCAAATTCTCCTTCGAGCAGAAAATAAAAAAAATAACATTTTACAAAAAAGATATTAAAGGTTTAAAACTTAAAAATTAAAATTACAAGTTTAATATTTATACATTTACAAATAGACTCCTTGAATATTTTTATTTATAAATAAATCTAAACTTTATCATTTTTAAAATAAAATTTTATAGAAAAGATATTGAAGGTTTTAAAACTTAGAATTTCAAATTACAAGTTTAATATTATATATTTACAAATATATTCTTTGAATATTTTTATTTATAAATAAGTTGAAACTTTATCATTTTTAAAATGAAATTTTATAAAAAAGATATTGAAGGTTTTAAAACTTAAAATTTTAAATTACAACTTTAATATTTGTACATTTGCAAATAGATCCTTTGAATATTTTTTATTTATAAATAAATTTAAATTATAAATAATAATATTAAAGGGGTCTATTTGTAAATATACAAATATTAAACTTATAATCTAAAATTTTAAAATTTAAGACCTTCGATATCTTTTTCATAAAATTTTATTCGAAAAATTATAAAATTTGGACTTATTTATAAATGAAAATATTGAAGGGGTCTATTTGGAAATGTACAAATATTAAACTTGTAATTAAAAAATTTTAGTTTAAAAACTTTAATGTATTTTTTGTAAAATTTTGTTTTAAAAATAAAAGTTAGACTTATTTAAAAATAAAAATATTCAAAGGGTTTATTTGTAAATGTACAAATATTAAATTTGTAATTTAAAATTTTAAGTTTTAAAACCTTCAACAATTTTTTTGTAAAATTTTATTTTTTAAAAAATAAAGTTTAGACTTATTTATAAATAAAAATATTCAAGGGATCTATTTATAAATATATAAATATTAAACTTATAATTTTAAATTTTAAGTTTAAAAATCTTCAATGTCTTTTTTATAAAATTTATTTGAAAAATGATGAAATTTAGACTTATTTATAAATAAAAATATGTAAGGAGTCTATTTGTAAACATATAAATATGTAAATTATTATTTAAACTTTAATTGAGGTTTTATTTGTAAATATTTAAGAAAAAGAGTAGAGGGTAAGAAATTAAGAATTTTAAAGGGTTTAGTTGTAAAATTATAAAGGATAAAAATAAATTTTTGTAAAATTTTTTTAATTAGATAATAATCAGGAGTCGTAAATAATCAATTTTTTAAAAAAAGGGAATGTAGATAAATACTAAAATCGCAAAAAAATTTTGATAAATAATATAAATATTAGGAATTGTAGATAAATACATCTAAATTAAAATAACTAATTTGTCTTTTTTACATGTATGCCAAAAAATAAATTTGTATAAATATCTCTCAAACCTTCAAATCAAAAGGTAAAACAATTATGTCATTAGTTTGTTCCAAATTTAACCAATTGCTTTCGGCTAATTCAGACGCACATCAGCGAACGCTAACAACAGGCTTCAAGTGAAAAGTTTGAATTTTGAGAAATATAAAGAAAATTGAAATATTTTTAGAATTACACGTGCAATTTTGGATGTTTCAACAAATAATATTATTGGCGTCATTGGGAGATCCTATGTGCCCAAATATAGTTTGAAAGGGGTGCGTTTGCAAAAGCATCAGTGCGCTAGTACAATGGCGGCAAACACTTCGGTTTACGTGGCGCCTTCTGATTCGCCATTAGTTTTCTCGCTCTAAAGAAATAAACATAGCACGTAATCACATCTCAGCCGTCCACTTCACCTTCGTTCCTTAATTCATCAGGAGAGCACGAGAGCAAGAGCGGCAATGGCTACCGCGAGAGCCACCGCCGCAGCTCTCTCCGTCTCCGTCTTCTCCTTCTTCCTCCTCTATACCCACTACTCCAAGATCAAGAAGAGGAGATATTTGAGACAAACTCTTAGGAGCAAGCAGAAGGGCCTCGTCGCCGCCATCGGTAACACTCCTCTCATCCGCATCAACAGCCTCTCCGACGCCACCGGCTGCGAGGTAATCTTATCTTATAAGCTCAGAAGTTGCAATTTTTGCTCCAATGTCGAGATATATCTAGAAATATCCACGCATTGTAAAGAATTTGCGTGTTCTGTTGGTTTATTTGTTTTTGGGGATTGGAATTTGGCAATTTTTTATTTTCTCTAATTGATAATCAAAATCTATTGTAATTTTTTGCTAAATAATGGAGGTTGACTATTGCGGTTTTTCAGATGATTTGGAAAGCCGAGTTTTTTTTCAATCCTGTTGGGGTTTTAGCTTTTGGGGATTGGAATTTGGCAAATTTGCTGATTTTTTTTTGTTAAACAGTTCCGAGTGTTCAACTGTTGATTGTTTGGTTTTTCAGATTTTTGGGAAAGCTGAGTTTCTGAATCCTGGCGGGAGTGTAAAGGACCGAGTGGCAGTTAAGATCATTGAAGAGGTAATGTAACTATTTCAGTATTTTCAGCTATTTATACCTATTTGTATATTCGGTACCCACTGCTTCAAGCAAACAGAAAAAATAAATTGTATTTGGTTAAGTGTGTTACAATATAAAAGAAGTGATAGCATATATACGACTGAGAGGAAAATAGCTTTTATTTCTAATGATGATGGAATGAAAAATTCATGCAATAAAACATGAAAATGGCTCATTTCAGTAAGCAAAATGCTACTACTAGACTCTTATTTTTATGCCATAAAGACTAGGGCCACTACTAACTGAAATATAAGGAGTAGGGACACTGACTGCCATTGTATGGCTTATTCAATGCTTGAGAATCATGATTAACACCAACATCCTCTCTTAATCCTGATTTTGTAATATAGTCATTCCCAGCATATGCTTCAGCTTGACAAAGACATCATACTTCACCCATTTAGTGAGATGTTGACCACTTGATCTTTGAACTTACAATACACTAAGTTCCTCTTTTGTGAACTTGATCTCTCAAAAAATGAAAATACGTGTAGATATGCTTGCGTTTTCCATGAGTGACTAGGTTCTTGGCCAAGTTGATTGCAAAAATATTTTCAACGAAAATCTTGATAGGCCCTTCAATTGGAGCATAAATTTGACTCATCAAGTTACTCAACCAAATTGCTTAACATGCACTTGAAGCCGCAGGTACATATTCTGCTTCACATGTTGAGAGTGCAACAATAAATTGCTTTTTTGATGACCATGAATAAGCAGTAGTTCCAAAGTTAAGCCAATACCCTAGGTGCTTCTACGATCATCTAGATCTCCACCTCAAACACTATTAAAATAGCCTACAAGCGAAGAATAAAGTAAACCATGATCATAAGTGTGCATTACATGATTCCCTTGACAACTTGCATATGAGATTGGTGAGAAGATTCTAAAAATTTGCTAATCAATTCAACTCTATAGGTGATGTTAAGCCTTGTGTGTGTGAGATATCTCAAACTTCCAATAATTTGTTTGAAGTAGATATGATCAACATGTGTTTCATCACCTTCGTTGGACAGTTTTGTTCTAACTTTCACAGGAGTTCTCATAGGATTGTAATCATGCATATGAAACTTCTTTAAAAGTTTAGTAGTATACCTCTTTTGACATATTAAAGCCCATCTTCTCTTTGAACTACTTCTATGTCAAGAAAATATGACATTAGGCTAAGATTTGTCATTTTAAACTCATGCATCATAGAATTTTTAAAATCTTTTATCATCTTGGGATTATTCTCTATAAAGATCAAGTCATCAACAAAGAGACATAGTAATAATATATCGTCAAAATCATTGACCTTCAAATATAGAGCATGCCAGGAGTGGCATTTTTGAAATCCAATCTTAAGAAATAAAGAGTCAATGCGCTTGTTCCAAGCTCTTGACACTCGTTTTAGGCCGTATAATGTTTTCTTTAATTTATACACATTATCTTTTTTCCCCTTTTTCATAAAACCTAGCGGTTGTTTGGCAAAATTTCTTCAAGTGGGCCATTAAGAAAGGCCGTCGTCATATCCATTTGATGGATTTTCCAACGGTTCTGTACAGCCAAAGTAATTATGAGTCTAATACTTTCAATTCGAACAACTAGAGAGGTATTCTTGATAGTCATAGGTTGTTGCTCAAATCCCTTCACCGCCAATCTTGTTTTATGTCTCTCCACCTTACCATTTGAGTTCATCTTTCCCTTCAAAATCCACTTCACATCAATTGTCTTGTGACCTTAAGGGATGTCAGTAAGCTCCCATGTGTTATTTCCTTCGATTGTCTTTATTTCTTCATTCATGTTATTTATCCATTTGGAATCTTGAATTATCTCCTCAAATATCACAAGTTCATAATTTGCAGACAGAGCTAAGTGTACGAAATCTCTATTACTATTGATAGTATTGTCAGGAATTACTTTAATATAACAAATTATTGGTGATATCTCATTGGCCTTCCAATTTCTAAGGGAGCTTGTGACATAGGATTTTCTTAAATAGCAATTGGTAAAACTTCTTCATTTATGATGGGAACTATAGTTTGAGAACCTTATTCTTCAAGAATAAACATAGGGGATGTCTTCAAGAGTCATCCACATTTCATCTTCAACAAAGATCGCATGTCTATTTATAATCATCTTTTTTGCCATAGGATTGAACTACTTGCATCCAAAGAGCATGTAGTCAATAAAGATAGTCTTCTCTCCTTGATCATCTAGTTTTGTCCGTATTTCTGCTGAAACATAGGCATAGACAATGAAACCAAACACCTTGAGATGCTTTACACTGGGCTTAAATCCGTTCCATGTTTCTGCAGGGGTGATATTTTTGATACTCTTTATTGGAGATTTGTTCAAGTAAATAGAACATAAGACAATTTCACTCTAAATAAATTGGACATCTGTTTGGCTTTTAGCATGCTCCTCATCATATATATTATGGATCTATTCTTCTGTTCGACAACTCCATTGTGTTTTGGAGTGTAGAAAAATGTGACTTCATGGTTTATTTCTTGTTCTTTACAATACTCATTGAACTTGTTAGAAATATACTCACTGTCACCATTAGTTTATAGAGTTTAATAGGATAACCACTTTGGTTTTCAACATGAACCTTGAATTGCTTAAAATAATAAAAAATTTCAAACTTCCTTTATAGAAAATAGACTCAGATTTTTCTAAAAAGATCATTAATAAAAGTAAAAAAGTACCTATTATTATCATTTGATGTGATATTCATTGGGCCACATACATTGGAATGGATGAGCTCGAGTGGTTGTAAATGCACGTTCATTATTTCTTTCTACAAAAGACAATCTGCTTTGTTTTCCAAGAATGCAATGTTCAGGATGATGTATACTAGGAAGCCCTTTCACTATATTTCTTTGAGAGAGCAACTTCAAACTGTAAAAGATTGAATGACCAAAAACGAAGATGCTACAATTAAGATTCATCCTTTATAATAGCATTGAGACAAATATAAATATCATTGGCAATGTCAACTCAAAACATATGCTGTTTTGTCAAAGAGGCATTAAGAATGAGTATATCACTTTTATCAAAAATGGAGAGTTGATTATCATGTAAGTGCATATCATACCCTTTTTTAGCAATCGATCCACACTAAGTAGATTGTTCATGTATTGCATATAGAACATGCCCGAAATATATTTGTGATCTCCATTCTTCGACTTGATGAGAATTTACCCTTTTTCTATCACCGGTATGATGCTATCATTAGTAAACTTGACTTTTGAGCGGATTGATTCATCAATATCAACAAAGAGCTCCTTCTTGCCACACATGTGAATGGTAACCCAATGTCAAGAACCATGTGTTATTCTCTTTATATTTGCATTCACTAGCATAATAACCATGTTTGTGACATAAAATAAGACTCAATATTAGATTTATCATGCCTTCCTTTACCACGTCCACGACCTTGACCTCTGTAATATGGCTTGTATATGATCTCTCTTGGTCACTGTTTTGATTGTCTCCACCTCCTTGAGTGTTGTTATGACCATTATGACCTCTATTGTTGTTGTTGTGACCACCATGTCCTCGTTCTCTACCACGAGAATCACCATAATTTTGATTTGTTTCGGCATGTTGTTGGCCTTTTAAAGAGACTTGGCTTTAGAATGTTTTTTTATTGACTTCTTGATGTGCTTTTCATTCATGCATTGTTGATGGGCTTGCAATGTGCTAGATAACTCGTCAACAGTCATCTTGGACAAGTCATGAGCTTCTTCTATCACACTATGATATATTCAAATCGGGGTGTGAGCATCTGCAAGATCTTCTCCACTTTGGACTTATCTTTATACTCCTCTTTGTAGGTTTTCATTTGATTTTGGCAAAGCAAGAACTCTATTGTGTTATATAGAAACAACTAGGACTTAGTGTATGGAAAGCCTCTAATGCCATCAAGGTCTTGTTATGGATTATGGATGATGACTCAAGCCAGCAACTGACTTCATTTATTGCCATTGTCTTCAAAATAAATTGAAGTAATAATAGGTTGAAAATTTTCTCTTGAGGGCCAATTGAAGGAGTATGAATTTACAATCCATGATATTGTTTGAAAGTAAGAAAGAATATGTTTCTCTAGTCAAAATACAAATTCTCATTTGCCATTTGAGCCTATGCAGGTTATATATTCCTAGTTGCCACTCGTTTATATTTGATGAAAATATAGTTGCCTAGGATCCTGCTTAGCCTTTTGGTTTCAAAACCAAACTTAAATATAATTACTTGAAGGCCTTGGATGCTGGAGCTCTTGTTCAAGGTGGTGTAGTGACTGAAGGAAGTGCTGGAAGCACAGCAATTAGTCTTGCTACTGTGGCCCCTGCTTATGGATGTAAATGTCATGTTATCATCCCTGATGATGCTGCAATTGAGAAGGTACACTTATATTGATCTCCTTACAATTATGCTTAATATTTCTTGTTTTCCCATTCATAAAAAGCTTTTCCAATGCTTTCTATTTGGTCGTTTTTTTCTTATCCTATGGGATATCTCTGCTAACAGTCCACCTATGGATGTTTTTTTTATCTTATTTTAACATCTTTGCAACACATTCAGTTGAGACACCCTGCCAAATCTATGCTAGGAACCAAAGTTTGTATGATAAAACACATTGTTATGTATTTCCAAGAATTGAGAATATTTCCCCATTTGATGCTTTGAGAATTATCTTGTAAGTAATCTTATAAAACCCCTCTTGCACGGTATGCAATATATTTTGCATAGATTAAGACAATCCCTGGGAGATTGATATTCGGTTACTTTACAAGCAGGGATTTTCTGAGTAATTTTCTGCTTTTCTGGAATCTTTTGCAGTCTCAAATCCTTGAGGCCCTTGGTGCTACTGTGGAGAGAGTGAGGCCAGTGGCTATCACACACAAAGATCACTATGTCAATATTGCCAAGAGAAGGGCTTTGGAAGCTAATAAAATGGCATCAAGTCAAAACCAAGCTAATAAAGTGGAAGCCAACGGATATTTACATGTCAATGGCCATGCACAACAACAAGAATGCCCAGCCAGCTTCATGTCTCATTGTAAAGGTGGTTTCTTTGCCGATCAGTTTGAAAACCTGGCCAACTTTAGAGCTCACTATGAAGGCACTGGTCCTGAGATATGGGAACAAACTGGGGGAAAATTGCATGCATTCATTGCTGCCGCAGGTACTGGTGGCACTGTTGCTGGAATTTCAAACTTTCTTAAGGTTGTCCTTTTCTCCTCATGCATTTTCCTTTTTACTTGTTTTTATGTATTCTTCTTGAACCACAAGTACCGTGTATTCTGTTCTCTTGCAGGAGAAAGATCCAAGCATCAAATGTTTCCTTATTGATCCTCCTGGATCTGGCCTTTTCAACAAGGTTACTAGGGGTGTCATGTACACAAAGGAGGAAGCTGAGGGTCGAAGGCTGAAGAACCCTTTTGACACCATCACTGAAGGAATTGGCATCAACAGACTAACCAAGAACTTTATGATGGCAGAGTTGGATGGAGCTTATAAAGGCACAGATAAGGAGGCTGTTGAAATGTCCAGGTAAAAAATATCAGCCTTTAATTCCAGTATTTTTTTTAAAAATAGATGTCAGCAGAATGAGTTCTAGGAAACAGTTTACCAAAGTACATTTTGATAATCAGATGATACAACAGTATCTTGTGGTAAGAAAGCTGAATGTTTGGCTATTTATTTTGCCATCTTATGTGAAAGAAATCTTATTGACGTTAAATTGAAAAACATATGCATAAACTCAAGATTTGTTGGAATTTTCTTTGTTGGTTATCATTTGTATTCATTTCACTTGTTTATGCCTTTTGTGTATCTACATTAATGAACTGTATTTGCAAATTAACTGTATAACCGTTGTCATGTGTCTCATATGTGAATCATTAAGCTATGAACCAAACTACAGTGGATTCTCTCTAACATGTTTTGAGATGTTTCCTGCATCATTATTTGATTGGTGCTAATATATGTTGTGACCTTGACTGAACTATTACATGATTAGGTATGGTGACTTGACCAAGCTGACAAATCTGCTTTTTTTAATGTGTTTTTTGAGGTTAAAATATTTTGACGAAAGTATGGTGGATTTTTTAAGGCATGAACTACATTACTATGACCACTGTGATGCTTCCATTTTGCTTCGTAATAGTCCAATTCATTGTCTGACTCATCAACAAACTTCTCAGATACCTCTTGAGAACTGATGGGCTGTTCCTGGGGAGCTCTTCAGCTATGAACTGTGTTGGAGCTGTGCATCTGGCTAGGTCTCTAGGGCCAGGTCATACAATTGTAACTATTCTTTGCGACAGTGGGATGAGGCACCTCAGCAAGTTCTACAACACACAATATCTGTCTGAGCTTGGCCTGACACCAACAGCCACTGGCCTTGAGTTTCTGGGCCACTCACGAGCAAGTCTGAAAAATTCCATCACACGTAGAGTTAACTGCTTTTAGGAAAATGTTGTACATGAAAGAGTTTGCTGGAGTTTGCCTGCTCTAGTAGCTCTGCAAAGAATACGCCCAGATTTCCTGTGATGACTGGAAGACCTCCTTCAGAAGGGAAAGAGAGTATTATGCTGTGAAACACTATTAACAGGCTTTGATCAGTCATTTTGGATGGTCTCTCCTTGCGAAAAGTTTTTTCCACAATTAAGTTATTCTTCCGCATTACTTTTTCATGGTAATGTTCACCATAATTTATTGTTTGTAGTCCTGCTCATCAATTCTGTACAGAAGATACTGTAAGCTAATACATTATTCATTTATTCTATTAGGAACAGCATGCCACTGCTTGCAAATCTTGAATTAGCCCTACAATGGGCGATGAATGTTCAGTTTTTAGCAATTTGGGCTGCTGTGAGATGAATTGTTATTGTTTGGGATGCTATTTCCCAAGGTTTTAAGTTTTCATCATGTTTCAATTGGAAAATTGGTTGTGAATATTAACTTATTATTTAATTTTATGTATTATCTTTATATCACAGATCATACTTAGATAAGATGATTAAAAACTTGATCTTGGGTCATGGTGACTCGGGTGCAAATCTCTATCTTTTATCATTTTTTTTTCATATTTTAAGTACTTTTTTACCTAAAAGATTTTTTAATTTAAAAATTAAAAAAATATTTATGTATATCATTTATATATTTTTTTATTCTTTTAAAAAGTATTTTTAATTCTAAAGTTAAAATTTAGTAAAAAAAATATTTTGATTGAAATTGAAAAGAATTGGTTTTGACTGTAATGACCAAAACAAGCAAAACATATTGATTTTAGAAATCACCAAACCAATTCTAAAACTAAATTTTAAAACCTTAATATTTCTCATATAATATAGTATTTTTTTTCTAATTTAAATGTAAATTTGCGGTCTTCAATAACTTGTTTGCATTAAAAAGACTTGTGTAATTGACTTGTTGCAACTCTGCTCTGTAACTCCATCATGAAGAAATAGTTTTTGCAAAGAAATTTTTTTTGCAAATAAGAAAATCATGGGTATTTTCTTCAATTTCAACAAATATTTGGTGTTTACACAAAAATTTCATAATGATTAGAATGTAATAATCTAAAATTCCAGGGGTTTCCGTGAAAAAACAGTTCAAAACCAATAAACTAATCCAATCGCTGCAGCAACGGACACCCATCCGACGGTGGAGCCCACGGCATCTGAGGCCGGCAATTCGATGCAAAGAACCATCCTATTCTCGATCTACAACCGTCCGATCCGGATCTGGATGGCACGTTGACCATGTCAAACGAATCTTAACCGTCCACTCCACCACTTCCGTCCTTATAACTTGCATCCCGGGCGCCCTTTTATCTACCCCTCCGGTCTCCTCCTCTCCCTCTCGTCTCCGGATCCGATCTCCCGAGCCGAAGAGGTACGAAATTCACGAAACCATAGCCCTAGATCTATGTGTTTGTTGTTTTTATTGGTTTTTTCTGGCATTTTTTCTGCATTTTCTGCTAACTTCTGCTTGGATTCCTGATAGAATGTTGGTTTTTTGAGGTGTAGTGTGTGGATCATGGTATGGATGCTGCATTCCTCGCGTCTGGTGCCAGTTTGGTGGGATTCGTTGTTTTTGCTTTGATTTGTGTTGAGATATAATGTTTTGTGGATTTTTGCTTGAATTTGATGGATTTTTGAGCGCGATTTCTTCTAATTGGTTCCTTTTTTTGGATTATAGTTCGTTTGGTTGCGGATGAAAAGATCTATTCTGTCGTTGCTTGTTGATATGTTTATGTTGTCTGCGAATTAATGGATGAAGGATTTGATGGGAAGAATTTGGTTGTGAATGATTCTTTGTATCAGATGTTAGTAGTGTAAAATGTAGATACACTCAGTTTGCAGATCTAGACTTTTAGGGCAAGCAAAAAGATAATGGGAGGTCTAGAGAATATTACGGGATTGGATGCATGCATGGGAATTTATTGCGGGATAAAACTTGGAATATTGGACACATTATCTCTATTTTTTTAAGGGTGATGAGAACCAAATTTGAAAATGACATGGTTTACATATTTAATTGAAATATGGTGATTAAATGAGATTGCCTGATCCTGGATTTTAGGACTAGATTTTGTTAGTCTCTGCAGTACGTGTTTTTCATTTGTTTTTTTGAGAGTTTGGAAAGCCGGTTACCTTTAAACTAGGGATTGTTGTTGAATAAACAATTGTAGAAGTGCTAAATAAAATTATAAAAATTTGGAGAGGGTATTGTGTTGAGAAATAGTTCCATTGGTGTATTCAGTAGTGAGATCAGCAGGGTCAATTTACATTTCTTGAAATGTATATTAATTCCTATGGATGCTAGTTTGATCTATCATTGTAAATCAAGTGTGATCTGCTTTGATTTATAACTTACAGAAAGTTGCAATATTTCATCTAGATATTCCTTATTTAATGTTTTTAAACTAAAATTTATAAATCCTGAATTTCAGATTATTGTTGTTGAACTTATACTTAGTGGCATTGGAAACCTTCTTGAAAACCTACATAGAACATAGACACCTACCATGAAATCTACCTAATCATCCAAGGATACTACTATATTCTACAGTTGTAGTTTTGCGAAAAGTATTTTTCATTCAATTTACTTACAAGACCTATGGCTATTTCAAATCACAAAAAAAACCAGTTTTTGTTGCTTCAAGGGTGCTTTATACAAGCGAATTGTGACAAAGCTTTATAGTTTCAATATGCATGGATTTTATATATGGTGATAGCTTGAGCTATTGCTGTGAGCAATAACTAATCCAAAGTAGTCTCTCATGGTCCATGGATAAGTAATTAAGAATAACCAGCATTGGAACTTTAACTGCAATATTGTGCTAAAATTGATTTGCTTGTCTCCTTTATTCTGCACAAACACTTGCAAGTGCTCTTGTATGTTAATAAAATTGCACTTCTAAGATTGTCACAAAGCTTTATAAGTTCAAGGTGCACAGATTTTATCTTTGGCGACAGCTTAAGCTGTTGCTGTGAGAAATAACTAATCCAAACTAGTCTCTCATGGTCCATGGATAAGTAATTAAGAATAACCAGCAGTGGCTTTTTAACTGCAATATTGTGCTAAAATTGATTTGCTTGTCTCCTTTATTCTGCACAAACACTTGCAGGGTGCCCCTGTGCATTTATAAACTTGCACTGCTAAGATCCTTTTTTGCGAAACCTAGGTAATGGGTCGTGGAGTCAGCAGCGGAGGAGGGCAGAGCTCCCTTGGCTACCTTTTCGGGAGCAGCGAGGCTCCCAAACCAGCTGCTGAGAATGCTTCTCCTGCCCCCCCAAAGCCTGTTTCAACTGTACCAGCTGACAACATCAAGCAGATTCCAGCTGGCATCCAGGGGAAAACTGCTAACAATTACTTCCGAGCAGATGGTCAAAACAGTGGCAATTTCATCACTGTATGAGCTTGCCCTTACCTACCCTTAGCTTGCTACTAATATGTCAGTCAAATGTAGCGACAGTGAAACAAATTATCTTTGTGCAGGACCGTCCTTCAACCAAGGTGCATGCTGCGCCTGGCGGTGGCTCTTCTCTCGGCTACTTGTTTGGTGGCGGCAGCAACTAATGGGTTCTTGTTGTACTGTAACATTGGAAGAAAGCTGTTTGATGTTTGAAAATTGTAGCCAAGAAAGTATTCCATAGAGCTGGTAGGAATTCTGTTTGACCAACGGGCGTATCTTATCTCTTGAAATTCTGGTGTCATGATTCCCTTCATCATATTTGTTTGAATGTGTAAAATATTATATGGCGTATCTTAACTTGCTTCTTTTCTTTTTATCCCTTTTGTGGATGACAGTTGTTCTGAGCAGGATGCATGAGTAATAAGAGTTTATGTGAAACAAACAATGTTCAAACTCTTTTCACAACCACTCTTATTTTGGCTTAAAAACGGCTGTTTCAATATTCTAACATGATTAATTTTGAAGATGGTCTACAAGTGAAGTACCGTGAAGCAGTTTTGATGCCTTAACAAGTTTTAATTTTGGAACAAAGTTGTTGAGAGCTTCTGTTTTCTTAGAAGAAAAAAATTGTAAAAGCCATGCAGGATTTGAATAATTCCCCCTAATGAAACAGTTCACAAAATTTTGAATTTCTCGTTTATTTTCATATTTAACTCTAGATATCCCATTCAGTGAAATGAAAATAGAATACAATGTTCAACATAGGAAATGATCAGTTGTTATTGATTTAAGTTTACATCACATATATCAAGGAAATTATTATACATCTCCCTGAAGAATCAAATCCAAAAGTAATACCATTCATCTTCTTCTATCGCAACGAAAGACAAACTTGTTGCAGATCTTCAATCCTGTAGGACAAATCAATGATGGTGGGCACTCAAGAATCAGTAAAAGGTCAGCAATTTCCTCCAAATTGAATCGTTTGCTCATGTGCAACCAACCAATATGTCAAAAAATTGCAGCAGAGAATATTCTTTATAAGTTGTCCATAAATGGCTTTGTTACCAAAAGGATCCTCAAAGACACTCATTTTGGCTTTTCAGAAACAAGAACCTGTTTCTCGCTCTGGCCGCCTTCCTCAGGAGGCTGCATTTCCAGCAAATTCTGCTGCTCCTCATCGGTAACCTGAGTCTTGGTCTCAACTGCTGGCTTAGGTTTTGTGGTAGACTGCTGGTAAAGAATACCACCAGACATGCATATCAATAGCCCAACTGTTCCTATGAATGTCGAATGCTTATCCCATATGACCAAGTTAATTACCACTGTCAGAAGCTTATTCACTATACCAAGCACAGTGAACCCTGTGGCTGAGATCGCTCTTCTGCAAGAGAACCCGAAGAAGGAAATGGACAAACCAAACAAGCAAGAGAGTACCACTGGCAGAACCACACCAAATGAGTACCAGTCGGATTCATCAGAGATCTCGTGCTTGATCTTCTTCAACTCCCCCATTATTAGCAGCTCCAGAGGGAACAACATTAGTGCCTCGAGATTGTTGTACAGCACCAGGCCCCATGTGTTGAGCCCTATGGTCATAACCACATGCTTTATGTAGACAAAGTCTATGGACATGCTCACAAGATAAGCTGCAGCCCAGCTGTACGCCGTCACCGTGAACTGGTAATCTGTGATCACATATAGCACACTTCCGCCAAAGATGGTGGTGAGGGAGAGCCATGTCTTGAGAGAAGGCCATGGCTGCTTTAGATATAATGTTTCTCCAATAGCAACAAAAATAGGAACAGCAGATCTGAAAACAATAAAAGTGTCCACATTGGCATGGAGGAGTAGCTCACTATTGGTGAAGAGGGAGAGGTAGAACATTATTGCAGCAGGCAAGAACTTCCACATCGTACGGATATCAAGGGGGTCATGCTCCACCAGTTTGAACCACCCACAGAGTACAACTCCGAAAGCACTTGTGAAGTATTGTAAGGCTGTCAGGGCACCTGGGTAGGGGAACTTCATTACTGCCCATTTGTTGATAATGGAGAGAAGTGAGGCTGAAATACAGTAACCAGCAGCTACTCCATACACTGAAGCTTGTTGTGCTAAGCTTGCGAAAGCGCACCAATTTCCCTCAAGTTTTAGTGTGGCAGATGTGTCAATTTTGTTGTCAGAAGGCTTATCATTTGTAGTCTCTGAATTCTTTGACATCTGAAACACAGAAAATTTGTATGATTTGAAGAGATAATGTGATCCAGCCAAAAATACCTCAATATATGATTGAAAAGGTCAACCTAAACCACATGCCAGAACCAAAAACTTCATTTTGCTTCAAAGCTACAAAACTTCATGAATTTTGCTTCAGCTATTCTATTATTATACCTGTATTGTTCATTTCCCTATCACAAAGCAAAATGTAGCTACAATAATGGTCAATCCAAATACAAGTTGACACTTCTCATGAGTTTAGCTTCAGCTAGTTCTAATGAAAATTCTAGAGGAGACCAGAATTTTGTCTGCCTTGCTATCATACGGCACAAGATACAACAATAAGCTTAGCCAGGTTATGAAGTATCAAGTACATGCTGATTGAACTAAAAGCTTCAAACAAGAGGAAGTGTTTTTTTTTTTGCTACTCGTCCTCATTTAATATAAGAAAAAAAACTTGGAAAAGCATATTTTAAGAAAGCTAAAAAATGAAAAAAGGAGGAAAAATGTGACAAGCAATTGCTCAAGAAAAATGTTTAAGAAGTGGTGAAAAAGCCTAAAAATACAAATACCAGCATTTACAATATAAATTTATGCAAACAAAACAATTTATTTCACGAACTTTCAACAAATAGAGCCATCCTCAAGACATAGGTTTAGTTATTACTTGTCATGTAATAACTTGAAAAAGTGGCCTTTAGCTGATTCCTGTGGTAGATAAAGTGCATGGTTTGGCTGAAAAATTTACAGAATTGGAACTGGAAATCAGATATCAGCAACTCCATGATATCTTTTACCTACCTGGACAGGTGTGCTAACAGCCAAAAAATATGATGAATGATATCCATCTACGGGAGCTGTCACCAAAAAGGCCAAGTCTGAAGTGTTATAAACCATGCCGAAGAAGTTACCATTTATTGTACTAAAGCAGTTAGGATGAAGATATCAAGGCACTGTTTGGTTCAGGATCAGGATCAGGATCAATATTAAGACTAGTGAACCACTTTTGTAAATTAATATCTTTTTATCAAAATTAACGCTTCAATAATTTAAAGTTTGAAAAACTATTTATTTTTTTATAATAATTTGATTTAATAACAGTGTAAAATAAGTAATATTAATTTTACAAGAAAAAAATAATTTTGAAATGGACTGATCCTGATCCTGATCCCAAACCAAATGGGGCTCAAAAGCTTTGCCAGCTTGGCATCCCTGGATACCAATTACATGGAGTATCTATGTGTCAGCTACTAGCTCAATAGCCTAAAAAGCCAACATCTGCAACTTTGGCACTAAAGTTCTCCTTCAGCAAAGCATTCATTGGCTTGGCAACTTGATAATTCATCGTGACAGGTGGATTGCCTGCTTCTAAGACAATTGAGCAAGCCACCTGCAAGGGCAAAGCACCAGTCTGATTTACACTACAAATATCCTTCCAGCCCCACATTTAAATACCCAAGGAGTTAAACAAAGTTTTGGTGGTTCAGAAAACTGAAAATTTTGAAACAGAATCTTTTCCTCAAGGAATTGTTGACCTACCTCCTTCTATTTGTATTGATGGTTGGTTCATTCGGTTGATAGCTACCTCAGTTCCAACCAACACCCTCATCATCCAAGATGCCTCTGTATTGGAATCTCTGTCAACACTTTACACACAAAAGATCAACTGCCAAGTCAGTTACTTATTTCTTCTGGGAGGGCTAGAAAATGCCACCAAATAAAACTCCTTGAGGAATGATTTGCTCTAACAGTCCATGCTGATCTCGTTTATGTGATTCAAGTGGTAACAGGAACTTCAATAAAAACTAATATCTTAAATGATGGGGATTTGAAGTGTATGGCAGGGTCCACCAGGCTAAATGTCAAATGGATGAACAATATAGTCGATGATAAGTCAACATAGAGGTAGTGGAGAAAATGGTTTTTCGAGGAAGCGAACCATAACTATAGTGCAATCCCCAAATTGCAATTACTCCTTGGCTATGCTAATTAGGGAACTGCAAGGATACTTGTCTACTAGTAGAACCCTTCCAGACAGGCAAGCCCCTCATCAAGCTCAATAATTGTCTGCTAACAATGAATATTTTGCTAAACAACAACCTTACTGCTGAGGTGCCTGTTTTGGTTTTATCAATCCCCCAAGGAGAATTTCATGCATCCTCCATGCAGTTGGCACCCACTGGTATCAGGCTACCAAACCCATGAGTTTCCCCAACCCATGGTTTTCACAATCTTCATCCCAATTGCTGCCATCTTTTATGAATTTTAACATAATTCATTAGCAAAAATACCTAATTTTATCCTAATTATTGTCTAGCATAAAAGTAAATCATGACGGTAAACAAGTAATGACTAGAAAAGTCATGACAGTAAACAAGTACTTTTAGAAGTGTATAATCGTATATTCTAAAGACTTCTAGCCATATCAGTGGTCAAACACCTGAGACATCAATTTTCTGTAAGGTTTTTACTAAAAGTTGAAAGAAATATTAACGCACAAAAAGTACTAATTGTTCTCAATAAGACAAGATGATGCTCCACATACTCATGACTCTAAAAACCATCAAAACAAAGCTAAAGCATGTAAAATTTAACTACTTTGGTTAGATCATGCTCTATAGAGTTTACCAACAATTTGGATGTTAAAGATCTCAATGTTCAACTTAGTACTTTGGAGATAAGATAATACCTGAGCCCTTAGATTTATCCAATTACTTAAATTGTGTCAAATGAATACCAGTCCTACCAATTCTGTACTGTTGGATCCTTTTACAATATTTTTGACGTTCAAACAAATTGAGAGGCAAAATAAGCATTATAGCCACTCACACTCAACCTAGATTTGGGATTGTCCATAATTTTGAATTGTGTTTCCTAAATTATCTGCATCTTCTAAAAAATTTCACCTAAACCGTGTGCCATGAGTGAGATGCCCTGCAAGTTCCCTTTCATAGTACAATCACTAAGTGCTAACTGATTGGGATAATGTTTTTACTTCTTTTTTCAATATATATATCTTGATAAAGATATTCATGATTCATAGAAAATAATTCTTCCTCAATTTTCTTGAAATACCATTTATTGTGTATCCATATACTCAACTAATCCAGCATTTCTTTCTTGAAATTGTGATGAGAGATGCAGTTCAAATTTCTATGCAGCATATTTACTTCTCAAACAGATAGACAAGCAAAACTTCAAAAGAAACCAAGATAACTGCAAGTTCAAAGTCTTTTTTTTTTTTTTTTTGTAGATTCTACAAAAAAAAAAACTTGCTAGCCAAATCAAAATTTGGGTCAAGTCATATGCATGTCTGTTCATTAAGCATATGGAGCTCATCATACACCAAAACCAACCAATGAAATGCTAGAAGCTAATACCACAAATTCTGGCTGCCACAAACCACACCCTCTAACCCTACTCATGAGCAGCAAAATGCTATTAAATTTAGAAATTAGAATCATTAAACATTCATACGACACCAATTCCAATTCCACAAGGGAAAAAGGAAGTTGAAAGATCATGTCTAGAGCATACTGACATCACTTTGGAACCAGAAATAAGATAAACATAGTAAAACTCGGATCCTATTTCCCCAAACATCCAAACCTCGTGTGGACTTATCCTAACTAATGCTGCCAGGTGAATTAAAACATGGTAATCTGAAGCCAATTAACAACATTCTGAATTGAAAAACCAATTGGTTTAGGACATGGTAAAATAGAGAAAATTTCTACATACATATCGGTCAACAACAGGAAACAAAAGAAATGGATCAAAGTCTAACACCTGTCCCATTTCACTAGAGATTCCAACAATAATGATCTAAAAGTGAAAGGAACTAATTTATTGAAGTAACTTTGAGGGTTTTCTAGGGATTGAAAGGCCAAGAGATTAAAAGGCACAAAACAAAAAAGGGGCATATTTAAGAGGGATATCAGGACTACGCTAAAAGAGTGATCAGATGAAAAAGTAAAAGGCAGAACTACTTGTTGGGTGCCCTTTTCTTCAATTTTGGGGCAGAGGCATGTAACGGATCAAACCCAAGGTTGTCAGGAAACTCATCGAATCCCTATTGAAGTGTTTCAAGCCCCAAAGACAAAGTATGGTTTGCTAATAGGAAAACATGACATTAGATCACTTCCGTTTTGTTAGGGATACAAAACTCAGTTATCATAGATGCAACCAAAATGTTGAAGATCCCACCTGATAGAAAAATCTTGAGGATCCCACAGTACATTTATGATAATAACTTAAGTGATGAAAGTTAAAGATACAAGCACAGTGTTGAAAGTCAACCAATTTAATTGATCCCAACAGTCTACCAAGATCTCGTATTTATAACTGAAAATGATAAAAATTTGCATTTTAATATTGCACTATGTTTACTCCTCTCAACAAATATATAATCAGGATTCATGTACCACAAATAATGCACATTTATTTTGAGTTCAAATACTGATGGATCAGACTAGCAATCAGGCCAGCATTTCTTTCATCAAAATGTGACAAGAAACATTCGTTGATCAAAGTTCTTACAAGTAAACTTTAACTCGGACTGCAATTTTTATCTCAAGAAAGCCTTTATTTTTTTAAATTGAAATTCCATATTCAGAATAATCTGCATGTTATAGTAGTCCCGCTACGCATGCTTTCCAATAACAAGCAAGAATCAACAACGAAAACATAAAAAACCAAGGCCAGCGATTCATGAGCAAAAATACCATCTTAAAATGCATAAGTAAGAACATCTAGACAATCATCGCAACGATTCAAAATCGTGTTGAAATCAAGATATGTAACCAAACACTGTGCAAATTTATCCCAAATAGCCGCATCAGCTCAAGCTAAATAAGTAATTTTTCCAACAGAAAATTGAGATCGAGAACAGGAAACGAAAATAATCGATCAGAAAAGGACTTACATCTGCTGCATTCCACTCGAGAATCCAACCTGCGCGATTCGAGTGGTGAAGAGATCGGATTTATGGAGGAAAATCACAGCGATTTCTTCTAGGGATTCGAAATCCGAAGACGAAACGAACACTCAAAATCTAAGGAAAACAAGGGGTATTTAAGATTTCGATAGACGGAGATGAATGAGTGAGTGATCAGCTGAGCCAAATTAAACACAAACAGTTTTCCTTTGCGTGGGGCCCAGCGTGTATTCGAAATGTGGGAGAAATCTAGCAAGTGGTTATTTTGTTTTAATTCGAAGTTTTCGTGGGTGAGAAAATATTCTTTTGGTTTTTGTGTGTATACACTTGGAAACTTAACTATTTACAGTTACGCCCCTCTAAATGTTGTAATGAAACTGCATTCATCAAAATTTGAAAACTTTGCTCAAACACTACTAGGACCTTTTCGTTAACGGGTTTTTTTGGATTAAAATTGGTTAAATTTTATTATTTATATGAAGATGACCTTTTCACCCCGCCTTTTGATTAAAATTAAATATTAGTGTCATGATAAAATAATAATATTCAGAAAAATTATGATCATATTTCCATTTCAACTCATTATGGAAGAAATTCTTATAATATAAAAATACTTTATTATTCACATTTATAATAAAAAATTATATTATAATTTTCTCTAGTGAGAGAATGTAAAAGTGTCTAATTGAGGGCAAAATAATTATTTTATATTGTTAATCGGCTCAAGGATCTACTAGACTCACAAATCGAGTTCGTTAAGAATCTATTTAAAATTTATCGAAAATACTCAACGGATTTTAATAAAAATTTCATTGGATTTTAAATTTATTTAAAAAATTTATTAGAGATCCTTTGAAAGTTCTTTTAGATATCACTTTACTAATATAAAAATTAATAGTCATAATAGACTTTAATCTGTCTCAGGTCCATACAGACCGACTTTAGGCCTACCTATGACCATGTGGGCTGGCCCGATGCCAGCCCTACTAACTAGTGTCCTAAACTTAACTGAAATACAGGACATCAAATGCTAAGAATAAGGGCATTTATGAAAATATCATAGATTTTGAGCCTATTGTTGTAATTATAACATATATAGGGGTATAGTGAGTATAGGTATGATTAGACAAGTTTTTAGGGGTATATATGTAAAAACCTTTTTTTTTTTGAGAAAATGAAAAAAATAGTTGGGATTAGTCCTAGGGAAATTAAATTAAGGGCTTTTGCTTAAAGTTTGGGATAATTAAATCCAAACGTGGAGGCTTTTAATGCAATCCGTGGACTTTCAAATTTTTTACATTTTGACTTGAGCTCTACGCTTCCAGGGTTGACTTCTTTCGGCAATTTACAGCTTGCAATTAGGATTATAAGCATGCAGTGCACTGAAAACATGCAAAAATTTAATGACCTAATGCACCCCGAGAGTTGACTACGCTTGGAGAAATCCGGTCAAACAAAGACCCTAACTTTATATTATGAATATTTGAAAATACTTTTTTGTTAAAGGGTAAATGAGCTTGTGCCTAACTGGTTTTGTGTTCGTTGCAAACAGCAATCAATGGATTGAATTCAACATAAATAAATAAATAAATAATATAATTACATATATAGAGCTTTTTATTAAATAGCATGAAAAGCTAAAATACAACTAGTAGAATTATTGCTAATCACAAATAACACTATCTCTATTATGAACCAAAAAGGCCTTTTATATATATATATAATTTTTTGATTTTCTATTCAACCCATCCTAATTTTTTCTTTTCTTGGTTCCATCCTTTTGTCTCATTTCTTCTTTTCTAACTTTGAATCACTAAGCATATCTATTTCTACTCCATCTTCTTTCTCTCCACCCAACCTATTTCCTTTTCCTCTAACGAATCACTTTCAATTTAATTTTCAAGAGAATGGCCTCCGTGACAAAGGTGATGACAGTAATGCTAATATTAGAGATGGTGGTAATTGTGGTGATATCAAAAGGATCTTTAATCTTAATAAAAATAAAAAAAATAAGAAATATTAAATGATTCAATGTTAACCATTAAGTTTGAAACTATTGAACATGATGTTTAAGATATAAATGCTAAAATTTTATATTAAAACTATAATTAACTCATGTTGATATTTTTGCTATTTTTTAGATTCTTCTGTTTTAAGTTACGATTTTTAATATTTATTCAATCAACTTTTATATTTTCTATTTTTAGTTCCTTTAAACTTTATCTATTTTATTACTTAGCATGCAGACTTGCATGTAAATTAATTCATCATTTATATGCATATTATTATCGCAAGTTTTAATAATTTTAATATTTAAAACTGAATTTATTTTTTATTTTTGATAGGGTTAAAAATTCTTTTATTTTTACAAATTACTTCAATAATTGTACAAATAGAAAAATAATGATATCAAGATGTCGAGGACCGATCTAATGGAGGTCAGTGGGGATAGTTGTCCGCACCGAATTTTTTAAAAAAACCCTTAGATTTTCTATACCTTAATTTTAGCCTCCACGTAAATGCAATTTTTTCCCTTACACTCCAAACAAAAAAAAAGTCAAAAGATAGGATTCGATTATAAAACAGATAATTTATTTTAAAAATATATTCAAATAACCCACTAAATTTATTTTTTTTTAGATAAATCCCTCATATCTATGTATATTGCATAGGAATCCCCTCATACATAGTAATTTAATAAATAACAATGTACATAAATATCAACTTTTGAGTTATTAATCCATTGAAAATAATTTTGGATCCATCTCTAATAGTAATAGTAGTGGTATCTCATCCTTTCCTTCATTTTATTCTTTTTCTTTTTTTAGCATTTAGATAAGAAAAAAAGTAATGGAGTTGATAGTAAATAAAAACTAAAAAAAATGGTAATGTCAACAATAATGATGATAATATTGCTTTTTGTATTTTAATAATGATCAAATCATTTATTTGATCATATCTTGAGCATGTGTAGTTTATATTCAAGCCAAGTTAGAAATATATCAAGGTCATTCGGAAGTATCAAATATAGACAGATTTAGAGATGAACTTGAAAATGAGATGTAATGGTAAATCAACGAACGAAACTTGAAGAATTAAAGATGGCTTGAAAAAGACTCAAAAGATCAAATCGGCTGCTTAGGTTTAGATTTTCATTTATTTTTAGTTGAATCGAGAATTTATTTTGAAATTAATTTTTAGAGTTTTTAGTTAGCACTGAAACTAATTTTGGAATGTCTTCACCGGCTCATTATTTAGCCAAAGGTTAATTTTAGATTATGTCTAACATAAAGCTGAAGTTGAAGTAAAAAATAATAGTTTTTCTATTAACTTTAGATGCCCAAATTTCATGGTTCAGTGCCCAAATATAGCAAAAATATCTCTATAATTTATGATAGCTTCGGATGTCTGAACCTCAAGATCGAATACTTAAAGTTTGAAAGTTGTAACTTTTGAAAAAATTTATGCTGAGGGTTCGGTTGCTTAACGAGTTGATCGGACGTTCAAAACCATATAGTTCGGACGTCCGAATCTTGTGATCAAACGGCCAAAGCTATGATATCAGCTTCAATAGCTAGTAAAAATTTGATCATTGGGAGGCTTTAGACGTCTAAATAAGTATAGTTTGGATGTCCGAACACAATAGAGCATAGCTCAACGGCTAACTCTCTCACCAACAGTTATATAAAAGCTTGGAATTTTTTTGCTCAATAAGTGAACAAACTTTTAATATCCTTAGAGTAAGTATCCCCCTCCCAAAGTCTTCTAACCTCAAGAATGCTCTTAATCTTCTAATATCAAACAAATCCTCAATTATCCTTGTACTCATCTTGAGAGACTGTGTAATAAGTTTCAAATATATAATCTTTTTTCACTTTTTCACTTGTAAACACTTCTAGGTATTAGGAGTGTGAGTGTACAATAAATTTTAATATGGAATGTCACTTGCTTGGTGAGAGCAAGGGGTTATACAGGTATGACTTTACCCTAATGGAGCGACGAGAGTGGCTTCATCCAAAGGAAGCGATACTTGCAGTTTGCAAATAGATGTAAAGGCTTGATTTTGTTTGAAGAAGTGATATCACTAGTGAAGTAATTGAAATTCTCAAGATTAAGACAAAGGCCGTGGAGTAGAAGCGATTGATCTACAAATCACGTAAAAATTACGATACATTCTTTTTTTATTATGCTTTATTTTTATAGCACTTGTGATTGAAAAATATATATGAGATTGTTTGAATTCTTGAATGGCTAATTATTTAGGAAAATGCTATTGAGCTTTAATCTTATTTATCTAAAATATATTTGTATTTCAAAACTTCTTTAATTTCCCTTCAAAAGATTGCCATATGGATAAATAGATAATAACAACAATATGAATAATGGTGGTTAATGAAAAATGTGGTGAAAGGTGGGCAGATAGCGAGGTGCATAATAATTATAATGGTAATAATCAATGTGGCAAGAATAGTATTAATAATAGTAATTTTTATCTCATCTCTTATACTTTAATTTTTTTAACTTATAAATATTTAGATTTTTATTTTTTTTCATATTCTTATAGTTTAATTTATAGTCTATGGTATATATTCAGTTAACTTTTGTATGTTTTATTTTTAATTTATTTAAAGTTTGTTGTTTCTTTTATTTTAGTAGTGTGCATATATACATATAAGTTAATTATAGTTTTGATTTTACTTTTTAGTATTTATCATTTGCATCTGCATATTATCATATTACTTTTAATAGTTTTGGATTTAAGATTTAATATTAAATAGTTTAATTATCTTTACTTCTTATATTTTTGTATGATTAAAATTTTTTTATATTTGTAAGTCACTTTAATAGCTCCACAAGAAAGAAAATAATAATGATTGTGACATCTAGAAGTATTAATTTAGCTTGAGATTTGTAGTGGTTTATGCTCAAAATTGGGCTTATTTCCTTAATAATCAAGCTCGAGTTGGGATAGATTCTCTCTCTTCCAACTCGAGTGCTCGATTCAAATTTATATTTATTTTATTTATATATAATATATATTAACATATATAAAATATATTGTCCTTTATAATTTTGATAATAAATAAACATTATATTAAATTAAACTCCTCTCTGGCAACATTACTCCCTACGGTATTTTTTTGTTAGCACCATATTTTGTAGCATTAAAATATCCAAATAAAACCTATGGTAAATACCATTTCTTCATTATGAAATTAAGATCTTTCTAGAATTTTATGTGTTTTTCTCTTATATGAGGAGTATATATTATAGTACATAACCATCTCTCTTGGGAATCCACATGAAGTAGAATTATAATGATAGAATATTTACTAACATAATGATCTACTTGTGTGAATATTTTCCTATTCCATCCAAGTAATATGTTGGGAAAGTCGAAAGAGTGTCAAACCAAATCAATATAATGGGTCGGATATCAAATCATCCCAAAAGCTTAAGCTCATAGGATATGAGACTTTTTTATTATATATATTGGACTATATCTATCCAATATTCAATGTAGGACTAATTTATCACACCTGATATTATAATAGTAATATACCCCCAGATGCTCCCTAAGATGATTATTTGAGCCTCCCAAAAATTTTAGGCTCCTCTTGGGAATATCCTCCAATTTTATTTTTTGAATACCTACTATATCTACTTTACCATCCCTAATCATGTCCTTCATGCACCTCTTCTTTATATGATTCCTCAAACTCCTGATATTCCAAGATAGAATCATTATATTTTACCAGATGGTTCCTCCTCCTCTATAGCTATTACTCTCTACTTCTCGGCACCGTTTAGTTCGGGATCAGGATTAAGACTAGCGAATCACTTTTGTAAACTAATATCTTTTTATCAAAATTAACACTTCAATAATTTAAAGTTCAAAAAACTATTTAAATTTTTTAATAATTTAATTTAATAATAGTGTAAAATAAGTAATATCAATTTTATAAGAAAAAAAAATTCTAAAATAGGTTGATCCTAATCCTAATCCTAAACCAAACGGGGCCCTCTAGTCTTTGTGAGGCTTGATATATCATGAGAGTTTTTGGATTATTCATATCTAGGTTATCTCATATATTTTTCTGTATTTGTGTTATTTTTTCTATTGGCTAGGATGAGAATAAGCATGATAATTCTACTTTGGATTTGAATTTAATAGAGGCATAAACTAGAAGAAGAGATTTAGGGATACCTATTTCCCCAGAACTTTGTAAGTGGGTTTTATAACCCTATTACTCCTTCTTAGTATTGGTGCAATGGAATCTCTTGTAGAAGTCTTAGGATGAGAAAGAGCTTAGGCTTCTGGAGAAATCTTTGGTACTTTCACAAGAGGTACTGCTTTGCTCCTAAGAGTGCAAGATGGTCTGGAAGTAGAGTTGCAATTTTCACTCTACACCAATTGGCTTTGTCCCATTTAGCATTTGTGTTCTCTCCATTTTCCTCATTCTATTATGTCATTAATAGCATAGTAAGAATTAAGGAGAAAATTCAAGCCTTGCAACATCTCTTCATTGGCTATAATCTTTTCACATATCCCTATCTGTCCAACATGGGACTCCTCTCCAACTTCTCTTCTGTATGATTATAGTAAGACAATTTATGCCATTTGGATGGAACCTATTTTGTTCAAGCAATGGTGAGAGCCTATGATCCTCCTCTTATGGCTCTTGACTTTCAACTTCATCTTCATTGGGTTTTTTAATCCTCACTGGTTTATATACAAGTTTGGGAGATCTTTTAACACTGAACTTAATACCATTTGTGTTCTTCCTCCTCTAGATCATCATTTATTAGAATCTGTTGATTGATTTTTTCCAGCACTTTAATTAAAGCTTTAGCTCTAGTATCTCTAATGATATCTTGTATCTTGTTAGGAATGTCTTGAATATTCTTCACCGATGACAAAGTCCTCAATTCTTTGAAATTTGAAGCCAACTCTAGAGAGCGATCCACTCCAATTAGAGTTTCTCATTCCGCTATGGCTCTCGATAGCAAAAATTTCTCTCATAATTAAAAATCTTTAGTACAGAGCGAGATCCAAAACTTTCTTTGATTCGAGGCTAGAGATGGTTTCCACTGATGAACTTCAGTGATCCATTGATTTGTTTGGATAGTTTCATGGATATTGCCTCTACCAAGGTATTTGGATTGGAAAATTAAAGGAGAAATTCACCTGATTTGATTTCTCTAGCATGCCACTTCCAAATCTCTAGCCACCTTAATGCACATCTCTTTTAAAGACTTTTAGTCGTAAGGTTTCTCTAGAGGATCTTGATGACTACAAAGTTTAGCATAGAGTTAAAGCAAACTCTAGCATCTTCATCTAGTAAGATATTGAACTCTTTCATCTCGGATATTGAGGATTCACCTTGCTCCCTTACACCTCTATGAGATCTCACTTGACACTGGGGAGTTCTATGCCTTGATTCACAACATCACCAGTAGACTATTGAATCTCTACAATCCACCGCTCGATGCCCCCACTTCAGACACTGATATCATTGGAATACCATATCCCACTTTGTCATCTTCTTACCCTCGATCTTGATGAATGATCTTCTTCACCAAGACGTTTGTGAGGGATTATAGCTATTACCTGCCAAAAGAACATTTTTGAAGGAAATCTTAAATTGAGAAAAGGACTCAATTGGATTTAAATTCTCTTGAGTCGCAATCATATCTCTGTTTCACTATGTCTCACTCTCCTAGATCTCCTCCTAAGGGCCCTGAAATCCTAATGGGCTGAGGATTACCTCTAATGGGAGATCTTCTTAAAGCTTTGACAAAGTCAATCATCAATTTCGAGAAAAAATAAGTTCAATATGAATATATATTACTCATAATAAATATAAAATTCTAAATATAATTACTTAATTTAGATATAAATAAATATTTTATATAAAAAATAACAAAAGGGGTTATTGATAAATTTAAAAATCAGAATTTGAAAGTTTTGAGGGAGTTGTTCAATAATTTTCTTTTTTCAAAAAAATGGCCTATGCCAAGAAGGTGTTTTTGATAAACTATAATTGGTCAAAAATATTATATCCTTCTGCATATTGGGAGCGCTAAATTTACATGATTGAATTTGGATCGCTCTTTTTTTATTTTGAATATACAAGGTGAGTTAAAATAAAAAAAGAAGTGATCCAAAATAACATTTGTGATAAAATCTCCCAAAATTGCAAAAAAAAAAAAATGCGACGAGATCACTTTAAAATAATAATTGACGATATTTTTTTAAAAAAAATTAAAAATCCTTTGAATTTTTAAAAAAATTTAATCAAGTCTCTCATATTTTTAAACTTTTTATTAGTCTTTGAAAAATTTCTAAAATTCAAAATTAACCCTAAAGAAATTAACTCTTTAAATAAAAATGTTACTTTATTTTCATATATAAATAGTATATCTTATATATAAACACGTATATATCAAATAAAATATTATATATAAGATAAAATATTTGTAAATAGTGATAAATTCACACTTTTTAAAAAATTAATTATTTCATAAACTAATTTTGAGTTTCAAAAATGTTTAAAAATTGACAAAAAATTTTAAAAATATTAAGGACTAATACAAAATTTCAGAAAATTTTGAGATTTTTTTAATTCTCCCCTTTTTTACATTTTCTTTCATACAAACAAATTTTATCGTTTTAAGAAATCAAATCACTTCAGACAATGTAGGTGGTGATACTAAAATGCAATTGCCAACTACTAACTACTATCTTTCATTAGAATTTACAAAAAGAGTCAATTGCATATAACTCCTTGAAATCTTACTAATTTCTCCTCCAAACTTAAAAAATTATATATACCTTCTTGGTAAATTGCATATTTCTCCTTAAATTTTGCTGAATTGCATATAACTCCTCAAAATTTTTTAAATTGTATATTTCTCCTCCAAATTTACAAATTAAATAATTTTTTGGGTTATATATTATAAAAATTTCATTAGATGTAAATTTATCATTAGAATAAATAATATTTAAAAAATATGTATCACTTGACATCATTTAAGTTAAACTAGAAAAATAAAGATATTTCTAATCAGGTGTAGATTAACGAAATGGAAAATATGAGTAAAAATTAACTTCAAATTTGGTTTATATTGTGTCTCAAATAAGGCTGCCATGCTTTGGATCTCGATCAATCTCCATACCGAGAATCTTCCTTACAGCAACTAAATCTTTCATCTCAAATTCTTTTTTTTTATTTTAAACTTTAGATCATTAAGTAGAGATATGTCTTGAGTAGCGATACGCAAATCATCAACATAAAAAAGCAATATGATAAATGAGTTATTGGCATGCATCTTAAAATAGACTGTCCCGGCAAAAAGCAATATGAGAAATCTTGTCCCAGCATAAAACTATCAAATCTTTTATATCATTACCTTGGAAACTGTTTCAAATCATAAAGTAATTTGTTCAACTTGCCGACAAAATTTTTATTATCTTCTTAGATGAACCCTTCAGGCTATTGCATAAAAATATGTTCTTCTAGTTCTCCATGCTGAAAGGCAGTTTTGACATCAAGCTGTTCTAACTCAAGAGTATAAAAAACAACTAAAGCAAGTAGAAAACGAATAAATGTGTGTTTAATCATAGGAGAGAAAATTTCATTAAAGTCAACACTCTCCTTTTGTAAATACCCTTTTGCAACTAAATGAGCCTTGAATTTAACACCATCTATCTCAGATGAATCCCCTTTCTTTCAAAATATCCACTTGCAATCAATTATTTTTTTACCTTCTGATAATTTAACCAGATCCCAAGTATGGTTCTTTTAAAGAGAATTCATCTCTTCATTCATAGTAGCTTGCCACTGAGAAAATTTCTTATCCTGCACTGTTTCTTTATAGGAAGAAGGATCACCATTGTCAGTAATTAAAGCAAAAGCTACCATATCTTCAAAATCATACCTTTCGGGTGGCATTATGTTTCTTTGAGATCTTCAAAGTTGAGTTTTCTCATAAATTTGATTCTTAGAATTTTCTTGAGAGTTGGGCATACCCTGAATATCTTCTTCTAAAAGAACTACATACTCCACCTCCACTTGCATTATATCACTGGGATCTTTCTTGAGAGATTTTAACATAACACTTTCATTAAATACTACGTCTCTCTCAATAATTATATTTGAAATAGTAGGATCCCACAAATAATAGCTCTTAACACTTTCGGCATAACCCAGGAAAATATACTTTTTTGAACGTGTATCTAACTTATCCTTGACAACATGTACATAAGCAGGACAACCAAAAATCTTTAAAGATGAAAATTTGCAGGTTGATCAGTCCATACCTCTTTAGGAGTCTTGTAATTAATGACTGTGAGGAGAGCGATTTACAATGGAATATGTTGTATTGACTGTTTCTGCCCAAAAATCTTTATCAAGATTAGCTATATTGAGCATACTACGCGCTTTCTCCAATAAGGTTTTATTTATCCTTTCAATCACATCATTTTGTTGATATTTTTCTGGGATGATAAAGTGGCGTTTGATACCTTCATCTTCATAGAATTTAAGAAACTATGTTGATTTGTACTCTCCGCCATTATCACTTCTGAGGTATTTGATTTTTCTGTCAGTTCTTTTTTCAACTGAAGTTTTCCACCGTTTGAAAATAAAAAATACTTCAGCTTTGTGATGCAAAAAATAAATCAACACTTTTTTGCACAAATCATCAATAAAATTGACAAAATAACGAGCACCAGAGTTTGATGGAATAAGAAAGCACCATACATCAGAATGAATATAACTAATTAAGTCTTTAGTACAATAAGTACTAATGTTAAACTTTACCTTAAACTGTTTACCATAAAGACAATGCTCGCAGAAATTCAATTTGTATGAGTTGAGGCCTTTCGATAATTTTCTTTTATTGAGCTCACTTAAATCTTACTCACTCATATAACCAAGATGCGTATGCCATAAATGGGTCATATTAAAAGAAGAATCCTGAGAAATTATTGCTCCACCTTCAACTATTTTTCCTACTAACTCATACAAATTTTTATGCTTTAGGCCCTTCATCACTATCAATGAGTCTTTAGCAACCTTAAGAACTCCACATTCAGTAGAATACTTCTAACCAACAGAATCCAAAGTACCCAAACAGATCAAATTCTTTTTCAAATCAGGAACATGTCTAACGTCAGTAAGAGTTTTAATAATATTATCAAACGTCTTAATTTTGATTATTCCAATTCCAACAGTTTTGCATGGATTATTATTATTCATCCAAACTAAATCACCATCGTAGGACTTGTAGTCTTCAAATCAATTCTTATTAGGACATATGTGGTAAGAACAACTAGAATTAAGAATCCAAGTATCATGATAACGATCAAAATTAGAACTAATAAAGAGAACGTTACCAAAATCATCATCAGAACTCCCTTCAACAACTGACACTTATTCTTTGGCTTATTCTTAGATTGAGATTCTCTTTCTTTCTTTACTTTGAGCTTCCAACACTCTTTAATCACATGTCTCATCTTCTTATAATACGTATAATTTACTTCTTTGGATTTGGATCTAGAACGACCTGTCTTTGATCTTTCTTTGGTATGACTTCTTACAATTAATGCTTCTGAGTGTGACACATCCCCTTTAATCTTTTTTAAATATTCATTAAATAGAAAGCAGAAATATCGTCAAATTTTAAACCTTACCATACATGAGAGTAGTCTTCAGATTCTCAAGAAAAGTAGCTAAAGATGATAATAAAATAATTATCTTATTTTCATCTTCAATTTTAATATCAGTACTTAACAATTGAGAGACTAATTTATTGAAAGTATTAAGATGATCAATTATATTTGTACCTTCTCTCATTCGAAAATTGAAGAGTTTTTACTTTAAGTAAACTTGATTTGAGATAAACTTACTCATCTATTATTTCTCCAATTTTTTCCATAGCTCTGAAGGTGATGTTTCATCAAGAAACAAATAGAGTAACTCATCGGTGAGACTGAGGATAATTATACTATGTGCACTAGCCTTCTGGTTTTCCCAAATACTTTCGGTGACATCTTCAGGCTTGACGTCCTCCAATGTGTTTCTCAATCCTTGTTGAGTAAGAATTGCATAAACTCTTGCTTGTCAAATAGGAAATCCTTACTTTCTATTGAATTTCTCTATATTAAACTTTGTAGTAGACATGTTGAACCAAACTCTGATACAATTGTAGTGCTAAATATCGATGTCCATCATAATTCAGATGTAGAAGAAAAATAGAAAATAAGCAAAAATAGCACACAAGAGATTTTTGTGACGAAGACGATTTAGAGGATATTGTATTAATGAGAAGAGAAATAGGATATTATAACGATGGAGGCGAAACTCCAATATCACCAACTCTCATAAAATACTAAGTAGTCTAGCCGTCACAAGACGTTTTGAGAGTATTGATCTATATCTCTTTCTCTCACTCTGTATAGAAATCCTTATATGAATAGAGTATTTATAAATGTGATTTAACTGTGATTGAGTTAAAGTAGAAGACTAACTCAAATAAGACTTCTACTAATTTAAGTCTTCTAATAGAAGATAAATTCATATAAGAATTAGACCCACTAAATTACTTCCTAATATAATTAAGACTCTCTAGAAAATCCGGATTCAAGACACAATTAAACCAACAGGTGGGAAGGTTAGTGGTATTAGGTGAGCGCAGGCCCGGCAGGCAGGGAGCAAAGCCGACAATGCTTGGCTAGCAAGGAGGTTGGTGGCAAGGAGATGGTTGCAAGCCCTTCTAGAGGCAGTAGAGTAAAGCCTCTCCCCCGGAGAAGAAAGAGAAATAGAGAGATGGTTAAATAAGAAATAGAAGAGAACGTGAGAAGTAAGGTTTAAAATTTTGGAAAGTTTTCGACCAAAAAATTTCGATTTTGATCATGCGAAACATTTCATCCTAAATTTCGATTTCGGATTTCAAAAATATATTATTTATATTTATATATTATAATTATAGTATAAATCATTATTAGTTTAGTGATTAAGCCTTTAATTGGATCTTAGTTGAGATTTGGGTTTGAATCTAACAAAGTACAAATTTTGAATTCTCACATATTTTTCTTTTTTATCACAAAATTTTTTTTAATTAATACTATTAAAAATTTCATATATAAAATTTTTTCTTTCCATTTTAAAATTTTTTTAAAAATTTTAAAATTCAAAGTCAAAGTTTAGTAAAAAAATCTTTTAAAAAATTTGACCAAAACTAAAATGACCAAAACGGATCGGTTTCGATGAATGTCAAAACTGATATCGAAATCAAAACTTAAAACTTTGGTGAGAAGATTACCTTGTTCTCTTCTTCAATGATTCTCTCGCTCTCTATTACGATGATTTGCTGACCCTCTCGCTTTCTACATCTCTGTTCTAATTTTTATCTCAATCCATCTTCACAAGTTTTCCTTAATTTTATAGGTGCAAGGGGATTTGAAATCAAATTTTTAATTGGATTAATTTTGAAATGTATTAGATTATGATTATAATTTGATTGGATTTCCAAATATTGTGATTAGTATGTAATCTTCTTTGTTTGAAATTTATTTCTCTGATGAAAAAATTTAGAATACGTATCATTTTTGGTTGCTGAATTTTTAAGGAGTTATTTACAAATTTTTTGAAAACATTAGACTAAAATGTGATTTATAAACTCCAAGGATTTTTTTTATAAAAAAATATCTTTGTAAAAAATTTAAAACTTTCAAAATTATTTTTGAATAAAATATGGACTCGTTTATAAATAAAATTCTTCGAGAGACTTATTTATAAAAATTAGAAATTTCAAGAGTTTATTTCCGAAAGTTAGAAATTTAAGGAATTTATATGTGAATATAAAATTTTGAGAGATCTATTCACAAACCCTAAATTTTGCAGGAATCAATTTAAAATTTCAAAACTTTCAAGAATTCTTTTGTGAAATTTTATCTTAAGGACTTATTCATGAGAAAAGTGCGATTAGGGGCCCACTTGTAAAATGCATTCAGTTTAGGGACCTATTTACAAAGATTTTATAATTTTTATTATGATCCAAATATTTGATGAATTTTGGGTTTGATTTTGATCCAAATATCCGGTCTAATTTGCCCTCTTTAGTTTAAAACTAATTTTTTAATAATTCAAGTCCAAATTAAATCTAATTTTTAATCAAATTTGGTCGCAATTTCAGTCTAATTGAGATCCACATTTAGATCACATTCTAGTTGCATTCAACTCTATATTTCAACTAAATTTTAATTATATTTGATTTTTTATTAAAATTGACTCAAACAGACATGTGTCAAGATCATACATCCTATCACCCAAGGATTGGCCACCCATATTAATGGCAAAGGCATCTCCTTGAAAAAATGCTATCACATAATGAGAAGATAATGCATAGCATTTAAGAGGACAGCTACTCATCTTTTAAGGATTCCTTGAGGACTTCGAGGTAAAAGAAGACGCTCTCCATATGAAACCCCAAATTCTGAGCTTGAGTGGCTCGATACTCAGACTTAGGAGCACTAATGATATATATGAAAGGAAATTGGCCAAAGTTGAGAAGTCAATGAGAACCAAAACCTAGGCTGAGACTTGAGGGGTTGCATTTGAGGTAAAGCATTCCCAAATTTCGAGTTGTCGAAAGCTCTTGATTCTAAGCTATGAGAATCTCGATAGTTTTGGCTGGCGGAAGAATCCCTTATGACTTGACGAGCATACAAGGGAATTATGCCAAAGCCTTCAAGCTCAGGTGCCTCAATAAGGTGAAGTAAAAGCAAAATAACTGTAAGATCCTATCCTTCTTCTTTCTTGGAAGTAAATTTTGAAAAATCCAAAATTCATAGCTATCTGTTGCGAGGAGTCCGGCTAAGATTATGATACTGAAGATCATGAGATTTGGATACGATCAACACCTTATAAATAGTTTCATCTCCGAATAGACAAGGACTAATGTTTAATTCTCCATTTCACATTCAAGATTGAGTGCAGTATTAATTTGAGTGTTGGAGCGATCATCGTTAGAGAGTTCTCGACAGCTTTTTTCAAGATTTTTATCGGTGTAGATCAACAAAAAGGTGGCCTAATGGATTTATTTCTTAAAAAAAATTTCAGACTAAAGGCTCCACCAACAACATTAATGAAGCAATCCAAATTATTATTTTCAGAAACACAAGTATTATTCTGTTTAATATATTGATTTATTTTACAATTTTCAAACTTTATGCAGAAACATTATTTCATAACCTATTAAAAAATAAACTACACTCATACTTCCATCTACAAAAATGACTGCAAAAGTTTTTTTCCTCCATCTCCTCCCCTAGCCATCCATCCCGTTTCACCACCGTCCCACATAATTGTTTCACACAGGGACCCCCCAACTGCAACCTCCATCTCCTCGTCCAACCCATCCTCGTAACAACCTTGATCGTGGTGCTTCGGCATATGTTGATCAAGGCATTCCCCGACCTCGTGCTCTCTGGGACCTTCGATCCATTTGCGACGCGGTCTCTTGCAGCCACTATGTTCAGTTTGTCCATTCCGATATCCCGCGTCGACTGCTCCAAAAATTGAAGCATGCCTGCTGTATACGTCGCCGCCAAATGATTCCCTGCTGCTGCGTCCAACAGGTGGTGCATTCCGGCTTCCCTCTCTGAATCCTTGAAACATAGTTTCTAAATATAATATATACTGTTTTAAACATAGTTTCTAAATACAATATATACTATACTAAAGATCCATAATGTAACACAACAAAAGAAGTACGGACAACACTACCTACCACACCAAGAATGAAGCTAGCTTCAAGATTTCCGCTCACAGCGCAATATCGGAGCAAGGTGAAGTACCCCTCTGTATCCTTCCAGAGCCGCTCCCACTCGTTCTCCACCAGCATCAGCATCCCGATTTTCTGTGCCTTTGACGCCTCAAGCAAGCTCTTGCACCTGCTCAAAGATGTCCTTCACTTTACAATTCTCCATAATATTCAAAGCCAAGATTTCCTAAAAGTTCTGGTGTGAAGTATTACGATGTTCGGAGACTCTTGAGGTCGCTGAGGGGAGAGGAAGACGTGGAGGCCACGAAGGAGACGACCTCGATAATGAGGTCGTGCGGTAGGGCGGCGTTGAGGGGGGTCTCGACAGACATGTTGTTTCTCTTCGTCGGTCTTCTTATTCTGGTGCTGAACTCGTTGCTACTGCTTTTTCACTTGTTCCCCATTATTGAGCTCGAGTGCGTTGTGTTGGGCTATAAGTTGAATTGTAGGAGGCTTTAATATTAAGTGGCGGGAGATCACCGACTCCATGTCGGCTTCGGATTTGAAGTCCGACTCCGACTTCGTTTTGAACTTCGTTTATTTTTCACTGCCAACGCCATCGGCTTCCAGCCCATTCTTTCCCGACTTCTCCTCGGCCGACCAGCGCGAGGTCCTCCTCCGGCAGACCAGCGTAAGCTCCTCCCAGCCCGAGCTCCTCCCTCAGCCGACCAGCGCGACCTCTTTCCCCGGCCGACCAGTGGCCGATTTCCCTCAGCCATAGCCCGAAGCCGCTGGGCCTCCAAGCTCCGCGTGGACCTGGGCCTCGGGCTTGCGGCCCTGGTCTGGCACGCCTCCCCCGCCGCCAACGAGCTCCACCTCGCCGTCGACGGCGTCCTCCGCTCCTCCCCCGCCGTCTTCCCCGTATGATCCCCCTACCAGCTCCCTTTCTTCTTCTATTTTCTCTAACCATAATTTTTCTTTTCGCATTCTTTCCAGATAGGTTTCGTTGTAGCTGATTACAAGTTCTCGCTGTGTGGATTGGCTCCGGATTCAAAAGACTAACAGAAAAAGCTCTCCGAGGTAATATTTTTCTTTATTTTTTCAGTTTTTTGAGCATAATAACATGAGTTTTGTTCACACAGTAACTAAAAATTAGTCTGTTTGGTACTTTTTATTGTATTTTTTTAAAAGGAAAGATCAACATAAATCGTGTTCCGTCTCTTGTTTAACTGATATGATAGGAAGTATCTCTGTTGGTATTTATGTTCTTGTGAGAATAAACTTGTTGTGCTCAGTTTTAATGCACATTTTATTATGGATACACCTTAATTTATTATTCTTAAAAAAAGAATTTAGCATGATTTATATTTTTATTTCATGGTTGAGTACAGATGATGTAGTCTTGGAGGTTTAGGAGTTCCTTTCCTCTGTTGACGGCTTGTGAGAATGCGGTTGTCATGCTCAATTTTTGACTCATAGTGGTCTTTAGGTACATGTTAATTTTATTATTCTTCAACAAAATGATAAGATTAGCATGAATTACATTTTGTTCCAAGTTTTGCTTGACATTAGTGAGATCATGGAAGTTACGAAGCACCTCTGGTTTTACTGAAATCGTTGTCATTTGCATTTTGCAATTCACATGTGATTTTAGATCCATCTTTATTATTTATGATTAAAAAAATTGCATGTGTTGTATTCCATTCCTTGTTTAATTTACATGGCATAATTATGGTAATTAGAAGCTTGTGTTCTTATGAAAATGTGTTTTTCACTTTTCTGTTTGTATGCATAACTTAATGCAGATGCATCTTCGTTCGGCCAGGAGGTTGCTTAGACTATGTGAAACCAACAAAGAGTTCTATGTGAAAACTGGCCACTTTGTATCATCCTTAAGACAAGTTCCAAAAGAATATTCTACAACCCTTTCTTCCCTTCAAGATCAGGTCTTCTTCCCAGCCGTCGTAATAATCTTTACCAAATGTGACTTCTGGGATATGCTTACTGTTATGACGTTTTTTATGCTCAGGCAAATCCTTATCCATTTAAAGACATCAGAGAAATAATTGTCAAGAATTTTGGCAAGAATTTAAATGAAGTATAAGTTGTTAAGTATTTATCATTTTTGGCTGTGGATCATTTTGAACTTGTATCAATATTTTAATCTAACTAGAATATAATAAAGGATCATGTTATTCTACTGTTGGAATTGAGATGTATCCCATGTACTCTTAATAGAGATTATATTTATACTTACATGTTAATGACAGAAAAACATCAGTGGATTTAAATTAAGGTCAGAAATGACACGTGCAGAATTAACCCTTTTTCCACATTGCCATGCTTATTTCATTGTGAACCAATGAACTTGGTAGGGTTGTTCATTGTTACTGGGCATCCTAGGTTAGAATCACTGAGATGACCCATTCTCATGCAAGAGGCAACTGTAAAAATCTGAACATCCAAGGCTCTGGTTTGGCAGAAGATTTTGGCATTAGGCTGTCATTGAACCAACTAGTAGAAAATTCTTTTGTTCATGTATCAGTGACAGTAGATGTGGGAAGAGAAAGGTCTCCAACATCCCTTTTGGGCCAAAGGAGACAAACTACAGACAGAGCTTACAGCTCATGCTAATTAGTAGGCATATCCAGTAATCATTGTTGTAGACAAGCTACATAAAACAAGTTTGGACATTGTTTTCCTATAATTAAATGGACACTTTAATGAGTCAGTGAGGACTCAGCCATGTACAGGCACAAGCCTGAACCTTTAAAGGAATAATTATGGCCAGACGTCGGGCTTCAACCTATTTGAATTCTCTGAAACACCCGGTTCAGGCTGGCCTGAAGCACAACTGATCTTCCCAAGCATGAGCTTTTCCAGCTTATTTTCTGATAGCGTGTAGAATTACACTCAGCTGCCCTATGAGGTGCATTTAGTTTCACATATTGACAGTACCCACATTTTTAATCAATCTCAGCTTTCTAGCTCCAAGTTCTTTTCTGTTCTCATGCAATTATAATAGGATTTATTCTGTAGAAACTTCCCCACATTTATGAAGTTTGGAGCTTTTTTGAATTTTCTTGTCAACTTTAGACATCTTATATACCCTTCTCTAGTGTTTGCAGAATTGTCAATATCATTCATAACATAACTTCTAACTTCTACGTTGATTGTATGCACAGTTTTTTGTCTTTTGATGAGCAACCAATAGCTGCTACATCAATTGCACAAGTGCATCATGGCTTATTGAAGGACAACAGGGAAGTTGCAATCAATGGAGGTTATTATAGGCAAGCAAACTAAGCTTGCCTTCTGTTTCATGCTACTTTTTTCTGTTCATTGTTCAATATCAATGTACTTATTAGTTAAATTTTATAAGGTGCAGATGCATTTTGCATGTTAGTTATCTGGCATATTGGTCATTGAACTATTGGTTGTAGCATGTTAGTTATCACTGAGATTGTATTTATATTTACAAATCTTATATTATTTTAGCAAGAACAACTCAAACTTTACATAAATATAAAGTGAAAATAAGAGAAAAAATTATTATAAATTCTGAGCAAGAACAACTTTGGAAAAAAGAATTTATATTATTATATGAATTAGAACGCTATCATGTACGCCTTATGTACTTGAGTATGTTAATTTTGAACGTACAGATGAATTTTAGACGTACTTGTGTATTTTAATTTTGAACGTATAAATGAACTTACAATGTATGTTTCTCGACTATATGATGTTTGGTAAAAAATAAAAAATGATTTTGTTCATTATTTATTGCCTATTACATTTTTCTATTTACCCAAAAAAAATTATGTTTTTAAAAAAATATATTTTAAGTTTATAAAAAAATATTTGACATGAAAACAAAATATATTATATTAAATAAATTTCTAATTAATTGAAATATATTTATATAATCTTCCTTTTCATGGTCATTTTGTAAATTTTTATTAATTTTTAAATTCATTTACTAATTTTAATATTAAATTTATTATATTTTACCATTTACCTACAAATAAATTATTTTTTATAAGAAGAGTGTATTTTAAGTTTATAAAAGGTATTTGGCAAAAAGTAAAAAATTGTATTAGACGAATCCCTTATTAATTATATTATATTTATATAACCCATCATTTTTGGGCCATTTTGTATAATTTTATTAATTTTTAAATTAATTTATCGATTTTTCATTTTAAATGTTTATATTTTCCTATTTTCTTATAAATAAACCATCAATTTCTTTTAAAAAAAGTTTTGTGATTTATGTTTGTAAAAAATATTTCATAATAATATAAAAAAATTATATTATATAATTCTAATTAATTAAATTATATTTATACAATACTCCATTTTTAGACCATTTGCTTATAAATAAATCATCAATTTTTGTAAAAACAAAAGTGTGTACTTTATGTTTGCAAAAAGTATTCCACAATAAAGTAAAAATTGAAATAAATCTCGAAGTAATTAAAATATATTTCTCTTTGGGGCCATTTTATAATATTTTATTATTTTTTATAAATTAATTTAACTAATTTTTAATATTATATTTTTTATTTTTTTATTTACTTATAAATAAGTCATCAAATTTATCAATTTCTACTCCAATTAAACACCGAAATGTAAAAAAATTAACATAAAATTAATAAAATTAATCACATTTGCCAACCAACGGAATCAAAGAATCGAGAAAAGTGGCAATTTTTAATTTCACCTAAAAATATTTATTTAAATATCAAAATTGTTTAATTCTCTTGATTTTCTCAATTTTTTATAATTGAGAAAATTCTACTATTCCTCAAATTTCGGATTTGAAATTGATCCAAACAGCTCTTTTGATTTGGTGTGTACGCACCAGGCCAAGGTTTTGGACTAGGTCTCCGCATCAAAAAATTTACCGCTAAATTAAGAAACAGCTTTGAACAAGTAGGCCTTTAAAATGAAACAAAATAAAAGAACATTTATTGAACGAGATATTTTTTATTAATTAAAAAATGTATGGTTTTTAATTTCAGAATATAGCTAATTATAGGTTATACATGCACCATTCCAAAGTTATTTCATGCAAATTTATAAATAAATATTATCAAGGTTCATACCTTCAAATATTAAATCCTTTTGAATATTTTAAATATGTTAACAAATCAAATCGGTACTTTGAATCCATTCATTAATTTATTTATTTAGTATTTTGTATACTACTTGAAAAGAAATTTCTTTTTAGAACTTAGATTTATTTGTTTGATAAAGACACTCTTATGGCATTAGACATAAGAGATTATAATTTGCACTGTTGATAATGATCAAATTATTTTGAAATTTTATCATTTTAAGCGAACAACGATAATAATCGTAATTGATAAAAAATGATCATATTTTAACATGGCAAATGGACGGTCGAAGAAGAATAATACTAATTTTAGAGTAAACCTAGATAACTCCATGTTGGACACAATTTTTCCAATGTGAAGGGGTCCATACGCAAAAAATCCCAGAAACGCGTTTCCGTTGGACATCATCCGGGCCACAGAATCCCTCCTGACTCCAGCAATTTCGACGTTTGACGTTGGAACAGCCACTGTACAACAGGCCTCTTGCCTTTATATTCGCGCCCCCAAACCCACCCTCCCTTCTCTCCCTTCTTCTTCGTCTGACGAGCTCTGAGCTCCAACAATGTCGTCGTCTTCGCCCTCCCCTTTCCCGACCCCGCTTCTCAAGGACGAGCTCGACATCGTGATCCCCACGATCCGCAACCTTGACTTCCTCGAGATGTGGCGCCCCTTCTTCCAGCCCTACCACCTCATCATCGTCCAGGACGGCGACCCGTCCAGGACCATCAAGGTCCCCGATGGCTTCGACTACGAGCTTTACAACCGCAACGACATCAACCGCATCCTTGGCCCTCGGGCTTCCTGCATCTCCTTCAAGGACTCCGCCTGCCGCTGCTTTGGGTACATGGTGTCCAAGAAGAAGTATATCTTCACCATTGATGACGATTGCTTCGTGAGTTGTCCTGGTCTTTTGGTTTTCCCTTTTTTTTTCTGATTTGTCATGAGAGAAAAATCGAATTTCTTATTGATTCTTAGTTTTTTGAGGCGAATTTGATGCACATTGGGTGAAGATGGGACTTTTATGGCGATCATTGACCCAGTAGTTTTATTAAGGTATCGTAGATTGTTTGTAAATTCTATAGCGCTTTTGATTTTCGATCCACTTTTGTGAGAAAAATGGGATGTTGGCGATGGATACTTTGCCTTTGAGGTGGATTTGGTAGTGTATGGTAAAAAAATGGAGGTTGTCTTTGAGATCGAGGATTTAAAATGATTTTATTTGTTGAATTACTTTTGGAATGTATTGTTACTTTTTCATAATTTTCTATATCGGAGTGTGAGTATTTCATGTTTATGTTTTTTAATTTCGTTCACAGGTATTAAAACAAAATCTTATCTATTGGACAGATCGATAATGTTTCTGCATCTAATTCGGTAGAGTTTCTTCATTTATTTTGAGCTTTTTTCATGTGGTGTTTCTTGCATTTCTATCATTTTGCTGCACCTTATTTGAAAATTTGACTTTTTTTCTTATCTTATAATGAAATTTTGTTCTTTAAGTGTCCCAAACATTTTTAAATTCTAGTTTGTGGTAGTTGAAACTAAGTTCAACTGTTAATCATCCACATTTTTTACAAGGAGTTGTAGAGGATACCATGTTGACAATAAATTATCTCATTGATCCTTTGCTTGTTTTGTTTGAAAAGAAAATCAGTGTCAAATGTCCATCAGATCTCAGTTCTGTTTCCATGCACTGCACAATTTAAATCTTCAAGCTTTTAAGTTGGACACATGATTCCTATTGCTTAGAAAGTGTTGATGTTGACAATTGATTGTTCTGAAGTTTTGAGATTTCCTTCAAAGCGGAGAGTTAGATTTGGTTTGATGTTTCAAATACCATAATTTAATTTGGTTCCTAGTTATTTGTGGCTTGAGTTCTTAGAATTAATGTGATATTGACTTAAAGTAACTCATAAAGTCAGAGTAAATTGTCTGATTTTATGGTTTGTGGCCAAAGGGTTATGATGACTATAATATTGCAGTTGTTGATTTAATTGCTACAGAATTCATCAAGTCCGTTGGTTATTCTGTCTTATTCCTTGTTTTAAGATTTTTAGTTTTTCCTGCTGCTGCTTTCCTTGTGTTGAGCATTGAGATCTACGGAGCTTAGTCTTGTTTATTTCTTGTTCATGTATATTCTAATCTACGATGGCAACATGTTTAGCTTCTACGAGAAAGCCATGTGCAGGACTGATATTCCAAAGCAGGTTTTTTCTGAACTTCCAAACTGTTTTTTAATAGGTCGCGAAGGATCCATCTGGCAAGGAGATCAATGCCCTAGCACAGCATATACAGAATCTGCTTTGCCCCTCGACTCCTTTCTTCTTTAACACTCTGTATGATCCTTACCGTGAAGGAACAGATTTTGTCCGCGGGTATCCATTCAGCCTTCGGGAAGGTGTTCCTACTGTTGTTTCTCACGGTCTTTGGATGAACATCCCTGATTACGATGCTCCCACACAGCTTGTCAAGCCGCTTGAACGGAATACCAGGTAAAAAAATCAAGTGTAATGGCATTATCACCTTTGGACATCCATAAAACCTACATCATGTTGTCTTATCTTCTTCAATTTGTCTACCAGGTATGTTGATGCAGTGCTTACCATTCCCAAGGGAACCTTGTTTCCCATGTGTGGGATGAATTTGGCCTTCGACCGTGAGCTCATTGGCCCGGCAATGTACTTTGGGCTTATGGGTGATGGCCAGCCTATTGGTCGCTATGATGATATGTGGGCTGGATGGTGCACCAAGGTCTGGACTTGTTTAAAGAAGCTTTCTGGTTTCCAAGTCCTGGAAATACTATGTTGTAACTTGATTCTGACTCGTGAGTTTGTTGCAGGTGATCTGTGATCATTTGGGTCTGGGAGTTAAGACAGGCTTGCCCTACATCTGGCACAGCAAGGCAAGCAACCCATTTGTGAACCTGAAGAAGGAATACAATGGCATCTTCTGGCAGGAAGAGATCATCCCTTTCTTCCAGACTGCCACCCTTTCCATGGACCACACCACTGTGCAAGAGTGCTACATTGAGCTCTCGAAGCAGGTAAGGGTGAAGCTCGGGAAGATCGATCCCTATTTCACCAAGCTGGCTGACGCGATGGTTACATGGATCGAGGCCTGGGATGAGCTCAACCCTCCAAAGGGTGGAGCTGAAGCTGCCACTGGCACAGTTAAGAAGTAGATTTTAGCTTTAGGATTGATCGATTTCTTCACCATAGCAGTTTATTTTTGCCATTGTTGTCGGAGTTAATATCTTCCTTCATGATATCATGTATGACTTTTTATCTGAATCAATCTCCAAGCCTGTTCGTGGTTAGCTTGGAGTAATTCTCTTTGCAGTTCAACTAGTGTAACTCTTTTACTTGGTTACGAGATGACAATAATGAGTTATCCTTCTAAAGCTCCTGTTTTGGTTTAAGTTTTGAATCTCAACAAGTTTGAATCTTCTATTGTATATTGAAAATTCAATGGCTCCGCATGCATTTGAATTCATAGGAAACATGATGATTGGAGATTAAATTGCCAAATAGTTGGGAGATTGCTGCTGGAAAACCACATGGGAGCAACGCGTCCCCACAAATTCTTGAAAGCACAATTTCACTTTGAACTTTTAGGGTTTGGTATCGGATCAGGGCTAAGCTGATCCCGTCCAGACCAGATTATCTTTCAAATACTAAAAATTTGATCGCACTAATATTATTTTATTTATTTAAATTTTAACCATGTTTTGATTAAAATATCCTCACTTGATCTGAACCGTCGGATCTCGATCCAACGGCTCAGATTGGGTAACAGCCGAATACCGTCACTTGATCTGAACCGTTGGATCTCGATCGGACGGCTCAGATCGATGAACAGTAAGCGAACACTGCGTCGGAGCTGCCCCCGAGCTCGGCCGGCGAGCTCGGGCGGCCCGGCTCCGCACGCGAGCTCGCGCGAGCTCGGCCGGCAGGCTCCGCGGGCGAGATCGGACGGTCGGCTCCGCGCGCGAGCTCGGGCGGCCGGCTTCGTGCGGGATCTCCGCCGGAGAGGAAGATGAACAGTAATATGTACAGTACTCAACCGAGGGCATTTTAGTCAATAAAAAATTTTAACCATCTGTTAACCAGATCAAGAACCAAACGGGATTTACTTGACCGCATTAGCATTTTACATTTTATCCCTTCTTTTAATCTTGACCTTGACCTTGACCTTGACCCCATATGAAACGGACCCTTATGGTCCTACCACCAGACTGGTACCTTCGTGCCCCGAATTTATGTTTTTTCTTTCAAAGTAAAATTTGGTTCAGGAATAACAATCGTGCTAATCACGACTAATAATAGTGTTCAAGCTCAAAATTCTAATTAGCTAATTGTCATTTTTCAAATGGTTTATCCACAATTTCAAATGCAGTAATTTTACTAATTTTGAATTCATCAAGTTAAACGAAAAGAAAAATAAGTGGATGAGGTGTCATTAGATGTAATCAAGATATTTATCCACATTTTTAAATAGATATTTGATATAATGAGATGAAAACAAGCAAATTCACCGAATATGATTGATGTGCTAAAGCTTTTACATGTCAAATCTTGCAGTCGGTCGAAAAATATTCTGTCCCTTGAAATTGACCGTTCTACTCTATTGTTATGAACCTTCTTCTATCCATTAATTTTCTTATTAAACATTTTCATACTAGATTAGAATTATTGAATATGAAGATGATAGGTAAACATTCCAAATTAAGAATTACGCTTGGTAATTAATTTCCCCATGGATATTAAGGCCTCACCCGTTGCATACATCCCCTTTGGTGTTGACTCTCGTTCACACCTTTTCATAAATTTATGAATTTTTAGCAAGAAATTATTTATTTTATTACGAATTTATGAAAAATTAACTACATCATTATTATTAGTAAAAAATTACTCATTATATATTATAAATTTATAAAAAATTAACTTGATTAAATTATTCAAAAAATATTATATTTTAATTTTATTTTATTAATTAAAACTAATATAAAAAGACGCAATTATTTTTATTTAATTTTACTTTGAACAACTATTAAATTAATATAAAAAATAACTTATCTTATTCTAATTTTTTTGAAAAATCAATTATCCGATTTTATGAAACTAAAAATTTAAAAGTGGGAGTTTCGTGAGTTTTGTGACTTCGATCGTTTGCATCGTAAGATCCAAAGTGAAAAGTATGATTTTGGTCATTTAAATAGAGTGATACATGTAAGTGAAAAAGTGATTTGATAGTTATATTAGTTAAAAATATAATATTTATTAGAAAAATAAATACAACTTTTATTTAAAAAATAATTATAATTAGGATAAAATTTAATCTTAATAATTTTAATAATTAGGATAAAAAATAATATTTAACAAAATAATTATAATTAGGATAATTAGGATAATAATTAATTAAGATAATAAAAGAAATTATCATAATTCGGATTTTAAAAAGTACTATTTAACTAATTAATAGTTAGATTAATGTTACAATAATGTTTTTATTTTAGTTGATCTAAAATTTTTAATGTATTTGACATGGATGTTAACATAAGGGGTGCTCTTAGATGCCCTAAAAGAGTCCTTTGTCTCAATATTATAAAAATTCAACCAAAATAGATCTATATTTCAAAAATTCAGAACTAAAGTGGTTAAATATAATTAAAATTTAAAAACAGACTATGTTGAATTTAGATGTCTCGATCTCGGATTGGAGTTTGAGTTAAAGTAAGAATCCAAAGTTAGATTTGGACTTATGTCTCATTTTGAATACTCATTATATAATATTAGGAGTTATAATTAAGGTAGAACTCAGACTTAATAAGATCCTATAAATACTCTAATAATACATAAGATTTAGACGCGGTGTAGTATTGAGATTGAACTAGAGAAAAATAGAGAGAATAGAGAGAAGAAAAAGAAAGAGTGTGTCAACTCTCGTGTATGAGTTTTTTTAGTACTTCTCAATAGTCTCTTGTAGTGGTTCCTTGTGGTATTCTCTTTAAAATTCTCTCCAAGGCATCCGACACTTGGTAAAAGTTTTAGTTGGATAAAAAAAAGTGGAGTTCTTCTTGTAGATTCTTGTAAAATTTTTTGATAGTAGAACTCTCGCTTCACTTGTGGATGCAATCCGATTTTGGACAAATCATGTATGCCGCTCTCTCTGTTCTTTTTATTTTTTTTTATCTTACATTACTTCTCGTTTCTTATATTATTTGAGAACAAGGTGACCTATGAATCTTTCGCTATGAATCATAATAATTGATATTAGAGCATAGGAGCAAATAATTAAGATGACAAAGTCTTTACCCAAACTAAAAAACTTTAACAATAAAATAATGACTTCTAATAAACTAAGAATACAAGGGGCCTATATTAACTTTAATAATGTATACAGAAAAAATGTATATAATGACCTACACTAATTTCAATAATGTCCTCCAATGACTTATACACCAATTTTAATAATAATTTAATTAAATAAGTGCTCTGATATTAACTTCAATACATAATAATATTGTTTAGTGTCTAGCAAGAAAATTTAATTGTTTGTAATACCTAGGTGTATATATATATATATATATATATATATATGCAAGTTTATGGTTTTAACTTTTAAAAATGGAAAAAAAAAATACAAATACGGTAATTCGCAACATCTAAAATCACTGACTAGGAATTGCTTCATTTACAACACTGTACAGAAACAGAACAAGAAAATGCACCAAAAATATACAAAAACTCGAGATAAACTCAGGCCCGAGGAAAACTAAAAGCCCTCGGCCCGATGACAGCATGTGCTGGAGGGTGCAATTTGGAGAAGTCTGGGGCGTAGCTGACATGATAAGGTTCTGATATAGAGGAGCCAGAGAATGCAGCAGAAAAGTCCCTGCACATGTGATCTCTCTCTACTTCTCCTGGCGGAGCTGCCTGAAGATGCTGACTCTTTGCAATCCACGAGTCCTTTACATAATTGAAATCAAAATAAGCAAAAAACAAAAAAAGAAAGAAAGAAAAAAGAGGAAACAAATCTATGGCTGAAGCTACACGTATTATATTGATTACAATAGCATCAGAGACCATGATAGTTGCAGAACTAGAGCTTTTAAAAGAAACAAATTGTAGGTGAAAAGCTAAATCAATATATAAGTCGTTTTGAAAACATTGAATTACCTTTGGCTGATGCTTAAGATCTCCATTTATAGATGTGGGATTTTGCTTGGCACATTGGCAGGGTTGGACCCCTGACTCTGAGAAGAAGCCATTAGCATCTTGGGCAAGTTTTACTGGAGTTGGCCATCTACTGGCCTGTTGAGTCATCATCAGATACGAGGGAGAGTAGTCATGAGACAAGAAGTAGCAGGAGCTACGGCGCTGCTGCCTGCATTGACTGGGAGAATCACACTGGCCACTGTAAAAATCCACAGTAGTGAAGTCCTGGTGATGCTGCAAAACACGAACTGAGGAAGAATATAGCTGTCCACTGATACTAGGATATGGCGAAAATGGCATAGATCTACTATGATTAGAGACTGAAGAATGCTTTGGGAGAGCTGAGCCAGGAAGCGGAGTTGCCCATTCTTCTATTGTTACTCCTTGTCTTGCAGCCAGATCCATCAACTGCTTCTGATCAAGGCCTAATCCCAAGAGCATATTCCACAGGTTTCTTTGAGCTTCTCTTTGATCATGTATCACTAGATCACGGATGGCCATTTCATACTGAAGTTCTATATTTGCCATGCCCTGCATTTGTTCAATTAAAAATATTAAATTTAATGAAATATAATCTATTATAATGTAGAATACACACGCATGTTTTGCAGCACAACTTACTAGGAGCCTATACTGACTAAGAATATGCAAGTATGTCTTATTGCCATTGCTGCTGATAGCCTCATCAATCATAGCTTCGAGTTGGCAACGACGTTTCTCATTAACTTCAATTTCCTGAATAGAATAAAGTGTATTCAGATGTCAAAAATAGGTGATGAACAAAATTAAATTTCAGAGGGGCCACCTTCTGGTAACTGGCACCAGCCTCATCATTGTCACGAATGTTATCAAGAATAACTTGTCTCCTGGATCTCAAAGCCCGTACAATAGTTCCATCCTTTTCAATAACCTAAAATTTCAGGAAGTTTATTATCAATTTGGGTTCTTCAATAAAAACATTACACAAAACCTGAAGTAAGAAGATTGTCATTGAACGGAAAGGAAAAAATGGTCACATAAGTCCTTTGTGCAAATGCTATTAATATATGTTGATTTGATCAACAGGAATAGTCTGATAGGCTGAGCTTAGCACCATACTGCAGCCTTCATGACTTAAGCCGAGACTATCATGCGAATCATACCATGTCAACACATTTCTGACCAGTTAAAATAAGTCTGTCAAGTGAATTATCTAAGGTAGCCAACTATAGATATGCAAACCATGGGTTTACAAGGAAAACCAGCTCTATACCCTGCTGACTTTGACAGATCAACTACCCTGTCTTATAAGAGCTGGATGTTTGCATGAGCTACCATCTCTAGTATCCTAACTAAAGGGGACCTCAACAAATGTAGTCAATTCGATTTGTAAAGAATTGCAACATAAATGCTCAGGCAATTTGTGTGGTATATATCTTATAAGTGGGTCATTTAGTCCAAGTTTTGAATACACTTCAACCACCAACCTGCTGCTTTGCAATAGCATCATCAAGATGTTGAAGTTCCATGCGGTTTCTAACGTTGGTTTCCTCCAGCTCAAACAATGCCTTTTGTAGATTTATACGCTCTTGAACATTTTCACTAGTTTCACGACTCAGAACATCCAACCGAGATAGCTCATCATCTGCAGCTGTCTCAGCAGGTTTAAGGGTCAACTGAGACTCTTTTTCCGCAAGTTCCTCCCGTAAACGACATACTTCGACCTGCACGTATCCAGTAAAGACTGAACATATAGAAATAATCCAACATATCACAAGCAAATCACTTCTTTCTGAGTACCTTAAGGTTGTCAATCATCCTTTGGTAGTCTTCAACGTGTGTATCAATAGTTCCAATATTTTTCTGCAGAAAAAAGAAAAAGAGTTGAAGAGAGTGGTAGAAAAGGGTTTCACCCATTCAAACAAAGAAGGGAACTTTTGAGAATTATAAGCCAGCATAAATGAATTGAGTGACACAATATTTTTCAAATGATGTGATCATAATGCTGGATCTCATCATATGGCCCCCAAAATTCAATTCTAGTAAATGATTCAGAAAATAAAAACCTGATATGACTCGAAAATTTGGACAATGATATGGAGAAACTAGTGTGGGAAAAACAGTTGGTCAGAAATGGATGATGGACTTGCAAGACCAACCAATGCAAAGACAATGTTGGTGTGCTTGAAGTTCATTGCTAGCTGATCTGACAAATGGTCTAAAATTTTCAATTTGTATGACATGAATTGCAATCTGATTCTGCAGGTTGTGCATATCATGCCAGTACATTTGTTAAAAAAGTTCTTACATGAATCTGTGTCTTGATCTCCTTAGCTCTGTCGGCATATTTTAGGGTGTTCACTGTGTGATGATACTGAACATCAGCTGGTGATATAGTTGCAACCATGATTGTTCTTGAATTTCCGCTGAGCCCATCCTTCAGAATACGTGTCAGCTTGCTGCAGAATACTTCACATTAGCTAGGTTCCAAAGGAAGGCTGCATGCTATATTCACCAACAAGATACCTATTGCGGTAAGGGACATATGCAAGGCCTTTCTTTTGTTGTTTGCCTAGAGCATTTATACAATTTGCCAAAGCAAGAAGTGATCGGTTTATGTTGGCTCCATCTCTAAGCTTTTGGCCACCAATGTTTGTTTCAGAAGCCCTTTCACTGTAAATATGACCATAATGAATATAACTTCCCAGTAGTTAGAAACTAAAAGTAGACATCTACCTCCCGGCAAGATCAACTAGTGCAAGTTTTCCACGGAGAATTTGACTTCTGTACTGATTTTTCTGGGTCCTTTTCACAGTGATCTCCAGAACAGCATGTGAACTGTTAAGCAAGACAACTATTAGCACATGACCTAAATCCAATATGCACAGTATAATCATAACTATAGGAGTGGTATGAAGCTAGCAAGGATACCATTTACTATAAATAGATAAGCTTACCATAGAAATCACCAACGTAAGGGACACTTGCAAAAAGAATACAATTCAACATACAATAAACAACTTACCGTGACGATGTTGCATTCACCTCTGTGCTTTCTGTCTTCCTTCTGCTGTTACCAACATTCAAGAGCTCAAGAATCTTATCAGCTGATTGGACCTGAGGAAATTTGAAAAGCAGGGGTGCCAAAATAGGCATCCCAAAATGAAGGTAAGGTGGGGATGTAGACTAAATGATACAACATGGTTGATAGTAAAAACAAGAATATTTGTGCATTTTATGACCAAATAATTTTAAAAGTGTAACAGACAAATGAAGACTCGTGAGAAAAAAGGAGGCAGAAGTGTGGAGGGTAACCTTAATACTTCGCAAACCAGCAACTACTATTCCATGTTCAGGATCTTCTCTTAGTTCTAGATGCCCCGAAGATTTCACGAGCAGATCATAGATAACCTAGAAGTCAAGGGAAAAATAAACACAAGATCCATTCCTGTAATCACTACACGTGTTATGTCAAAAAACTTTCTGAAAGGACAGAGAGACCGTACTTCGTTATAAACTTCAAGATAAGAACAAGATACACCAAAGGTATCTGAGCTCGGATCCCTTTTGATTAGGTCAAAAATTGTGTGTAGGCTAAGAACCATGAGTCCAGGATCCTGATGTGTTCCAACCATAGTGTAAGTTTTCCCACTGCAAAACATGTGAAACGAGTGAGAATCTCCAGAGTAATTGCATATCCATACAAAAGGATTTTCATTATACTCTTAAGTCAGATACTTAACGACTATATTTGACTTCCTTACTTAGAAGGGACAACTGCAGAATAGCAAGTAAACAAAAGGAAGATGGTTCCTATTTGTAATCCACAATGCAGAAACAATCACTTCTGCTTGAAAACAAAATAGGACAACATGGAGGATTTGATGGCACCTTCCTGTTGAACCATAAGCAAAAACAGTTGCATTAAGACCTTGAATGACACCAGCAATTGTGGAAGAGATCCGCTGGTACACATCCTGAGCAGGTTAAAATGGAGAAATTAAGATGCATAAAGCATAATTGTGGTGTAGTTGTCTGCACAATGTAATAAGGCCAATCACTCTAATGGTTTATTAGGCAATAATTAAAGAATTTGATGAATAAAATCGAAGGACTATCTGAGTAGTTTCACATAGCATATGCTGTACAAAAATAAATCCTAAATGGCAGTAACTTTGAATTTGCCATTTAAACAAGAATTTTCTTTTTCTTTTTTTTGAAAAAGCCATTTAAGTAAGAAGTTTTAGAAATATCAATAAACTAATATGTGTTTTTTTTTTTTTTTTTGAAGTTAACAATGTTCACAAAAGACTGACAATTTGAAAAATACAGAGAATGAGAGAAAAGATTGGTGCATACCGCATTTGTACATTCAGGTCCAAACGCATGATCAAAGGAATACCTTTTCTCTTTCGTTCGGTTCTGGATGCGGTCCAAGTAATCTTTTGACAGATCAGGGTCCAAAACAACAACACCCTGCGAAGAAGGTAGGACACATACATCATTACAGATAACTACTTGGCTAAGAAATCAAAGACATTCTTCCAGATATCTGTCTGAAATTTGAAAGGGAGCACTTTAGCAACCTTATCATCAGTCACTTGGATGATATTTCGGCTTCTCTGCCGTTCGGCATCTGTCAATGGCCTGCATTTCACTGCCACCTGCAATCAACAAGCAATACATTGGACAAATGCAGTTTTCACATAAATAAAAAAGAGAGAGAGAGAGAGCTATTTGGAGAACCAACCAATAGAGTTGCAGTTTGCTTTGAAGCTGGAGCTCTTATACTAGGCATCCCTCAACAAATAGAGCAATGCCTTTCTTCCACAAATAGAGCAATGCCTTTCTACCACAAATAGAGCAATGCCTTTCTTCCACAAAATCAAGCAAAACTCAAACTTCACACCAGCAACTACGTTACCAAATCCAGACAGATATTTTTTCGAAAACGCAACCAAAATCCTCAAACCAAACGGGAATCCAACTACATTACAATACTCAGAGGAAAATTAAAATTTTGACACCACAAACCATCCAAAAGCTAAAGCATTCCCCCCAAATACACCGAATTTCTCAACCTAAACGTTCCACATCAAGAAACAGCAAGCCTTAAACCCTAAAATCTCCGCAACGAGCCAAATCTCATCACCATAACTCCTAAATCAGCGTTTTCTACTCCAAAAAACCCACATTCCCCAAAAATCAAAAGTCCAAGCCGCGAAACCGCATCCGCAACTCTCCCCGCTCAGCAACACCAAAATCCGTCAAAATGGGGAAAAATGCTCTTTTTCAAGCTCCAAGAAAATCGAGCACCAATTGGAGGTGAAAAAGTAGGACTTTGTCGTGGTCCGCGAAGTACGGGACCGCCGGTCGCGGGCCGGAGATCGTGGGGGGTCACAGTGAAGGAGGAGAATGGTGCTTTGAGATTCGTGAGCGGGTGGTCAGGGGAATCGATCGCCTCGGGATATGAGCTGAGGGCGTTCCGGGAAATCAGAGCGGCGACGGCCGACACGGACGCGGTCCCGCCTTCGGCGTGGTTTTTAACGCCTCTCCCGCATAGTAGCGACGGGCGTTGTTGAATAAAGGGCCCTGGTTCTGCGCTTTATTACGAAATTAGCCGCACCTTGTCGTGACTGCAAAATCCAGCTTTTAATTAACGGATTATTGCCATAAGGGGATTTTTCCATAAAACACGAATAATTTATGAAAAGTAGAAAAAAAAATCCCAAATTCTACCGCTATCTTAAATTTCTTTGTTAAGGCAAATTCTTATTCAAGATTGTATTTTTTTTTTAATCATAGTTTCTCTCTCTTTTTTTTTTTTACATATTCAGTTTTCTATCATTGAGAACAAAAAATCTAGCGTAGAAGCACTTAAAATTATTATTGATAAATTTATTGTAAAGAATAATAATTAATAATTTGATAACAAGAATAAAATATATTAATTATTAATTTGTAAATAAAATGTTCAATATATTTCAATGATATGTATCGCAAATAATAAAAAAAAGGAAAAAAAGTTTAACCTTGAGTTCTCTTTGTGAAAAAAATCCAGGATATTAGGATTATATGTAGATTATGGTTTTTCAAAATTTATAAAAATATGTGAAAATCTGTTTCCAAAAAATTCAGGAGGTGGCGGAGGAGGCGGGGTAATATGAAATTGTCGGTTCTCTAGCAATTAATTGGGAATTGTAAAACAAATATTTGTTGGGGGTCTATATGAAAAAATCTCTGGCGCGGAAAAAGATGGACAGTGGCAGTGGCGAAGATTTAGGGTTGTGTCTCGGGGCATATTGGGGAGGCCGAGTATAGAACAAAATAGTGGGTGGGTGGGTGGCTCGCTGGCTGCATCGAATGCTTTACGAGTCGCGCGCCGGTTCACCTGAGGGCCCGCGGGGACCGCACGATTTGGCGCGTTTGATTTCTCTGTCGTGCCGTGAGGCAGTATGCATGCAGCCAGCTCTGGTGATGGAGAGAGAAAGAAGGTTACGTTTGTTTGGCAATCGAGATCGAAATTAAGAGTAAAATTACTGAATTATTTTTATAAATTAATATTTTTTTTTTAATTCAAATTAACGTTTTAATAATTTAAAATTTTAAAAAATATTTATTTTTTTAATACTAATTTAATTTAATAATAATATAAAATAAATAATATTAATTTTATAAAAAAAATAATTTAAAAAATAAATTAATTTTAATTTTGATTCTAAATGAAACGGTACGCGAGAGAGAGAGAGAGTCTGATGGTGGCCACGTAATCAAATGGGTCCGTATGCATGCAGTATTTTATGGCCACTATTAAATGTCGGTTGGTGAGCGGAGTCTAAGATATAAATTATGCTGACTTCTTCTTCGGTCGATTTAAAGTCTGTATTCAGAATAATGTTAATTATTCGCCCAAAAAGAGTTAAAAAGGGAAGAAAGAATCGGTGGTTAAATCAAACGTGATGATGCTTTGTGAATATTAATGGAGTTTGTGAGAAAGAAAAAAAAATGAGAATATTATGCGGTTGAAAGTGTTGTGAAGGAAAAAAAAGGAGAGAATAATTCTTTGCTCTCCGTCTGCCTTCTCTTTATGTATAATGTGAATTTGATCTTCGAATTAAATTTATCTGACACTAATTCCTTAACAGGTTAATTAATGGGTAGTTTTGAAATTTTATATTGCTTTTTTTACTATGCCGCATGGTCATTCTTTATTGTCTAATAATAGGTGGTATAAAAATATAAATCATAAAATCATTAGGATAAGAAATCATCTCATAAAATATTATATCAACCTAATCGATGTGTCATCTCTTTTTTGAAAATATAATATAAATAATAAGGCACCGTTTAATTCGAGATCAAAATTAAAATAAAAATTAATACTAACAAATCACTTTTATAAATTAATATTTTTTTTATCAAAATTAATTCTATAATAATTTAAAATTTAAAAAAATTATTTAATTTTTTATAATAATTTAATTTATATAGCGATGTAAAATAAGTAATTTTAATTTTGTAAAAAAAAAATTTAAAATAAATTAATTTTGATCGTAATATCAAATTAAATGATACCTAATAATTCAAAAATGAGATGGTCTCCATGGTATAGTACCGTAATTTGATAATTTATACGAGAGCTAGGTTGATTGACTGAGATTAACTCTAGTACGAGCGGTTTAATTTAGATAACTCAATTCTCGGTTCAAATACATGACTCATAATGATGGATCCATCTAAAACTCACTAGGAGTAGTCTATCGTTCGCTAGTTGGTAGCTATGGGTGTCAACAAATCTCTGCTCTCATAAAACAATTTATGATATGATTTTTAAATTCTAATTATATATTTTTGTCATGTCAACATATTGATATAGATTAAAATGTTCATTAGAGGAGGATAAATACATATAACTTTTCTAAACGATAAAATATACCATCTTAAAAGAACTATTAGAAAAAAATTAAAATTAAACTTAAAAATTGTTGCAATTGAAGTGATTTTTGGAAAGCGCAGGAAGAAAACGATTCTTCCACTCCGGACGAGCCAAACGCGCAAGAATGAACGATATCAGTCGGCCACAAGAATGAACGCACAAGAAAGCGATATTGTTCCACTCCTGATAGCGTATTAGTTTATTGTTATAACATCAAATCAAGATTAGCAGTCGGCCAACGCGGATTAAAGTTGACCATCTGAATCTGCGGGTTGGGGATGCATGCAATTGTACGGGAGCCAGAAGGTCCCCCGCTTGTTTAATGGCAATGCTAAAATTTATTTATTACGTATTAATGAATGAAAGCGAAACCAAATCAAATCACATGATTCACATTCTCATGCGATGGCGATTATTCTTCTGTGCGTTGGCATCGACACATCACATTGTGCGTGAGTGGTATCCCTTCAATCGAGCAAGACCAATTTATGAGGCTCAAATAAATGACATGGAGGCGCTTTAATTTTCAGTTTTTTTTTTTTTTTTTTTTTTTTTTTTTTTTTTTTTTTGAGTAGAGTTCCAAAGGTTTGGTTAAAATCAAAAGATTCCAAACATTTCTGCGTCCGTTTGGGGGAAGAGAAAAGGTTTGTGGCCCTCTGAATCGTTGGATCTGACTTTGTGTTCAAAGAATTTAGTCGCCAATGAGTAGTGGAAACAAACAATTGAGTATAAATACGAAGCACTCGTATACTTACATTTGTGTCTTTCTAGCGGTCGTCATGCACTATAAAACAAAGAATTTTACCCGTGTTTTTAAAATACTGCCAATATCCGACGCTTTTTTCACTACTTTTAAAATATCATTAATATTAATGTTATAATTATTTATAGCGTTTAAAAACATTATCAAAAATTTTTTTGATATTTTTTGTGACATTAGATAAATATCAAAAAAAATATGTATTTTTAGTAGCGTTTCTATGACTAATAATATATGTCATCTATACATTTATGACGACGCTTTTATCTTGTCAAATAAATTTTGATATATTTTTTTCTAAATACCATCAATACTTTATTTGTTAAAGAAGAGAATTATTTTTGTATATTGCATTCAAAGGATTGAACATCAAATTTAATTAAACGAACTTGACTTAATGATGACCTTTATTATAAAGCGTTGCCAAGTGAAAAATAATTCTTAATATACTTCATGAATGACCTAACTTTATGTAGTGATGAGATAAAAAATTTACTCATTTTTTACCTCATCCAAATATGTTTTAAATTTCTAAGTCTAAATCATCTCATCTTAAAAAAATAATTAATTCGAAATTTTTATGTCGTCAAAATTCAATCTTAACTCAACATTCACCGAACTAACTAATCTTCACTATTATCTTGCAATCGTCGGATTCAAGTTGCCCTTTAATTATTAAAAATTAAGCAACGTTTCAATCCAGTGTCAAATCAAAATAAAAAAAAAATAAAGTTTCGATCGTAAATGGACAAATATTCGGTCTTTTAAACAGAAAAACGAGAATTAAAAAAATAGATAGACAAATAAATGAGTTAATAAAAGGAAAAAAAAAAAATTTGATCATAGAGGTCGACCCCATTGGCAAATTTGCAATTGAGTGCAGCTACCGATCGTTGGCCCTAAAATGATGTGGGAGATTCGAGCGGGCAATGCATAAAATTTGGCTTATGTTGCGCGCTTGAAATTGTTGACCCGAGCGCATCCAAATTGGTCCGCATGCACTCAAGCCACGCCACGAATCATGATATCATCGAATCAATTGAGAAAAGTCACTGTCAAGCAACGGATAACATTTAAAATATAAAAACCAACTTATTAATGATTATTGTCCTGCAAAAGGCAAAATTACAAAGTTTGACCCGATTAATAAATTTAATAATAATTGATTTCGATTGAATTTTAACATATTTATAAGGAAATTACTACAATATCATTGTCATTATATCAAATTACTACAATAACCAAGATCAATATCACAATTATTTGGATTTTCACAAAAAAAAAAATAATCATAGTCTTATAAACAAAATCTAGAAAAAAAAAAAAAAAGGGCTACACAACCTTTGTGATCCTTTTAGTTGAACTCAGAAGAGAGGGTAAGGATGTGTACTTTCTAGTATCATCGATCTCAAGGGCAGGATTTTATTATGGTTTTGGACTTTATTTCCATGTTCTCCGAGTGTTTTCCATTTTCCATATTTATTTGTTTTAGTAATTAATAATAATGAAGCAAATTAGCAATTACAACCATCCAAATTTCTTTAGATACAAAATAAAAAATCTAGAATACCACTCTCTTCTCTATCACAAGCAAACTTAGACAAACTTAAAATATAAAATATGTGTTCCTTAATTTCAGACAAAAAATCCATGGAGAAAATTTTTTTAAAATTGTCTGACAGTGGTCGTTCTAATACTTAAACTAATTATAATACAATTCAAGTAAAAAAATTGAAGAAAATTGAACATTACTCCTTATATTTGTATGGGTTTAATCACTTATAGTGAACTATGGCTGTACTTTATTTCTTAATCTCAGCCAATATATCCATTGGATCTCTCATAGTTGATCATTGCAAATTCCAAATTTCTTGAGATCATATCTTCAGTTATAAAAAATATATGTTAGCCCTTTTTTGACTTGATCGCACGTGAAACGAAATTTTTGAGCCTAATGACTCATTTTAGCATAATTTTTCATAAAATTCATTAAGCTACAATCGCCCCGGAGGCAACCTCAATACACATTCTCGATTGGTCTTATTGGTGATTTTGCCCATAGACATGACTTTGACATTTTAACTCGTTAGCTTTAATTTGGTGTATTATCAATATTTCTGTGACATTAAGAAAAAAAAGAATTTATGATAATATAAAATAATTTAAGGAGACAATATATTAATATGAGATTAAGTGTTCGTTTGGAACGGGGTCAAGGCTAATATTATTTAATTCATTTAAATTATAATAATATTTTGACTAAAATGCCCTTACTTGATCTGAACCGTCGGATCTCGATCCAACGGCTCAGATCTGAACCTTTCGAAACTCTAAGTATATATTTTGCTCCCGGCCCCCCCCCCCCCAAAAAAACATAAAAAACCCCCAAAAGGCCAATAGAGCTCCTTCCCCGCCGATGACGCAGCCGATGCCGGACGAGTCTTCTCCTTCCTCGCTGACGACGCAGCAGACGCCACACGAGTCTCCTCCTTCCCCGCAGGCGAGCTCTGTCGACGAACTCCACGCGCGAGCTCCGCGCCCGAGCTGCCCGCACGAGCTCAATCGGCGAGCTCCACGCTCGAGCTCACCCTGCCAACTCCGTACGCAGGCTCGGCCGGCGACGTCGTTTACGTGAGAAGAAGATGAACAGTGCTGTGTGCACAGTTGGCGACGTTGTAGGGCATTTTTGTCCATAAAAAAATTTAACCATCTGCTAGCCAGATCAGTAACCAAATAGGATTTACTTGATCGCATTAGCGTTTTACATTTTACCCTTTCCTTTAACCTTGATATTGACCTTGACCCGTTCTAAACGGGCTCTAAGAGTTTAAAGCAACCCCCCACCCCCAATAATATACTAATGCAATCGAATTCAAATGCCAAAAATGAAAACTACTAAATTAGAGAAAATACATATGACCTGCATTATGCGTATATAAGAAGAAGCAGTTTTAGAAAAATGAGCAAATTCCAAAGCCAATTTTAAGAGGCTGCAGTTCCCAAAAAAACCCATGTTTACAATTCTTTTCTCTAGACCCATTGGGCCCGAAAGCCCAAAAAATTGAAAGGCAGGCGTATTTTTTTGAATTGTTAATAATAAATCATGAATTTTATAAAAAAATATTTACCTATTGATAAAAAATCATTCGTTTTATAATATAAATTTACAAAAAATTATGTTGATTAAAATATTTAAAAAATATTTTATTTTTAATTTAATTTAATTATATTAAATTAAGGTAAAAGACCAACTTATTTTCATTTGATTGTAATTTGGATAACTAGTTTACAAGGAAACAGTGTCCTTTGTAACTAATGCAGGCATATTTCCATGACATAGTAGACGAGGTAACTCAGAACCCGGTAAGCTTTCAGACTTTTTCTGGGTTGATTGATTAATTCGAGCTTCAATCCAGGACTATTCGATGCTACACTTTGTTTGTGTTCTTCAGATTAATGAGGGAGTCGTATTCAATGTAGCAGGTGGTTTGCTCCTGCAGCATCCATTGATGTACGCTTCTTCCTCAACATTATTATGCAATATTAGTTTATGAAAAAAAATCAAAATGAAGAAGTAATCCGAATAAAACACACCTCTTTTCTTTGTGGAAAGGTGCTACCGATAGCGCAACGGGACTTCCAAAGGCTTTCGCCGAAAAACTAGTAAACGAGGCCTTTTCCTCTGTTTCTCGATGTTGATATTTGCATACAGTTACATCAATTGTGATCCTATGCTTTTTGAGAAGGAATTTTCTTGTGCATTAATACCATGAAAATGTTCTTCTAATAATAAGAGATTCATACTAATGTGTGAGAGCCATAGTGTTGTTATCGTTGTTGTTGATTTATATTATTTCTGTTAAACAGCAGGATTATTTTGTAACCACTGTGAATCTGTGATGTACAATTTGTGAATTTTACCAAAGGAGCACAATGGATTTTGGATTAGCATTTTTTAATTCCGTTCTCTCATCTGCAAAATCCTTGCAGTTTTACAATGCAGACATTGTGTAAATTTAATAATGCATGTGATTGGCAGGGTCAAATTCTATCACTGGCACGAGTCATTTGATTTCAATAGGAATCAAAATTAATAAATCACTTTTATAAATTAAATTTTTTTATTAAAATATTATAATAATTTAAAGTTTAAAAAATTATTTAATTTAATAACGATGTAAAATAAATAATATTAATTTTATAAAAAAAATAATTTTAAAAAATATTAATTCTGATCTTGATATCAAATCAAACGATATCTTGAATTTCATACATAACAACATCATCAACAGTCACCCAATTATTCACAAATGACAATATTTGATGGAAAGCAACAGATACAATATGGACAAAAATAAGCCGGCAACAAGAGATAAATGAAGTTCATGAGATTAGACTAATGGTCAGAAATCGCCACTGAGAATGATGCAAATGACACGAGAGTGCACGCTTCCTTGTCCCCTTCCCCTGCTTTCGGCAGAGTTTTGGATTTAGAGTTTGCTTTCCACACTCTGGATTAAACTGGAGTCCAACTATCATTTGCAATTTTCTATGTTACGTTGGTGAGGGCTGTTTGCTTCGAGAGTTCATCTTAACTAATTTAATTAATTTTTTAGTCAAATTAATAAAGTTTATCTATTTAATTAGTCTAATTTAAAAATATTTAGTAAATAATATAATTAAAATTTTTAGTTTTTAATAATAAATTATCTATTTTATTGCGAATTTAAAAAAAATATTTATTTTATCATTATTAATAAAAAATTACTTATCTTATATTATAAATTTATTAAAAATCACCTTTAATAAAATATTTAAAATTTTTTTATTTAATTTAATTTTATCAATTAAATTAATACAAAAGACTAAATTATTTTTGATTTTATTTTATTGTAAATAATTATTTTATAATTATCGGACAATTGATTTGATAAGATTAAATTTTAACATTTTAATTTCATAACATAGTACAATCGATTTTTCATAAAAACTAAAATAAAATAAATTATTTTTTATATTAATTTAATAGTTATCTAAATTTAAATTAAATGAAAATAATTTTATCTTTTTATATTTATTTTAATCAGTAAAATTGATTTAAAATAAAATATAAATATTTTTAATTAAAATAATTTTTTATAAATTTATAATAAACAAGTAATTTTTTACAATAATATTGGAAAATTAACCAACTAGCTGTGCAACTAAAAAAAATACCGGTTAGAGGTGTGCTATGTCACCAGCTCCACTTTTGAGGAGTCAAAAACCTAGTGCTCTCCTACACGATGCTGCAATCCCAAGGGGCGGAGCCGTCCATGTGATGGAAGAAGGAAAGGAACCCAGGAATCTTATCAGCAACTTTTCTGCCTTTCTTTCTCTCCTCCTCTCCCTCTCCTTTCTAGCCCTTCCACCACTTTCCCCTCCATATATCTATATATACAACAATAATCAACACCAGCTCTCAAACCTGCCCCAAACAACCTGCTAAACAAGGTAACTTCCGCTTTCCTCTTCTTCTTCTTCTTCTTTTTCTTCTTTCAATCAATTTTAATACTCTTTTTTCTTTCAAGATGATGCAAGATTTATGTTTTGGTTCTTCGAAGGAAAAAAGTAATTTGTGGTGAATTTGATTGGAGAGTATCAGTGCGTAAGCATTGCTAAACTGAATCCATGAGATTGCTGCTAATGCTGTTAGAAATTGGAATCTACCAAGGTTCAATGCGCCGAAATTTAGCGAAAACCTTGTGCCAGGGTTTTAGATTATATGTTTCTGAATTTATTTCTTGAATTATATGGTCGCTGATTAAACAAATTAGTTTCTTCCCCCCCTTGTGATTTGTTTTGTGTAGCTGCAAGTACTTTGGAAGGGCTGGAGTCATAATTCACGGGCGAAAATTAGAAACATGAATATATAATTTTTTGCCCATTGAGAAAATAAATATTTGGAATTGAATATGCGACTGCTTTGTTGACTTCATGAGATGTTCTGTTTCTAGACTTAGTTCGCGAATTATGACCTCCAGTTAACTTTTTTATTTTGTTTTGTTCTTGACCTTCTTTTATTGAGAACAGATCGAGTACTATTTCTTTGAATTGTTGCAAGTGCTGTGAACGAATGGAATCATATCCAAACCTTTAAAAATAGAAGCATCAATGTATCAAGATTAAATATGAGACTACTATGTCCAATCCACATTTATTTTTGTTTCTGGATTCATTTTTCTTAAATTATATGGAGATTTTGCTCAAAAAGGTTTTTATATTTTGGATTTCAGCAAGTGTTCCGAGAGAGAGAGAGAATAATCTGAGCCTTTATGTGTGAAAATTAGAAAAACAATACAAACATCAAGTATCAAGCTACCACATTGAATTCATTTCGAATATATTTTTCTAGATCTTCAAGTACATGTTGTCCAGTTCTATAGTTCAGTATTTTGCTTTTGGTGCTACAAGTGCTCTGAGAGGGAGCAATCAAGCTGACGTTCAACGCGAGAAAATTAGAAAGAAAAAAACTGTATAATGATTATATAGCAAACTACTGGATCAGATTCCATGGGTAAGATGTTTCTCTTTTTCTTGAATTACATGGAATTGAGTTAGATATATGAAATCCATTGGATAATTTGTTTCTATCTTACATGCTTGAACTATACGAAATCCAGTTGTTTACTCAAGCCTTTTGCTTTTTGTTGCTGCAAGTGTTGTGAGCAGTCCTATTCAGAGTCTGAAAATTAGTACATGGGCTTCAGTTAGTTCCTTGAACTGTTTTGTTCTGGAATCATGCTCAATTGGTGAAAACTAGAATCAGCGACATGTGAATATAAAATTCGATATTACTTTGTCGAATCCATGTGATCTTGCTAGCATTGTGTGTTTTGCTTTTCTCTTTTGTATTGAATCTCCGTTTCCTAGACTCTGGTATTTTCTGTCTTCCTTGCTAGGTTGTAAACTTCTATCCTTGCCGACAAGTAAGCCATTGCAATGATGAATTCTAGATTTGCTCAAAAGACAAGAAAGTTGAGTTCTTGATTTGTGTTGCAGCAAGTGATTTGAGAAGATGGAATCCCCCAATTCTCAAGCAAAAATGGACATTCCATGCTGGAAGAAGAAGAGCCCTGAAAGCGGCTTTGTGACTAATTTCAAGGATCACCTTGATGAGTTTGTAAGCACCTCCATGGACCAGCACAGGATTTGCCTAAAGAAGAGCTACAGGGAGGTCAGGGACTATCTCAAGCTCAAGAGACAAGGCTTGGTATACACTTCTTTCTTATATTGTTGATAATTTCTTCGAGTTCTTTAGCATCCAAATTCACAGGATTATTGATGTGATGATTCAAATGTGTATGTTTCAGATCAGGAAATCATCAAATACTGGCAATGAGAATGAGTTAGCTGAGAAAGGAGGGAATTGAAGCCCGGTGGCCTCATTTGCTTCATGAACAACAGGATTATTAATATTTTTCTTCTTTTCCTTGGTAATATGAGGGTTAATATTTTTCTGTACATGTATTTCTGAAATCAGATTTGGCATCTTAATTTCTTAAACAGTGAGAACCATTTTGAATGGCAGCATTATTTTTTATTTTTTTGGTCAGTTTATCAGGGAATATCAATTATTTACTGTATATCAGCTCAAATAAATAATAAATACCTTGAGAAGCAAATACTCTTTTTGTGCAGTGAAAAAAAAAGGAAAATATTTCTGATGGATTTGTTTGGTGTTCTTAAATTGAGTGAAGAAATTTGTGAAATACTTTTGAGAAAATCTTCTATCTAAAACATATGGTAAGGGAAAAAAAATCACCACGCAAAAGTAAAGAACAAGCAAAACTGGAAAAGGCCCCACCGAGATTTGAAATCGGGTTACTAGATTCAGAGTCCAATGTTCGAACCACTAGACCCTGGGACCACTTAAACATTCGCTAGCAATTGGAAATTTAAAAATATATTATTATTAAAAATCTGTCTTGGACCATCCTTTTTATGGAAGACTGGTAGAAGCCCACTTTACAATTCAACAGGGCTACCCTGCTTAGCATATATTTGACTCTTATGCACGACCACTTCTATTCGGTGAGTAAGGCTATACATTCGGTTCAAAATCGAACCAAATCGAATAAATTGAACTGAAATTTTCGATTTTCAAAAATCTAAAACCGAATCTGAACCGAACCGAACCTATTCAGTTCGGTTTAAATCAAAAAACCATTTTGAAATCGAATTTTTTGTATCATTGAATCATTGACTCATTTGCATAATTGCATTTACCCAAATTTTGCCCATGGGTCATGGATGCAAACAACAATTACACAATTTATACTTGAATCCTTGATCACATTTTTTGTAAGATAAAAAACAAAAAAAAAAAAGTACAGGCTATTCAAAACTGAACAATCGAACTAGCATTTACCAAGAATGGTAAGAAACATACCCAGTGTAGTTGTAACCCAATAGATACTGAATCCCACAATGGCACAATGTACAATAGCAAGACACTTTAACAGTTCAATACTTCAACTTCATACTTGCAGGATAATGTACAGTAGTAGGACACTTCAACAGTTCAATTTCATGCTTGCAGAGTTGTAAGATAATGTACAGTAGCAGGACAATTCTATAATATCATTCTGATGAATCTGATCAGTGATCACTATGTGGTGATTGAAATTTGAATCCTTACATCTATGAAGTTGAGAATAATCCCAACAAGTGGGGTCAAAATAGCCCTCATATTTGTCTTTTCTTGATATATATCAGAATTACCATATCACCATTCACCAAAGCTCAAAGAGACCTACTGTCAACAAATTAAAAGAAATACAAAAACATAAAAAAATTATTTTGAAAAATAGAATCACAGAGGATAAAGTTTTGAAGAACCCCATCTTCCAGGATAATTAATCAAATTAACAAGGTTATAAACAAAACTAAAGATATAAATACAAAAGTGACTATTAATAATACATTATATTCCAAATCAACTTACAAGTCAAATAACTTAGCATCAACAACTGTAATTATGTGGTTCAGAATAAATATGATCAATTCAATTAACCTTTGAAGGATTATATCTCTCGTGTATAGAAGTAACAAAACTCTAATATATGTGCAAAATTGCATTAAAGATAAAAAATCAGAAGCCAAAACTAAGACTAAGTTCTAAAATCCCACTATCCTAGTATCCAATGCTTGCCATAATTCACCATGAAGGAAACAGATAAAACTGAAGCAATCAAGTAAGTCAAAATAAATATAGAACCAATACTTATTCTTGGATACATGCATCTAAATAGACTAAATTCACTTTTTTTTATTGGATCATACTATTGGACCTAAAAAAGATAGTAAAATATCATCACAGTAAAAGAAATTAAAAAAACATTAGGTAATTGGGTAAGGACCGTAAGATTATAACTTCACAAATGCACATAAATGATGAGGAGCCACATTGAAAAGCTATGAAGATATAAATCAAGTTACTATTTAGTAAAAAGGAGAGATAAGAATGAATCTGTAAGATATGACCAAAAAAAGTTAGAAACAACCAAAATGAAACTATCATAATATATACCATGAAAAAACATAAAAAAATACATCAAAAATAAGTAACATATTCAAATCTTAAATACTTTATAGAGTCTCAAAACATCAAAAGATGACTTCTCAAAATTCAATAGTTGTGACATCCAATTTCATCATTGTCAACTTTGAAATAAAAAAAACCATTTAATGATTAATTGATCATAATAAAAAAATATACAGTCTAATAATAAAAATGTTAGTAATGCAAATCTTACCCTCTTGAATCTTTTCAAGTTCTTGCAAACTTTCTTCAACATTAATTTCTACTTTGGATTTTCAAATCCAATCTTAAGTGTAAAGGAGAGCTTGTACTAGTGTAGGAGTCAAAGAGTTACGAAAATGATCAAGTATATGCCCTCCTTTGCTAAAAGCTGACTCAGAGGCTACTGTAGAGATAGCTATAGCTAATATATCACAAACCATATGTGATAGAATAGGAAATCTGTAGCTATTCACTTTTCAGAAGCTCAAAATATCAAAGTTTGGCTCATTTTTTTCAAGATCCTCTAACAAATACTTGTCTAACTTAGATTTCATTTCATCAGCCCTGAAACTTTTTTTATGCTCATCAAATAGACTACTTAAGATGTACTTTTCTGATTACATTGGCATACTTGATCCTTCACTATTTTGCATCCCTCCCGGTTATAGTCACATCATGTATTCTTTGAATAAATCATATACAACTTCATGTAATTTTCTCCTCATCATGATACCTCTTTCACCTTCATACATTTTTTCAACTCCAAACTCAACATATTTTAACTTACGTCTTGGATCAAAGACAAAAGGAATGAAAAGAAGCATATTAATCTTCTTTAACTCACCCCAATACTTGTCATATTTTACTTTCATCATAACAGCCCTATCTTGGACTTTTGTATCATTACTGACTTTCCATATATTTAAAAGAAGATTAACTTGATAAATTTCATCAAAAAATAAGTTATTTGTAACATATATAGAGTCTGAAACTCGAAGAGTCAACTCCTAGAAATGCTCTAAGAATGTAATTAGTCGCCTAATATTTTGCTAATCAAAAGAGAGAGGAACTCCATCTTCATTATTAAGCTCATTATAAAAATTGCTATCTTTCTCTTCAAATTTTTAAAAAGCCCTCTCAAAAGTTTGAGCTGCTTCAAGAATCATCTAGGTGAAATTCTACCTTGTGGAATACATCCAAATAAAGACATTTTTGGCTTTCAATTTTTTAATTTCCACACATTCTTTGAACTTCTGCCATCTTATTGGAGAATATCTCACATATTTAACTACAGATCTAACTCGAATAATAGAATTTGTTATCTCTCAAATCATCTTTCACCACAAGATTAATGATAGGTGTTATGCATCGCATATGAATATATTTTTCTTATGCCAAATAAGTGCCTCAATTCAAAAAATTTTTCTTCAAAAAGGAAATAGCAGTATCATTTGAAAAAGTATTATCAATAATAACAATCAAAACATTATCAATTCTACATTTATACAAATATTTTTCAATTATTTTTCCTATAACTTCACCCTTATGATTTGTAATTTTACAAATGTTCAAAAGTTTTTTCTTCAGTTTCCAATCAATATCAATATAATGTGTTGTGATACACATATAGTTTATTTTTTGAATTGAGGTCCAAGTATCAGTAGTCAAACACACTCTTTATTTAGACTCTTTGAAATATTGTTTCAACTTTACCTTTTTATCTTGGTAGAGTTGATAACAATATCTAGTCATAGTCCAATGTGAAGACATTCAAAATCTAGGCTAAACTTGAGATATAAAATATTGAAAACCTTCATATTGCACAAAACTAAAAGCTAGTTCATCTACAAAAATCATGTATGTGAGTGCTTTTCTAATTTTTTTCTTGATCAAACTTCCAACTAGTTAGCACACAATCATTTTCTACTTCTTTTTGAATAGGTTGCATAGCAAGTTGTGTTTGATGTGTATCAATATTATATGGATATTATTTGCATTGATTAATATGATTTCTAAGAGAAGAAGTATCATTTCGTTTTGAATCACAAAAGAATTCATTACCACAATAGTTTCATTTGGCTTTGGTTAACTTGTCCGATTGTGTGAATTTTGTGGAATACTCCCATACAACTGATCGTACTGTCATTCTCTTTCTTGAGATTGGAGGCTTTGTACATATAGATACATTGCCCTCGTTTGAAACTTCCATAGGCGTAGAACTTTCTAGAGAATTTGAATTTGGTGTTAGACTTGCAATAATTGGATTTGTACTCGAAAGCTCATAACTATCATTCTCATCTAACATCTATAAAAAGAGAATACAAGTAAAATACTGAATCAAAAATTAATTTTAAATAGAAGTAAAGAAAATAAATTGAAAGATATATTAAAAGTTGTAAATAATGACCATTCTATTATCAAGCAATCCCTACAATTACAGATCTAAAACCAAATTGAATATACCCACATCAGACTCAAAAGATCAAAAATAACAAATTGATTTTCATAAAAATACCAAACAAAACAAAAGGCAGTAAGCATTGAGCAACTTGATTTTCATAAAAGTGACAAAACCCTAATTATCTAACAATAAAATCATATAAAATCAAAAAACCCTAGTTTAATTTCACAAAACTCAATTAAATTTTATAATTTCATAAATTCTCTTACCTTGCAGGTTGATTCTCATGATGAAGTTGTAGAAAAATGAGAGATTGAAGCTCCAAGCGTCGAATGTTGGTCACAGAGAGATCTTGAGGTGTTGAGACTCAGAGGTTGAAGATTGAAGGATGTCGTGTTGCTGGAGAACTTTCGAACTCTTCTCACAGTGACAATCGTGCGATGAAACCTCTGATCCCAACACGAAGTAGTGCCGCGCCATAGGGATGAAGGAGAAGAATGATTGAGGGTTCGGGATTGGGGATTTACTTATCTAATAATAAAATCTTATGAAATCAGACAATCTTATTTAATTTCATAAAACTCGATTAAATTTCATAATTTCATAAATTCTCTCACCTTGAAGCTTGATCTTGATAATGCCGTTGTAGAAAATGAGAGATTGAAGCTCGGAGCGTCGAAGGCTGGTCATAAAGAGGTCTTGAGGCATCGAGACTCAAAGGTGGAGGGGGTGGACGAAAGTGATGTCACGTTATTGAAGACTGAAGGATGCCGGGTTGCTGAAGAACTTACGAACTCTTCTCTCCGTGATGATCGTGCGATGAAACCTCTGATCCTAACACGGCGCAACGCTACAGCCGCAGGGATGAAGGAGAAGAATGATCGAGAGTTCGGGACTAGAGATTTACTTATCTAACAATAAAATTGTATGAAATCAAAAAACCCTAATTTAATTTCACAAAACTCAATTAAATTTCATATTTCATAAATCCTCTTACCTTGCAGTTTGATCCTAATGATGCCTTGTAGAAAAATGAGAGATTGAAGCTTGGAGCGTCGAAGGCTGGTCACAGAGAGATCTTGAGGCATCGGGACTCGGAGGTGGAGGGGGGTGGACGAAAGCGATGTCACGTTATTGAAAACTGAAAGATGCCGGATTGCTGGAGAAATTCCGAACTTCTCTCACCATGACGATCACGCGATGAAACCTTTGATCCCGACACGGCGCAATGCCGCAGCCGCAAGAATGAAGGAGAAGAATGATCGAGAGTTCGAGACTGGAGATTTACTTATCTAACAATAAAATCATATGAAATCAAAAAACCCTAATTTAATTTCACAAAACTCAATTACATTTCATAATTTCATAAATCCTCCTATCTTGCAGCTTGATCCTGATGATGCCGTTGTAGAAAAATGAGAGATTGAAGTTCAGAGCATCGAAAGTTGGTCACAGAGAGATCTTGAGGTGTCGGGACTTAGAGGTGGAGGGGGGTAGATGAAAGTGATGTCACGTTGTTGAAGACTGAAGGATGTCAGGTTGTTAGAGAACTTTTGAACTCTTCTCACCATGATGATCGTGTGATGAAACCTCTGATCTCGACATAGTGCAGCGCCCAGCTGCAGGGATGAAGGAGAAGAATGATCGGGAGTTTGGGACTAGGAATTTAGGGTTAGGGTAGAAATGAGAGCGGCGAGCCGGAAAACTGATACAATGATATATATGGCTGTGCCTGTGAACCAATTAGCCCAAAACCAAAACCATGTATATATATATATATATATATATCTAATTCGGTTCGGTTCGGTTTTTATGATTTTTCAAAATCAAAAACTAAAACCGAAATCGAATATCAAAATTTTTATTTTTCAAAACTGAATCAAACTGAAACCTGAATAACCCGAACCGAATTGATTATTCGGTTTTGATTTGATCAATTTATTTGGTTTGAACCTAATACTGCACATCCCTAGTGGTGAGTATTGTTGAAGTTCGCTTGTAACCCCATCATATCTTAAAAGGACATATTTCAAGTATGTGGCCTAGTTTTTATTTGGAGAAAATATTAAGACGATATCATTTGCATTTTGAATACATAAAGAAACCTCCACTCTTTTACTTCAATCGTTTGTATTAGTTTTATATTTACTATATTTTTCATCAATCTAGCTAGCATGTCAGCAACTAAATAAACAGAAATAGTAATAACATTTACGTGTAGTAAGATAATATTGTGAATCACAGTGAAAAATTTACTGATCATCTTATAAACAACAAAAAAAAATTTATATAATTCAACTTAATTGATGCCTTACGTATAGGAGCAAAGATGAAAAAAATGATTTTGTCTTTTAAGTACATAAAATAATGAAGAGTCCACTGATAAATAAAAAAAAAAGCACTATGAAGAACTACTATAAGAAATCAAGTGTCAAAAAGACTTATATATAACGGTCAACACTCTTATTTATTATTAAAAATATTTATAAATATTTATTAAGTCCAAATTAATTATAATTTTGAGTATTACATAATAAATACTTAAAAATGGGGAATATTATGAATTCAGTTTTATATTTGCAGTCCAACTTAAACTTTAATTCAAATTCAAAACGTCCAAAAGGTTGATCATGATTCAAGTTAATAATCAATTCTCAAAACAACTGCTTTTTCATTGTGCCACGAATTTCGGGAACCGAAAGCAAGGGGTACATTCGGTCTATCGTGGCATTGGCAGCTTGGTTGCAGTGAAGGAACATTAAGCAAGAATGATGGCCGGGGATAATATATTGAAGTAGAAAAGTTTGGAAAAGCAAACCAAATTATTTGAGTTAAATATCTAAAGTCATTTTTTAAATTAAGACATTGATAGAGTTAGTTAAAATCTAAAAATAAATTTATTTTCAGACTATATATATATATATATATATATATATATATATGTATGTATGTATGGTTCTATGACTTTGGTAGGTTTGGTGATCTTAGAATGTATAGTGATCTTGGCTCAGTGATCTCGATCCGTTGACCTCGATTCGGTAACTTTGGTTCTATGACCTTGGTTTGGTGACCTCGGTCCAGAGATGTTAGTTTAGCAATCTCGATAGGTTTGGTGTCCTCGGCTCGATGGTCTCGATCCGATGACCTTAGTAGGTTTGATAATCTCGGTTCAATCATTTCATCTAGTAGAATAAGCATTTATGGATACATATTCACCAAAGATTCAGTCCCTAAAGATTTGAGATTCACAATAATTGATTATGAGAAATTCGACAAAATAAGGATTGAAATTACCAAGTTCAAGATACATCCGACCATCTCCTTGTTCTATAAATAATGTTCTAGTGACATAGATAAGGGGAGAATGCCAAATTTCTAATTCTACTTTCATTATTGAGGGCTATACTAATTTGAATGATGGAGTGGTCCTTACCGGTGGTCTTCTTCATAGTTTCTTTTCCTTGTAGATTGACAAAAGGATGAGGTAACATATTAAGTTCTCAAAAAGTCTCTCGAATTCAATTGGTAGCGAATTAAACTCCATCAAGAGTGATATTTTTATTGAGATTTGCTCCATCACTCTTTTCCTTTAGCTTATTTGAAAGCTCTCTGACCATGTCTCCAAAGACGATGAGGGCATTGTCATTCAGGAACCAGCTTGAGGGGTAGATCACTCCTATGCCGGTGGAATCACATAACTTCTCTAGCGAACTAGGTGAGCCGACTCATTGAGTCAACTCAGCCTTTCGGCCACCTACGTAACAAGGACCTCGGGGAGTTCGTTTGCAAACTATTCTCAAGGTACCAATAGCTCTCTCCAACTTGGTGAGTCCGTAGGAGTTTCAAATGCTAACTGTTGCAGTTCAACAAAAGACGTAGCTATTGGAAACCCAAGCACAAACAATGCAGAATCTATAAATGCAACAATTGCAAAACTAGACTTAAATAATGCAAAACTTCCAAACTCATGACTTCTAATCTCAACCTCAAGTTTTGACCCAAGTTTCAACTTAAGGTGCAGTTTCAAATCAGCAAACTAAGTTGCACTCACAGGTTATGAGCTAGTTACAACCCAATGGATATCATTGTTCAGGTTATTATGACCCTCCGGCGGGAGCCACTCTTTAGCATCAAGTCTCAAGGGGTTATGGGAACACGGCCTCACTTATGACCCAGCCGATGAAGTTACATACTACACCTATATAAGCCGAGCCTCGAGTAGAGTTATTTAGGGCACTCAAAGAGAGGTTGTGTCTCATACATCTCCATAAGGTCTGGGGCACCAATTCACCTGAATCAGATAAGGTATGATACACCTCTAATTCTTGAGGTTGCATATTCTGAAGTACAGTTGAAGTTCCACCAACCCCCCTATAAAGTATATGATGGCTACAAGAACTAACCCAAACTTCATATTTTCGTCTCTCGAGGTACACCATTACCTGCTTTAATAATCTAGTTGACAGGTTTATGGAGCAGTTCATCTCATTGGTGTTTCAGCAGAAGGACTCATCCACACTTCTAACACTAAAATAGAAGAAAGGAGAAAACTTCAGAAGCTATCTAACTTAGTTTAATAGAGCTAGATTAGAGGTAACTAAATTAGATAGATTAATAGCTCTCACTACAACAATCAATAGGATATGTCAAACCTAGGTTGCCTATGAGATGACATGTCGATTGTTGGGATTCGTAGTGGAAGGTTCACGAATCATCTTGTTTTCAAATAACACAAGAAACAAAAAGTAATGCAAGATAAAAGAAAATAACAAGAAAAGACACAGTGATATACGTAGTTCACTCAAAATCGGATTGTGTCCATAGGGAGAGTGAGCGATTCTCTATCAAAATATTTTATAAAAGTCTATAAAAAAGATTGTACTCTTTGTTAGTTAGCTAAACTCTTTCACTAAGCTCGGCAACACCCCCATCTTCATAAAAAACCTTCAAGAGAACATCACGAGCAACCACCATGAGAGACCACTGAGAAGCACTAAAAAAATCCACACATGAGAACCGACACACTCTTTTTCTTCTCTCTATTCTCTTTATTTCTCTTTTTCTATTTCTCTCTAGTTCAACCACAATACTATACCACACCTAAGCCCTATGTATTAATAGAATATTTATAGGTCCTTATTGAGTCAGAGTTTTGCTCTAATTATAACTCCTAATATTACATAATTAGTATTCAAAATTAATCATAAGTTTGAATCTAATTTTGAATTTCTACTTTAACTTAAACTCTAATCCGAGTTCGAGACACCCAAAACTCAACAACTGACCTCCTTAAAGTTTGGCCGAGTTCATCCAACATGTTAGAGAACATATTGACATTGAAAAGATAATCTCAGCTAAAAAAGAATTAGAGGAAGATGGCAAGCCAAAGAAAGATTGCCAAGAGGTTAAACTCTTCGAGCATAAGAAATAGATAGCTAAACGACAAGAGGTTCAGAGTGAATTCCAAGTGTACACACCCTTAAGTAACCCAAGGGCTGAAGTGCTGCTCAAATTGGGCATGAGGAATACCTAAAGTGGCCTTCACCTCTTCGCTCGAACAAACACGATAAGCCCAAATATTACCATTTTCACTGCAGCCATGGCCACGATACTGAAGAATACCGATACCTTAAAGATGAGATTGAAAGACTCATCAATGAGGATCATCTCTAGTAGTTCATCAAAGAAGGCATCTAAGCTAAAGAAACACAACAACCTGAAGAAAACCCATGAGGATCACCTTGAAAAAACTCCACCTTTGAAATGACAAAAGAGGATTTTTTTATTTTCTCTCTAAATAAAAAGTTATGACTTTTTTTTATCTACTTGAAGGTTTGTTAATAATAGGGCCAAAAATTAGTTCGGAGAGAAGACACAAAAAACCTAGCTCTGTAATATTAAATATCCAAGCAGGTACCTCAATTTTTTAGCTAGGTATTAGCTCTTCAGCTACCAAAAAAATCTGACTTTGTGTCTAAATATCCAACCAAGTGCCTTGTATTTTTAAATAGGTATTGGCTCTTTAGCTACCAAAACACTTGACATTGTGACCTAAGTATCTAACTAGGTGTATCAGCTTTTTCAGCCAGGTATTGGCTCTTTAACTACTAAAAAAAGAAAATATGATTCTGTGGTCTAAGTATCCAACCAGGTGCATCGGCTTTTCAGTTAGGCATTGGCTCTTCAGCCATCACAAAACCTAGATTCTAGGTTCCATCACTAAATTGAAGCACCAAGGGCCTTGGCTCAAAATAATAAGCTTATTCAAGCTATAAAACCGTGGATCTAGATCACGAACCTACATGAGGCATAAGATTTTGGCTCTATGTCGTGACATAGAGACTTCGGCCTTTGGTCATGAACCTACTTGAGGCACAAGGACCTAACTCCATAGTACAAACCTACCCAAGGAAAAATGTAGTTTGATGTTAAGCTACGGACTTGACCAAGTTGAATATTGGCTTAAGTTGTTGATGTAGCCAAAAACTTAGTCCAAGATGAATTTGGATTATACACCTTAGTTAAACTCCACCCACTGAGTCTATGAATCAGCATTCAGAGTTAGGAGGCACTAATGATACACCAAAGTAGAGAGGTTTGGATCAACAAACTAAATTACCCAAGTCAAAAATCTAAAGTCATCTCCTGAATTGAGCCATTAGTTGGGTTAGTACACACACACACACACACACACACACACACACACACAAGAGATGGTTTAGTAACCTGGGTTCAGTGACCTTAGAATGTTCGGTGATCTTGGTTTAGTGGCCTCAGTCTATTGACCTCAGTTTGCTAACCTTAGCTCAGTAACCTCGATTTGATGACCTTGGTTCGGTGCCCTCGGTCTAGTGACTTTAGAATGCTTGGTGGCCTTGGTCCAGAGACCTTAGTTTGGTAACCTCGATAGGTTTGGTAACCTCGGCTCGGTGACTTCGGTTTAGTGACCTTGGCTTGGTGACCTCAGTCTGATAACCTCAAAATGCTCCATGGTCTCGGTCTTGTGATCTCGGTTCGATGACCTCGGTTGGTCTTGGCTTGGTGACCTCGACTCGGCGGCCTCAATCCGGTGACCTCTGTAGGTTCGGTAACCTCAATTTTAATAACTCATCTAAAAGAACATGCATTTATGAATGTACATTTACCAAATATTCAGTCCTTAAAGATCCGAGATTCACAATAATCGGTTACGAAAAATTTGGCAAAATTAGGACTAAAATCACAGTCTAAGATACATCCGACCATCTCCTTATTCTATAAATAGCGTTCTAATTAAAGAGATAAGAGGAGAACACCAAATATTTAATTTCACTTTTATTATTGAGGACTAGACTAATTTGAATGTTGAAATAGTTATCGTCAGAGAGTCTCGACAGTCTTTTTCATAGTTCCTTTTCCTTACAAATTAATAGAAGGACAACCTAACAAATCAAGTTCCCAAGGAGTCTTTTGAATTGAAATTGGTGATGAATTGGGCTCCATCAACAGTGGATAAGAATGGTCTAGAGATAGTAAGAACATTAGGGCAACCATAAGTTAATCGCAAGAGTACCATGAAAATACCAAATCTCCATTATCACAAGAACTAGGTGAAATAATAGTGGTCACGAATGGAGCTAAGTGTAGGTTGTGATGGTATTTGAGTCCAAATTCACTTATTTATGACCCTTGAGATCTCTTTTGCATCATGTTGGGAATTTACTGTGGTAGTTGATTGGCTTGCAAACCAGGCTACCTATGGTAGCTCAAGTTTTGGGGAGAATATACATTCCTAGATGAAATTTTGAACCTTGTACTAGACATTTCACATTTCATGAAGTTAATTGAATATCTGTTACTACTTACTACCAAAAAATAAATAGTTTGGAATCTACTTAGTTGTGTTTGGAGACATTTTTGAAATAAGTAAACATTTTGTACGAAAAATCAATAACAGTGTTTGTAGCTCATTGGATCGAGCGTTTGTTTCCTAAGCACAAAGTCTGTAGGTTTGACCCCTACTTGGCGCGACTTTTTATTTTGAAGATAATCTTTTTGTTTGTGAAATTTGTTTTTCATCTTCTTGATATAAAAAAACATATTCCTAAATACGTCATGATGAAAAACTGAAATTAACTATATTTTTTATAAATGGTTACATTACATATGAAAAAATCAATGTTATAATCATTACAACAAATTAAATCATTGACAAAACTTAATTCAATAAAACACCAATAAAATAATATTGGTATTTTTTATGATATTTTTGATATGTTGTTTTCAATTTTATCATAAATTTTATTGTCGTTTAAAGAACATTGCTATAATTTTTTACTAACGCTTCCTACGATATTTGAAAAATATCAATAATATTATCATGATGACAACACTAAATAAGAAGTGTCATCAGTAAAAACACAATGATAATACTTTAGATAAAGTATCACCACTAATTTTTGTTAGTGGCACTTATAAAAAGTACTATCACTATTTTTGTTAGTGATTTTTTTTCCAAATTTGTCGGTGGCACATTTAAAATTAAATTTAAATTCAGTTGTTACCATGAAAATCACTAAGAGAGATTTGAATCATATATTATCATATCTAGGAGCTAGAGGAGTGAATGAAGTTGGTCATGAGTTTCACTCATCCCTTTAGGCAATAAATATAGAAATCTACAATGTAGATCTATTATAGTGGCTATTATGATAGTGATTGAATGAAATCAACTTAAAACCATGAATTAACTCTTTTTGATGTTATCTAAAAAAGTTCCATCAACATTAAGAATCTTGGAATACTTGCACAAATTAATAATAGATGATAGGCTCATAATCATTAACAATGCTTACAATAAACAAATTTTAAAAAATAAATAATATTTTAAAATATTCAATGGGACTGATTTAGAGTAATAATCATGATCATTTTAAATACTTATTTATGATATACCATGGTTGCTTATTCCAAGCCAAATCGACATAAAAATAACTTCTACAAAGAAAAAACATTTTTTATTTCCCAAAAGGGGACGAATTTTAAAAGAATGGCCTCAAGATTTTCTTCTTCCCCTCCTTTTCATTGTCTCCTTCTGTTCCATCATCTCCCTTGCTGAGCTCTTGCCATGGAGCCAATGTCAGTTTTTTGAATCTCCCACAACATTCATTTGCTCTCCAATAATCCACCCTATTTCCTCCTTTACCAATATGGGGCTCCTACTACAACCACTTCAATTCGCCCATTAGCTCCACAATGTCATCAAACTCATGCATCCTGAGCCTCATAATCCTGTTAAGCTCTCTCAACCGCTCCTTGTGCTCCTCTACCTCGATCCCCATGCTCTCCCCCAATTTGAGCTCGACATAGATCTCCTCTAGTAACTTGTGCTTTCGCTGCTTCTCATTGAGACTCATGCACTTTATTATTATAAATAATACCTAAAAAATCAATAAAAATGAAGAAAAATGATAAAAAAAAATTATCAAGTAAAATGGTAGGAAAAGAGTTATTTTCTAAAATAGTATTTTTCCTACAACTATTGTATATTGATTTTGAAAGCTAACTGAAAGATACAATGTTTGACGAAAATGATTATATGGATGTAATTTCAGATCTATACCAAAATAACAAAAACTCCAGGATTAATCTTTTAAAAATAAAAATATTTAAAGAAAGAAGACAAAACTTAGAATCGATTGATAATAAAATTTCTGAATTGTTTAGATAGTTTTTGAAGTGTTTATTTAGAAATAAAAATATTTTAAAATAAACAATTATATATCTTTAGTAAACCTCATAAGAATAAAATCCAACTCAACATGGGCTATGCCCAAAGAGCCCAAACCATATCCATTATCATCCAAACTAGATAAAACCGTCATTTCTCTTCTATACATACATATACTACAATTGTATAAACATAATAATATAATCTCTTGACTTTATTAAACCTATAATATTATGATACATTGATTGTTTGACTTTTAATAATAATAACTAATATTATTATTAGATAATAATTTAAATATTATAACATTCATTTATTAAGAACCGCTTTAGCAGCCCACATAAATTATGAATTTATTAAGAACATAAAAATATAATCTTTTGGTTGTGGAATATAATGCAATAGGTATGAGGCTTTATTCAGAAATAAAATTTTATCACACTATTTCTTAGATCTATACTTTATGCATTGAAAATGTCAACCTTACACTATACATTTTTCCGATAAATTCTTATTTGGATACGCCAATATTTGATATACATGATTTCTGATAATGATTGGTGCTAATGTGATAGAGCATATCCAAATAAGTTACTTATCAATGGGTGATAGTCACATACCCCTCATTTATTCATATATCCTTTTTCTTGATAAGGAATTTGTTAAAGGATTTGCAAACATTTAATTTATTGGTAAGTATTCAAGATTTATGAATACTTACCTTACTATCTTTTACAACAACTTTGATATAATCGTATCTCATAGCAATATGCTTGCTATTATTGCTCATTCTTGTATTTTTTTACATTACAAATAATAACTTGATTATCACAAAATAATATGCTAGATCCCTTGTGTCTTTCAAAATTAAACATAATTCATAAATCTTTTACACCAAAAAATATCCTTACAAACAAGTGTCATGAAAATAAATTCAAATTTCATAAATAATAATATAATACAAGATACTCAAAAGACTATGCAATAATAACTTTACAAATGGTGAAAAGCCAACCACCAGCAGATTTCAAATTGATTTTATCCAAGCCCAATTGTATTACTATATTATTCTAAATATAAGTAGAATAATTATAATCTAAATCATAATGTATAGCAAATTTTAAATATCTCATTATTTTATCTAATATTAGTGTATTTAATTAAAAAAATTTTCTATAAAAGAACTAGTAAAAATCAAAATTTTCAATTTTAGCTTTAATTTGGTAAACTATTGTCTAAATGTATGCTTAAAACTATATAAAGACATATTAAGTTTACATACCTTATTTTTCTTATCTTGTACAATATAGTATTCAGGTTGATTTATATAAATTTTCTCATCTAGTTTGTCATTGAAGAAAATAGTCTTGACATCAATTTAGAGTACTTCTAGTTTGTATGTAGAGACAATTATAAACATTATTATGATAACTTTAATTTTAACAACATGAGAATATATTTCAAAATAATTAATGCTCTTTTTCATTAAAGTCTTTAATTACCAATCTTCCTTTATACTTATCTATGCTACTATTAGTTTTAACACTACAACATTTCTTATTTTTTTGGTGCTTTTAATCCAACACTAGCAAAAGTGTTGTAAATACAAGATATGCAAATGGTGCTAAGTTATTAGCACTACCTATATAAAGGCTTTTATGATGTTAAAGCTTTAGCACATCTAAAAAATTAGCATCACCAATTAATAATAATTAGTGGTGCTAATTTGACCATTAGAAGGGTATTATTTGTGGCGCTAACCGTTAGTGCTGCGAATGGTGATTTTAGATTTTTAAATTTTTAAACTTTTTCTACCATAAATGGTGCTAATTTTGGATTTTTCTCAACGCTAATTAGAGCATTTATGATGAATGGTTATTTTGGATTTTTTTCACCACAAATAATGCTAATTTTGGATTTTTCTTGATGCTAATTGAACTATTTGTGATGCTAATTGTTAGCGCCATGAATGGTATATTTTTCCAGTACTAATTGGATATTCACAACACAAACCGTTAGCGCCACAGAAGATATTTTTCTTGGTGCTAATTTTGGATTTTGTTCTACACTAATGAAATTAGGGCTGCGAATAGTTTTAAAAGCACTCCACACTGGAAAGCTCCGCTCATCATTTCCCTCTCTGCCTCACCATTAGAGATCTCCTTGCCTAGCTTCTCCTTGCCTGCCACCTCCCCTCCCAAGATCTCCTCAGTCAGCTCCTCCTTGCTTACCACCACCTCCCTGACCTGAGCTAGGTCGATCATCTTTTCAGCCAAAAGTCTAATATTTTTGCTCTTCTAAGGTATAAAAATTCTATCTTTCTATAGTTTGATTTCTTGTCTTGAGTTCCTTTTCCTATGATCTAAAGGATTTTGGTTGGTTTTCTTAGTGATTTGATGGATTTTCATCAGGTAAATATTTGGCTAGGGATTTGAGATTTTATTGGTGTTGTTTGTGTAATATTTAGTGCTTATAAATCATTTATGCCTATTAGGATTTTAATCATCTTGAACCCTCAAATCACTTGAGCTTCTTTGATCCTCAAAATGCTCTAGGTCATGGGTCCTTGAATCATGTTGATTTTAAATTTTGACTTTGATCTATGCAATTGCTTGTGTTTTGAAGATCATCCTACTATTTGAAGCTTACTATCCATCTCTATCCTAAATTTAGGAAATTTAGAACACTTGCAATTATTGAGTGAAGTCATTTCAATCTTGAGTTTGTACTCATATGTATTTTAAAGATCATCCTGCGATTTAAATTCAACTGCTTATTTCTAGTTCTGAACTTTTAGGAAAATGTAAACCTTTATAGTTCTTGAATGTAATTGTTTGATCTAGCAATCTTGTGTTTGTACTCATATACTTGTGTTTTTAAGATTATCCTGCCATATGAAGTCAATTGCTCATTTCTGGCCCTAAATTTAAAGAAATTTAGAACAGTTGTAGTTCTTGAACCTAATGCGTCAATATAGCAATTTTGTGTTTATACTCATTTGGTCAAAGGGGTTCATTAAATTAGGATTTCATTATAATTATATGCCTCAGCAATATATGGACACCTAGTTTTCCTTTTTCTTTTTTTCTTTTTGTCCTTAAACATAATACGAAGCAAAGTTGATGTAACTTATTTTTTTTATAGCCTTGAAAGCCCTAGTATTTTGGTATTTTGGAACGGAAAAATTGGTTTTTTTTGGTATTTCTAGAACAATTAATAGTTGTCTATCCAATGTCCATTTATGTCTCTTTAACAATTAATAGTTGTCTATCCAATGTCCATTTATGTCTCTTTATTTGTTATAGTTTTGTCTTGGCATTCAAGATTATGGGTTACATGAATCTTTGTATTATTTGGTGGTTATATGTTTTCATTTATCTTAATTTATTCTTCTATTCTAGTATGTAAATCCTGTATTTCTAAGTTTATAATTCTAATATTCTCTTTTGTGTTAGTAGGTTTTTCATTGAGATTTTTGCCAATCATAGTTTGCTACTAATATATCTATTATCTTCTCAAATTTATTGTTGCTAAAAATGGCTGTAACTAGAACTCCTATCTCCAAGGTTTCAAAACATAGATTTTGGGGTTCCAACCCTTTTGGTTTTGACCCAGAAATTGAAATGATCACCAAACCTACAAGAGCTTCAACAATACCTCTAATGAGCAAGTCCAACTTGAAAACCTCTTCATACATTTATGATGAAGGTGAAAGAAGGGGGCTTCATCTTCGTTAACTTCATATTCTAGTTTTGCAGCTTCAAGAAACAAATACAACGATGACTTCTGTGATTTTGGGGGATTAGAAAATCAGTTTGTGCAAGAACTAGAAAATTATGTTGTATACAAAGCTAAGGAGATTACACAAAAGATCAATGGCTGCCTAAAGATTGTTGAAGAGATTAGAAAGGATGCCCCGAGGACTCTTGTCACATTTGCATCAATTGGGTGAGTAGATTACACTGACTCATGAGTTAATGACCTTAGTAGGGTTTGCCCTCTTAACTTATGTTTGTTTTTTGAGATTAATCCTTTTGAAAAATTTTCTTCTCATATATTCATCTATGGTTTAGATTCTGCTTTTAATAATATAAGTCTTTTTTGGCAATCAAATCTCTGATTAGTTATCATTTAACAAAGAAAGATATTTGATTATTTTTTCATATGCTAACAGTGGTCACAACATTTATTTATCGTGTATCAGCAGTGGCACTAATAATTAGCATCACTAATGGCTTTATATTAGATAGGCTAATAAAATCCAATAGTAGCGTAAGTCATTGGCATTGCTAATTATTTTTAGGCATGCTAATATAGTACTGCAAATATTCCTAATGCTACCTAACACGATACTTGATTAGCATCAACAAAAATTTAGTAGCACTAATTTTACTTCCAATGATGCTATATTTAGTATCACGAATAAAAGGAAATATTGTAGTGTAAATTTCTTTCTTAAATCTTATTTACATCCCAAAAAATTGGTATTTGGAGAAAGTAAAGTCCAAGTTTTATTATCACAAATGGACTTCGTCTCATCATCCATGACTTGCTTTTATAGATGAGAATCTTTTAGAGACAATCTCTTAAAAGTTTTTTGAATCCTCTTCTACCATATAAGTGAATGTATCTGTTTGAGTCGATTTTGGTGAAAACTTATATTTAATTCAAATTCAATTAGAACATGGGATTGAATATCATTGGATTATGGTCTAAATGTAGGTCTCAATTAGACCTAAATTATAATTAAATTTGACTGAAAATTGTGTTTAATTCAAATTTAAGTTATTGAGCAATTCATGCTCAAATTAAAATGAGCTGAATGGATCGAATATTTGGACCAAAGTCGGATTTAAAATTCATCAAATATATGCACCCAAAAGAAATTGCAAATAAGTCCTTGAATCAAATAAATTTTATGAATAGGTCCCTCTTTGAAATTTTCTTATAAAAAAATCCCTGAAAGTTTTGGAATTTCAGAAATAAGTCATTTTTACAAAAATACCCCTGGAACTTACAAAATTATACTTTGGTCTAAATTTTTTTTAAAACTTATAAATAATCCCTTTGAAAGTTTAATTTTAAATTTCTTCATTAGAAAATAAATCCTAATCAAGGGAATTACATACCAACCACAAAAATATGAAAATCTAATATAATTATAATCACAATCAAATATATTTTCAGAATCACACCAATAAAATATTTAGTTGTAAATCTTCTCAGGCCCTATGAAAATTGATAAAACCATGCACAACAAAGATTGAAGAAAAGAATTAGGCGATGAGAGAACAAGCTACAACAAACACAGAAGGCGGAGAAAGCTTGTTGCTGCTCCTCCCCATCTTTGGTTGCTGCCCCTGCTCTTGCTTGCCAAGCTGACCTTGGGTTCCTTTACTCAAGCATCCCGTCTGCCCATAGCCCGATCTCTTTGCATCACCAGATCCCTTCTGCGCCTTCTTCCTTGCTGACCTAGGCTGCTCATCGGCTCTGCCCATCGCCACCTACTTCCAGCCACCTTGCTGGAGTGCCACCCTCGCCCGTTTATCTCCAGTGATCCCAGCCTTGCTGCTGTTCACTTGGAGTTGGTCCCGTCGTTAGAACTCCTCGCATTTCCGTGGCGGCCATCGCATCCTGCACCAACCTTGGCCGTCTTCTCTCATAGCCGGCGACCAACCCTCTTCGTCCTATAGTTGTCACTCCCCAAGAGCCTCCCCGTGGCCTGATGGCCTCTGTGCTGTCACCAACAATCTGCCTGTGGTCGGATTTGGCCGTGGACCTAAGAAGAGGGGCCCGACCTCTTTGCAACAACATGAGCTCCGTCGGAGCCTAGCCCCTTCGCCTTAGCTGCCCTGAGCCATTGCTTTGAGTTCCTTGCACCGCCTCCACAAGCTTCGCCAAAGCTCTGCCTTTGCAATCACCTACGAAGCTCCACAGGATCACCTTGCCACCGCTATCATTGCCAGACTCCATCCTTCGCCACCTCCCACTGCCAGTCATGGCCGGATTTGGTGGAAATGAAGCTCGGGCCAGTATGGCTCGGTAGGGCTCGGGTGAAAATAAGGGAAGAGACATGGGAGGAGGAAGAAATGAAATAAAAGAAAGGAAAAAAAATAGATTGTTGTCAAAGAAAAAAAAAAAAAATATTCACCGAGGAGGAAAAAAAAAAGGAGATTTGTTTTAGCTCGATTTTCATATCATTACCATCAATTTAGAATATGCAGTCAATTTCAGTCTACGATCAGTTTGCGAATTTATTCAAAAATTAATTTTGGATTATACTTAATCTACGAGATTATTGACTATTTAATCAAACTAAGATCAATTTATAAGCTTATCAAATGTCTATTTAGATTGAGCCTAGTTTGTGAGCTTGCTAAATATTTATTTGGATTAAGGCTAACCTACAGGCTCATAGACTTTCTATTCATATTAAGGCTAGTCTACAAGCTTGTTGATCGTTTATTCAGATTGAGATTGACTTGTGGACTTATTGAATGTCTATTTAGGCTAAAGTCAACCTGCGGGCTTATTAATTGTCTCTTTGGACTAAGGCCAACATATAGTCTCTCTAACCGTCTATTTGGACTAAGGCTAGCCTACAGCTCGTTGAATCTCTATTAGGATTAAAGCTAACCTACGAGCTTGCAGACCATCTATTTGAACTAACTAGGGGTTGGCTGACTATCTATTTGGACTAAGGTCAGTTTACAAGCTTACTGATTGTCTATTTGGAATAAAACTAGCTTGTAGGCTGGCTGGCCATCTATTTAGACTAAGGCCAGCTTATGAGCTCGCTGAACATTTATTCGGAGTAAAGACAGTTTATGGGCTCACTAACTGTTTATTCGGATTAAAGCTAGGCTGTAAACTTACTGAATGTCTATTCAAAATAATATTAGTTTGCGGGCTCATTGACTATCTATTCTAACTAAGACCAGCCTACAGGCTCACTAACCATTTATTTAGACTAACGTTAGCCTGCATGCTCACTGATTGTCTATTTGAATTAAGGCCAGTTTGCGATCTGTTGAATTTCTATTTGGACTAAGGTCAGTTTGGGGGTTCACTAATTGTCTATTTGAACTAAAGCTATCCTGTAAACTAATTGGATGTCTATTCGGTCTAAGACTAGTTTGTGAACTTGTTGACCGTTTATTTGAATTAAGGCTAGCTTGTAGGTTCGTTGATCATATATTTAGACAAAGGCTAGCCTACAGGCTCGCTAATTGTCTACTTGGACTAAGTTCATATTACGAGCTTGTTGATTATTTATTTGGATTAAGGTCAGCTTGCGAGTTTGCTAACCATTTATTTGGACTAAATCCAGCCTGCAAGCCTGCTAAATATCTATTCGGATTAAGGGTAACTTACAAGCTCGCGAATCATCTATTCGAACTAAGGTAGTTCATGGGCTTGCCCAAAATTATCCTGATTGACTGAAGACTCTCAAACTAAATTGATTAACACAAATCGATTAAATAAAGATGATTCAATCATATTGGACTCAGTTAGAATAAATAAACAAAACTAAATTGACTCAAATGGACCATGAAATAGACCTAAATTGATTAAATAAATAGACTAAAATTTAAATTTAACAGGACTCAAAATTCAAATTGAGTTAATCTAAACCAAATTAGCTTTAGACTCAACCCTCAATAAGTTCAAATCGAGTTAATTTGAGATTAAGTTAAGTTCAAATCAAACCTAATTGGGTCAAACTAGACTTGAATCAAACCCTAATTGGATTAAATCAAATTTAAACTGAAAGCTAATCGGGTCAAATTGGATCCTAAGTCAAATCGAAACCAGACCAAGCCTGAATTGAAATCAAGCTGAACTAAATCAACTTGAACTTAAATCAAAGTCCATTAAGATGCAAATTTGAACCCAATGAGGGTCCAACATAAGTTGAACCCAAATCCATCAATGGGTTGAGACAGGATCCAATAAGAATCCACCAAGAGTTTGGATCCAAGATTCATTAAGGATACATTAATAAACTGATAAGGATCCATCACAAAATCTTGATTCGAATCGAATAAAATCATACTCGAGTCAAAATCAAGTTTTGAATATTAAACTAAGTCAAATCAGATTCGAATCAAAGTCAAGTTCTGAATATTAAACTAAATTAAATCAAACTTGATCCAAATCAAGTTTTGAACATTGAATTGAATTAAATCAAATTTGAAATACAGTCGGATTCTGAATATTGAACTAAATCAAATCAAACTTGATATGAACCAAGTTTTGAACATCAAATTGAATCAAATCATACTTGAATTTTAAATATTGAAATGAATCCAAGCTGAATCAAACCGAACTCAAACTCGAACTAAAATTAATTCAAATAGAACTAAATAGGGTTAAACTGAGTCCTAATAGGTACGCTACAAAACCTCTAGCAGCACTCTAAGATTTCACCCAACTCCACAAGCAGCGTATAAATATCTAAACTCGAAGAGGTTAATACTATGCCCAATGGATATGTAATATTTCAACTCAAAGAGATTAATACTCATGCTCCACAAGTTACGAAATATTTTAAATTAAAGAAGTTAATACTTACATCCCATGGGTTATGAAATACTTCAAACTCAAAGAGGTTAATACCTATGTCTCATGGGTTATGAAATACCTCAAATCAAAGAAGTTAACATCTATGTCGCATGGGTTATAATATGCTTCAAGTTTAAAGAGATTAACACCTATACCCTACAGGTTATGAAATGCTTCAAATTTAAAAAGGTTAATACCTATGCCCCATAGGCTACATAATATTTTAAATCAAAGAAGTTAGTATCTATGCCCCACAAGCTACGGAATGCCTTAAATTAAAGAGGTTAATACTTATGCTCCACGAATTATGAAATATCTCAAATCAAAGAGGTTAATACCTATGTCCCATGGACTACAGAATACCTCAAATCAAAGAGGTTACAACCTACGCCCCATGATTTATGGAATACTTTGGATCAAAGATATCAACACCTATGCTCCAAGGATTATGGAATACCTTAAATTAAAGAGGTTAACACCTATACCCCATATGCTATGGAATACCTCAAATAAAAGAAGTTAACACTTGCACCTCATAGGCTATGGAGTACTTCAACTCAAAGATGTTAACATCTATGTTCCATGGATTATAAAATACTTCAAATCAAATAAACTATCACCTATGCCCCAAGGGTTAGGAATATCTCAAATCAAAAAAGTTAATACCTGTGTCCCACAGACTATGAAATACTTTGAATTTAAGGAGATTAATATCTATGCCTATGAGTTACAAAATATCTCAAATCAAAGAAATTAACACTTACACTCCATGGGTTATGGAATACTTTAAATTCAAATAAGTTGATATCTATGCCCTATGATTACAAAATATCTCAAATCAAAAAAGTTAATACCTATGCTCTAGGGATATGAAATACCTCAAACTCAAAGAGGTTAACATCTATGTCCCACAAGATACAAAATATCTCAAATCAAAGAAATTAACACCTACGACCCACGGGTTATATAATACCTCAGACTCAAAAAGATTAACATTTACGTCCCACGAGCTATGAAATACTTCAAATTAAAAAAGTTAACATCTACATTCCACGGACGACAAAATATTTCAAATCAAAGAGGTCAATATTTATATCCCATGGGCTATGAAATACCTCAAATTAAAAAAATTAACACCTACACCCCATGAGTTATAGAATATCTCGAATTAAAAAAGTTAACACCTATGTCATATATGATACAAAATACTTTAAATCAAAGAGATTAATACTTGCACCCACGGATTATGAGATATCTCAAATCAAAGAAGTCAATACCTATGTCCCATAGACTACGGAAAATACTTCAAAACTAGTAGGTGGCATTTGGAACGGGGTCAGGGCTAAGCTGACCCTGCCCAGACCAGATTATCTTTCAAACACTAAAAATTTGACCGCACTAATATTATTTTATTCATTTAAATTTTAACCAAGTTTTGACTAAAATACCCTTACTTGATCTGAACCATCGGATCTCGATCCAACGGCTCAGATTGGCTGTATCTCTTGATCCAACGGCTCAGATCCGCCGTCACTTCCCGCGCGAGCTCGACCGGCGAGCTCCGCGCTCGGAGCTCGGCCGCCGATCTCCGCGCTCGAGCTTGGCGCTCGCGCTCGGAGCTCGGCCGGCGAGCTCCGCGCTCGAGCTCGGCGAGTGAGCTCCGCGCTCGGAGCTCGGCCGCCAATCTCCGCGCCCGAGCTCGACGGCCGAGCTCCGCAACCGAGCTCGGCGGGCGAGCTCCGCGCCCGAGCTCGGCGGCCGAGCTCCGCGACCGAGCTCGCCCGTCGACGCGGAGAAGATGAACAGTACCAGGGGAATTTTTGTCCATAAAAAATTTTAACCATCTATTAGCCAGATCAGTAACCAAATATGATTTACTTGACTGCATTAGTGTTTTACATTTTGTCCCTTTTTTTAACCTTGACCTTGACCTTGACCCGGTTCCAAACAGAGCCGTAAAGTCCACGCCTACGCTTCATGGGTTATGCAAATACTTCAAAATTAAAGGAGTGAACACCTACGCCCCATGAGCTATACCAAAAAAAAAAAAAAAAAAAAAAAAAAAAAAAAAAAAAAAAAAAAAAAAAAAAAAAAAAAAAAAACCAAAACGAAAAACAAAATCGAGAAGAGCTAAAGACCAGAACGAGTCGATAATGCCCGGCCCACAATTCCAATCTCTTCCCGCATCGCAATTGCTGTCAACCCCAAATCTCCTTTGCGGCAAATTTCGAAAGCGATGGGAGGAGAAAGCGTCGCCTCGATTCAGATTTTTCGCGAGCTGTGGTTGCAGATTCTTCGCCGGTGCGTTTCTCCGGATAATTCGATCCCATTTCTTGTTTAACAATCCGATTTTTACCGTGATTTCGTCAATTTTTTGTGGTATTTATTGCGTCTCTTTGGACGGTTCTTCATTGTCGTTATCTCCATTTTGGGCGGTCTTATACTTATTTTTTCTCCCTTTATTCTTTAATCAAGCTTTGGATTTGTACTTGTGAAAAGTATGTGGAATATTCAAGACAAAAATGTTCCATCGACTTTTGGGGTTTTAGGGTTCGAGTTCGCATGGTAGGGTTATGTTCTTCTTGGTTTTCTGCTCAAAATTTGATCTTTGTTATCTTGTTTGTTTTGATCTGCTGGTTTAAATTTCTGTGTGATTGAAAAAGTTGGCTCCTTTTTGTAGTTCGGCACGGTTGCTAATCTAACTTGATGGTGACCTGTGGAGGCATGGATTTAATTGATGTTCTTGTGTTCTTGTGGGATTTTCATGATCAGTGATTCAATATTATTGTGGTTTTTGCACCTTGTAAAGAAAGATATTTTCGTTTGAATATCTATGTGCTTTGGGGAAGATAATCCCATCTCCATTTTTTTGTTTTTCTATCAAATTGTTGTGTTTTGCTTTTATAGTGTTTTTATACAATTTTAGGTTTAAAAATATGTTCTACAACAAATTTTCTTGGAGATTTTTCATTCTAGCTGCTTGGGTTGTCATTGATTTTTGCTAGATTTGACTGCTGTTTACTGGAAAATGGACAAATTTTATTGATATGCTAACTTAATTGTTGTGATGTTTGGGCCTTCCAAGTCCTACTGTTTGTTCTTTTTGTTCTGTCCTTCTAAATCAGTTCTTGATATATCTCTTGGATTCACTTGCAATTTCCTTTTTCAAGATACTAATTGTTGCTTGGCTTGACAGATCCCCTACTCTGGAGTGTGTGTGATATTTTCAGTAGATTATCACGTCTGGTCAGCAAACTGATGTGAATATAATAGATCATAGTCCAACAATGGGCAGTTGTTATGATCCGACTATCAAGGATGAATCATTAAGTTCCAGTCGGAAGATCATCATGCACCCTTTATACCTTCCAAAGTCTTCGCCTTGGTTTGATCTGAGGGTCTTTTATGTGAGATTGAGCAACTGTGAAGTTGATGATTCTACTCCTGAGCATCTTACTCTTAACCACATCCCACTTACTCCGGATACCATTCTTGAAGTGAATGGAAGAAGAAGTAGCATATCTTCAGATCTTGTTTCTTCCTCACTTAGAAGGGATAGAGTGGACAAGAAGTCAGAAGAGGCCACATTTGTGAGCACAGATACCATTAGGATGACAGGATATGTGAGATTTGAGGTCCATCACAAAGATGACTTGTTGTTATCTGGAGTCATGGAGTTATGCTCTGCTAATGGTTATGGGGAATCTAAAAATCCTGGAAAGAAGTGGAGAATGAGATGCCAGCCTGAGACATATGCTGGTTCTGGCTTCTTGAAAGGAAAGCAACATACAAATCCTGAGATTTCCTTGCCAACCATTGAGGTGTATGTTGCTGGTTGTTTTGCGGGCACACCCATTATCCTGACCAAGACTCTTCAGCTTATTTTCCGGAAGAAGCACCAGATGAAGGTAGTTCTGGACTCAATTCCAGAGCACGAGACAACGGATACGACGAAAGAAACAGTATCTGATGATGCTTTGCAGGTAATTTGTTCTCCGTTAAGATACCCATCATAATTTCCTATGCTGTTTATCTTTAGTTCATACAGTTATCTACCTCTGACTTCAGAACTCTCATCATAATATTGACGGTAGATGAATCTTTCAAACTACAAAACTGCACATTAGCACACATGGTGCAAATGTTTCACCCTTTTTTCCTTCTTCAGTTTATTATAATAAATAGATATGCAGGAGTTGCATGCAACGTCTTCTAGCATATCAAGATGCTAAAACTTAGATCCTTCAAATACTCATGACATCTTTTTAGAAAACATCACGAATTTAAATAAATTAATGAGCTTTTGGCTTTATGATCTAGATCTATTTTGTCATGATTTTTCACTTCCCTACCTCTGGGTCCTTTGCTTGTTATTTTTCTTTTTGCTTCCTGCTTTTAGGAACTTATTTTAGAGAAGAAAATAAGAAGATCGTAAAACATAACTAAATTTTCGATGGTCGGTCATGACTCGTTTTTTGCCTGAGAGCTCGATTTTTTTTCTTTGGCTAGGAAAATCTTAGCATGCCTGGTCAATTTCAAAATTCCTTCTGAATTTTGCAGTTAGGCGGTGAAGTAGTCATTTGGAGTATAATTTCTCTAGGATAATTAACTAGCTGAGCCAAGTAGTTTGATGAGATGCACTTTATTCCTTAATATATGTCAACTTTGTACAGTAAGGAAATTCGGTGTCTGTGGATGCTTGATATGTGTGAGGTTATATGTTTGCTTCTCATGCCAAAAGATTCTGCTTTAGTCAGGTAATTTAGAACTTTGAATCATGGAAATTTTCCCAATCATAAGATAAAAGGTCCCGATTAATTGATTCTCTTGATGTACACAAGTTGTTTTTGTTTTATGCGTATGGGGATCATTGGTTTATATGTCCTAATGGAGCTTTCTGAAGCTTAAATTATTTTTAATTTAAGGGGAAGCTCGGTCATCTAATCACAGATAGAGTTATGCCCATGGTTCCTTAAAGGTCTTATCCAATACGTCATTCCCATTTCCTCAAAGGTCTTGTCCAATACGTCATTCCCATTTCCTCAAAGGTCTTGTCCAAGATGTCATTCCCATTTCCATCTCTGAATCTCACTGCACAGCCAATGCTCTCTAGACACTATCTGACATCAAGATTTTTGAGAAAGGAGTCAAAGACCTTTGACCAAGCATAAGCTTTCATACGCTTGGTTTGGAGTTTATTTTGACTTTATACACTTCTAGGGGGTCCCCTGTAGTAGGTTTTGGTAAAGCATTTACCCTACAGATCACAGCCAAGAATATCAGCATTTCCTTCCCTAATTTGTTTCCGCTAATATATTTTATGAAAATAATGAATATTAATAGATCAAAAAGATTTGTTTTATTGTAGTATTCCTTGAGAAAGTTCCCAGTTGTTCAGTTTTGAAAATCTACCGTCCCATTTGTATTCTATAGTTTTTGCTCAGTTTCTTACATTTGGCTTGGCACGTAAGGTCAAGCTTTTATTGCACATTTCAAAATCATTGGGTTCTAGTAGAAATTATTTTTCTGAATATGGACCTTGACTGGAAATATTTGTGCACTGACCATGGAATCTTATGGCAATTCACAAATAATTTACTTCTCAAGAGGAGTCTCTTCATAAATTCTTGCTTGAACTTCTTGCAGCAGGCGGGATACCCAGGTTACAAATCAGAAACTGATGCAGATATTTATTACAGCAGTATATACTCAAGAAAAGAATATATCGACATGGAGGAAGAAGATGGGGAGCTCTCATGGTTCAATGCTGGGGTAAGGGTTGGCGTTGGGCTTGGCCTTGGCATCTGCCTGGGTGTTGGAATTGGTGTTGGTTTGCTCGTCCGAACATATCAGACCACCACCCAGAACTTCTGGAGGAGATTGATCTGATCAAAATGGAACTGGTTCAACACCTTTTGTAAACTTATCAGCCTCCAAAACCTTGGTTTTCTTTCTTCATACATAAAGCAGCTAACCTGTGCTTAACTTGTGCATAACCTGTGGACTTGTTCATGGTGTGAGTTGCTTGTGCTGAGTATTGCTGACATGCTCCTTTTTTGTGCTTTGTCTCAACCCTCAAGTTTGTTCTTTGGTTAACCAATAATTTTCGAGTAGTTGAGAGTAGTAACACAGCCTTCTGTATCAATGTGCTTCTCTTTCAGTTATAAGTTAATTATCAGTTGTGTTTTGAAATTTATTTATGTTTTTCCGGTAAAGAAACTTATTTTCGCATTTGATACTCCAGAACCCTCTTAAGAACACATAGCGAATTATGAATGTGTATTCTATGATTAATTATTAGTTAATTTTCTAGGAAAACATCATTTTTTATTATCATTAGAAATGGCTCTTATGTATGATGTATGATGCCACCCTAATGATGTAGCTGTTTAAAAAAATATATCTATTAAAGGAAAGTCAAATAAAAGGACCAAATATAAATAATGATGTCAAATCGGACAATATGGGCTGATCCAATCGGGTTAGACTAGATCCGGTGGATCACCCTGTCTAATTCTTCAAAAAAAAAAAAAAAAAAAAAAATTGCAAATCAATGTTGAACTGTGTGATAACACTATCGACTCAAAAAGTTTGAATGTTAAATCTAATTGAGAGATGATCTAAGCTAAAACCTAAGTCTACGGGTGTTCACAATTCAGCCCCTTCTTATTCTTCGTCCGAACAAGATCCAAATAGACTTGAGTTGTTATCGTTCGATACCTCATATATATATTATCAAACCCACGCGATAATTAGTTTCTATGGTGTTCTATAGCATACGTATCCGATAATATCGAGCAAATTTCTATAATTACCTTAAATTTATTATTCTCACCGAGAGAGTCGAGTTACTCTAAAATTATATAAAAATGAAATCAAAATATTCAGACATTTTTACCTCTTTTATCCGTTTTTTTTTTAAAAAATTCTCTCTTATGAATTACTATTCTATTAAAAGATTTTCAGTATTGATCTGAACATTTGAGTGTCATCCCTTAATAATCATCAGACACATTTTTTTTTTTTTTTAGTTTTGTATAAATTTAGACTAACTGAAAAAAGAATATAAGTCAAAATTAGGCAGATACAGCACGTATGAATCTACCAATATTGCAAGTTAAATCATTTCTTGTTCGCGTGAACTGACCAATTCATATTGAACTAGTTTAATCGATCTACTTTCAAAAACTAAAATTTGATTTTAATTGGATTCTAATCAACGTTTGTGGGCTTCGGGTCTGATTCCTTTTCCCGTGGGCCGAACCCGGTACGTAACTTTCCGGTTAAATCCCCCCCTTAGAAACCACCAACTCCTAATAGATTCCGCAACAATTTTGAATCAGATGACAAGTCTTGCTTTCCGAATAATGCTTCGTAAGTAACCCTCCTAATCCGACTTCAAATGGAATTTAACTTGCAGATTATCTATATATGCATGTATTATCTCAAAGTCTAATCATCATCAACAACACCTACTACTCATGGAGCATACAGTTTCCGGTTCAAGCAGCTCTTCTGCATCTCCATCGTCTTCGTCTTCAATTTCCTTCGCTGCTCGGTTCGATGACCTCCCGCTGCGCTTCCAACAGCTCTTCAACGACGCCTGCACCGACGCGATGCGCCAGTTCATCGACCGCAGGCTGCAGAAGATCAAGAGCATGAATCTCGACGAGAAGCCGTCGCAATTCAGGTTACTGAAGGAGGTGTACGACGAGGTGGAGGCAGCGGAGCACATGGGAATCAATGTCAAGGAACACAAGCAACACCTGGACGAGCTATGTGAGGTTGCCAACTTGTGCAAGCATTACAGCTACGAGGTGGCGGAACTGATGGGCGAGAGGATGCAGTTGGAGCAGAGGTTAGGTGCGGTCATGGAGAAGTTGAGAACGAGTCAAAAGATTGCCGTTCAGTTTCAGAAGGAATTCAAGAAACTGGTGGTGATGCCGTTGCAGAAGCTGGGAAAAGGAGAAGATGAAAAAGAAATAGAAGAAGAGGAAGAAGAAAATATTGAAGCATTTCTTTGAAAAAGATGGTTGTGATTTCTTTTTTTTTCTCCAAGAAGACTTGATAGGAGTATTTTTATGTCGTAAAAGAAAACTAGTATTATTTGGTATTTTAAGATTAACTTCATATAATTTAATGTACCATATTATGAAAAATATTATTCTAAAGAAATATTTTTCAAATCATCTTATCTAATTTTTTTATATTATATTTTTTTTATGATAATTCTAAATATTTATGAATTTTTATTTATAATAATTCTATATAGTAATTATCCTCGAGTGGGTTGGTACTAGGGGTGAGCGAAAAAACCGAAAAACCGGTTAACCGAACCGTACCGGTTGAGAATCGAACCGGAAAACCGGTTTTCAGGCAAATCGGTATGGTTCCGGTTCTGAAATTTCATAAAACCGGAAAACCGGTTCCGGTTCCGGTTTCACGTTTTCTGAAAAATCGGTTAACCGGAACCGTACCGGTTTTCCCTCTATATATAAAACCCTAACCCTAACCCTAATAACCCTAATTGCGCCGCCTCGGCCTCGCCTCGCCTCGCCTCGCCTCGCCCTGAGCTCGCAGCAACGCGCCGACGCCGCCTCGGCCTCGCCCTCGCCTCGCCCCCGAGCTCGCAGCAACGCGCCGACGCCGCCTCGGCCTCGCCTCGCCCCCGAGCTCGCAGCAACGTGCCGACGCCGCCTCGGCCTCGGCCCCGAGCTCGCAGCGACGCCGCCTCGCCTTCGCGCTCGCCCCCGAGCTCGCCGCGACGCCGCCTCGCCCTCACCGGTCGTCGTGACGCCGGAGCTCCGATATACCGATTTTAGAACCGTCTCGCCCTCGCCGACGCCGGCGGTCGCTAGTGGTTAATTTGCAGGAAATTTATAATATAAAACCGGTTAATCGGTTTTAGAACCGGTTTAGAACCGGAACCGGAAAACCGGTTCTTCATCCAAACCGGTACGATTTCGGTTCTCAATTTTTTGAGAACCGGAATCCGGTTCCGGTTCTCAAATGAGCAAAACCGGTTCGGTTAACCGGTTTTGCTCACCCCTAGTTGGTACCAAAGTCTTTCTTTTTAAAAAAAATTAAATATCAAATGTCTTAACAAGTCAGTAGGCATCTCTAAGCAACATAGAAATGTTAATTCAAATAATTGTTTTCTCGTATAGTCCACAGCTATACATCAAAAAAGATACAACACAAAAGATGGTGTCTCATCATGAATGGAAGTTTTCTGGAGATGAACGCGTTACTTTATTACTTACTAACCGAATTAGCAACGCATCCAAACCTGGAGCGGGATGTGTTTATTGATCTAATGAATTATATATATATATATATATATGTGTGTGTAAAGTAATGTTGATAATCTTGTCTAATAGTACAAAATAAAATACATATATCAATTACGATTTAATGAATTGTCATTATCATTTGCTTGAATCAAGTGCATGGAATTCAAGAATTGCAAAAAATTTGAAATTAGCATGTTGAAACCTTTTTCGTACCCAAAAAGAAGAGAAAATACAAATAAAAACACTATTAATATGATTTATCGACTAATAATTATTTATTGCTGTCTATATCTGTTTTATTTGCTTATTTCAAATCAGGGTGGTTTTAAGGGAGGAAAAGTATAACAACAAAAAGGCATTATTTATTGATTACAAAAAAGTAACTATTTGTATTATTGTAAATTTATAAAAAATTACTTACTTTATTATTATTAATATAAAATTATTTATTTCATATGATAAATTTGTAAAAATTATATCAATTAAAATATTCAAAAAATATTCTATTTTAATTTGATTCTATCAATTAAAATTAAAATAAATGTCCGAATTATTTTCATTAATTTTAGTTTAAATAACTATTAAATTAATATAAGAATAACTTATCTTATTTTAGTTTTTATGAAATTAATAATTTAAAATTCAGTTTTGTCAAACCGATTGTTCAAAGTAAAATTGGATAAAAATAATTTAATTTTTTTATATTAATTAAATTAAATTAAATTAAACTATTTTTAAAATATCTTAATCAAGATGTTATTTTATAAATTTATATCATGAGAAAAATATTTTTTATTACTAATAGCAATAAGATAGGAGATTTTTTAAAAATTTGTAATAAGATGGGTCGTTTTTTGTTAAAAGCTCTTAAAAAATTTATCACTCAGTTTATCAAATAGTGAAGCTATTAATCAAATGCAAGTGAAAGTTCATAAAATAACAAAATTCATTCAAAATATATAATTCAAAATATATAAGTGATATTTAATATATTATTTATGATATTTTATATTTTGAGTATTATTTTTATTTCTTAACTATAATTATCGGAATTACTCATTTAGACAATCAAATTTTTGACTGGTTTACATCTACTTCATGATGATTTTACTTAATCTAAAATAAATGTAGTATACTTATGAAGATTTATGCTTTTATAAAATTTAAATTTGGGATAATATTTTTCTTAAATATAAAACATGACTAATGTGAATTTGGATTTATTGTAATTACTAATTGATATATTACATGAGCTAGAGTGAAATAAAATATAAATTTAATCTACACTACATATTGAAGAGCAAAAAAAGTATACTATCTACTCATAAATCCAAAAAAACTATAAAATGATTTGGAGGAATCTATCAAAATAAGATAGGATCATAATGTTTGGTAAAATGTGGGTATCAAAAGTGTAGAAGATTCTTTTGTAAAAGATTAGTTATGATGGGTAAAATATTGGTTAAATCTCATTAATATCTCTATTAAAAATGATAGACAAGTTTGAGAAGCATGAGACTATTACTATTAATAGGTAGCTTGTTCAAATCCACTTTATCACATTGGTATTCACAATTCTTGGAGACTATGCATATCAAAGATTAACTTACCCAAAAAAGAACCTACCAAAGAAATGTACAACAAGTGATTGCCATTTTTAGTACATAAATTTTTTAAAAATAGTGAGATTGTACTTTATTACTAAAAAAATCTCATACCTATTACATTATAATCCACAATAGGATGGTTGAACTTAAATATTTTAATAGATAAATAACTTACATATGATGCTAAAGTGATTGTAAACATTTTTTGATGAATCTATTTAAGAAACTAGGAGGTACAGTCCACCTCTATAGATTATTATTGGTAAAATATCGAGTATTTATTGAAAAGGAGAAGTGTAACTAGGTATACAAATTACTTTGACACTCGTAGAGTTTAGAATAAATTGTATATTGATACGACTATTTTTGAGTTTGTGCTTGTGGAATAATTTTAGAATTGTGATAGTTATGAAATATTTTAAAAATTACACACATGCATGCATGCGCATATACACACAAACACACACATATTATTAGACAATAAATGACACACTATCGTAAAAACATAGTATTATCTAATAATAATTAAATAAAAAATTATTTTAAATTAAAACTGCATGGTGCTTTGTCCTTTTAGATATATTTATTTATTTTGATTGAGTTTGTCAATTTAGAAAAAAAATATTATTTAGAAGAACCATTTCATAAATAGACTTGTACTATAAATCATAGTTTGAAATCTTAGTCGAAACATTTCAACTTCGGTCAAAATATTTTGGCATATAATTTCGATTTCAAATTTTAAAAATATATTATTTATATTTATATATGACATATATTACCAAAAAAAATTATTTAATAATTTGAAAAAAATATGTATATTAAATTTTTTATAGTTTTTTTACATATTTTAATTTTAAAATAAATTTTAGTTAGTGAAAATTAAAAAATTATTTAATTGAAACCAAAACAGACTAAAATAACTGAAACAGATCAAAACAATTGAAACGTATTGGTTTCGATGCATGCCGAAACCGAAATTTAAAACTTTGGTATAAATAAATTTCTCACAAGTCTTGATATAAATGATATAAAATTATAATAAAATAATAGACAATATGTAACACACTTATTTATGCTCTCAATATTAATTTTGAATGATTTAGACTTTTAATTAGCCTTGTAGTGCAAAATAAACCACATATTCACATTAAACATAATTTCAAAATAGATTCCTATAATCCAATATACAACAATGTGAAAGAAATACTATATCAGAAAATTTATTTAGATTGTCTTAATATTTTCTTCTATTATCTATTTTTTAAAAATAATTTTTTCATATTCCTAGTATTTTTCAGTTTTGAGATCAGATCAATTTTGGCATTTGTTTGTTTCTTCTGTTTTGACTATTTTGGTGATTTACTAAATTATTAAAATAATTTTAAGTCATTTCATTTTGATTTTGGTCAAAATTTAAAATCTTAAAAAAATCTATTTCACTTACAAATTATATAATATAATTTGCTAGAGGGTCTTATGTTCTTTTTGGTAACGAATTTACTAATTGGGAAATTAGCAAAAATTTTATAAATCTAAAACATGATTGTAAATCAAATGTAGTGCCCATTTTCATACCTACTAGTATGCTAATATGCTACTATTTTAACGATCTATATTCCATTTCATAGCTTCAATCTCAATAGAATCATTCCCACATCCATATGGAACAATGCAATTTGTATTCGAATGCAACTTGGGTTTGGAGTTTCTTGTTTAGTATATTATCATCCAAATGTATGGTCAGGAGCAAAACAAATTGAGTTGGTGAAATAATTCTGCAAGATAAAAACCTACTATTGTTAGCAATGCCTTGTTCTATTTGTCAAGTATATTTTCATTACAAAAAAGAGAATTACAAAACATAAGCCAAGGCTAATCCACTCCATCCAACGAGGCAGAGAAATAAAGTTGCAGCATACTTCATGGATGCTAAGCCCTCTAAGTCGGAGGCCTAAAATATGAATACGCAGCAAAGAAGGTTTCAGCGACAGTGAGGACGGGGAGAAGAACACCTGCAACCATTGAGATGGCCGCCCAAGGATTGCTGAAGTAGTCTCGCACAAGGCGAGCTCGCCATTTGTGACTTTTAGGGTCGTGATACAGGATGACATTTTTATCACATCTCTGAGGTAGTTCGTATCGGAAGCATGACGAGCTCCATAATTGACAAGGCCGAAGCGGCGGGTCGCATCTAGATCGGCGCCTAGCCCATTGTTCAAAATTCGATTGAGATAGAAGCAGTCTCAGGTCACTCGGAGAGCTGACGATGCAATCCATGAAAGCCACGTAGGCAGTGACATTAGCATTGCTCGAAGGCTATCAGATTCCGAAACAGGGAGTTGCTGTAGTCGTAAAGTTGGAGCTTAGGGATCCCAAAGATACCATTATTGAACTTGATGTCCAGGAAAGTAGAGGTGGCCGTCTGCGCCTCCTTGAACTTGACCCCGGCCTCTTGCAGCTCGGTCGCACTGGGTACCCACTCCTCTATTGTTCCAAGCTTATGATGAGTTGACGGCGCTCTTGGTGTCGGAGATGGGATTATGGACAAATATACCAAATGGAGTAGACGATGGAAATTGCGTCCGGGAGAAAATCTAGAATCATCGGTTCTCAAGGGACGAAGGTCTTTGAATAGCTCCAGAGCATACCCGGCCAAAACAATGCTTTGGTCGGCTTCAATTTTGAGCAGCTCAAACAGAGTTTCCACAAAGAAGAAAGGGATCTGGTTTTCGAGCAGCAGAAGATCATACTTCACCGGACTCCAAATCCAAGTACTTCCAAGCATCAGCCTCTCATGCCCATCATCCCCAGTTTCATGCTGCTTTAGCAATAGATGGAGAATGAAGCAGCCATCAAGCACCATCATCTTCGCTAGTTTCCTGCTGTTGTAGCGAATTTTTTTGGAGTAGCTTCGGATACGCGCTTCCAATTCCATAATTTTTTTCAAGCAACTACCAATAAAGGCTGAGGTCTTCTCGGGATCGTTTGGATTGTCGTGGCGGGAGATGAGCTTGCTCATGCAGCATGGCTTGTGGCGCTACATGGCTTCGCAGTTGCCAAGCCGCCTCCCGCGGCAATAAGGGCCGATGGAGACAACCTTGGGGGAAGAACTGCCTGTACAGCGGTTTGTTTTCTCCGGGCAAGTGTTCGGGGACACAATAGATTGTGGTCGGCTTTTTGAGGATGTTGCTGCGGGCCTGCGGCTGGAGTCGGCGATGGCGGCAGCCACAGATCCCAGCCATGCGTCATCAACGTTTTCTCCTACCTCCTCTCGAGGTTCTTGATCGCTGACATCGCCTTTTGCTGCCCCATCTCTCATCTTGTCGCAGAATAACTCGATCTCTTTTGGGACTCGTTCTACACGGACCCTGAGAAGCGAGAGCCCTTGGCGGTCTCTCCCCGTCTCCAGTTTTGGGGGTTGCTCCGCAAGGCGTCTTTTCCCCCAAGAGAAAATAACATAAAAAGCCTTTGCTAAGGGGCGGACAAGAGCACAACCAGAGGACATGAAGATATCCTCATTACAGACCAGAAAACAACCAGGTACACTGAAGAGTGGAAACTGACAGGAATCTTCACTTCTTTAAAAATTCTTTGAAGGGTGAAAAATCTTGTCTCGTTGCCATGACAGAAATTACCCAGGAGGCCAACATAAAATCTTTTTTCAGTGAAAATGGAAAAGCAAATGGTGCATCAATTTTTGAAAAAAAAAATAATAATCTGGTAATAATTATTCATAATTATTAAGATATTAAGTACCATAAATTAGTCCGAAATTAAATAATAAAATAAACAAAACTTAATATGAATAGCCCTAATGACAGAAATTTTGATTTGGTTCGCAAGGTAAGGAAAGTATTGTCAAATACTCTATGATTCCACAAGATCTATTTTCATTCACTCAACACATTCTAATCAAATTCTAATCAATATAAAGGATCTTCTGATCAATCCAAGATCTTTTTGAGTCCAATAATATTTAAATTTATTTAAAAATCCTATTTTTATTTAATATGGTGACAATATTTTTTTTGTGGGACAGCTTTTCTTATTACAAAGGCAAAACCAAAAATGCTATAAATACAAGAGTTTTTTTCTTAAATTGCAGCGTGGCCAGCTACCACCCTCATTGTGGATCCGTGCTTGGTTACAGTCGGTTGAATGCCAGCTGGCCGCAGCGTTTCATCACAAGAACAACTGCCTTGAGTTATTAGAGAATGCATGCCAATGCCACTTCCTAACTTGCTGGAACCTCCAAGCTTTAGGGGGCTGAAGAGTGTGTCAATCCCTTCAAATGGAAGCTGCCGTGCCAGTAGCCGCAGATCGGGAAGACCAGCAGCATGAAGTCAGAGAAAGCACGCAAGCTGTTTATACAGCAAAAGCATGGAACTAGTCAGAGGGCTCCCATGTCCACCTAAAGAATCTGTGTCCAAGTCAGGATACAAAAAGACACTGTAGACTTTATATTAACAAGTATATAAGAAACAAACATATTTAGCGAATGAAAAGGAAATGAATGAAGAAGAGGAAAAGCGAAAGTATACGGCTGCAGTATTTAGGTTTTAATGGTTTACTAACATATAGAGTAATACTGGAACTATATTTTCCATCACCTTGTGGGGCACTCTTACATGAGTACACACCCAGAACCCATTTCTCTGTCCATGCAGCACCAAGATAAACACACAAGAGACAATATCACACCCGGCATTGCAAGGACTTCTATCCATTGAGATGACAGACTTGTTTTGCAAATCATTTCTTCTTTGTTTCAGCCAAGAATCAACAGTAATCAGGTGATATTAGCAACTGTTAAAAGTCAAAAGCTATGCTGAACAGGCTGAGGAAAAAACCCATTCCTACATTCAGCAAAGCATCATTATGATGAGGATACCTCTAGACAAAACTATAACATGATGGTTCTAGAGACTAAGATTGCAGCACAAAACCGACTGTATTCAATGGTTCATTTCAACACCAAAATATGTTATACGTACGTCTTTCATTTTAGTTCATTTTGTTTGGTTGGATTAGTTTCATTTTGAAATATTTTCCAATCTTGCTTCCAGTATTAAGAAAAGAAACCATTCTTAACTTGACTAATAGCAACTCCACTAGATAATGCAAGACTTCACACAATTAATAAAAATCAAGAGAACTTATCTTTCAGGCTAGATTCAAATCACAAAGATCAGTTCTTGATGAAAACTTCTATGTGCCTACAGTATGTAAAAATTTTCACATTAAAGGACTCTATATTCAGGTAACATGAAAACAAGGTAAAAAAACAACTAGAATGGTTTGCATCATTTTCAGTGCATGACTGTAACTATAACTAACTTCTCCATCTGCTTCAACCAACAGTGGCTATAGCTTTTGTGCACCGTTAGCTCCTCATCTAATAATGTGACAACAGAATGCATGAAAATGTACAACCATTTGTCCGCTGATTTTTATGTAGGGAAGTCCTTCAACTTAGTTCACTCCGTTTATCCAAACAAGGACTGATCAAAATACTTAACATCCTCCTTTCAGCTAGTCAAAAGGTAAAACTATGGATGACTGGACTAACATCAATTGTTTCGTCATTTTATTACAAGATTATGCAAGGTGTGGATATGATTAATGAGCATGCACAAGGCAGGTATATTACCTTACAGAGAGAATCGAGTCGCCCATAATCGTCCTACTCGAAGCCATCTTCAATGTTGCTAACAGTGAAAATTTTCAGATCGGAACTACAAGTTCCATGGATTTGAAAAGGCAGCATTCTAAATTGCCATCCTGCCTCTTTCAGCACTCTGAACCAGAATTTCTTCGGTCAATTTACAATCAACTCCTTTTATAATATATTTTTTTCTGAACCGCTGTATGTCTCATCTACTGTGGCTCTGACTGAAGCCAGAGAATGGCGCTGAATTTGATGTCTTCGCAGCAGTCTTCGATTCTTCGGGACTTCCAAACACATTCCAAATCCTGAGTATTTCATCTGCTTCTGCAGATGCCACTGTGCAACCCTCTGAACTCTGAAGCAAGAAAAAAAGTAAACATCAGAAAACAATAAATAGACACAACAACAACAGAGATTTTCATGTAAGATGGGAAATCTGATCAGACCTGAGCCATGGAGAGAACTCGAGTATGCCCAGTTAACGCTGCCATTTTCACCATGGAGGGGTACTAAAGCAGAGTCAGCTGGTTCTGTGTAAATCCATGAGAGCTCAACAACTCCCTTGCATTCTTGTTCCACGTAGGGAGGACACTTGAGAAACAGTGTTGACTGAATCCAAGCAAGCACCACCGTGTATGTCCCAGCACTTGATGGACCTATCATTCTCACCACCACCGGATGCAAGCAAATTGCTCTGGAAGGGGCACGAAGGGCTTTGATAGCAGCCATACTACCCTTCTATTTACATAATAAGTAGATGCATACACAATAGAGCATATCCAAGAAATACTGAAAAAGATGTGATCACAATGTGTATAACCTGCCGGGAATTAAAAAAATGATATCAACCAAAGCATTCATAGGTTTCTAGAGAATTAAAACACCACCAAATTTCCTATTAGGTGAATCAGTGAAATGATTTCATTCATCATCAAGCTTCTGTGCAAAACTAATATTAAAGCTTGCTTGAGTATGTGTCTGTAGAAAGGATAACAAAATAGGATCATATTTTTTATCAGATCCTTGCAGAAAGTCAAAAGCTAGCCTCCTTAATCCTCTACACTTCCATATACATAAAGCCATTGAGCAACAAAAAAGTTTCCTTTGTTCATTATGAGTAGGTAAACTCTTACCTCGCTTGACAGTAAGTTGGACATCATAACTTCCCTCAGATCCTGAATATCGCTTAAAAATACAAGTCATAATTGAATCTGAAACACAGCAGTAACAGGAGCACTTTGGGCTTAGATGGTAGAATAAACAACATCAACTAGATTAGCATGCTATCGTGCAAGAGTACGCTGAGTAAAACATCAGTCGCACCATCGACCATCATAGCATCTTTAAAAACTGGCGGAGCTCTCGAACTGGAATTAAGTTCCCAGTTCTAGTATTTGGTTCCCAAAAGTGGAGAAACTCGGAGTTGCAGAGTTTTATATTTATACTACAACAGAGTTTCCAATTTTTTTCCCCAAAATAAGTGGAAATGGGAGTTGCAACTGAAACTTTTTTGTGGGTCCGCACCAACCGGGCCCGGCCCAACCCGAGGGAAGAACTCACAAAACTCAGCTCCGCGGGTCCCATCGATTCCTACGAACCCAATAAGCCCTAAAAGCAATTCCTTCTTTGCCTTGATCAAAGCAATTACTTCAAGTAGTTCAAAGCTCAACACTCAAAACTGAAGACTTTCAAAGGAATTAATGTAAGTGCATATACAGAGTCAACCAAATTAAAGTCGAGAAAAGTGAACAGTGCGGCAAGAACACTGATTAATTTGCGAGAGAAAACGCGATGAACACATTAAAAAAAATCAAATGGGCAGCATAGTAGTAACCGACAGAAACGAAGATCAACGAGGAAAAAACGATAAAACAAAAAAAAGAAAAGATAACTAACACATCAGCGGCAAAGAAGGAACAATGCGATGAACGGAGAGCTGCCTATAACAGCTGTGTGACTACAAGAATTGACTTGCACGGCTGCACTGCATACGCCTGGTTTTCTTGAAGCCTGAGTCCAAAGAAGTTCATTTCATTCACGACTAACAAATGTAATATAAACAAATTGCAATAATATCATATAATTTATTTATTGTGATAAATTAATTTTAATTAAAATGTGATACTTTCAAATCAGAACGAGCTCGAATTAATTTTGGTTTGGCTCAACCGCCAACACGACAAGTGAATCTCACCAAATTAACACAACGCAAGCCATACGACCAAACACTAACGAATCTTGGCGGATTCGGACCGCCGTCTTCCCAAACAATTATATTTGGGCGCTCTTCCATTTTTGAGCTAAAGATCCACAAACAACAAGGCGGCCACACAAAAGTGACACTCCCATACAAAACCCAACGTAATAGCTCCAACGAAAACTTTTAATATACCAAATTATTTTAATATTTACAAATTTTAACTTATATTTTTTGATCATATTTATATCATATATCACTATAAATTATTATAATATATTATTATTATTGTATTAAAAATGTTATTTTAATGTAAAAATAAAATAATTAATTAAAAGTCTGTTTCACTTTTATAAAACTTATTAATTTTGATAGAGATATATTATAAAATTATAATAACTAACTTAAATTATCTGTTATGAAATTTAAATTTTTTTAACTTAATTTCAAGTACAAAACTATTAAATTACTGTTTTTCCAATCCATCTTCATTAAATTATTATCAATTCATGGACAATAAATTACAACAAATAATTTTTTAAAAAAATAAAATTATAACAACAATAATTCATAATTTTTTTAATTTCAGTATACACAATTAAAAAATTATGTAATACATAAAAATAAATTTATGCAAAAAACTGTAAAGAAGAGAAAGAAAGGCCTTTGTGAAAGACAATCAATACAACTATCAAAATTTTCAGCTCTCAACCTCTAACACGTTTATAATTCTTTTACTCAAAATCATTATTTTCGTGAAAAAAACCCTTCACAAGTGAAAATAAATACAATTCTCAAACTCTTCATCCTTATTATTGATACAAAAAAACAAAAATGCAAAAAAAAAACAGTGAAAAGCTATAAAAAAAAAGATTAATACGATTACAAAATTCTTTATTTCTATCCCTGAACCCTAACACAATATTTATAAAACTCCTCCACGTTTACAATCATTGCTTTCTCGCAACTTACAAACTACTCAAAAATCCAAAAATAAAAAACTTACACTTAATAATAATAATAATAATAACGTAAAACAGAAAAAAAATAATCGCAATATTTCCATGAATTGCTTGCACTTTCTTTTTAAACTTCACCAAAATCTAATTCGAGGACAAAAATATAAAAAATAAATAAACTTCACCAAAATCTAATTTGATGACAAAAAAATAAAAAATAAAAATATCCCAAGTAAATAACCATGGATTTATTTAAAAAAAACCAAAAAAAATAAAAAAAACACCTATCCTAAATAAAAATTCTAAATTCATAGATAAAAAAAAAATCTCTTCCAAAAAGAACCATGAATTCATAACAGAACTCTAAATTCAAGATAGAAAAATCTCTTATAAATAAAATTAAAAACAAAAATCAATTACAATTTATTCAATAATTTCTTTAAGTAACATTTGCGAAAGAGTTAAAAAAAGAGATAATTTTTTAAACTAAGAATAAAATAAATAATTAGATAAAATTTCAAAGCATTCTTCCCAAAAATCAAAATTTAAAAATCAAAAATAATCTTTTTTATTCTTATAGAAATTTAATGCTTTTTCTCACCTTCTCATAAGAATGGTAAGATAAAAAAAGCTTTACCTATAACTTCCTGCCAACAAAAGAAATTTTGACAAACAAATGCAACTCTCAAACGCCATTAAAACCATTAACAAACCCGAACATACGTCAAACGGTCACAAAACACCAATTCAATCAGACGGCAACGAGTATACCGATCTCTTTTATAGTATAGTAAATCACCCACTCGCAATACAAGAATTCCAAATAAATTCCCAGTGTCATAAAGGTTTAAATTTTACGTTTTGAGAAATCACACTAAATATGATTTCAGTCAAAACGGGCAAAACTTGAACATTTTAATTTGTTAGAAAACCAAATTTATTCTCAAATAAAAGTCCCTAACAAATAACATTACCATGTTTTATCTTGTGGAGAGATCACTATAATACTGCATGAAATGATACCCGACTATACATACCAAATTTACCTATTACAATGTTGGTAAAACCCAAATTGTACCAAATAGTTCCAATTCTTATTTCACATGGAATTTGCAAAAGGAAATGAGTTCACCATACTTGTTTAGCCAAAAAGAATTCAAACCTAAGAACAGAATGTCTTCCGCCCAAAACAATAACAGAATACAAACGATAATATACCATACCTAGGCTGACTAAATATAACACCACAAAAGATAAAATACCATAACTATTGCGAAAAGGTATTGAACATGTAAAGCCAACATTTGAAGAAAATAGCAAATTATCCTAACAATTTTAATAGGTGTACTCGAATATCACAAAACCATATCCAAAGACATGCAGAGCTCTTGTCATAGTAAAGAATACAGCCTCAAAAATCAATTTTCACCTTGCTTTCAACCATTGTTCATAAAACCTGCCCATAATACCAATCTTCAACCACCACTTTTGAGGCCCACGACGAAAAGCAATGCTCCCACCCAAGAAGTTCGCACGATCTTCTCGCATCCCACACGCTCATCAACTATGTACATCAAATCAAGTTCTCCCAATATAACAAAATTATACAGAACTTCAAGTCTTAACAGAAAGTAGCATGTCGAACATAATACATGAAGACAACACGTTGCATCAAAAGCAAAGGCGACCCACCACAATACCAAGTGTTGATGTGCAAAAGCAAAGATTATATAAATTAAATAGCATAAAAAATCAAAAATTTGAAAAAATAGTATTGCAAATAACGAATACCATATACTTAATAAGCCCATGCCTCGAGATTTACAGAGAAATATGGAATAATACTATAAAAATTTCAAAATTTGTACCTCTTCTATTGAATTTGCCGGGTTGGTTGCAAGAGTTGCGATTTGACATGGTCCGACGACGTCGAGACGGAATTCCTCATAAGCGATAAAAGAAGGCGACAGAGAGGGAGAGAGAGAGGAGAGGCACAGGCTAGGAGAGAACCCGGGACGGGAAACAAAAACTCCCGTGCGAACTCCCCCAGCAAACAACACAAAAACTGATCTTTTTTATTAGGGTTCTGGTGACCTGCCATGCGAGCGCACCCAACATGGCAAAGGTCAGGGATCACAGCCAGATACAACGATACCAGCTTCCTTACCTCTTCCACCTCACATCATCCTCTGGCTCTTTACAACAGAATCAGATCCCCACATGAATCCACTACCTACAAATCTGAAAGAAGAGACGTAGAACACAACCATATCCACCATCAGAGCAGCTCTCAGAACCACCACGGCCAGTATATGAGCCAACTCCCGCAGATCCGAAGCATAAACACCGATCCATCACCGACGACCACCCAGAAAAGACAACGGCCTGCTGGAGCGCCGTCTCCTGACAACTAAAAACACAAGGAAAACGCAAAAAACACTGCAGATTGAGGTAAAACAAAAGCAAAGCCCTAGATCCTCAACTCTGAGCTGGAGACGTGAAAACTTTCACCAAAAGTTAATTTCAAAAGCACCTAATCAACAAAATTTGCTTAAAAACCGAGGAAAATCAACAAAGAAATAGAAAAAAGCACAGATCTACAATATATACCGTGAAATCGGAACACATCTGAGAGCAAATTACAAATTAACGAAAAAAAATCAAAAACAAAGTTTTAAGAAACAGAATTTTCAAAACAGAAGCAAAACTGTATCCAATCGAAGAACGAGGAGAAAGAATATCATCACCTCAACAGATGTTGAAAAAAAAAAGCAAAAAATCGAAGAAACTGAAACGCAAGACCATACCAAGCAAGCGACGCCAACGAACGGACCCCTGCCTTCGCCGTTTGAAGATGGAGAGGGATGGCCCCTATTTATGGAGGAAAATAAACAGATGGACGGTTCTGGTGTTTGATTGGAATTCATCAACGTCCCTGGCTGTGCCACGTTTTGCAATATTATTGGAACTGCCAGCTGTGGACGATAAGAAGTGAACGGCTCTAGTTGCATCCGCCCAGAGGCTTCCTTAGATGCCTCTCAATGACGTCATTGCATGCGTCAGCTAGTTGGTCAATTGGTTGCCAGCCGTCCCATGCGGCTAGGGTTCCTTTCCTTCCGGCCAGCACCATATTTGGGGCGCTAATTTTAACAACACTACTCCCGAAAGATTTTACGTTTAAGCCACTGAATATATTTATAATTGATTATAAACTCATTATTTTTTAAATTTTTAACAAACAACTGAATTTACCAAAATCATGTAAAAATATTATTTATCTTTATATTTTAAATTTATAAAAAATTATATTAATTAAAAAAATTTTAATTTAATTTAATTTTACTAATTAAATTATATAATAAGATCAAATTATTTTTATTTGATTTTAGTTTCATAATATCGAAAAAGTGATTTTTTATAAAAAATAAAAATAAAATAAAATAAGTTATTCTTATATTAATTTAATAGTTATTTAAAATAAAATTAAATGAGAATAATTTTAATTTTTTTAAAACCACCGTACGCATTGCATTGCCCATCAAATATTAATTTTAATTATTAAAATTAAATTTAAATAATTTTTTTTAATAATTTTAATTTAGCTGAATTTTTATAATTTTCAATAAGTCAAACGGTTCCTTGCTAAAATTTTTTTAATTGCTTATAAAATCTTTTTTTTAAAATATTAGTAGAGTGTGACGCTCTGCTCATTACACTCGTTTACAAACGTAAACATTATTTTGTATGGATATGTAAAATTAGATAAATATTTTATTAAGTATCTTATAACAAAAGTTATCATATCTTGTAATTAATTTCCCAATAATTATTACATATTTGATAAATTTTTCATCAATAGTAAAATAATATATAAATTCATAATATTAATTTTGATAATAAACCAAAATAAAACAATTGAACTAAAGGGTCAACAAGAAGTAGACTTTGAACCAAATCTTAAACCAATGCGCCCATGGTGAAGAATAGCCTTAAGACCAAGCTATAACGAGCACTCTGTATGGCCTGTAAGAGACCTGACTTCTTCTTATACTAAGTCATGAGTAGCTTGGTATCCACAGCCGAAATAGTCACATTGAGTTCTCATTGATCTCGGACCTCAACATAAGCAAATTGGAGTCTGAATCATTATGAACTCTTATACTGAAGGAAACCTCGACAAATTTAGAATATGTGGCAATCTATTCTAAGTAATCTAGAAAAATTATGCCCTCTGAATCATGGAAATTAAATATGCTCAACAACATATAAAATACGATTGTCTCTAAAACGATAAGGATTAAGGTCTCTCTCCTCGATATAATAGATTCTACATGCCCATAATTGATTTGAGATTCCCAGCGATCGTTGACGGAAAGTTCCTGACGATCCCCCTCACTTTTTCTCTTGGTGTAGATTATCGGAAAAGTGGTTTGGCGAATCGATCTCGAGAAGCCTTTCAAACCAAAATCAGTGGAGAATCAGTCTTCGTCAAGAAATTAGTGCTTTCATTAAGATATATTTTCCTTCTCTTCCCAACTAATCAAAGAGAATTTTCACAATCTTTCAACACTTTTGCCCAAGGTAACACGACCCTCATTGTCAAAGAATTCGTTTAGGGGGTAGATGGCTCCCATACCAGTAAAATCTCATAATTAATCAAATGGGCCAAGTGCATCAATTAAACAAGCCACCTAGGCGTCCTCGCCGCCCCCGCGTCCTCTTGGCACCATCCAACAAACAATGCCTGAGGTACCTCCAGGGTCTACCAATTCGATGAGTCAACAGGAGTTTCAAACCTGACCACCATTGTATAGCAGATTACACAAACTATTGCAGGTCTAAGCACAGGGCATGCAGATGCTGTAAACTCAACAATAATAAAATTAGCTCTGACCTGAGGTGCTACATGAAACCAAACACATGAGCTGCACCATCAAGTTGCGAGTTAGCTACACCTAGTGTGTGGCAAAATCTAGGCTACCACAACCCATTGGCGATATTTTCCCTTCAATACCATCCCCCAAGGGACTGCGATAGGTGTGACCCTACCTTTGATCTTTCTAATGAAGCCATGTTTTTTCACACATCAGTCGAGCATCATGTAAGGATGCCTACAATGCCCTAAGAGAGGCTATGGTGTATGCAACTTGTGGGAGATCTAGAGCCCTAGACCATCCGAGCTACATGAGGGTATGAGACTCATCTAATCCCTGAAATTGCATATTCTCCCATTTAATTAAAATTTTGAGAACCTCCATATGAGACATACGGTGGTTAAAAAAACTTGATGGATCATGTTAATACCTTCTGGATGCCAGGATTTTATAAGGTGCATGAGACTCTGCCATATACAAGGTGTTTCTTATGACACTATTGGACCCAACTCGATTATGGTATATAGAACTTTCGAGATATTCAATTGTTTATTTTGATGATTTAATGGACAAGTTCATAGAATAAATCATCTCATTGGTGCTATGACAAAAAGGCCTCTCGACATTGCTAACACTAAAGCAGAAGGAGAGCGAGAACCTTAGAGAGTAGTTGACTCAATTCAATAAGGCTCAGTGGAAAGTGACCGAGTTGGACAACACCATCATCCTCATTGTTGCAATCAATGAGATTCAACAACCTTGAACGGCCTACGAAATGGTTTGCTGACCTCCAAAAAGTCTAGCAAAATCCATCTAGCTTGTGAGAGAGAATGTTAATGCCAAAGAGGTCATTTTGGCAAAGAAGAAATTTGAGGCTAGCAATAAGCAAAAAAAAGAGATTTGGAAAATAGACTCCTAGAACCGAAAAAGTAGAGAACTAGATGAAAGGAGTGTCAACCTGAATTTTAGGCTTATACATCGTTGAATAACTCTAATACTGAAGTCTTGGCGTAAATTAAATATCGAGACTTTCTACAGAGGCCTTATCCCATCTAACTGTTCGATAAAATCTCAATGAAACTAGGTATTTTCATTTCCACCGAGAGCATGATCATAACACTAAAGAATGTTAGCAGTTCAAAGATGAGATAGAAAGACACATCAGAGAGGAACACCTTGGATAATTTGTATGCTGAGGGGAATGACTCGAAGGAACTCACATGCAGGAATATCGATGTCCATCCCAAAATGTCGAGTCACACTAGAGGGCACAAGGAGGAGAAGGTAGAAGAAAAAAGATAGAATTGTGAGCTTGAGCATCGGGATATTGTCTTTTCAGTAAAGGATTAATAATGAATTGATTATCTCAGTAATCTTAGATGGCTATATGACACAATGTATCATGGTAGATATGGACAACTCACCAAATATTTTGTTCACTCGAGCATATAACTAGATGAAAATTGAGTAAAAACTAGTCATATGTCGGTAACCTCATAGGATTTATAGAAACCTCAGTGACTTCAATTAGCATGATCAACTTGTTGGCCCATATAACAATGTTTGAGGGGGAAAAAAATAAGCTTTGAATATAAATACATTTTCAATACAATCCAAGATCCAATAACAATGCAGTTATAAAAAGATGCAAAGCCTAAATCATACACTAAAATAAAATATAAAAAACTCAAGCAATTTCAATTAATTCTATTTAACTATAAGTGCAAATAAGTAAAATAAGTAAAGAGAGAATGCACTGTGATTTTTTTTTGATTTGGAGACCAACCGCTCCACTTCAAGGTCCCTGCCTTTCTCTTGAGAACTTGAATTACTCCACTAGTGATATCATTTCTTAAGGTGAAGCTAAGTCTTTACAAATTACTTCAAACTGGAGTGTCACTTCCTTCGGTTGAAGTCAAGCTCGTTATTTTGTTAAGATGAAGTCATGCTTGTATAAACCAATCTTTCTCCCATCAGGAAGATCCACTCCATACCGGAGCATTTGTACTCTCACACTCCTAATAACCTATGAGTTTTTATAAGTGAAAAAAAGTAAAAGAATTATACAATTGAAACTCATTACATAGTCTCTCAATATTAAGGACAATGGGTAGAAGATTTGCTTGAGATTGGAAGGTTTAGAACAATCTTGGGCTAGTAGGGATGGGGGCTTCGATCTCTTCTCTAATATGATAGATGAAGTTATAAAACTTGTTAAGAGAAGTTCAATCATGTTTATTTATATCTTTAGGATTGAAACAAGCCATTGGGAGTAGAATTTCACTATTTGGTTCGTTCTAATGGCCAGAAAATTAGCTATTAGTCACGTAAATTTTGCAAATCGGACATCCATTTTCAAAGAATTAGATGTATGATTTCAATTCACAGAGTAAGCTTCAAACTCCTATTGGACGTCCGAGTCAGTCGAACTCAAAAAGCAAGCTAGACGTCCGGTTGTAAATCGGACATCTAGTATTGTAGCAATTACTACAGTAACTATTATAGCAATTACTACAAAACCCTACACGATAATACTCTAAACAAAATGATTTGAAAGTAAATCTTTGATACAACTAAAATAAATGAGAATCTAAACCTAGTTGATGCCGATCTTGATCTTTTGAATATTTTTTGAGCTTCTAATTGAACCCCTATTTGCAAGTTATCATTCTCTTCATTTTTGAGTCAAAAACTTCAAATTTTAATCTCGAGACTCAGTCCTTTACAACATGGATGATCATTGCAAATTCTGAAATTTATCAAAACTTAAGAAACTTATTAAATACTAATTTAATCATCATCAAAATCCAAGAACAATACAACTTACTCCTTATGGTTGGAGAGAAACCCGAGAGTACTATGATCAAATCAAAATTTATGGTGGTTCAGACACACTCTACTTATAATGTAATATTGAGTCGACTAACCCTCAATCAACTCCAAGAATTAATCTTTATTTTTATCTAATTATGAAATTTTTGGCTAAACTTGGTAAAGGTGAAGCATGGGGGGGTCAAAGTAGGGCAAAGAAATGTGAAATAGCATATTGGCATAACATTCTCAATCAAAAGGGTATAACACCAATGACAACTAAGAGTAGTGAGCCAATTGCCGAGTTGAAATCGCTAAAGCTGAACCTCAAGAGTAACTCAGTAAAATCAAAGAGTGCACTGCTGAATCCAAGAGGGTCTCTACCAAACCTATGAAGCAACTCGTCAATCTTATTGTTGACAAGAGCTCGGGAAGAGTCCTAAATCTTAGGGCAAACATCGTAGAATTGCTATGCATCGAGCTAAGTAGATTCTTGCGAGAAAGCCAAGACGCCTTTGCCTCGTCCTCCGAGATCCTACCTAGCGTTGATCTCTTAATAGCACATATTTGAGTCAATTTTAATACTTAAAAATTCTAATTTTCGCAAATAAATTCATAAAATTTTAAAAAATTGTAAATAAATCCTTAAAAAAATCTTTATTTGTAAATAAATTTAAATTTTATTCAAAAAGGACTCTAAAAATTTTAGAATTTTGCGAATAAATCTTTTACAAAAATACCATTAAAATTTGTAAAAATTTATTTTGGGCTAATTTCTTGAAAAAATTATAAATAAACCCCTTAAAATTTTTTATTTACAAATGAGTCTAAATTTTATTGAAAAAAGTCCCTAAATATTTTAAAATATATTATTTTTATGAAAAAACTCTTGAATTTTACTGAATCACATTTTAATTCAATTTTTTTAGAAAATTTGCAAATAACCCCTCCTGAAAATTTAGTACTCAAAAATAGTATAAAATTTGAATACTTTAATCAAAAAAATAAATTTCAATTAATAGATTATTTGTCATTTATAAAGATAAAAATATAATTCATTATAAATCATAATATTTTAAAATAACTCAATCACAAGACGTTAAAGATACAATTAAATATAATTTTATAAATTTAATATCATTCTAAATTAGAGCACTCGAGATTTGATTTTAATTTTTTTTCAAAGCCTATAAAAAATTAAAAAATTTGTAAAACAGCACGGGGAAAAAAAAAAACGAGGAGGGGATCAGGACCATCATTGAAGATTTCATCGAGAAAGGCCAAAAATTGAAAGGTAAACGTTCGACCTAACTTCATTCGTCTTCTTCTTCTCTCTATCTGCTCTCCTTTTTTTCGTTCTTATTCCTACAAGGTGCCAATACACATTGCTACGACCGTGCGCTGCCTTGCCTTCCCTGGCGTCACCCAGCCGCCTTGTTTGTTGGATCCGTCACCAACTAACACCTCACTGGAGACTTCTTCAATCCGCTGCGACCTCCGCCGCTACACCAGCCCATAGCCCGCCGCTGGCTCGCAATCCCCGAGCATCACTGTCTCTAAACTGCTGCAGAGACCTCTCACCGTTAACTATCATGCGATGCCATCACCACTCGTCCTCCTCCTTCCAGAACCAACCATGATCCATCTTCTTCCTCCTCCACAACCCCAATTTATAGTCTCTCCCAAGCCCTAGCTATAGAGAGAGATGAACCCCCATGGCGGAGACCCAAGCACCTCCTTCTCCTCCACCGCCTTCGTTGAAGCTCCTCCTCCTGGGCTGCTACGAGGACAGCAAGCTCCTCGGCCATGACACCTTCGCCAAGGTCTACCACGCCCGCAACACCCGCCTCTGGTGCTTCCAACAGGAGCGTTGCCGTGAACTCATTATTGTGGGGTTGCGACGTCTCGAGATCAGCGAAATCGCGTCCTGGATCAGGCAGCTCTACTACGCCAAGTATCTCCGCCGCTTCCAATCACCGCTGCTCATCACGAGGAGAAGCTGGCCGTGAAACCAAGGAATCGAGAAGCTCATTTCATCATGCAGGTGAAGAATAAGAGAGAGGAAGAAGGGCTCAGGACAGGCAAAGGAAAAAGGGCATTCGACTATTGGAGAGCAAAGGAAAAAAATATAAAAAAAGCAAGAGAAGAGCGGGCCAGCTGTGAGGAGAAGAAAGCATTAAAAAAATTAAAAAGGTTAGGCAGGGAGAGGATAGGAGAAAAGAAAAAATGAAAAAAAGATATAATAAAAGGGTACTGTTGTTAGGATGGTTATTTGCTTACATGGATAGGTAAGAAAAATAATCTGGAAAAATAAAAGATAAGGGCACCGGCTATAAGAAGAAGAAAGAGAAAAATAAAAAAAAAATATACTAATAAAAGATTATGGTGTCAAAAAAATAATAATTTAACATTGTGGTTACTCTTAATTTTTAGCGTGATAGTGACAATATTACGGTCACTCGCGGTCATCGATGATGAATATTACAGACTTTATGATTCTGTTATAACTATTCACGATTTTTAAAAAATGGCAAATTCTGTGATCGTACTGCGGTCACTCCTGGTCCTTTAAAGATGGTGATAAAGACGGTGGACCAACGATCTCACTGTAGTCACTCGTGGTCCCTCAAAGATAGTGATGAAGACGGTGGACCTTGTGCCTCACTGTGGCTACCTGTGACCCTTTGAAGACAGAGATGAAGGCGGTGATGAAGACGACAGACCCATGGCCTTATTACAGCCACCCGCAGCCTCTCAAAAATCACAAATCCTCATTACCATAAGCCAGCAGTCGGCCTTATACCTCAGCCAGTCTTTGCAATCGCATTCAAAGCCAACATTTAGGCTTGTATACAAGTCAACCTTCGGGCTTGTATCTAAGCTAGTATTAAGGCTTGTACTTAACCAATCTTCGGTCTCACATCAGTCTAACCTTTGGGCTCATACATAGCTAGCCTTCAAACTCGTATTTAAGTCAGCATTCGGACTCACGTCTAACTTAGCCTTCGAACTTGTACTTAACTAGCCTTTAGGCTTATGTCTAAGTCAGTCTTCAAACTTGCACTTAGCTAGCCTTTAGGCTCGCGTCTAAACCAGCCTTTAGGCTCACACTTAGCTAGCCTTCGGGCTCATATCTAAGCCAGTCTTTGAGCTCGCACTTAGCTAACATTCAGACTCGCAGTTAATCAGCCTTTGGGCTCGCACTTATCTAACCTTTGGGTTTGCATTAAACCAGCCTTCGGGCTCATATTTAACTAGTCTTCAAGCTCGCACTTAGCCAGCCTCTGGTCTCATATCCAAGCTATTCTTCGGTCTCGCATCTAAGCTAGCTTTCGGATTTACATCTAAGCCAACATTCAAGCTCATATCCAGCCAGCCTTCGAGCTCACATCCAAACTAGCTTTTGGGCTCGCATCCAAACCAACCTTCGGGCTTGCACTCAGCCAGCCTTCGGATTCTAGACCATGTCAGTTTTCGGGCTTGCACTTAGCCAGCTTTTGGACTTGCATTCAAGTCAGCCTTCAGGCTCGCGATCAAGCCAGCCTTCGGGCTCATGTCAAAATCAACCTTTGGGCTCTCATTCAGCCAGCCTTTGAGCTCATGACCAAGCTAGATTTTGGCCTTACATCATAGTCAACTTTCGAGCTCACACTAAGTCAGCTTTTCGGGGTAGTGTGTAAGTTAGTTCTCGGACTCACAACTAAGTCAGCCTTTGGGCTTACAACAAGTCAACTCTCAGGTTTACGTTCAAGTTAGTCTTCGAACTTGTACTTAATCAGCCTCTGTCTCACACCACTAAGCCAACTTTTGGGCTTACAAATTAAACCAACCTTTAGGTTGGTACATTTGAAACTGGGCTAGGGTTCGTTTGAAATCATCATAAATAGCCAAGAACCCTCAAATTAAATTGATTAACACTAAAACTGGATAAAGACTAAGCTGTCTTAAATAGACTTAAATTGGTTAAAGAGATAGACTAAAACCTAAACTGAGTTGGACTCCAAAAAAAATTCAAATTGAGTTAGCTAAATAAACTCAGACTCAATCCTTATCAGGTTCAAGTTGAGTAAATTTAAAATCAAATTGAGTTTAAATCAAATCCAATTATGATTGAACTAAGTCTAAATCAAACTTTGATTGGGTTAAATCAAATCCAAACTAAAAGCATAAACTCAAAGTCAAACCAAAACTAGATTAGGGTGAGCCTAAACTAGAATAAAATCGAGTTAAATTGACTTGACCTTAAACTAAAGTTTAGCAAACCCGGACTCTTTAAAGATCCAATGCAAGGTCAAAACTTAACTCAAGCTAAATGAAATTGAACTCAGACTTGAAACATATTAGTTCTAACGAAACAAATTAGGCTCAAACTGAGTCCCATTGGGAGTATTAAAACTTTGGTAATACTCTAAAACTATGAAGAAAGGGTGATATCACCCTCTAACCTAAACCTGAATTAGTTCGAATAAAACTAAATAAGGACAAACTGAGTTCTATTGAGTGTGCTTAACCTTTCATAATACTCCAAGACTATGGATAAAGGATGATGTTACGATCCTAACATAAACCAGAATTAGTTCAAATAGAGAAAAATAATGTTAAACTGAATCTTACTGGATATTTTACAAAAGTCTGTAGCAACACTTCAAAACTATACCAATACCATAAGTTGTTGGTGATGCTGCCAAATCAAAAAAATTAATCACTAACATGCTCCAAGCTATCGGTTACACTTCAAAATCTATGTCTAATTCCATAAGCTACTGGTGATGCTATCAATTCAAAGAAATTAATCGTTAATATGCTCAAAATTATTGGTCACGCTTCAAAGCTATACTCGACCCCCCTGAGCCATTGGTGATACTACCAAATCAATGAAGTCAACCAACAATATGCTTAAAGCCATTGGCCATACTTCAAGTTAGTCAACCTCATAAATAATTGATAACGTGCTCTTCAAGGTAGTCAACCTGAGAAGTAGTTGACGACATGCACTTCGAAGCTAGTCAACCCCAGAAGATGTCGATGATACATCTTTCAAACTATATCTAACTCTATAAGTCATTGATGATGCTGCCAAATCAAAGAAGTTAATTGTGAATATACTCCAAACTGTTAACCACACTTCAAAAGTTATATCTAACCCTATAAGCTATTAGTAATGCTGTCAATCCAAAGAAATTAATCGCCAATATGCTCAAACCTATTGGCCATACTTCAAAACTATACTTGACCCCTAAGCCGTCAGTGATACTGGCAAATCAATGAAGTCAACCAATAATGTGCTCAAAATTATTGGCCACACTTCAAGTTAGTCAACACTAGAAATAGTTGACGATGCACCCCACAAGCTAGTCAATTTTACAAGCAGCTGACAATGCTCTATGTTAAGCTAGTTAACTCCAAAAGCAATTGATGACACATCCTTTCCAAGATAGTCAATCCTATAAGTAGTTGATGATACACCTCTCTAAGCTAGTCAACTCTACAAGTAATTAACGACGTGCCTCTCCAAGCTAGCTAAACCCAGAAGCAGTCGATGACACATCTTTAAGCTATACTGAACCTTATAAGTTATTAGTAATGCTACTAAATTAGAAAAAGTTATCACCTATGTTTTATCAGGTATGAAAATACTTCAAGGTTAATAAAGTTATCACTAATGTCTTATTGATTAATAGAAACACATCAAATCATAGAGTTATCATCGATACTCAAAATCATTGGAAATACCTAAAAAATCAGACAATAAAGTTATTATATACACCTTATCGGTTGTGGAAACACTTCAAAATCAAAGAAATTATTGCCGACACCTTATTGGCTAATGAAAACGCTTTAAATCATGAAGTTATTATTGATGCTCAAAGCTATTGGAAATACTCCAAACGTCTCCCATTCCTTTTCACGATTCGGGTCAAACGTCACATGTCCAGGGCAGGGGAGTGAGGCAGTAATATACATTAAAACTTCTTCTCCAATCTGTCTTTTTTTTCTTTCTTTATTTCTTCTATATTTTTTATAATTTATTATAAAGTGAGGACATACTTTTACTTAAGTCATATATCATCTTTCTTAAATTAATCAAATATTTTATTCTTTTATTTTTTTGTCTCTATTTTATTAGCTAGATTTCTCACTTTAGGATATTTCTAACAATTATCGAGGTAATTAACAATAAGAACTTACACTTATTGAAGGTCAATATTCCCATAATACCTAATAGTATACTCAAATTAAAATAAATCTTGATTTGTGGTTTGAGATCATTCTTTGAAGTCTCTGCTATCTCGAGTCACCAAAATCAATCCCACAGCACAGTATGAGCTTGTTATAACATAGAATTACAAGCCAGTTAAGAAGAAAAGGAGGTATTTCGCACCCCAGTAACAAAAAAAATTGTTGAGGAGGTAAGTAAACTTTTCAATGCAGCGTTCATTAGAAAAGTTCATTACTCCAATTGGCTAGCAAATATGGTAATAGTAAAGAAGTCCAATGGCAAATGGGGAATATGTATTGATTTCACTGACCTAAATAAAGCTTGTCTAAAAGATAGCTATCCTTTGATGAAGATAGACTAGCTGGTGAATTCCACTTCGAGCCATCAACCCTTGAGTTTTTTTTTGATGCATTCTCAGGCTATTACTAGGTACGAATGCACCCAAAGGATGAGGGAAAAAACTACCCTTATTACTAATAAGGGCACCTTCCGTTACATTATAATGCCTTTTGGGTTAAAAAATACCAGAGCAATATACCAAATAATGGTGAATAAAATCTTCCAACCTCATCGTAGAAGGAATATGGAGGTATATGTCGATCATATGTTAGTAAAAAGTCTCCACACTAAAGGGCACCTGAGAGACCTAGAAGGAACCATTAACACACTTTGAAAGTTCAAAATGAAGTTGAATCCGGAAAGTGTGCCTTTGGGGTAAGCTCAAAAAAGTCCCTCGGCTATCTGGTCTTAAAGCTGAGAATCAAAGCCAACTTTGAAAACATTGAAGCAATCATGAATATAAAACCTTCGAGCACCACCAAGGAGATGCAGAGGCTTAGGGATGATTGGCGGTGCTTAATCGATTTCTATCTAGATCAGGTGAAAAATGCCTCCTTTTCTTCCAAGCTCTTAAGCAAAGTTTGGGTTTCGAGTGGATAGGAGAGTGTGAACGAGCCTTCATAGATCTCATGAGATACCTAATTGTGACACCCTTGTTGGTAAGACCCGAATTAAATTAGGTATTATTCCTCTATGTAGCAGCCTTGGACCATGCAGTCAGCTCAGTCCTATTAAGTGACCAAGAAGAAAAATAATACCCCATCTATTATGTGAGTCATGTAGAGACAGAGACATGATACCATTCATTAGAAAAATTAGTGCATGTAGTGTTACTGGCAACTCACAAACTCTTTCCATACTTTCAAACACACCCACTCGTGGCACTTGCTAATCTCTTGCTCAAGCAAACCTTGTAGAAGCCTGAAGCTTTGGGAAGATTATTCAAATAATTTATCGAGTTAAGTTAATTCGATGTAACTTACAAATCTCAAAAAGCCATAAAAGCTTAAGCACTGATAGACTTCTTAGTGGAGACTACATCATATCTGATAGGATCAAAAATCGAATCATGGAAAGTCCATGTCGATGATGCATCATGTGAATCAAGCTTTGAAATTGGAGCTATCCTCCAAAGCCTAGACAAGAGAGTAGTTGAATACTAGCTTGCATAGAATTTGAGGGTTCAAAAAATGCTACTGAATACAAGGGTTCAAAAATGCCCTTTTAAGCTAGTTAATCTTATAAGTAGTTGATAACACACTCTTCAAATTACTCAACCCTAGAAGTAGTTAATGATGTATCTTCAAGCTACATATAACCTTACAAGTTGTTGGTGATGCTGCTCAAAATCAATGACGTCATCACCAACGCCCTATCATCTATGGAAACATTTCAAAAACCTAAAGAAGTTATCGCCTATGTTTTATTGGCTATGGAAATACTTCAAAAATCAAAGGAAGTTATCGCTTATGTTTTATTGGCTATGGAAATACTTCAAAAATCAAAGGAAGTTATCACCTATGTCCTATCAGATATGGGAATATTTCAAGGTTAAAGGAGTTATTGCCAACACTTTATCGGCTAATGAAAATACTCCGATCTAAATGGAGTTGTCACTCATGTCTTATTAATTAACGAAAAATACTCTAACCCAAATAAATTTATTGTCAATATCTTATTGGCTAACAAAAACACTCTAGCCTAGACAAAATTATTGCCTACTCCTTATCGACTATGAAAATACTTCAATAAACCCCAAAGAAGTTATCACCAAAGCTCAAAACTAATGAAAACTCTTCAAATCACAAAGTTATCTCCGATGCTCAAAACTATTGAAAACACTCATTTGCCATTTCCGTCCACGGTATGAACCAGATGCCACGTGGTCGAGCACAGGGGGAGCGGGCTAGCAGCACACATCTTCTCCACTCTTTCATTTCATCTATTCCCTTTTATGTTCTCTATAATTCTATGTCAAAATTCATTATAAAGTAAGGTATACCATTGCTTAAGTTATGTACCATGTTTCTTAAAATTAATTAAATACTTTCTTCTTTTATTTTTTGTATCTCTATTTTGTTAGTTAGGTTTCTCACTTTAGGAGATTTTTGACAATTGTTGGCGTAATTAATAATAGGAGCTTGCACCTATTAGAAGTCATATTCCCACAATACTTAATAGCATATTTTAAATTAAAATAAGTTTTATTTGTGATCTGAGATTGCTCTCAAGTCTCCAATATCCCAAGTGGTCAATTTTGATTTCATAAATTTTGTCACACCTGGCAGGACTAACTCTGACTCAATCTCAATTTGGGAACTTTTCTTTTATTTGTAGTAGACTTGTGTGTTGTGAAAACTAAATACATTATAGCACCAGTCGGCCACAAATTTTGGCATGCTTGATAGGACTTGACTTTTCCTCCAAATAGAAAAACCTAGTTAATATGGGCACATATCAGAAAAAGAAAAGTTGAAAGTTGATGATTGATTAAGAGAAAGGGAAATGACATCATCAAGTAGTCCTTCTACCCCAATCCAAACCATCATTCTCGGTGAAAGGTTTATGACACACTTCATCAACTGGCGATAATCATAGGGGGCAACTAAAGTCCACATAAGTACGAATTAATCTCTCATCTCTGACCCAAAGGGCAAAGACCAAGTCCACTTAGGGGGCAAATGCCTCCTATTTAGGAGTAATGACCTCCCTTCCAAGGAGTAAGGGCCAAACCCACTCAAAGGGGGCTAAGGTTAAATTCCATTATGCCAATTCTCGATGACAAAATAACAACTATCATGGAGGCAAATAGAGTCCATATCAGACATCAAGTTATATCCAACTTCATTCAATTCATGCGTAGTGCTTCCGTTTTCAGTACTACTACCATTGATCTAATCATTGCTCCACTTATTTAGTACAGATGAGCCCCTTGCCACCCACCCGATAGGCAAAGATCAAGTCCATCCTGGGGGCAAAAGATCAAGTTCACCAAGGCGACAAAAGATCAAGTCCACATAGGGGGCAAAAAATCAACTCCACCTAGTGGGCAAAAGATTAGGTCCACCCTAGGGGCGAAAGACTAAGTCCACCAAGGGGCAAAGACTGAGTTCGCCCCAGCGGCAAGGGTCCAATTTTATTATGCTGAATCTTGATGATGAAACAAAGATTTCATTAACATAAATTAGGACATCAATCTGTCAAAAACTAAGCAATAGGTAAAAGATAGTTTTGACTACATATAACTTATCAAAGGAAGGATCAATGGGATATTCAATCAACTTTGGGATGTCTAATCAAACCTAAATCTAGATTCTATAATCCTCACCTCCGATGCTATAAGAGTTAAAGGAGAACAACTGAAGAACATGTGTTCAATCTTCTTTGGCTAAGAAAGGAATAATGCCATCTTCTAACATTAGAATGGACGAGCAATTAAGTCCAAAAAGAAGGATGCTCGCAACCAAGTTAACAATATGGAAGAGTTAAATAGTTGCATGAGCTTTAAAACCACAAAAAAAGTGTCTAGCCTATGACGAAATATCTAGTCATATCAAAATTGACTAGTCAAATATGTATTCCATACTTCTCGAGGTAGGGCATAAAAGAATGAATCAAAAAATATAAAATAAAAAAACTTTCTTAGTATTCAAGTGAAACACTTTCTGTCTTAGAGACACAGTCTCTGAAAATAAAAGGTTAATAAAGATAAGGATGGTCAATGATGAAACATGGTGGAGTTGGAATCCAAGCACCTCCTCCGCCCACCTACACCTTAAGTTAACTTTAGAAATGTAAGCCTGAAAATATGACGATCAATTTGTAAGTAACTATAACCCTGTTAAGAAAATTGCTTCGAAGATAAAAGTGCTAATATCTAAAGATAACCTCTCAAGAATTCCCTCCTAGAGGTAAAAGATCACTCTCCTAAAAAAAGATAAAAATAGAAAATAAAGTCCTAAATGGGCAAGCCTTATATGGAAAACCAATCCAAGAGAGATAGACTCAGAGAGTAAGAATTGATTAGCATTTATGAGCCTGCAAATCTTGAATCCTTAAAAAAGGAATAAGATTGCTAAAAAAAAGTGAAAAAATAAAAAAAAAAATTAGATCGCATGACGGAATTAGGAGGATTGACCCAACCTCATCTCGATGTATGATCAACCGAGAAAGACCACCCAAAGAGTAAGTATTGATTAGATCTAGGAGTGTATAAACATTGAAAATTGAGGTTAAGAGGCATCCGAGATCAAAGTCAAAGTTAAAAAAAATGCAACTAACAAATAAGAATATGGTAAGAGTAATGAAGTTGCCAAAAAATCAGGTTCCTGAAGAAAACATTGCATTAAGGAAAAGGTATAAGAGGAGGTTGATTGGTGACCTACCACCTTTTGTAATCAAAATCATTCTTAAATTTTGACAAACCTAACCAAGAAGGAGGCTTTAGTCGAAGATGAAAGGACAAAAATAATAATCTCTAGAAATTTTTCTTTCAAAAATAAAATAAGTACAAATACATATAATTTGCATCATTTGTTTCTTCTAACATCATAATCAAATTTAAAAAAAAGAGAAAACATCACTTCATAAGGTGACATCTCTCAAAGCTCATGAGCCAATTTGGCATTTAGAAGATAAATTGTCAGTTTGAAGTCCTACAATTTGACAAGCATCGATTAAAGTATCTATTCATTGAGTCAATTGGCTGCTACTGCATGTCCTACTCCAGCATGTCAATAGGGAATTATAGAAGACAAGTTTCATAAAAATAGCAACTTCTTGCTTTATTTTTCGCCCTACCAAGATATGGTATGAATGATAAGGTGAAGAAGTTTCAAGGTGGCACTTAACATAACCCTCCAAGCAATCAAAGTCAAATTGGCTGGATTAACTAGTCAAGCCATCAACCACTACCTAAAAGTGATCAAAATTAGGGGCATATCTCTTCCTAGACCCTTTGATTCTATGACCACTCTACAATGGTTGGGATCTCTTCTCCCAATTATTGTCAAGTAATAGTCTTTACATTGTGGATGAGAGGACTCTAATCAGCTTGTAAAGAAAAAGTGAAACTTTTTTTTTTACCAAATAGGATATTTTCCTCAAAAACAAGCATCATACTTCTTTGCTAGTATATATAAGGATGAAAATGGAAAATGCTCATATCTAAAGCATATGAGTATATGCAACAACTCTGTGCTAAAAATACACGATGATGTTAGGGGGCATATTTTTTGAGCATACATTGTGAAGTATTAAAGAAATTTAGTCAAGTATTTAGTCAAGTATTAAATCCATTCTCGTATAGAAGAAGATAATAAAGGTAAAGTCAAGACTTCTTATGCTTAAAGAAAGCATATTGCTAAAGCATTTTAAGTGAACAACCCATTCATTAGATTAATATCAAGTGAAATTTTTATTTCCCACCATTAAGAGGTTGCAGACAAGAAAATCAACTCTCTTGTTAAATACTCACAAAGGAAGCATATAGCTGAGACTTCAAAAAATATAAAAAGAGGTGATTAGAGGTTCTTCCTTCACCTCAAAATACTGGGGGCAAATGAACTAATTGGGTAAGACTTTTGGACCAAAATTGGGCTTAAAATTCATCCAAAATTTGGTCCAAAATGACAAAATAAAAAAATTTTATAAATAAACTCCTGGATTAAATAAATCCTTATAAATGGGTTTCTTAGATTTTTCATACAAATAGGTTCCTGAAATAAGAATTTTACAAGAAAGTTTAATAAAATCCTCAAATTATAAATTAATTCGTAAAATTGAGGGTATGCAAATAAACCAATCAAAGGATCAATAGCTATGATTTGGTCCCCGTGAAATCTGGGATTTGGAAATAAACCCCTCCAAAAATTTTTTATTTACAAATAAGCCCTTGAATTTTTGACTTTTTGTAAATAACTCTCTCAAGAATTTTTATTTATGAATAAGTTCAAATTTGATTCAAAAAGGACCTAAAAGTTTCAAAATTTATAAACAAATCTTATTTACAGAAAAGACACCCTGAAAATTATAAAATTATAATTTAGTTTAATTTTTCAAAAATTAATTATAAATAACCCCCCTATAATTTCAATATCCGGGATAAGTATAACTTTCAAATCTTGTAATCTACATTAAATAAATTTATCCATATTCATCTACACACTTATCCAATTTTAAACTAAATATCCTCATCCAATCTAATCAATTCAAAACAATAAATCATCACAAGTTTAAAGTTTTGAATGAAGATTGATCCGATCTCCACAAATCTATAAAAACCTACTGAACCTGCAAATCAGAAAAAAAAATACAGAGAATAGAAATAAAAAAAAATTAGAGGATGGATCTAATTGTGGAGATGGAGAATAGTAAAATATGTGCCATGGAACAAGAAGAGCAGATAAGAGAAAATCAAAACAGGTGAAGTGTCAAAACTCATCTTCGTAGCTTCCTTCCCATCTATATGTGCCCTCAGTGTCTCGCTTCATTCCTCAATCCCTTGCAGGTAGTCACCAGCCCCAACCCAACCTTCAACACTTGCGTCCCACCACCATTACCGAAAGCTTCCCAACCTCTTCATTGTTGTGCTACTCATCTCTACTATCACCACCATCGGGAGGCCCTGTAGCAACTTGAACCCAACCTCCCAAACCACTGCTCACCTAGATGTCATTGGATCCCCACCAGCTAAGCTTCACACTACCCATATAGAATCGTCACCTACTTCAAAGGCCTCATATGGATGTCTGATCTAACAATCAACCTAGCGGCGATTTACATGCTAGCAGACTACAACATGTTGTTGCTCGACACCATCTGCAATAATTTCATTGACACCCTTCCGATGGTGAAGTATTGCTCGGAGAATGGCAAGCATCTCATTCACTTTTCCACTTGTGAGGTGTATGGCAAAACCATTGGGACCTCTGGGCCAAGCGGATCCACTTCCACCACATCAACATCAAGAGTGACTCCACCACTGGCCATCAAGGAAAGGAAATTAGGGTTTCAAAGAAAAGAATGGGGCACTAGAGGAAGAGGAGATAGCAAAAAAAGAAAATAAATATATATCAAAAAGGTTATTATGCAGCAAGAGAGAGAGAGAGAGAGAGAGAGAGAGAGAGAGAGAATTTGGCCAAAATATAGGAGAAGGGTTTCAGTGCTTGAGGAAGAAAAAATAAATAAATAAATAAATAAAGAGTTGTTGGGTGATAAAAAAATAATAAAAAAGAAAAATACAGCAAAAATAATAAAATAAAAAAGGAGCTTTCAACATCATGACTACTCACAATCTTTGGCATGACAACAGACTCTCGACAGCACCATGGCCACCTGAGGCCCTTGGGGATGAAGACAACGATGAAGACTGTGAACTAATGACCCTATTACAACCACCTATGGCCCCTCGAAAATGGTGATGAAGATGACAATAAAAATGGTGAACCCATAACCTGGTTGCGGGCACCCATGACACCTCAAAGATAACATAACCTCATCACCATAAACCAGCTTTTAGGCTTGCATTCAAGCTAGCCTTTACTAATCTTTGAGCTCTTGTCTTAACCAACCTTCGGACTCACACCCAAGCAAGCCTTTGGGCTCACACTTAGCTAACCTTCAGACTGACATCCAAGCATGTCTTTGGGTTCGTATCCAAGTCAGTCTTTGGGCTTGCACTCAGTTAGTCTTCGGGCTCATACTCAACCAGCCTTCAAGCTTACATCCAAGCCAGCCTTCGAGCTCACACTCACTCAACCTTCAGGCTGGAGCCTTAATCAGCCTTCGGGCTCGCACCTAAGCTAGCCTTCGAGCTCAACTCAGCCAAACTTTGAGCTCGCACCTAAGCTAGCCTTCGAGTTTTCACTTAGCTAACCTTCGGGCTAGCACTCGACCAGCCTTCGAGCTCACATCTAAGCTAGCTTTCGGGTTCGTACTTAGCCAAATTTTGAGCTCTCATTGATGCTAGCCTTTAGTCTCGTACTCAGCCAGTCTTTGGGTTCATACTCAGCCAGCCTTCGAGCTCGCATCTAAGCTAGTTTTCAAACTTGCACCTAATCAGCCCCAGCCTCGCACTAAACTAGCTTTTGAGCTTACAAACTAAGCTAACCTTTGAGTTTGCACATTTGAAGATAGGCTACTAGTCTGTCTAAAATCATCATAAACATTCAAGGATACTCAAATCGAGATGATTAATGTGAAGTAATTCAATTACATTGAATTTGAACTTAATCAAAATAAATGGATAAAGGTCAAGATAGCTTAAATTGACTTAAATTGGTCAAACAAATGGACTAAAACCCAAATTGATCTCGACTCCAAAAAAATCCAAAATTGAGTTAACCAAATAAACTCAAACTCAACCCTAATCAGGTTCAAGTTGAGTCAATTTAAAATCAAATTGAGTTCAAATCCAAATCAAATCTAATAAGGATTGACATAAGCTTAAATTAAATTCAAATCAAGTTTAAACTAAAAATAAAAATAAAAATCAAATTAGAACCAGGCTACGTTGAGCCTAAACTGAAATTAAGTTGTCCTAAATTAACTTGAACTTAAGTCAAAGTCCAACAGACCTAAACTCGACAAAGTTCCAACACAAAGTTGAACTTGACTCAAGTTAAATAAAATCAAACTCAGACTTGAGCTAAATAGGATCCATTGGGTGTGTTGAACTCTCCATAATACTCTATGACTATGAACAAAGGGTGATGTTATCACCCTGACCTAAACCAGAATTAGTTCAAATAAGAACTAATTAAGGTCAAACTGAGTCTCGCTAGATGTACTACAAAAGTATTTAGTAATACTTTCAAGCTATATCCAACTCTATAAGTTGTTGGTGAAGCTATCAAACCAAAAAAGTTAATTGCTAACATGCTCAAAGTCGTTAGCCATGCTTCGAAACTAGTCAACCTCAAAAGCCGTTGACAACGCATCTTCCAAACTATATCCAACCCCATAAGTCATTGGTGACGCTATCAACTCAAAGAAGTTAATCGCTAATATGCTCAAAGTTATTGGCCATATTTCAAAGCTATACCCGACCAGTTAAATTGTTGGTGACGGTACAAAATCAATAAAGTCAACTAACAATATGCTCAAAACCGTTGGCCACACTCAAGCTAGTTAACCCCACAAATAGTTGACGACACACCTTTCAACCTACCCAACCCCAAAAGTAATTGACAGCGCATCTTCAAACTATATCCAACCTTATAAGTTATTGGTGACGTTACCTAAATCAATGAAGGTATTGCTTACACCTTATCGACTATAAAAATACTTCAAAAACTAAAGAAGTCATCACCTACACCCTATCAGCTATGAAAATACTTCAAGGATAAAGGAGTTATCATCTATACTTTATCAACTAATAGAAATAGTCCAACCTAAAGGAGTTATCTCTAATGTCTTATTGGCTAACGAAAATACTTCAATCCAAATAGAGTTATCACCAATGCCTTATAAACTAATGAAAAATACTCCAACCCAAACGAAGTTATAGCTGACACCTTATTGGCTAACAGAAATACTTCAAATCATGAAGTTATCACCAAAGCTCAAAACTATCAAAAACACTTTAGGCCAATCTTGATAAGCTGCCAACAATGCCATCCAACAAAGTTATTATCGAATCTCAAAACCATTGGAAATACTTCAAACTTCTCTCATTCTCTTCCACGATTTGGGTCAAATGCCACGTGGTTTAGCACAAGGTAAGTAGGATAGCAACACACATCAAGGCTTTTCCCACTCTTTCTCTTTCTTTATTTCTTTTATATTTTCTATAATTTCACATTGAAATTTGTTATAAAAGATATACTCTTGCTTAAGTCATATACCGTCTCTCTTAATTAATCAAATAATGTATTTTTCTTTTTTTATGTCCCTATTTTTATTAATTAGGTTTTTCATTTTAGGAGATTCTTGATAATTGTCGGGATAATTAACAATAAGGGTTTATGTTTATTAGAAGTCATGTTTGCATAATACCTGATAGCACATTTTAAATTAAAATAAATTTTTATTTGTAATTTGAGATCGCTCCTCTGAATTTTCGCTATCCCAAGTGGTCAAATTTGATCCCAAAAATATAAAAGTCTTACAAATAAGCCTCTAGATTAAAGAAATCCTCATAAATGGGTTTTTGGCCAGATTTTTTTTTACAAAGAGGTCTTTTAAATAAGAATTTTATAGGAAAGTCTAATAAAAATTTTAAATTATAAATTAATCCACAAAATTTAGCATTTACAAATAAACCCCTCAAAGAAATGATAATTATGATTTGGTCCCCATAAAATTCAAGATTTACAAATAAATTCGCCAAAATTTTTTATTTGCAAATAAGCTCCTGAATTTTTGATTTTTTTATAAATAAGTCTCTCAAAAATTTTTATTTACAAGTAAGTCCAAACCCATGATCCTACTACTGTCACCCATGGTCCCTCAAAGACGGCAAATCCTCATCTCCATAAGTCAGCCTTCGGACTCGCATCCAAGCCAGCCTTCAGGCTCAACTTAGCCAGTTTTTGGGCTCACATCCAAGCCAGCCTTTGAGCTCATACTTAGCCAGCATTCAAGTTCTCACCTAAGCCAACATTTGGGTTTGTACTTAGCCAACTTTCAAGCTTGCATCCAAGACAATCTTCGGGTTCACACTCAACCAACTTTCGAGCTCGCATTTAGCCAGCTTTGGGGCTCACATTTGTAGGCTCTAATTTTACCCTTTGTTGCAATATTTGAGAGAAAACATGGTATAAAATTGAATTAAATAAACTTATATACCTCATGGTTTAAAATAAGATTTTGAAATCTTCTCCAACAATTTTCAATTGATCCACCTTTAGTTTTTACCATTTTTTGATGGGGAAGAGTTGAATATGAGGAAAAAAATTTTAAAATCAAAATTTTATGGGTTCTGCATGCTTAAGAAATGAGAATAGAGAGAAATCAAAATCTCTATTCTTTGTAACTAACTTAAAGGCATGAAAGTTTGCTTTCTTACAAAAAGCCCCTCCAAGTATCATATAATTATAAATCAAAGTTTTGTAATTACAAACAAGGCCAAATATTTACAAAAATGTCTAATTAGGAAATAACTTAAATAAATCAATTCAAATCCAAAATTTCAATTGAATTCAGCTCCATAAAATTTATTCTCCTCTCATCAAACAACCTAAAGGTGAGACCAAATAATGGATGTACTGTCAAATATTCTGACCCATCACAAAATACCCAAATGAGCATACATAAAATTTAGCTTCATTTATGCTATCATCCATTATTATACAAATATCAATCAAACGGTCAAACTTGAATCACTCATTACATTTGCAAATTGTCTAACCCAAATTGCACAATCAAACTCATTTAAAAAATAAATCAGTAAACCATCTATATGGCCACAGGACTAACAATCCTTCACTTGGCCTATAAATCTATTTATTTATACATATATAGATAGATATATACTGAAAATAATTTTTAAGAAATTAGTTTTTACATGGGATCCCAACTATGCAATTCAGAGATAATGGATCATACCACTCTTTCTCATCAGTCTCATACATGCTCAATCATGGATAGATGGATGTATACTAATGGTATACCAACTATTTCTATATCAAAGTAAGTAGAGTACCATATCAGTTAAGCTGAATAAAATCAAATATAAGTATAAAAAATATGCTCATGGAATAAAACATACAATAAAATATAATAGTAGTGAAAATTCTCATGTATTTTTCACTGACGGTCTATTCGCTTTGTACTTCTTTTAAAAATACGTCACTTAGATGCATAAATTTTACTAAGGATATCCCATAAGTGCTAATACATATTATCTAAGTGAGAGGTATAAAATAGATATGATGTCCAATTATACCTTCACCTTAAGTATTTCAGGAATTATCTATGCATAATCACTAGGTTCTCATGTAGGTGGTCATCATCAACCTACCTAATGACCCACGATATTCTCAAAGAATTCATCTTCCAAATTGGAAGACTAAAAATACACTTCAAATGGGAAAAGTAGTATTTTACTAATAAATAGAATGTAAACAAATATAATGCATGTAACAGTCAAAACATGATGTCATCTCTACGAACTATCCACATATGGTTGACATTTTCTTTAAACATTTTTACCGTAAGACCTTTAGTCATTGGGTCAACCAAATTATCTATAGAGGAGATTCATGAAATAATAATATCCTTTTTTTTAACTTTTTTCATGAATATAATAAAATTGTAGCTTAAAATACTTTTTGCCTTGAAATAACATCCAACATTTTTAGTGAGAGATATAGCTACAATATTATCATAGACTATCTATATTAGTATATCAATATAATCAACTACCTTGAGGTCAAAGAGAAAATATTTCAACCACATAGCATGTTTAGTGGCCTCACAAGTTATATACTCTGCCTCTATAGTTGATAAAACAGTAGTAATCTATTTCATAATATGTCATGAAATAACCCCATCTACTAAAAGAACACATAACTAGATGTCGACCTCAAATTGTCTTTACATTTTTTTCAATTAGAGTCTATATATCCAATAATATTTATAACCATTAAAGAGGAGCACATAATTTTGGATTTTCTTAAAATAGCGAAAAACTTTTTTAACTACTCTCTAATAAACCATTCCTGCATTACTCTGATATTTGCCAAGAATAAAAGTAATACGTGGATGGGTATAGATCATCAAGTACATCAAACTACCAATAGCTAAAGTATAGAAAATTCTTTATCTCCTGTCTTTCAATCTTATTCCGAGGACATTGTTGAAGATTGAGCTTATCACCTTTAACTATAGGTGATTCTCCAGCATTGTAATTATTCATATCATATTTCTGAAGAATTTTAGTAATATATGTCTCCTAAAAAAGCTCAAGCAATCGACGCTTTCTATCGCTATATATTTTAATACCTAAGACATATGAAGCATTGCCAAGATTCTTCATCTCAAAGACTATAGATAATATCTTTTCAATCTTTCTATGAAAATTTAGTTTATTATTAACCAATAAGATATCATCAATATATAACATTAGTATTTGAACTTTACCCCTATTGACCTTCAAGCATATATAGTTATCAACTACATTCTCCTAAAAGCTAAATTTTCTGATTGTCTCATAAAATTTGAAATATCACTATTGAGATCTTGTTTCAAATTATAGATAGATTTATATAATCTACAAATTTTTGCTTCATCACCTTTCGTGATTAACTCTTCTAAATAAATTATATAAATTTCTTCTTCAAGAATTTCATTCAGAAATACTGTTTTAACATCCATCTGAATGAGTTCACAATCATAGTGTGCAACTAATGCCATAAAGATTCTAAATGAATCTTTCATGGAGATTAGAGAAAAGGTTTCATCATTATTAATCCCTTCTCTCTGAGTGTGACCTTTACCAACTAACCTTGCTTTATATTTGTCAACTTCATCATTGGCTTTCAATTTAGTTTTATAGGCCCATTTATAGCTAATTGGTTTATAATTTTTAGGAGCTTGCATAAGAGATCAAACCTCATTTTTTTACATTGAGTCAATTTCTTCAAACATTGTATTCAACCAAAATCTTGCATGCTCACTGCTAATGGCTTCTGAAAAATTTAGTAAATCATTATTCTCTGTGATTGATGACATAGGTACCCCCTCTAAATTGTCTGAATTCTGAACATGTAGATCTCCAATTTTCTCTAAATATGTAATGTCGTCATTTGATATAGCTAATTTATAATGATAGTTGTATTTGTAATGATTTCATACTCCTGAAGAAATTTTGGAAAGTATCTAAAGTTTACTCACCTCCTCTATTTGACCTGATGGCTTTAATCTTTTTGTCTAGTTGATCTTTATATATTTTAAATATTTCAAATACATTTGATTTTCTATACAGCAAATACACATATCTATATCATGAATAATCATTAATGAATTCACAAAATACTTTTAGTCATTATGAGTGTCAACCCTATTTGGACCACAAACATCTATATGGATTAAATTTAATAAATTATCAGACCTCAGTGTCTTTGAAAATGATGCTCTTATCATCTTACCTTTAATAAAATTCATACAAACATCAAAAATATCAAAATTTATATTTTGTCGGATCCTATCACATTAAAGTCTCTCCAATCTATCTCTACCAATATGACCTAAATGATAATGCCACAAACGAAAAAATTTTTTATCCAACTATACATTCAGGTCATAAGGAATATATGTCTAGAATCAATTTTATAATATTGTACTGCAGAGTCAAGTTCTAGTTTCATATGCAATTTATACATACCATTAAATACAGTATCAGTAGCAACAACAGCACTATTATACATTAGAGATATGCAATCTCTGTCAAAAATAAAATAGTAACCAGCGTCTGTAAGTCTGAAGATTGACAACAGGTTGCACTTAATGATTAGTGCAAATCCTGTATTTGGCAATAAAACAGTATGGTCAATATGGAAAATCAAAGAGTGCATCCCAACACCGATGACCTCACTTGCTTATTGTTCTCCATGAATACATATTCTCCTGATCATTTTGTTTCTTTAGGTCTAGGAATCTCAGTATAATAGTTGATATATGAACTAATGATCCTGAGTCCACAATGTATGCATGAGAAGAAACATCAATATAATTTGACTCAAAACAATCTAAATATTTTAATTTACCTTGTTTCTTTCCCTACAAAAATTTTAATTTGTAACAGTCTTTTACAAAATGTCCTTTTTTTCTATAATAAAAATAGACCATTTCGTTTGGCTGAACATGTGTCTTTTCTTTCACATCATCCTTACCCTTTACAAATTTCTTTTTCCATGTCTGCTACTTAAAGGGCTTTCTGGACTGAGAATTAAATTTCTATTTCTTCTCAACCAGATTTGCTGATTCAATCTTAACAATTTTAGCTTTAATAATTTTTTCTTCTTTCATCTTTTAAGACACACTAATTCAACAATTCATCCATTGTCCAATAACAATCATGTGTATTATAATCGATAATGAAATTCTCAAAGGATGTAGGCAGTGAGTCCAGTATGTAGTATGTTTATATTCATCATCAAGATTCAAATCCAAACTTTTCAACTCATGTGCAATTAAAAATATTATCAAGATATGCTCTCAAACATTTTCATGCTTAGCTAATTTTATGTTGTAGAGCTTGCGAGTCAAAGACGATTTCTTGGCTCTCGAAGACCCAACAAACTTGTCATGAATAGTCTAAAGTAATTCTTTGGTAAAAGAAACATCTAGTAAACTGACATGAATTGTTTCGGAAACTATTCTTCTGATTATCAACTTTGCTAATTTATCTATTCTATGCTATTACTCAAACTGAGACCTTTCAAACTGGTTAAACCCAATAGGTGGCTCAAGACTGTCAAGAGCAATGTCAAAATCTTGAAATGCCAAATGAACCTCTAGTTCGCTTCTCCAAGTCAAGTAGTTTGATCCATTCAAGATCTCAACCTTAAAGAGCTTACAACTAAATTCCATATTGCAAATATTACAATCGACAACTCAAATTCACAACAAATACATTTCAATAATAAATAATCCATGATTCCATTAATTTTAAATAGGGATTATAGTGTGATTTTGCATTGGCTCCTTTGGGAGTATAATATAAACCACGAGATCCTACCAATAAAATTTATAATAATCATAATAAATAATTAAAGTCTATTTTAGCTTCTTTTTATTGTCACAAATAAATTTTTAAAATATTCTATATTGATTTCTTCTCTTGGCCAATTCAAACTTTGGGTCAAATTTGCAGGAATTAAAAATAAATACAGAATAAAAATATTTATAAACTAAAATAACCTCAAAACCCTTAAGGGAATATTTCGCTATTTTAACTCATAAATATACGAATGACTAAATATTAATGAAAATATTTCATTAACTTAAACAGTCATTATATTAATTAATCAAGAATAAATCTCACATAAGCACAAGGAACCGAGCCTAACAAATGTATTGCCTACAGAATACAATTGCATAGCAAATTGCATTAAAGCCCTCTCGAAACCTCAATTTCCAAAATTTTCAAAAATTCAATCGATCCAAGAAAATCTACCATAAATTGAAAATTTGAAATTTAATCTCAAATTTTTCTCTACCAATAAAATAAACAATACCAATATAGTATTCAAAACAATTTTGAGCCAAAACCTAAGACAAAAACTCAATTTTTTCAAATTGAGTTTCGAGAAATTCAATAGAAATCAAATTATAACTCAATTTCTCGCAGACTAAATATCAAAAATTTGACTCTGATACTAATTGTGAGCTTTAATTTTGCCCTTTGATGCAAGACTTGCGAGAAAACATGGTATAAAATTAAATTAAATGAATTTACATATTTTATGGTCTGAAACAAAATTCTAAAATCTTCTCCAACATTTTATATATGATCTACCTTAAGTCTTTATTACTCTTTGATAAGAAATAGTTGAAGAGGAGAAAAAAAATTTAAAATTAAAATTTTATGGGTTTTGCATGCCTCAAAAATGAGAATAGAGAGAAATTAAAATCTATGTTCTTCATAACCAACTTAAAGGCATGAAATTTTGCTTTTTTACAAAAAAAACCCTTTCAAGTATCATATAATTACAAATTAAAATTTTATAATTACAAATAAGGCCAAATATTTACAAAAAAGTCCAGTTACCAAATAACTCAAATAAATCAATTCAAATTCAAGTTTTCAATTGAATTCAATCCCACAAAATTTATCTTCCTCTAATCAGGCAATCAAAAGGTGAGACCAGATATTGGTTATAGTGTAAAATGTTCAGACCCATCATGAAATACCTAAATGAGTACACATATAAAATTTGACTCCATTTATGTTATCATCCATTATCATATAAATATCAATTAAACAGTCAAACTTGAGCTACTCACTATATTTTCAAACTGTCTAATCTGAATTGCACAATCATTCTTATTTTTTAAAAAATCAATAAATAGTTTATATGACCACAGAACTAATAACATTCAGTTAACTATTGGGCTCACACTTAGCTAATCTTAGGGCTTGCATCTAAGCCAGCCTTCAGGCTCGCATTCAGGTAACCCCAGACTTACATTCAGCTAGCTTTTGAGCTCGCACTTAGCTAGCCTTCAAGTTTGCACCTGAGCAAACCTTCAGGCTCACATTTAGCCAGCCTTCGGACTCACATCTAAGCTAACCTTTTGGCTCGCACTTAGTCAGCCTTCAAACTTACACTTATCTAGTCTTTGGGCTTATATCAAAACCTTTGGGCTCACACTTAGCCAACTTTTAAGCTTGCACTTAGTTAGCCTTTAGGCTTACACTTAACCAGCCTTCAAGTTTGCACTTGCTAGCTTTTGAGCTTACACTTAGCCAACCTTAGGCTTACACTTAGCTTACCTTCGGACTCATACTCAACTAGCTTTCGAGCTCACACTCATCCAGTCTTTGGATTCACACTTACTTAGCCTTTGAACTCGCACTCAGCCAACCTTTGGGCTCGCATTCAAGCCAACCTTCAAGCTCATGCCTCAGTGAGCCTTCGAGCTCACATCTAAGCCGATCTTTAGAATCGCACCCAGTCAGCTCTCAAGCTCGTACTAAGCAACTTTTGAGCTCCAAACTAAATCAAGCTTCAGGTTCACATATTTGAAACTGGGCTATAAGTCCATCTAAGATCATCGTAACTAGTTAAGGACCCTCAAATCAAATTAACTAATGTAAATTTACTCAATGACAATAAATGGACAAAGATTAAATTAACTTAAATGGACTTAAATTGGTCAAACAAATGGATCAGAACGTAAATTGAGTTAGACTCTAAAATAATCCAAATTGAGTTAATCAAATAAACTAAGACTCAATCCTAATCAAGTTCAAGTTTAGTCAATTTAAAATCAAATTGATTTCAAATCCAAATCAAATCCAATCAGGATTGAACTAAGCTTAAATCAAATCCAAATCAAGTCCAAACTAAAAAGCAAACTCAAAGTCAAATTAGAACCAGGTTAGGCTAAGGCTGAACTAAAATTAAGTTAAACTAAATTGACTTAAACTTGAGCCAAAGTCCAGTAGACATGAACATTTTCAAGGTCAAAGATAAAGTCAAACCTGACCCAAGCTAAATAAAATCAAACTTGGACCTGAACTAAATACAGTCAAATCGAGCCCTATTGTGTATGCTGAACCCTTGACATTACTCCAAGGCTATGGACAAAGGGTGATGTTACCATCCTAACCTGAACCAAAATTAATTTGAATAAGAACTAAATAAGGTCAAAATAAGTCTCACTGATTGTGCTATAAAAGTATTTAGCAACACTTCCAAGATATATCCAACTCCATAAGCCGTTGGTAATGCTATCGAACTAAAAAAGTTAATTGCCAACACACTCAAAGTTGTTGATCACACTTCAAAGCTAATCAACCCCATAAGTTGTTAATGATGCATCTTTAAGCTATACCCAACTTTAAAAGCCGTTGGTGACACTATCAAACCAAAAAATTTAATCGCTAATATGCTCTAAGTCCTTAGCTTCACTTCAAAGCTATACCCAACCCCATAAGCTGTTGGTGATACTGCTAAATCAAAGAAGTTAATCGCCAACATGCTTCAAGCTATCAGTCATACTTCAAAGCTATATCCAACCCCATAAGTCATTGGTGATGCTATAATCCAAAGAAGTTAATCGTCGATACACTCAAAACTATTGGCCACATTTCAAAGCTATACCCAATACCCTAAACCGTTAGTGATGCTACCAAATTAATAAAGTCAACCAACAATATGCTCAAATTTGTTGGCCACACTTTAAGTTAGTCAACTTCAGAAGTAGTTGATAACGAGCCCCTATAAGCTAGTCAACCCTAGAACTAGTTGACGATGCACCCTTTCAAGCTAGTTAACCCCACAAGTAGTTGACGATATGCCCTTCAAGCTAGCTAACCCTAGAAGCAATTGGCGACGCATCTCCAAGCTACACTCAACCTTACAAGTTGTTGGTGTGTAGCTCAAAATTAATGAAGTTATTGCCTACGCTCTATCAACTATGAAAACACTTCAAAAATCCTAACAAAGTTATCACCTATGCCTTATTGACTATGAAAATACTTCAAAAATCAAATAAGTTATCGTCTATACCCTCGCAACTATGAAAATACTTTATAGTTAAAAGAGTTATCGCCAATGCCTTATTAGCTAATGAAAATACTCTAACCCAATTGGAGTTATCATTCATGCCCTATCGACTAACGAAAATACTCCAATCCAAATAGAGTTATCGCCAATGCTTTATTGGCTAACGAAAATACTCCAACCCAAATAAAGTTATCGCCTATGCCTTATCGGCTATAGAAATACTTTAACAAATCCCAAAAAAGTTATCGCCAAAGCTCAAAACTAATGAAAACACTTCAAATTATGAAGTTATTATCAATGCTTAAAACTATTGGGAATGCTTTAAAATTTTCCCATTTCTTTCCATGGTATGGGTCGAACACCACGTGGTCTAGCGTAGGGGGAGTGAGGCAACAACACACATCAGCTTCTTCTCCACTCTTTCTTTTCCTCTATTCCCTTTTATGTTTTCTATAACTCTATATCAAAATTCATTGTAAAATAAGGGTATGTTCTTACTGAAGTCATGTACCATCTTTCTCAAAATTAATCAAATATTTTCATCTTTTCTTTTTTGTGTCTTTATTTCGTTAGTTAAGTTTCTTATTTTAGAAGGTTCCTGATAATCATTGGGGTAATTAATAATAGGGGCTTGCGCTTATTGAAAAAGTTATATTTTCACAACACCTGATAGTGTACTTTAAATTAAAACAAGTTTTGATTTATGATTCAAGTTCACTCTTAGGGTCTTTGCTATCCGAAATGGTCAACTTTGATCCCACACAGGCAAAACTACATGTTGATCCTAAGTCGTATTGGTCATCAGACAAGACCGTAACCTGGTTCTAAATTATTTGATTTTTGGGCAAGACCACAAGCTAGTCTTAAGTAGAATTGGTTATCGGATGAGACTGCAAGCTAACTCTCAACTATTGGACTTTTGGCTAAGACCACAAGCTAGCCTTAAATTGAATTATTTGTCAAGCAAGATCACAGACAAGTCCTAAATCATTTGAATTTTGGATAAAATCGTAGATTGGCCCTAAATCATTTGACTTTCAAACGAGACTGCAAGTTGGCCCTAAATTATTTGATTTTTGGGTAAGACTACTGGCTGACCCTAAGTCTAATTGAGTATCAGGTGAGACTACAGGTTGGTCCTAAACTATTTAACTTTTGAACGATATTGCAGGCTATTCCTAAGTCGAATTAGTTGTCAAGTGAGCCATAAACTAGCCCTAAGTCAAATTAGTTATCGAACGAGACTACAGGTTAATCCTAATCCATTTGACTTTCAAGTAAGACCATAAGCTAGTCTTAAGTCAGATTGGTTATCGAACGAGACTATAAACTAGCCCTAAATCATTTGACTTTCAGACAAGATCACAAGCTAGCCCTAAACTATTTGAGTTTAGGATATGAGATGACCTTATATCAAATTGGTTGTTAGGTGAGACCACAGTCTTGCCCTGAACCATTCAGCTTTTGAGCGAGACTGCAAACTAGCCTTAAGTTGAATTGGTTCTCAAGTGAAACCACAGGCTGATCCTAAACTATTTGACTTTTGGACGAGACCACAAGCTGATCCTAATGGATTGGTTATAGGGCAAGACCTCATAATGACCCTAAACCATTTTATTAAGATATTTTTCTTTTGGTTGTTTTGTTTTGTTTTTGTTCTTATTATTGCCCTCCTCTTCATTGTTAATCCAAGAGGTTCTCATCATCAATTCTTCTCCGAGATGACACCATGGTGATGAATGAGGTCATGAGTGACTGTGATGGTGATGGAGATTTGTCAGTTTCCTAAACTGTGGGTGGCTGTGGTGTAAGTAGAGATTTGCCATCATATAGAGGGCCGCAGGTGGCCGTGGTTATGGTAGAGATCCATTATCATACGGAGGGTCACAGATGGCTACAGTATTAGTGGAGATCTACTATCATACAGAGAGCTATGAATGACCATGATGTTGGTAGAGATTCATCAGCATAAATGGTCGTGAACGACTACAGTATTGGTGGAGATCTATCATCATATGAAGGGCTGGTGGGCGGTTGCGATGTTGGTAGAGATCTGTCATCAGAAAGTCACGAGTAGCCATAATGTTGACAAACAAAAGAAAGGCTCATGATATGGTTCAGACGCTTGACTCTTTCAGATTTGGCCATTCAAACTCAAGTCATTGATAATATGTGGTAGTTGGCAGAGAATGGGACCACAGGTGATGGCAAACCTTGAAGAAGAGGGGGCAGCAACAACAACAAGAGTCAAAAAACAAAGACCTCGCAAGGGACAAAAAAAAGAAGGGATAATAAAAAAAAGACGAAAAAAGAGATGAAATCTTATATCATTTTAATCCTTTGTTGATGCCTTCTTGCTCTCCTCCTAGATGACGAGATATTTCTTGAAACTTCTTCAATTCATGTATAATTTAACCGAGAATTATCTATGAATCCAATTTTTTAATTTATGTGCCCTAGCCTCCCTTTTATAGGGCTTTTAGAGGATCTCTAATTTTGGTTATAAAATTTGATTGAGAGATTTGATGAGTATTCTCTTATCATAAATCTCCATATTTGAATCTCAAATTGATATTCTCCGAGATTATGCCTTTTTTGTTGAAAAATCAGATTTATTTAGATGGATTTTGAGAAAAATTTCATTTCTATTTCTATAGATTCGCTACTGAATCAGACATCCAGTTGGGAACCAAACATCCGATAGCAAATAGTATTTGCACAATCGAATTGTACCAAACATCCGAATGGAATCTAACATTTGACTGTGAGTTAGAGTCCATATAGTCAAACTATATCAGATGTTTGGTTGGGCTCAATTTATATTTTGGGCTTAATTTTTTAGTCCTTTTCTACTTCAGGTTGGCCTTAATCATCCTAAATCAAGCTCAAAGTTCCACTCTAACTCAAAGTTGGGCTCCGATTGCAAAAACTATTTAAACACCTCATTACTTAAAAAATAACCTAGATTTGCTGGCCTAAGTGTCCAACCAGGTGTTTCAATGGCTCCACCAAGGTATTACTCAGAAAGATCTAGCTCTATTGATCTAAGTGTCCAATCAAGTGTCTCGGTGATCCCACCAAGGTATTACTCAAAAAAACCTAACTCTACTGACTTAAGTATTCAACCAGGTACTTCAGTGACCTCATTGAATTATTATTCAAAAAACTTAGCTCTATTAGCCTAAGTGTCCAACCAAGTTCTTCGGTGACCCCCACCGAGGTGTTACTAAAAAAAAAAAGTTATCTCTACTAGCCTAAGTGTCTAACTAGGTGCTTTAATCATTTAACCAAAGTATCAGCTATTACGCTATTTAAGAGTGCTAATCCAACCATGTGCTTTAACACTCAACCGAGGTAGAAGGTGATTCTATCAAGCATCAACCTAGCTTCAGGGTATTAGGCAAGATCTTTGGCCTAGGGAAATATTGAAAGAGAATCAATTGAGGTTGGAGGCACACTCAAAAGATTTAGGCAAAGGGTCCCAATCCAATGAAAATAGAGTTTGAGAGAGACAAAAATTCTATTGAATTTTGGAACAAACCTAGTATAAAATTCTTTCAAAAAAGAAAAAGAAGTACAATCAGCCAAAAGTATGCAGAGACTCAGAAGACTCCATCGATTCAGTCGACCTTGGGATCCCCTCCTCAACCTCTCTCGCATTCACTACCTCAATTTCCTTCCAAATACTCCTACTTGAGGCATCAAACCCTCAAGCCATTGTAGAGTTCAACTTCGAGGTCATTTCAGGATCATGGGAAGTTGTCATCACCGTATCCTAATAAATGAGATACCCTTCCTCGAAGGACACAACAATGAGCTTCCCACACTCCCAAAGGTATTTATCGCTAGCTTTGTACTCCAAGAGGGCTTACATCTTAGCTAAATTCAGAGTATTGTCATATTCTTTACTCCAAAGATACGTGGTGATAGCCACAAGTTTGGCATTGTCTAGGACAGCCCAATACCGAATCTCCTAGTCTTGTAGGCTAGACAAAGTTGATTCCCACTCAACTATAAGGAGATTTTTCTCCTCATCCATCTTCTTCTTAGTCTCTTCCACGTTGCATTGGAGAGACTCAAGTTGAAAATGAAGCAGGATCACCTCTTCTCGATAGTGTCCAACCTTTGAGCCTCATAAAATCGATGCCCAATATTTGAAAGATTGAAGGGCTTGTAGTAAAACTTGAAATCATGATCCAAAAGAAAAAGAAAATGTAGATAAAATCAAAAAGAGCCAGACTTACGAGGGTGCAAGACTTGACTCCCTCTAAAAAGAGTTGGCTAGTGGGGAGTCAAGCCAAAGATGGATTAGGATCCTTTCTAAAGTCTCCAAGAAAGTACTCTTTGGCCTTAGTCTCCTCTAAGGAATATTATCCTCGTGATCTGCCACGAGTAGCAAGAGCAAAAGGAGTGAAAGCGACACCCTTGCCACGATTAACTTTTTTCATCATTAGCTGATGGACAGATGATTGAACACTGACCTTAACATCTCAAACTGGCAAGAAGGTGAAGGAGCATGGGGTATCGCCCATCCCTTCCTTGTCCTTCTTTCACCATTATACTGGCTCTCCTCCTCCTCCCTCTTCCTTTTTCCCTAGGTTGAAAATGCAAGTTGGCAATTGACAGAAGCCTCCAACTCCGAGAGCCTCCTAGTAGAAGACTATATAGATGCTCGAAGGACACCCCTCAACTGCCTCAAGCTCTCATTCATGAAGGAGATATGGTCAAACCCTTAAAAAATCACATTTCATGATTGAATCGGGTAAAGATAAGAAACTTGTACTAAAATCATCAAGAATGAGATGAAGATCAAAAATAGCAACTTACTTGAGGCCGAGGGTAGAACACTCATAGAGGGTCTTGAGGGATAGAACACCGCCAGATCAAAGTAGTTGCCCTTAATATGCGAAACCTCACTAGTTCCCTGGTTCCTCTTGTCATAGATCCTATTGGCCTCTCCCCCCTACAGGATGACATTGAGGCAATACAGGGTGAAGAGGACCTTCTCACGGGCTGCAATGTCAACCCTAAAGCCCTAGAGGGAGTAGAACTCTTCTCAATAAAGGGGGCTACCTCTTCCCTCGAAGAAAGAACCTTCTTTTAGAACTAAAAGAGGTGGAAGAAGATGCCATTTCGAAAGTGAGTTATTTGTAGTAAAAATCATGGACCGAAGGGTTTTCCTAAACAAAGGAAAAAGACTAGAGATCCTTATATAAGGCTCCTTTGGTCGTCCGATCATCTCCATGTGGGTTAACCCGAGCCTTTAGAGTCTAAAGGATAAAAATTTCAACAACCTCCTCTCAAATCTAAGGGACACATGTCCTCATTATAGGGCAATTAAGAGGCATAAAAAGGGTCACTTTGATAAACAAATATATTGCTGCCTTAAAAGAAAGTGAAGCCAAAATAATTACTTGGGATTTGATGGAATAATGCCCCATTTCCCATGTCAAGTGACGGTTGATTGATTCTCAAAGGATCACTAGATGTATGAAAGAAGTACACCAACTCCTAGTAACCCAGAACACCGACTCCTAAAAACTCGGTATCTAGGCTTAGGAGCATTAATGATATACCAAAGTAAATCAGTCGAGTTAAAGGGTCAACGAAAGCCATACCTTAGGCCGAATCTCAAACCAATACATTTGAGGTGAAGAACCACCTTGAGATCAAGCTATAATAAGCATTCGGCATGAGCCGCATGAGGCCTAACTTCTTCCCATATCGAGGCATGAGCAACTCGGTATCCATGATCGGAGCAATCACACTAAGTTCGCATTAATCTCAAGTACCTCAATATAAGTAGACTATAGTCCAAATCATTATGAATTCTTATCCTGAAGAAAACCCTGACAGATCTGAGATCTATGAGATTTGAATCACGGGATTTGGATACGCTCCACAATATATAAAATATAGCTTCCTTTGAAAAGGTAAAGACTAAGGCCTCTCTCCTCTCAATAATAGATTATGCATGCCCATAATTGACTCGAACGTCAGAGCGGCCATTGCCAAAGAATTCTCAGCAGTCCTCCACACTTTTTCTTTTGGTGCAAATTACCAAAAGAGCAATCCAACAAATCGATCTCAAGGAGCCTCTTAAATCAAAATCGATGGAGAATCGAGCTCCATAAATAAGTTTAAATTTCATAAGAGTAATAGTTGAACAAACAAAAGCAATTTACTATTATAGACTTTCTTTAAAAAAAATTAAAAATTCATTCTAAGCATGTAGGGAAGGATAATATCTTAAAATACTATAGTTAGGAATATAAACTAGTCAAGTCAAACTAACTCCAGCTTAAACTCGGCTCAACCTCAAAATCATTGACTCGAGCTCAAGGTTGGCTCACCTAAACTTATGAGCTCCAATAAGCCAAGCTGAGCCAAGCTCAGTTCCAATTTAAATTTTAAAATTTATTTTCAACTGATTCATATTAAAATATTTTTTAAAAAAATAATATTTAAATAATAAATTAATATTTAAATATTTAAATATAAAAAATTACATCAACTACATCATTCCGATTAAATAATTAAATATATGTAATATGTTATATATCATATAACATCTTATTAAAATTATATTTTTAAATATTAAAAAATAAATTAGCTCTCACTTAGTTTCAATTTAAACTTAGTTCATTTACAAAATAACTCATGTTTTCAAGCTTGAGCTCAGCTCGTTAGAAAATGAGTTGAGCCAAGCTCGAGCTATATAGTCAAATTGACATTTCTAACTATATCCTTCAACCTTAGCTAATCTTTATCTTTTATCTTAATTATATCTTAACTTATATTTTTTTAATAGAAGAAGAGAAAATAATCTAAGATCCATCTTTGAACTGCAAATAGAGCCAAAATATATTGATTTTCTCCTTAGGAAATAAAGTACAACTAGAGTTTCAAATGCTAAGATAATTATAACATGCAAAAAACTCTTCAAGCTATTATTACTAAGCGCATGTTAAACAAAAGAATAAATATTATTTTAAAAACTAGATCCAATATTTTAATCATATACCAAAATTGTGATTATCCTAACATGATTATATAGCATCTAAAACAAGTTCAAACAAGATTTTCCATGCCAATAAAATACAAATAAGTATGATTATCACTCTCAAAGAAAATTGCTTCACCTTGGATCTCGTGATGATTAACACTATAGTGCTGACAATCATCATGCAAGAAAAATATTTGTCCATAAGTCATTGACTCCTATTATGGCAAAAAAATAAAAATATCAAACAGTATAAATTAAAAAAAAAATAACATAATCATTACCATTTCTCAAATTAAATTTGCTCTTCTACAAAACCAACGATACATGAGGATAATACAAAATTCTCTATTGCTTTTGAAAAATGCTTATATGCAACAAATTTTTGTAACCCACAATAGGAGAATCATATGACTAATGTTCTAAACATATAAATAAAATTTAAATAGTGATATCATGGTGTCTAAGAACTATTATTGCAATAAAAAGATATTGCAATATACGTGTTATGATTGCAATAAGTTATTGACATTTTCTATTATAATCCTATGAGTGACGCCAACAAAGCTCTAGTAATTTATTAAGTGGTCTGATTGCAATAAGTTATTACAACAATAGCAATATGCTCAAAATAAAGAGGTTTACTATTGAGTAATAAACCATTAAATTTAAAAGACAACCACCATAATCATACTAAGTGCTCTTTAAGTAAACAGTGATACTTAGAAAGTCAATTTCCCTAATGGAGACATTATAAAAGATGAAATAAAAAGGTTTATTACCTTATTAGTTGTGAAGTACTTTGCTATCTCCTTGATTATCAAAACATCAATAGCATCTATACAAGCAAACAACTCTAAAAATAATGCAATCCTTCTATAAGTAAGCATTTGCATCATGTGACTAGAACAATGAGCTCAAACTCCTTAAGATAGTTATTTACCATGATTATTTATCAAATATTATACAAATTATCATGGGATAAATATATATTTGTATCCCACAAAAACTAACCGCCATTATTTTCTTCAATTGATGTAGATCCATTAGTATAGAGTGAAAGGGCATATTTTAACTACATATCAAACAAAATAACTCTATGACAAAAAAAAAATGAAAGATAAATAGAAAATAGCACAATGTGGATGCATGGAATCAAATTTAGCATTGTACATAGCAAAGATTTGTAGATCATTCGAGACTAATGTTCTTACAAGTTTCTAGTTTTTCTCAAGAAATAAACCTACTGCTACTAAATTTTGTGCATACATCAAGGGAGAAATTCAATATCCCCAAATCAACCATTGCATAATTTTCTCTATATAAAGAAAAGAAGCATGAGCATAAATTGGAGAAAATGTGAGCAAAACAGTGAGCTCAAACTCTTTAAGATAGTTATTTACCATGATTATTTGTCAAATATTATACATATTATCATGGGATAAATATATATCATGCCGCAGAAACTAACAACTATTATTTTCTTCAATTGATGTAGATCCATTAGTATGGAGCAAATGGGCACATTTTAACTACATAACAAACAAAATAACTCTATGATAAAAAAAGAAAGACAAATAGAAAATGGCACAATGTGGAGACATGAAATCAAAGTTAGCATTGTACATAGCGAAAGAATTATAGATCATTCGAGAACAATATTCTTACAAGTTTTTAGTATTTCCCAAAAAATAAACTTACTGCTACTGAATTTTGTGCATACCTCAAGAGAGAAATCTAGTATCCCCAAATCAACCATTTCATAATTTTTTATAGAAAGAAAAAAAGCGTAAGCATAAATCGGAGTATACATTATTTGCTTGTGTGATGTAGTTTTTTTTTTTTACCATGACACTGTTTACTTAATTTTTTTACTTAATTTTAATGCTAAAGCGCAAGAAGTAAATTCACGTGAAGGACATTGAAAGGAAATAGACTACATATTTTTTTTAGTAAAATATATTCAAGCAAATGTATAACAAAAAAAATTGATTAATATAGATCTGCAAAGGAGAAATGGTTGGTTTAAAAGTATATATAATTTAAAAAGTACTTGCTAATACAAAAGTGATTGCTGATAGGGTTATATAATATAAAGACCTAAATATAAACAATAATAATATTAAACATAATAAGCAAAAAATTTGCTAATTAAAATGAAGCAACTCATGTATTAAAAAACCACCCCTTGATTTCACCGCAAAAAACACAATATTTTTTCACTTTTTTCACCAAAACACATAGTTTCTTATTACACCATTGCATACAATATTTGTTAACAAAGATAATTTATAACAAATACTGCAACTTGAAAATAAGGAGAATTAAGTCTAATGAGAATGATAACCATTTTTGCAATTAAAATCTAATTCACAAATCAATGTACAAAATCACAAGTTCACAAACAAAAAGTCAAATCACGAATCCTTATAAATGAAATAAGAAGAGTAAAGAAGATCCTGCAATTTTTATATAGTTCAATGACCAATGACATCTACTCCACAGTCATTGTCTCACTCTTGAAAGTTTAAACTTTTCACTAGAGTTATCATTTCTTAAGATAAAACTAAACCTTTACATCAACTCACAAGTCGTGAGCATCAATTCCTTCGAGTGAAACCACACCTTATAACTTTTGCTCCAATCGGGCAATAGTCAACTCTTATACTAGAGTTTTATCCCTATATACTCTTAACATCCTATGAGTGTTTACAAGTAAAGAAAATAAAAATAAAATATAATTATGCCTCTCTATAACGTCTCACAAATTTAAGCTTAACGACAGTAAAGATTTGATATAAAATTAGAAGTTTAGAGTATTTCAGGAGTTAGAAAGGTAAAAGGGCTTTAATCTCTTATCAAAAAAGAATTATAAGATGTAAAAATTATTTAGATAAACTCATCCTACTTTATTTATACTCTAGGGACAAAACTAGCCATTCGAGGTGAAATTTTACAACTAAATTTGCTCTAACAGTCAAAAAATTAATCGTTAATTATACAAAAAACCTGAATCGATCGACCATTTGGATAATCAGTAAACCAATTCTAATCAATCAGGACTCAAAAATTTTCTATCAATCGTCCGATTTCTCAATAGATTGTATAATTTTGATTAAGTCATAAGTTTGAATCTTCTGTTTGACAAAACCAGTAATCCATTAAACCAAATGAACATCCAATTTTGTCAAAAAAAACTTTGTTAAATGCTTTCTACAGAACCTAATGCGACAAATTATCTAAATAAATAATCTCAAAAATAAATTTTTGATTCGACTAACATAAATAAAAATTTTAAATATAATAAGCGGAATTGATTGCCAAGAGCATGTTACACCAAGCATCAAGGATATGGAAAAAAAAAACAAAAGAGATAATAAATCTGGGTACACTATTTTTAACATGGCAGCCAAGGCAAGTTTTTTTTTTATTGGGTGCAAACAAATGAAAATCAGACATTATTACCAGCCTTATAGGAACCTCTAACACTGTAGAAATAATAATTAGCAAAACCATTTATGGAGAAGATATTAACACCCATTCTGGCCAAAGAAAAGTAACAGTTAAATAATAAAGATTTTAGAATGTAACAAAGTAATAAAAAGTTATTAACATTTAGTAGATAATATCTAATCCAATTATACCATAAATATCAAGGTCTCTTTAAACAAACATCATCATTAACACCATATCCATAATATTAATAATTATGTAGCCAAACCATTCGTTGAGTAAGTTTTGTTTTGCATCCTGAAAAAAAAAACGGAAAAGTCAAATAACGAAGATGCAAATGAGCAGTGGAGCAACAAAATTATGATCATTGATTAGATAAATTCAATTTTATTTGCAACACATGTACCAAGACCTACCTACTTGCAATAGAAAAAGCAATAATAAATAAAAGACTGGTTTTATACTGTAGCTAAGAGCAGCCAACTAGAAAAAATTCTTAGTTTCTCCAGTTGAGTGCAACCAAATGCTCAAATTCGAGAAGTTCTAATTTCAGGAGTTCCTCCAGTTCGGGTGCCACCAAACACTGCCTATACAAAAGTAAATTATTATTTAGTATTTTTGTCAGGTCAAAAAGCAAAACCCATATATATATATATATATATATATATATATATATATATATATATAATATATTTATATATATATATATATATATATATATATCTATATCTATATATATATATATTGACCTAATAAATATTGAAATTCTCACTCATAATCAAAACATGAGCAATTCTAGGCCTATGCATCCAATTCATTCGGCTTTGAACCATAATCTTCAGTTTCGAAAGAATAAACAGCTAATCGAACCGAAAACTCCGAAAATCAACTCAAAACTAAATCCAATTCCTTGGTTCTATTTAGTTTGAAATGAAATTTAACAAAACAAACAAAACTTCCATCATGATGTGAAAGAAATTTAGATCGTTTTTCAAATTTAAGTCGTAAAATATACATGAAACCTTCTATAATAGCAACTATACAAACACCAGAAAATATCTCCCTGAACATTCCATCCCAGTTTAACAGAAACATATTTACAAAACCCTAGATAAATCTAACTCTAAATTATATCCAAATTTACACCATAAAAGCAGCAGCTCTGTGAACAGCATAGCAGGGAGCTCAGGGATGAGCAGCGATCCATCACCAAAGACGCGGAAAGCGCATCCGCTTGCGCCTGCCGAAACGCCGTCTCCTGCCATTTCTACGAGCAAACAATCGGAAAATCCACCTAGATCAAAGAATAACCAACACAAGGTCATAGATCGCAAATCTAAATTTGAGGGGAAAAATACATGAAAATCTTTGAAAAAATTGTCCAAAACAAAGATTTAAGACCACATCAGAGGAAAAAAAATACAAATATTTAAGAAGAAAAAACTGAAGAAAACAAAATGAAAAATCAACGACCAAAACGTACAAACGAAGATTAAAAGGGTAAACTAGAGGAAAACGAAAACGCACCACATCGCGGGGGAGCAACGAGCAAGAATAATGGCGTGGCTGGCGACGGAGGGAAAGAAAGACAGCTCCTATCTACCAACGCCATGGAACAGATGGACGGCTCTCGGCTTGAGTATGAATCCTTCGACGTTCCTGATCGTGTCACGTATTGTATTGCTCGATCAATCTCTAAGCCACAGCAGACTCGACGATGTTGATGTGTCAAATTTTCTCGAAGACGCGCCAAATGTTTTTGCTTACTCGTGCAAGGAAAGTATTGTCTATTGCCAACTGCCCCTTGCAGCTTGCATCCCGCGTCATCTCCGTTCGAGTCTGGAGGCACAATACCCAACAAGTCAGACGAATGAATATTTGACATTGTTCTGACTGACGTCAATTTGAAATATTTTAATTTGTTGATGCCAGATCTCTCTCTATGAACTTGTAAAATCAAGAGCTTCTATGAATACTTGCAAATTATATGAAATTTGGATGATTGGTTAAAGTTGTAAAAACAACAGTAAATATTTGAAAGCAAAAAAAAAAAAAAAAAGTCAAGATTTTATAGGAAAATAATCTTGATTTATCCAGAAAATAATTTATTTATGAATTACCCGAAAAAAACTTATCTTTTGAGTTCATTTTGAATAATCCCAAATAACTTAAAACTGTTTTTTTTTTCTTTTTGTTTATTCATGAATAAATCTTTTTAAGGTTTATCCCGTTCATTTTGAATAATCTCAAAAAACTTCAAATAGTCTTGGAGCCATTTTTCCAGTTTTAGATAATTTTGCACTTTTTTTGTTATCACTCTAACCTTAATTGCAGGCTTTTCCGTACTAAAAGTTGCAAGATTAAGGCACACTTACAGTACTTCCTAATTCTACTACTCGTTTTAGATAATGAGGAGCAACCAACCTAATTGCAAGGAAATCGCTGAAAATTTTTGAGAATGGAGGACTAACCTGCAATTTGACCAAATTTAGAGGCGGTCAAGAAATTAACCGCAAAAAATAATTAAAATACTGCGACTTCTATTCTCATGTGTTTAAATGTTTATAGTGAGAATAATTTAGAATAACAAAATTTTCATTTCAAATTTACTTCCACCAATTTTGACGAATAACTAAATTTTAAGATAAAATTGTACCCCACTTTACATTGTGTACAATTTAAAATACAAACTGAGGGTACAATCATAAAACATCAACTCGCCACAAAATAACCTTAAATAAACGAACATCATTTAAAATTTTCATAAACAAAATTAAGAAAAAAATACACCAACAAACCATTTAAATATAAAAAGGATCTTGATGGATTCGAACCACCACCCTCCCAAACAGTGCAACATGGGCGCTCTTCCCTTTTTGAGCTAAAGATCCATACGACATGACAAATTTTTAGGAAGTCTCAACCCAACGAATTATAGTAATTTTTAATGATTGACAACCAAAAAGAAAATTCATACACCGAACTTCTAAATATTGCAAACAAATATATGATCAAAAAGCCGATGAACCTTTTGAGCTCAAACTCATCCTTATTTTAATCCGAACATATTTAAATTTTAAGTTAAACACATAAACTAAATGTCACACCTACGAGATGCAATAATACTTGCTAGGCGAAAACTAGCTAAACACCTAAAAGATATTTTCCAGCGGAATATTGAATAACATATAATTGACATAATAATTAGTTGTATAGATCTTACATAAAAAATACACAACTTACAATCATCGCTACAAAAATTTAAAATCAACTAAAAATTTCCTCATCATTATTTTAAAATGTCCAACATCAGTCAAACCAAAAATCACGAACAAAAAATTATCACCATATAATTACTTTAATTAATAATTTTCGTTAGGAAACACCCAACACAAAACACCCCAAAATACCAACTAAAACAACACCAAAACTTTAATATTCCTGAATTTTTTAATTAAAAAACATCATCCAACACCTAAATTTAAAATTTTCCTCAATAATGCAACCAAACTACCTCTACCTCGCTTCAAGATTCTCCAAAAATCTGTCCTCCCACAAAACACGACACTCCAACAATGCTGACCGACCATTTCGAATTTAGCATACGAGAGAAAACAATTGCTCCTCTGTTAAAGGTTAATCCGCCACCTTCACAACAAAAACTTCGATTGATTACCAACCAAAAAGAAAAACAATTGCTACGCTTAGCCTTAGCTCGAGACCAAAATACATGATACTCGCGAGTTCAAAAACAAGACAAAACATAGATTAGACTTAACCATAAACAAAAATACCACAAGTCACATGCTTTTTCACTAAGATCCAATTTACACAAAAAAAAAAAAATAGTTTCATGTAAAACACGTTCGACTTTTAACCCACGACAAAAAGCATATCACCACAAATGTAGAAAGTCAAAAGAGTACTAAAAAAATGTATCTGTTTACTCTCAAAACCATGGTCAAGCTACCATCTTGAACTGCTGGAAAGCCCCACCTCGATCAGCTTCATCATTTAATACGCTCCAACAAAGCTTGCCGCCAACCAAATCATCGTGCTCTTAGTGCATTAAGCTCCACCTTCGCCCCTTCTAATCGCCACAATGATGATGATAACAACAAAAATCAATTGGAAAGACTTAACTCTCTAAAATAATTCAAGTCCCCATATTCTCACACATTAACACAAGAATGAAAAATGAACCACTTTCTTGCATCTCATGTACAAAAACTACACAAAAGCAACAAAAACATAGAAATTACTTGATAAACATCAATTTGAACTGCAACAACACGAACTATAAATTTAAATAAAAAGAAAACTTCGCAGCATATATTGGCTCGATTAAGATTTTAGCCCTTTGTAAACAATATAAACGTGCTAGGTAGCAAAATAAAATTTAAGGTATGTACCTCGTATTGATTGCTTTTCCTGGTATCGAGATTGGAAATGGAACGGTGATGAAGATTCAGAAGTCAGCAGAGAACGGCAGAGAGAGAGAGAGAGAGAGAGAGAGAGAGAGAGAGAGAGAGAGACGGGACGCAAGCTGGGAGAAGAACCCGGGATTAGGAAACAGAACTCCCGTGCGAACTCCCCCCAGCAACAACACAAACTCTGGAACTTTTTATTAGGGTTCTGGTGACCTGCCATGCGAGCGCACCCAACATGGCAAAGGTCGGAGAACATAGCCTCGTACAAAAAATACTAGCTTCCATGCTTACCTCACGCTCATATCTTCCTCGCCAGGATCTCCAGATATAGCATAGATCTGTACAATAGATTCAGACACCCATACAAAACCGCAGCATCTGCTAATCCGAACTCGGATCTAGGATAAGTTCAATAGAACAAATTCAAAACCACAAACGAAGAGCTCTCTGAAGCGCCATGGCCAGGATCTCAGCCAACTCCCACAGATCCAAAGCAAAAGCAGCGATCCATCACCAACGACCAAAAAAACCACAGCCGCCTGCCGGATCACCGGTTCCTGGCAATTATGAGAGCCAACAAGGCCAAAAGTGTCGTAGATCCACGGAAAACGAAAACAAAACCATGGATCCGCAAAAAAATAGCTCAGATTTAACCCTATTCAAGGAGATATTAATCTTCAGCCACAGATCTACAAATTTCGGTCGAAAAACAGGGACGCCAACCATAATCCCACAAAACGAATATCGAACACCATAGATCTGTGTATATATCACAAACTAATGAGAAACCACACAAAAATCAAGGATTAAGAGGAGAAATTTGACCAGGATATAGAAGAAAAATAGATAAAATCACCGATCATGAACGAAAACGAAGAAATAATTCAACGCCGCCACCGAACAACAAAACCCAGGCTTGAATGGGAGAAAAAAGGATGGTTCCTATTTATCGAGGAAAAGAAATAGATGGACGGTTCTGATGCTAGGTCGGAATGCTTTAACGTTTCTGATGTTGCCACGTTTTGGCCTATTATTGGTGATGCCTGCCGTGGACGATAAGAATTGAACGATTCTACTTTTTGGTGCGCCCAGACGCTTCGCCGATGGAGCCCACTCGTACGTGACGTCATTGCATGCGTCATTCGGTTTGTCGTCCGTTCAATTCAGCTGTTCTGAAGAAACGCAGAACACATTAATAAACCCCCCCTGACATGCCACGTGGAATGTAATTCCGTGATTGATTTAAATAAAAGGAATTTTTCATATAACATCCTGCATTTTTCTTTCATTTTGGAAAACTTTATTATTTCTTTATTATGTAAAAAGACCCTCTATTATTTTGTATAAAAGGACTTTCTATTTTTTTATTAACGAAAAACACCTTTAGTTAAAATTTCATTACATGCGAAGAATATTTCATCTCTCAATAATTACTTAAAGTTTTTTTTAACGAATTTAATTTTTAATTATTTTTTATTTTTTATTTTTTTCAAAAATTTTTAAACCACAAATGCACAAAGGAGAAGAAAAATAAGTAGATTAAAGAGGAAAAAAAGGAGTCTTTGAATCGGTGGCCGAATAAAGAAAAAAAAGATTTAAAAACCAATGGTTAAAAAGAAAAAAAAAAGAAAAAGCGATAAAAATGGGTGGTGGACATTAAAAAAAAATAGGACCGGTGAGGACCAAGTAGTGGGGTGTAGAATTTTTTCTTCACCAAAATTTAAATTACTTTGAAAAAATAAAATTAAAAATTGAATAAGAAATTTGTTTAAAATTCTAAACAACTTAACTTTTTATGTTAATTAGACAGTACTTTTCTCATATATATACATTTGTGGTCGTAATTAAATAAGGCTTAAATTATCAATATAATTGATGACATGGTCAATTAAATTATAAGATTATTTGTAGTTTAGATTGAATATATCTTAAGGACACTTTGGATACTGAAAAATTTTTCTTTGCCTTGTTATACTAAGTGAATGGTATTATACTCATATATTTCCATTTATACATGCGTTTTATACTAAGAGGGATTTTTCCATTTTATATATATTTGATTTTATTTATTTATTAAGGCCAAGCTCCCTATTTGTAGCATTTTGGTGGATTAAAATTTTCAAGTCGGAGTTATGTTTGCCCGTGGTGTGCATGACACAAATGTTCTATGAAGCTCTAGATTTTTTCTAATTGTTTTGTTCAATATTTTAGTTTTTGGGTTTTATTACTTGATACTGAACTATTTTTTTGCCTTTGGATATCTTAAAATTGCTTTTCCTATTTCTATTTGGTAGATTTGAGCTTTTAGAATTTTTTTTTTCCTATTTTGTCCATTAAATTTATCTAACCATAAGTCAAGTTATATGACCATTCAAATAGATTAAATCAAGAATTTATGTGGCTATGAAACATATTGTCGATCAATAATTGATACAATTTATACAACCTAAATCAAATTTAATTTAATAGGATTAAGATGTCACTTACTTGAAAATAAAATAATATTGAATAATTCTCAGCATCATAAAATTATCAATGTTCAACTCTCAAATAATTGTGCATCACACTCTTTTTTATAATTACATATTTATGTCAATTATAGGAAAATAAAATAGTATTTAACTCAGGATCAACAAAACGTATATTAGTGATAATTTGCATCAAGACTTTGAAGTAACTAATTTATTCTAAAATGTAATCAAATCCAATTTAATATTCCATTAGTCCTAAATTAAGTGTGGACCAAATTACCAAACTAATGTTGATTTTTTTCTTATCAAATAGTAGGTGCATTATTAATGATTGCTAAAATATCATCAGTAACTTAAACACCTAATGAAGGACTCAACATGATCTACTAATTAGATCATATAGTCAATTATCAAAATATTGAATATCAGTGGTAAGAATATATGAGTCTCTCTGGACAAGCATGTACATAAGAAAAATTATGTCAACAACCTAGCAAGGTATATACCTCAAAAATATAATAATAATATAAATTGGGTTTGTATGAATACCTATTTTAACAAAGGGAGAAGTTAAAGATGAAATATTTACCTCTACCTAGATTTTAGGTGAGTTTTTGTTCTTAAGGATTGAGGGTTTTATATTACACACGTAGACTTTGAGGTTTGATGGAAAATGACCATGATAGATCGAGTTCTACAACATGCCAAGTCTATTGATCTGGCAAGAGTTCCAATGGATTAGAGCTTTTAGGGCAATGGTAAACTGGAGGTTTATGAGAAAAAGACATAAGGATTGGGGAATAGTAGTTTTATAGCAAAAGAGGTGATGAGAGAACATAAAAACTAGAAAATCGGCGATTTAGATATTGGCGTCGCAGTTCATAGAAAGGGATAGAATTTGGTGGAAAAAAAGTGAAGGGAGAAAAGGCTCAAGGCTCAGCAACGAAGTATAAAGAAGGGAGAAGTGACACCAGAGAGTGGCGAAGAAAGGGCGACACACATGTTGAGATTGGAATGAATAGGATGCCACCTATGGTGAAACATGCGGTGGATCAGCGATGGAATAGGGTAGGGCGAGGGAGCAGATTGGTGATGCTGGAACGAGAGGAAGGCTTAGCGATGTTGAGATGGGGAGAGGGGATTGACTACTTTAGGTAGAGGGCGAGGAGCAGATTGTGCTCGGGAGGTCGTGGCTGACGGACCAACCAAAATGGGATCAGAGTATCCAAGTAGACCAAAACAAAAACTGGACTGAACATGAAATAATAATTATGCCCTTACAAAAAATTATATTCATAACAGATCTCTACTTTCACTGGGAGTAAGTCATTAACATAACAAAACAGTTTTTACGAAAATTCATTACACCCAAATTCATTTGGAATAGTGAAGTTACAGGAGACTTCAATAGTCGAGAACCCATCTCTTGAATCCAACAACAAAATCAGCTGACAAGACGACATCGATGATCTGGTGATACCGTCCTTGCAGAAACCAAGTCTATTTTGCTTTCTTGCTGTCATAACAAGAATAATTATGTCTATTCCCTTCTAACAAATTCACAAATCAAAACAGACAATAAAATGCATGAGATGGAAGTTGTACCTCACAGACTTCTCGGTCTATCTGTTTACACCTGAACGGCCTCAAACTATGATGAAGCTTTGCAACATCTTATACACATCACCCCTCTCTATCACAAAAACCAATTCAGTTGTCATCTGATGCTTTGAACCTTGATGGGCAATCCCTTTGGGAGATTGATGTAAAGATAAGCCACAGGGCAGTCTTTCTCTGCCAATCTCCATGGGTAACTTAACACCAAATATTGCAGGAACACCACCATCTCCAGCTCTGACCTGGCGCAAAGTCGCGGGCCGCTGCCATACCGCATGAAGTTGCTCGTGTTGCATGTTGCATTGCAGGTGTTCCTCTGCATAACAATAAGAAAGAAGATGATGCTAGTATCAATGTTGTGTTTGAATAGTTGCCTTATTAGTGGTTGTAAACTCATTATGTATAATGACAACCAAATACAAGACGAGCCTAAATTAAATTGATGATCAAAATGAAAAAAAAAATAAACATAATAAAAAATAATGGAAACTAAAACGCTGAATATGTGTAATGGAAATTGGAAAATAGCATATAGGCTAGAAGACCCCATCTTGGGTAACATTTTCTTAAAGTATCATGCTAACATGGGTGCTTATGATGGAAATCACGATTAGTAGGATCAGATTATCAAATTTGAGCCACTTGCAAGTAATTAATTAGCACCACCTTCTTTGTTGCAAGTTAGATCAAGACTAAATACAAGCAAATTCCTTGAAAAACAAAAACAAAAGAAAAGTACATGTAAGCATATGACATCTCAATTATATCCTATTGACATCTTACTTCTCATAAAATTTCTACACTAATCCCCCTAACAACGATGTGATCATGTGCACTTAAATGTTGTTAACCAATATTATTTTGATATTAGTGGTATGACTACTTTCATGCCCGAAGCTCTAAATAATCTACTCATTAAACAGCACTAACCTGCCACCTCCATGGATTGAATCCTTGAGGGTCATAGCACGAGCAAGGATCCAAACGAACTGATGCAAACACTACAAGCACGTTCCATCCACAAGGAATACCACGCCCTATGAAGGGCCAAGAAGATAATTAAACCCATATATAAACCTTTTTATACTGAACTTTTTTTCATAAATACCTCTCCAAATAGCTTTATACTAAACGTCGCAAAGAGCCTTTCTATGCACAAACTTGACGACATTCCCTAGCCGAAGGGTCTTATTTATGACCTTCGTCAATCACATGTGATCCAATTAAGCCAAATTATATGTTAGATGTTATCTTTGATTCTATGAGTTTAGTGAATTTAATTAGAGGACTTACACATTGGGTGAACTCCATTTGCTTGTAATCATCCCAATTTAGTGCAGTCTCTCCCGTCAGCTTCTTGTTTCTATCAATCTCAAGGTGCTCAATCTATGCAAATGAACAAAATCTCAACTTAATTACTATAAGAAAACAATATGATTCATAGAATAATAGGGGATTGTTTGCATTTACCGTCAGTTCTTCAATTGCTTTGGGGCAGCTTTCAAGGAAAAAGATGGCCAAAGCCAAGACCATCAAGGAGGTCCCGTGCCCAGCAAAGAGCAAGCTAGCAACAAGTCAAGGATTTGTTTTTTTGATAAATTGGATTGCTTCAAAGCCCATCCAAGCAAATCGCCTTCATCATCTTTCTCTTTTCTCTCTTCCATCTTCCACCCAATGACAACAAGTATGATTGATCTCGACTAGAATTGAGACTAACATTGGATTAATAATGAGGTGGGTCACATTGCCTTGTCATTTATTTGAATGATGAATCACAAACAATGGCAGATGGAACAATGAATTTGGATTGTGACATTAGAGCAGCAAAGATTTCGACATTTCATGCAGAGATTTTGACATTTCATGTGAAAAGTTCTCACCTTCAAGGCCTTCCAGTATGGAGTTCCGGGGAGATTCAGAGGAGTAGAGACCACTCCCTTCATGAAGGTAATGTACTCACGCCTCAACTTCTCCGTCTCGGGCTCCCCCGAATCCATGCTCGTGATGTTCTTGGCCATCAAATTGAATGTGAATTGTGCAAAACTGTCGCTTCTTTCATCCAACCAAGCTCAAACCATTGGGTGAGTAAAAAAGAAGGCATTCCCTTACCTTCTTGGCCTCTTCTTGAGCTGAGAACGGTGAGCCCTCCTTCCAAGACAGGAGGACAAGAAGTGTGTGCCACTCCACCTCCGAGAGGAGATGGGAATGGAGGCGAGCACTACTCATGAAGTCGAGCGCTATCATCCTCATATTCCCATGCATTTCTCCTACCAACAGTAGCATGGACCGTTTCCCTAGTCTGCCGCCAATGATCTTTGGGTAGCTTCATTCGAATAGTCTTCCTTCGTTTTGCAGTATGAATCGGTTCAATCTTTCGTCCGCGGAGACTATGGTCGGCTCCCCGAAGAGATTGGATCGATAAATAGTCCCATATCTGAGAGTGAGTTCATAGAAAAAGTGATGAGATAGACGTGCTTGTAGAGAAGAGGATGCTTCAGTTTTTGAATGCATTGCTACCTTGATATGAGTTGTTCCATGAAGTTGCCTATGGAGGTGGCTTGGTGTGGCTTGAGGTAGGCGAAGGTTTCGCCGATGAATGGCCAGCCGGAGTGGCCCAGAGGGAGTTTGACCAGCCTTTTTTGTTTATGCTAGACGAGGTTGAAGAAGAGGGAACAACATAGAAGTGCAGGAGAAAGCAAGAGGAGGAGCTCTACGTTTGTTGACATGGAGCTCTTGGTTTCCAGTTCTGAAGAAGGTGAAGAGGAGGGCAAATGAGCTCTCTGTAGCAAAGTAGACGGAGCTTTGCTTTGAATGAATATCTTTATAATGCAAAGAGAGTATGTTATTTGTCATTAAGGCAAAATCACATGCGGTGTTTGAAAGAGTAATTAATAAAAAGTGTGAAATTTATTCAGATTTTCTCCTCTTATTTTTTCTGAAAAATAGACAATGGAGAGAATCCCGATACATTCAATAATCTTTAAAGTTAATGAATATACCTGTATTCTCTCTCATCATCTGCTTTCTTTAGAAATAAGGAGAAATAAGATAATTAATTGGGTTACCGATTGAGAAGTGCATAGAAAATTATATTAGTCGCTCGCACTGCATAAAAAATATATCACCAACTATTTTCTCTAAAAGAGGATTATCTAAATACTTCTAATAATTAATGATAAATAGTCAAAGGTGGTCGTTTACCTTTAGTGATTAGTAATATTAAATATTAACCGTGGTTTGGCTATTTAGTTTTTTCCTACCTAATCACTTAACTTCTAAACAAATATTATTAATAACTAATTTTAATATTATAATAATAAATACAAATTTATAATTTTAAAAACATAATTACCTAGGCTTTTATTTAAACACTAAGCATTTTGATGATGTTGATTAATAATATTAGAAATTAGCAATCACTTAACTGTTTAGCTGACACTTAGGCACCCGTTTATTGCCCAATGCTCTTATTTTCTGCTGATTACATAATTATTTAAAAATAACTAATCTTTTCATTTATAATATATAAATTTACTATTTAAAAAAAAATTCCCTTTGGTCTTCTTCTTGATAATTGTTTTGGAGGCTTGCAATCTAGCACCTCGTAGGCGTTCTACTAAAGTTGATACCAAATTAACTTCAAAATAAATCACAACGCATCTCATGCAAATGTGAGGGATATTATCCAACCACCTCCAATTATAGCAATTATCCATGGCTAGCTGCATCGTCAGCCAAAAAAAACTCAATTAGAATAAGTAGTGTATATAAGTAACAATTAAATTCATTAATATAAGAAACTCGATGAGATTCATGTATAAATTTTAGCCAAATATATGTATAAACCTTAAAGAGATGCATGTATATATATGAAAATATGTATTTATATCAAGCGGCCTATAAATACGATATCTTATAAGTAGAAATAATTCTATTTAAATTATTGTTCAAGAAAATTTTATCTTGAAGGTAGATTACTTCAACTCTGTTTTTTAATTTAATGACAAATTCATCATCATTTGCAACCTTTCGTCCTGGTATTGCCTCCCTCATCATCATTTTTAGGTCAGCCTCTCGTCACATTGCATCACTCGATCTATTATTAACCAAATTAGATTTCGATTTAAGACCATGGCGCGCTCTCATGATATAGTTTATGTGATTTGATTTGAACCTAACTCCAAAAGAACCAATTGCAAGCATTCAAAGGAAAGATCTGCACGCTTAGAGTGCATCCATACTCATTAAATCAGATAGCGTAATCCATTTGCAACATTCCATAGGAAAAATGCCTAATCCATAAGCTAATTACATTGAGAGCACAACAATCAATGACCTAAACAAGTTTTGTAGGACTAGTTTGATTTAAGAGTTTTTTACTTACACCTCCTAAAAAATAGTTAAATTATGAATAATTTTCTGACTTTTTTATAATTATGCATAATTTTCTCATTTAATTTTTAGAAAAATTTCAATTTTTTTCGTTAAAGGAGCTACTTTTTGTAGAGAATATATCTGGTATATTCCCATATGATTATAACCAAATGACCAAAATACCCCTATTTAGTCATTGAAAAATTTAGTTATAAATATAATAATTTCAGAAAATTTAGGGTAAAATCTAGTTGAGTTTTTTTAGCATTACAGTCATTTCATATTCGAAGGTTCAAATTTGATACATCTAATAAAAAAAAATTTTCAAAAATAGTAACACCATAAGAAACTAAAGTTTCATGTAATAAGATAAGTTTGAAACTCCAATTATAAATTCCTAAAGAAATTTGGGAATGAATCCGTATGTGGTTGATCAAAAATTCGGAACTCTAATTTTATTTTCTACTTTGCATTTTTGTTGTTATGCTTTTTTCTTTGTGCATGATCTGCTTTGTGCAGAATACTAATCCCGAGGCTAAGAGGATAAGATGAGTTAAGAGATAAAATGGATAACTCAACTTTAGTTTAATTTTTTTTGGATTGGTTGGACCTAAAACCTCTTTGAAAATTACATAATTATGAAAAAATTAGAAAATTATATGTAATTTAGCTATTTTTGAGGGGATATAAGTAAAGAACTCTTGAGTTAAAATTACCTCAATTTAATTGCAATTATCTAGACAATTTTTTTAATTAAAATAAATTAAAAATAATGTTATAAAGTATAAATTAAACAATTATTTTACCCCCGAGCTATATTTAAATCCGTCGTCTCCTCTTTACTTGTATCTCACAAACCCTAAACCCCCAATCGCGATGGCTATCGATCCCGAGCTCCAGCCAGCTCTTGCCGATGGTGACCACCTACTGCTCCTCGTCCCCATCGACAACCCTCTCATCGCAATGCTCGGCTGCCTCGAGGCCTTCCACGCTTTCTTCAGCTTCCACCACGCCTCGAGGCCCAAGACGCGAATTTTTGCTCCTCCAACCAAAATTCGACGAAGTCCTTGCAGGCCAGGGCTTCTTCTCTGGGGAGCTTTTCAGCATATGTCTTTGCGTCGTTGATCGAGGTTCGCTAGAGTGAGATCACGAGAAGAGCCGCGAAGGAGAAGGAAGAGAAAGATTGAGTATGGAATAAAATAGCAAATTAGGTTTTCGTGGCTATGGGATGAGGTATTCACCATGGCTATTGAGTCCGAGGGCATTTTAGTTATTTTAAAATTAAAATTTAATTAAATTATATAATATTAGTCTGGACAAATTTTGAGTATTTGGATGATAGGTCGATTAGTACAAGATGATCCTGACCTTGATTCGAAAATAAACGGTGACATATATTTCAAAAGTATAATTATTAAGATATAAAATATTATTTATTCAGAATAATTCTTAAATTAAAAAATGTTAAAATTATATTATTATTTTATGTAATATTATTAATATTATTAATTTAAGATATCATTAAATTTATTTTCAAAAATTACTTCAGGTCAAAAATAAGAAAATAAAATTTAATTTATTTTTTATTTTAAAATCATAAATAATGAGAAGTAAATTAATTTTTAAAAAATCATTTATCATCACTTTCCTTTATTTTTCATCAATTAAGCAATTTGATGGTATTACAAAATATCTGCTCCTATTCTCTCGTCAGTGATTTTGTCAACCGTGGACTTCCGTGCGAAGCTAATCCGGATATCGCGATCCACATGTGAGCCCATGATTGGCGGCAGCCAAGTGCTAGCCAATTATGTTTTTGCCGGCTCGACAACCAAGCTGTTCCAATCAGCCAGCACGGATGCCATGTACATTGCAAATTAGATTTAGGTTGAACGCTGACAGCATCTGTGAACGAAATATAAACCAAATAGGTCGGGCCAATGGCGGGCCTGTCGGACACGACCCCAACCACCAGTGCGGGTCGTCCTCTCCGAGGTGACACGTGTCCAGTCAATGATTGCACAGTACATGTCTCGGTCGGTCGCACGTGCGCCAGCTTGTCACGATAGCGGATCTGTTGCCCAGCACGGCGACTCGAACTTGGACCTCCATCTCCATGCGTGGCCGTAAAATGGATTGATTGAACGGTCCACGAATCTAAAATTGGGAAGGTTGTTTTGCAGATCGGAGGGAATTGGTTCGCCTGACTTTTGACTTTTTGCTTGCCTGTAAGATTGAAATAGCTGATAAAATACTACGTGGATGAGATAAACAACCAATTGTGAACTTGCTATTTTGGTGCTCGGTGAGATAGATTTTTTGAGAGATATTTGGTTCGAGAAAAGTTGAGTTCCATAAAAACATATAAACCACGGTTCCTCTCATTCAAAACTGAGAGTATATGACAAAATATTTAAACTATTATTTTCTATATATATAAATTAATTATATTTTTTATTTCCAATGACATTTTGATTAAAACACAGATGAATTTATTTTAGCTATTCTAATACTAAGCTCAATTTATTATAATTTCAAAAAAAAGTGATTATCTAAAAAAATATATTACAATAATTTAATTTTGACTTTTTCATGATGTAGCATTAATTTTAAAGTTTGGTTTTGGTTTAATAAAATTAAACCAATAACATAACCGAAGGTGATGGACTAAGGTATCTAACACAAACGAGGACCATAAGTCAGAATCCTCAAGTACTATGTAGTTCGAAATTAGGATTATGATCATGATCATGATTTTTTAGAAATTATTTTTTCTTGTAAAATTAATATTATTTATTTTACATCATTGTTAAGTTAAATTATTATAAAAAATTACTTAGTTTTTCAAATTTTAAATTATTGTAAGGTTAATTTTGATAAAAAAAATATTATTTTATAAAAGTAATTCATTAATTTTGACTTTAACCTTAATCTTGATTTCGAACCAAATAATCCCTCAATTTTCCTCCTATTTTACACTGAATTTGGAGCACACAAAACGAAACTCCAGGTTCTTGCTTGATTTGGGCGAAGATGGAGAGAAAGGTCCCCAATAAAGCAAAGTTAGTTATTAGTGGTCATGCAATTTGGGCAGGATAGCCATGGTGGATTGCTTCCCATGATTTTGAGATGAGAGGTGTACGTTACCACAAAGACAAACAACACCACTTCTTGTAATAACACAACTACCAATTTTTAAAGCAATTGAACATATTTATGAGCAACATCAGGTTTATGATGATTGACATACATAGAATTTTTATAAATGTCTTTATGACAAATGTTTGAGTCCATCTATTGCTTGTTTTTAGAAATGAACAAAAAAAAATATCATTAAGGGATTACCTGTCGATGAGATTTGGAGAACTCTGGATTTTAAGCAATTTGTGAGTTCAAAAGAAAAGAAAGAATTTTTTACAAGTATTGAGTTTCGTTATTTGGTTGTATTTATATGAAAGTGCTTAAATTGTAATTTTTTTCACTTTTGATATTTATTTTTTAAAAATTTATTAAAATTTGTAAGTTGAACCACTTCTAGCATTTGTTTTATTGGGAGTTTGAGTTTTCTAAAAATGTGAATGTTATCACTCATGTGAATTTACCCCATAAAAGACATATATTGTTATTGAAAACAAAAACAATAAAACATAAAAATTTTAAAAAATCAAAATTATTGCTTCATCAACTTCTAATATACAAGATTGTTAAAATGTTCAAACATTTGATATATAACATTGTATTTAATATTTTTAATATTATTTTGGAAAATTTAAGCAATTGGTGTAGTTGAAATTTTTTTGCATTTAATTTTGTTATACAACATAAATTTCATTGTTAGTTAAATTTATTATTCAGCAAAAATTTATATGTATTTAAGTAATTACAACACTTTATAAAAAATTCCTATGATAATCAACTGTTCAATTGAAGGCCCAAAATTTATATATGAAAATTGTCTAATATATCATTTGAGGAATATAACTAAATTAGGCATGCAAACAAAGTAACATATTAAGAAGTTCAAAATAAAAAATAATCAAATTAAGAATGCACATAATCAAATTGCAACCCCTTAATACACATGTTTAGAAACATAAGCAAAATATAAATGTACATAACTCAATACATATCTTGAAAAACCCTCATCGACTCAACCTCATGCAATGACTTCATCATCTTCCCAAATGATTTAAAGCTTGTTGTAGAAAGGCATTTGCAAGTTGATGATTGTCTTGGCATGAGAATTTTTCTAATTTAGATGTAAATAAATGTCAGTGTATTAAGATTACTAAAAAAATTTGATAACTATAATAATTGTGTAACATACCACCAAATATGTCAACAACAATTCCTTCTCCATGCTTATCACTTTTCACATCATCCCATCTAACACCATTTGTCTGCCATCTTAATGGTGACTAACCTCCACCTTAGCATTCAACTAATGACTTTTTACATGATTTGCAATATAAGTCTTATTGAGTCTAGAATTAACTGGATTGGAACATGCAACAAAAGTAAATCTTTTCAATTTTTTGTGAACCTTGTTACCCATGATAGTTTCATTGATAAGGAAGTGAATAAGAAATTGAGAATATTATTTAAGCCACCTCTTATTCAAGTTATCCTTCATGTTCTGAGCATCCTCAAAGGCATTGTCAAAAAACTCCATTTCCTTCATTGTGAAAAAAACATTACATAATTCCACAAATATAATTCTAAAAAGATATAACATAAGTAACAAAAAGTATCACACTTCTTGAGAATTAACTCAATTTTCAAATAAAAATATCTCAAAAAATGAATAAAAAAGTTCACATTTATTTTGGATAATGCAACATATCAGGATATCAAATTATAATTATGCTCATAATACACAAAATTATAATCTAATACTATCTTATTCTTATATTATAAAAGTCATCGTGTAGAATAAAACTAAAAAAAATCATTAGGAGTATGAAAAAAAAGAAACCACACTTTTATTAGTAGTCATTTCATAAAAACAACTTAAAATTATGCTCTTTTTGCACCATTTTTTTGAATTTTCTATCCAACCATTTAACAAAAATAGTGAGAAAAAACATGAAATTTATCTCACTGTAAAAATAGGAAACAAGTTATCAAATAATAGATCAAGAAGTTGTATTAAATGACTTACAGTTTATTTTGCTACAATCATGTTTTATGTCCACATCACTACCACTCAATCTCTACACCAACAAAAGTTCAATGGAAGGGGTCCAACAAGAGCACTCTAATGCCTAAGTTAGAAGTGAATACATTATGAAGAAGATAAAAAAATCGAGTTCAAAATTCTTCATCTATAACTAGATATATGATTTATAAAGACTGATTATCAATAAAAGTAAATAAACTTAAGGCGATAAAATGACACTGAACAGAAAGGAACTCAAGAATTCAAATACCAAAAATATTAAATTTTAAAAGTTGGAAAAAGTCATCAAATCAAGAAATGCTATTATTATAAAATTTAAAAATTATAAGGGGTCAAATATAGTTGCTAAACTATAGTCACATGTACTTAAATGTAATTTTTTAACATATGAGGGTAGCATTATTTCTCTCTACCCTTGTCTTTTGGGATGAGGTTAGGCAATAGCCCTAATGTAAAACCTAACTTTTTATTATGTTATTATAAAAACTCAAATTCTGTTGACAGAGTCTTTTTCACCATCGGTTTGATTTGAATAACCCCTTAAGATTTTGATTTATTGAGTTAGTTTATATTGTGATTTACAAAATAGAAAATAGTAAAAATCAAGGTTTTATAACTCGGTATCGGTTTCGGTTTCGGGACCCAGCGAAACCGATACGTTTCGGCCGTTTTGGTTTTGGTTTCGGCCATTTTGGTTTCGGTCGAAAGATTTTTTTTAATTATTAATTGGGTGTTGACCAGAGTTTGACCATATTTTGACTGTACTTTGACTTCAAATTAAAAATACGATAAAATATTGAAAAAAATTTAGAAAAACTTAAAAAATTAGGAATGAATTTATACTTAATTTTACCATAATATTAAATATTATTTTAGTTAATTAATATTAATTTTGATAGTTAGTCACTGATATTGTCTACTTTTAATATATATTAGTATATTAAAAAAACATATAAGAAATAATATGAATATGATTAAAAGTTAAAATTAGCATAAGCACATTTAACTTTCCATTAAAATGTATTTCACACATACATAATTTTATAAATTCTAAGATAATACAACTAATCATCATAATCATCATCAGTTGGTTTGGAACATTTGGGTGTGAAATTACAAATTCAGTACCTGAATGATCCGGACGAGCATTTGTAGGCATATGAGCCAGAACAACTAGCGCTGCATGATCTCGTGACAGCGGTTCTGAAGTATAATCATATATCGAAGGTCCAAAATGAAAATTATATTTTGACTAAAATTTAACTTTATTTCAATTATTTTTTAACTTCAAATTAAAAAATTATAATATGTTTAAAAATTTTAAAAAATAATGAATAATTACGTGAATAATATTATGTACGTAAACAATATCTGACAAAAATCGATAAGGACATTGAAATCAAATTGGCGATAATGCTGGCCTCAGTGTAAGGCCGACTTCATCTTACGGGAGTACGAATCAGGTCGATGAAAATGCGAGATAGGCGATAGAGCGACGACAGACTAGCGAGTGCGCATGACCCTTGGACTCGGACACAAAGCCGGCGCGAGGTCCTCCCCACGCCCCCCGCCGGCTCCCCCTCCCCCACCACCGCGGCGCCCGGCCGCCCGGGCTCGAGCCCGACGAGCTCCCGCCCGCGCTCGGTGAAGATGAACAGTAACTATAAACAGTAATGAACAGTAAATCCTAACCGAAACCCAAAATAGGGTTTCGGTTCGGGACCGGCCGAAACGGCTCGGTTTCGGCCGAAACTGTAAACCATGGTAAAAATGACCACTATGAGCTCATATGATAATACCTCCAACAATCAAGTCAAAGTCTTATGGAAGAGAAGAATGAGGAGTATAATTTTCATAGAGAAAATGATAGATTTTTTTCTTAGCTTAATTGCATTCCGTTATTTATTATGGATATGATCATTTATCCTTCCTGATATAGTTCCACCTCTCTCTCTCTCCAACCCCAACCCCCTCACCCCACACCTCCCCCCCTCACCCCACTCCTGAATGGAGGGGAACTCGACGATTTAAGTACCATAAATATTAAAACTTAAAAGTTAGAAAAGGCATGAAATCGAAAAATACTATTATCATAAAATATAAAAGTTAGGAGAGGTCAAATATAATTGTTAACCTATAGTCCCATGTACTCAAGTGTAATTTTGTAATACTTGAGGGTGACATTAGCCCCAATTAAAAACCCAAATTTTTTTTATTTTGTTATTATAAAAACTCAAATTTTGTTGATTGAGTCTTGTTTACTACTGACTTGATTTGAAAAACTCCTTGGGATCTGGATTGGTTGGATCAATGTATGCTCTAATTTGTTAGGCCAGTCTATTCTGCAATTTGGATTTGCTGAGCTGATCCCCTCCTTAAAAAATCAAGAGAGCCTGAGGCCAACTATACATCTTACTACTCACCAAGCAAGAAAAAGGAGGAGGAGAAAGTTAACAAGATAGCAAACCAACTAAAGCCCACTGCTTTGACTAGGGTTTTGTTCTTGTACTTATTTTGCACTCTTTGTGATGAGTTTTTATCAATGAAAAGTACCTTTTGCTTTAAATAAATTTAAAGAGTGTTGATTTGGTAGCACATCTTATTTCTAGTAAGGGCTCGTTTGTTTGGATTCCGGGTTTAGGAATCGTGGAATCGTAGGAATTGAGTGATTCCAGGGAATTGAAGGAATTGAGGGAATTAGATAATTATAGTGTTTGGATGAGTATTTACTGTAGGAAATTGGCAATTGGTCAATTCCTTTCCGTTGTTTGGTTGACAAATGGAATTGATCAATTCCATAAGTTATTGAATTCTTATGTTTGGATGAGTTTTTACTGTAAGAAATTGAAAAATATATTAAAACAATTAAAAATAATAAATAATTTTAAGAAATAAAAAAAAGATTATGTAAATATCTTATTATAATCAATTACAGATTTATTTAATATACTTTCATTTTTATCTTCTAAAATAATTTTTAATAAATATAGAAAATATATACTTATTTTTTTGAAAATAAGTAATATTTAAGTAATTTGAGTAATAAAATAATTTTAATTTTAAAATTATTAAAATAATTTTTAAAATTAATAAGATTTTAGAAAAAGACCCAAAAATGAGGGAACATCAGTTTCACTATATGTTCAAATATCATAATAAATATTACGATGATTTGTATCTACTACAGAAACAACTTAATATATTAGAAAAGACATCTTAGCAGGTTAATAGACAAGTCCGCTCAAAAGATGGTTAAATACATAGTTTAACTTAACAGGTTATTACAAAATATATAACTACATACTTATATCATCCATAAACTCTTGAAGTCACTCAATTCTGTCCTCATCATTCATACCATCAACAAATGTCATGCCATCAACCTCGTCCTCATGTAAACGCCTACATGCAAGTTTCAGAAAAGGCTTACTAAATTGTTCCTCCTTGAACTTCATCAAAGTTGGATACACGGCTTTCTTCCAAGAATCCTTTTCAGCTGTTTGAAGGGAGGATGCAACTTGACGCATGCTGATCATCAACTCTTCCATCAACCTCTGATCAAGAGTTCTGCCCTTGCGCTTATGTGACGTCGATGTATTCTCTGAAGAAGAGGCTTGTTGTTTACCTTTCGACTGGCTATTAGTATCATAGTTGGTAGAAGGTCCCTCTCTATCAGCTGCATTCTGAATATCCTCGTCTACAGAATATTGTTGTTGAGCCTCTTCTCTATTAAAACTTGCAACAAATAAGATAATCTTACAAGTTTTGCCTGGGGCAAAACTCCTGATATGAAACTCATACCTCTTTGTCGAGCTTAACGCAGCTGTTCTATTGTCTGTTTTCGCTACTTATTCTGTGCTCCTATCCTAGAAAGGTAGAAGGAAATTAAAGATAGAAATAGGAGCAGAAATTACCAATAGCGATAATCATAAGGAGCTGGTAAAAAAAATTAATCAAAACTGGTAACATCCAGATCAACTTAGAAGAAGATCGACAGTAATCAATCCCAAAATTACATGCATAAACAAAAGAAATTAGTGATCTTAATGCATCTTTTTAAGTCTAAAATCGGAATTAGATGATGGAGACGAAGGAGGGACGAAGGACGAAGAGATAGGAGAAGAGCTCACCGGCCTAGACCGCTGCTTTGACGATGGGGAGGAATTCGCTGGATGGCCGCTGGACGGAGAGGAATTCGATGGACGGCCGCTGAAGACGCTGGACGGCCGCTGTATGGAGAAGAAGCCGTTGGACGGCTGCTGGACGGAGACGAAGCCGCTGGACGGCCGCTGGACGGAGACGAAGCCGCTGGACGGCCGCTGGACGGCTGCTGAAGCCGCTGGATGGAGAAGATGCCGCTGGTCTGAGAAGAAGCCGCTGGATGGCCGCTGAAGCCGCTGAACGGCCGCTGGACGGAGAAGAAGCTGTTGGATGGCCGCTGAAGCCGCTGGACGACTGCTGGACAGAGAAGAAGCCGCTGGACGGAGAAGAAGCCGCTGAAGCCGCTCGATGGCCGCTGAAGCCGCTGGACAGCCGGACGACGGAGAAGATGTTGGTCGGAGGAGAGAAGACGCAGACGATTGGGGGGGGGGGGATTCGTGCGAATTTAACCCGAAATTAGGTTTTCGTCCCCGAGCGTGCTACAGTAACCAGGGAATTGAAATTCGGAATCCGCGTTTTCCCTCGATTTTGAGAGGGAATTAAAACGGGGAATCGGGGGAATTGGGAAATAACCGATTCCCCCGATTCCGGGTCCTAGGAATCGAAACAAACACCGGAATGGAGGAAATTGGGCTCTCAATTCCCTCCATTCCTCCGATTCCCGGTTCCGGAAATCCAAACAAACAAGCCCTAAGTTTCAACCATTCAACTTATTTCCTTCCATTCATTAACTCGGTTTAAAGGATTGCAATTAATGACTATTATGACAAACTTTGAACGTCTAATTTAATTCTTGCGAAAAGTGTTACCTCAGTTTAATCCACAACTTTAGTGATGCAATTATGTTGATAACTAATGGTTGTATTCACTAGAACATCACAACTTATTGGCACTTTATATACCCAAATCTCATTGGCCAACCATTAGACAACACAACTTATAATTGAGTTCTCCCCTTAGTTAAATATGTAGCTTATAATTAGATTTTTACCTCTTTGGTCAAACACATAGCTTGTAACTTTATCCTTGATTAAGCGCATAGCCTGTAATCGGACCTCCTTCTTGGTTAAGTACGTCACCTATAACTAAGATTCTTTTTTACCTCTGTCAAGTATATAGTTTATAACCGAGCCTTCTCCTTAGTCAAGTGAATAACTTGTAACCGAGATTCTTTTTATCTCAATCAAGTACATAGCCTATAACAAGGTCGTCTCCATAATCAAACACGTAGCCTATAACGAGGGTTCTTTTTATCTTGGTCAAGCACATAGTCTATAACTAAGCCTTCTCCTTGGTCAAGCACGTAATTGTAATAGGATTTTTTTCCTCAGTCAAGCTCGTAGCATATAACCGGGATTCTTTTGACCTTGGTCAAGTATGTAGCCTATAATAAGGTCTTCTCCTTGGTCAAGGGTGTAGCTTATAATCAGAATTCTTTTTACATTGTTCAAGCACGTAGCCTATAGTTGGGTCTTCTCCTTAGTCAAATGCGTAGCTTGTATTTAGAGTTCTTTTTACCTTGGTCAATCATGTAGCCTATAACCGATCGTTCTCCTTGGTCAAGCATATAGATTATAACTAAAATTCTTTTCACCTTAGTCAAGCAAGTAGCCTATAACTTGGCTTTCTCCGCTTCTTGAACCTTGCAAGACACCACTTCTAAAGGAGCAAAAGCATCATATATTTACTACTAATAAAACCTCTTAAGGTTGTCTACATGCTAGGTGTGTGGTAGAGCTTTGCCATTTGGATGCTTCAATTTTTTATATGTTCTTTTTGCTACAACTCAAATTATTTTGTAGGGCACTTCTCAATTCAAGGAAAATTTTCTTGTAGCTTGATTTATGACATTAGCATAATGAAGTATCTAGTCTCTTGGTTATAGGTCTCATCTTTGGACCTTAGTGTTATAGTACTATGCTACAAGGTGTTGATATTCTACTACTTTCATCCAAGATTTTTCTTGAACTTCTAGCAACAAGTCCTTGTTGACCCTCAAATTAGACTCATTTGACTTTGTCTCATAAGCTTCAACTCTAGATTAGGGGATCCTAATAGCTATTGAAATAATGGCTTTCACTTTGTAAGTTAGCATGCAAAAGACTCTCTGGTTAAAGTTTGGGAGGTTGTTCTATATAACTATAATATATGAGGTAGTTCTTTGATCCACACTCCCTTTACTCTTTCTAATTGCTTTTTTAGTTTTGAAAGTATGATTCAATTTGTTATCTCTTGTCTCACTGTGTTAAATCAAGTTAGGCACTCTTTGAGTGTCTCCCCCTCTTTTTGTTTATAAACATGAGTGTTGGCAAATCCTTCATCTGAGTAATGAATGATATAATTTGTTCAACAAACTTACTAGTTAAATCATAAAAAATAGTGTACTAAATGATTCAAAGACAAGTGTACCAAGCTTTAGCCAAACTATGAAGTATCATAGAAAATACCTTGCATATCGTCAAGTCCCAGGCCCCATGTAACATCATAACATTCTAAAATATTTACTAACATGATCTACGGGTTCTTTGGTACTATCATACACTTCAAGTGGAGGTCGGTGGAAGTTGGGTTGCAATGGCTTATACAACTATTTTAGTAATCAATGGTGTATTGTACCTAAATTGGTATGATGGTGGGATTTTAGGGACTCTTCTTTGAGTTATTGGTGCTTTGGCTTCCTTGCAACTCATTGTATTGCCTTGAGCTGGAGTTAGGCGAGTGGAGGTGTGGTACATGATTTCATTTGCTAAGTCATATTTGGGGCCAGATGCCTCTCAACAAACTGATCTTGATGATGCCTAGTTTGCCATGTTTCATGGATACTAATAAGCAACTCCCTAGGGATATGGAGTTTGTTGATATTGAGGTATTGGGGAACATTTTGAAATTTTGATTGTTTTGTAGTTGTTGTTTTTGGAGATTCTAGAGGTATTGCATTGCTTGCATTTAGGCCTCCAACATTTGAGTCATGTGTTAAATAGTGGTTGTGAGGTTCTGAAAGTGTTGCCAATTGATTGTGTTAGTAGGGTTTGCCTCAAATCCTTAGATATTGGGGTGAGCGGTGTGCTCCACAATGGAGGGGGATGCACTATCCAGAGTGTTGAAGTGGCCTAATTGTGAGGCTCATTAGTTTTTTGAGATTGTAGCTTTTGATGCATTTAGAGGCATGATAAATAGGGCATCAGAGATCTTTCAAGTTAGTGATGGGGTGGTAGAGCAGATCTCAATGAAAACATAAACTGTTGATGAAATTTGTTTAAGCATTGATTTAGTTTGAGAGACTCCTTGAGATTTAAATCTACTAAGATGGTCCACACTGCGATCTATAGGACAAAGAATAGTAAAAAGGACCACTGGAAGCTCTTCGACGATAACTCTTTTGACACTCAAGTCAAAGACCCATGGAAGAGGAGAATGAAAAATATGATTTCCATAGAGAAAATGATTTTTTTTTTCCCTTACATTGGTTGCACTCGTTTATGTATCTTGGATATGATCATTTAGCCTCCTTGATCTTGGCCATAATTCCCATTGTGAATCTTGCCCTAAACCTTGCTCTAGATCTTCCAATTCTTTGACCAAGCCTTGATCCCAACTTACTTGAAATTCGAAATATGGGAATGCCTCTCGGGCCACAAGCATTTGCAAAACACTCCCTGATGTTCTCTTGCCTTAGTTGACATCCTCCTAAATCCTTTAAACTTGATAGAACTTTACTTAGAGTCCATGTAGTTGGTAGGATCCTGTCAAGGCCCTGCAAAAGTTCTTTAAAGAAGCTCATGCTTAATATTTAGTCAGTTTTGATTTGGTGACCCATTTTTTATCAATCAGACCCTGTAGAAGGTTCAGTGTACTAACAAATTTATTATTATTATTTTGTAGAGTAGCATCTTTCATGCTGCTATAATAATGGTTCAAAAGGTTTATCTTGAATATAAAGACATTTTAATTTTTACACAATTTAAACAATAGTTCTAAGAAATAATAGAGGACTATTTTATAAATATGGGTAAGTTACATATAATTCCTTGAAATCTTATCAAATTACATATTTCTCCTCAAAACTTAAAAAAATTTATATTACTCCTTCAAATTTTATCAAATTACATATTTCTCTTTGAAACTTAAAAATTACATATAATTCCTTAAAATCTTATCAAATTACACATTTCTTCTCTAAACTGAAAAAGTTATAATTTTTTGGGGATTATTAGATATTTTATAAAAATATTTTTGAAAATATTTTTATCATTAGAATAAAAAATATTTGGCAAATATATACCATTTGACATTATTTAGATTAAAGTAAAAAAAATAAAAATACCCCTGGTTCAAGATAGTGTAATGAAAAATACAAGCAACAATAAGTCCTAAATTTGGTTTATATCGAGACCCAAATTTGGTTTGAATTAAACTCTAGTTCTATTATAAATCAGACCTAAACAAGTTTAAACTAGGTAAGAGGTAAAATTATTATTTTACATCTCATATTTAAATTTAATCCAAGATAAGTTGAAATGGGTTTAAGCTAGGTTGAAAACAAAATTATCATTTTATATTTTAAGTTATAATTTAATTTGAGATAAATCTCTTAACTAGAAGAGAGAGAATTTTTTTGTAATAATGGGTAAAACACCAAAACCTCCTCTAACCATATTAGGGGTATTTTGTTTTTCTTCACTTTAGTCTAAATGATGTCAAACGATATATTTTCACCAAAAATTTTTAATTTTAATAGTAAATCTACACTCGAAAATATTTTATAACATATTCAGTAATCCAGAAAATATATAATTTTTAAGTTTGAAGGAGAAATATATAATTTGATAAGATTTTAAGTAGTTACATGTAATTTTTCAAGTTTTAAGGAGAAATTTATAATTTGATAAAATTTGGAGTTAGATGTAATTTTTTGAATTTAGAGAAAAAATAATTTGGAAAGATTTCAAGGCATTATGCATAATTGACCTTATAAATATTTGCAATAAAAAGGTTATTCGCAACATAAATGATAAGAGTTATTTGCTAAACTCCCAAAAAATTTAAAATTTTTGATAAAGATCTATCAGTCTTATGGTGAATTTACGAAAAACTATTTACTATATCACTATTAGTAAAAAATCACTCGTCTTATGGTTATAGGCCTCTCCAATCGTTTATGATTTGATTTTGATTTTGAGTTACGTAGCGAGTCGGTCTTTGAACTTAATTTGATTTGACTCCTTTTTGATCTTTGCATGTGCCTTGATGGTTCACACCTCTGACATATAAAATATGTGAGATTCTAGAAAAGGTTATAAGAGTCTCCTCCCCAGATGCAGGATAAATCCACCCTAATAGTCTTGCCTTAGAGTTTACCTACAAATAAAATAGAAAAAAATTTTGTAAGTTTTTTGGGTGTAGTATTCAATTCATAAATATAGATGAAAATCATATAAAAACATTAAACTTATTTGCCGTCTTGATGTGAGAGGATTTGAAGGTCCTTTCCTATCTCATTTTTGTTGTCTAAATATTAAATTCCAAATAAATATAATAAAAGAAACTAAAGTTCTAATCTAAATGTATTAAATGAAATAAAAAAGAAGTGGAAAAAAGTAGAGAGATATAGCCTATTTGCCAAAAAAGGACGGTGATCGAATCTTCGGTTAAAACTTTGACGTCGAAGAAAAATTCGATTTTGGATTTTAGTAGAGTCTTATGATTGTTGAGAGCTTCTCTCATAGAATAATAACTTTTAGTGTGTTTTTTGGATTTCTTTACTAGTGAAAATGGGCAATATTTATAAACTAAGAAAAGAACTACTTAAGAGAGATTTTGGCTGTCAATTTTGGATAATTTCTAATTAATGGATATGTGTGGAGGGTACAAAAATCGAACGTGGAGTTCGTGCTATATCATTGATTTGGATTAGAGAAAATTTAGATGAAAAGAATTTGGAGGAGATTTGGAGTGCACCTATCCAAAAATGGGGGCATCAACTAATTAGTGTTCTAAAAAGGTGGGTGCTAAAAATCTTGGGCCCCTCCCAAAATGGGGTACTAAAATCTTGGTGTCCCAAATTCTAGATGTTAGAAATTTGACATCTAGAAATTCAAATTTTCAATCTATTTTTCATCATTTTTTAGTCTATTTTTAGCGTATTTTCTCCTAAATTTGTGCTCATATTTTTGGTATATATTTTATGCAAAAGTCTAAATTTTTAAATACACTATAATTTTGTAAATAAATATCTAAAAATTAAAATTTTCACAAATATATTTGTTTTAATGTAATTTTGCATGATGACTTCAAAATATCATATTCAAAATATTTTATTACAAAAAATACAAATTTTGTAAATAAATCCTCAAATATATAATTTAATAAATAAATTCATGAAATCTGAAAAAAATTCATAATTAAGCTCAATTTTAACGATTAACGTATTATTTTCTCAAAAATATAAATTTAAAACATTTGAAAACATAAGAAGTCCAAATTATACAAAAGTCCAAATTTTTAAATACACCATAATTTTGTAAATAAATATCTGAAAATCAGAATTTCACAAATAAAATTGTTTTAATGTAATTTTGCCTGATGACTTCAAAATATTAGATTTAAAATATTTTATTAAAAAATACAAATTTTATAAATAAATCCTCAAATTATATGATTTAACAAATAAATTCATAAAATTTGAAAAAAATCATGATTAAGTCCAATTTTACATATTAAAGTATTATTTTTCTCAAAAGTATAAATTTAAAACATTTGAAAACATAAAAAGGGCTATTGAAATATGGTATTTTTGTAAATAAAATCCTCAAAAATTGTGGCATCACATAAGTATTCGAATCATAGGATTTGCCCGATCGGGTTGGTTTGAAGTTACATATTTAGGTTTTGAAGAACTAGAAAGACAGGTATTTATAATAGTATAAATTTATAAAAAATCACATCGATTAAAATATTTTTAAAATATTCTATTTTGATTTGCTTTGATTGATTAAATTAATATAAAAATATTAAATTACTCTTATGTAATTTTTGTTTGGACGACTAATAAATTAATATAGAAAATTACTCGCCTTATTCTAATTTTTATGAAAAATCGACTATCTAGTATTATGAAATTGAAAATACAAAATTTAATTTTATTAGATTGATTGGCTAATGAATGTATATTGGTTGTTTAAATTAAAATCAAAATAAGAATAATTTAAAATTTTTAATTAATTTAATCGATAAAATTAAATTAAAATATAATATTTTTTAAATATTTTAATTGAAGTGATTTTTTATAAATTTTAATATAAGATAAATAATTTTTCATTTATAATAACAAAGTAAATAATTCTTTATCAAAGTATGAATCAAAACTAGCGAACAATTTTTATAAATTAATATTTTTTATCAAAATTAACCTTATAATAATTTAAAATTTTAAAAATTATTTAATTTTTCATAATAATTTAATTTAATAATAATATAAAATAAATAATATTAATTTTATATAAAATTTGTTTTTAAAATGATCTAATATTAATCTGATCCTAAATCAAATCATGGCTAAAACTCAAGGCCTCGTTTGGTTGGAGGTCAAGCCTAGGATCATTCCGGACTGACCGGGCTATCATCTAAACACCAAAAATTTGATCAAAGTAATATTATTTAATTTAATTAAATTATAATTATGAAATGACTAAAATGCCCTCTGCATCCCGGACTGACCGTGCGAGCTCGCCGCCGGAGGTGCCTGCAAGAGCTCGCCCGGCTAGCTCGCCGCCCGAGCTCATCCGGTGAGCTCCCCACGCAAGCTCACCCGGCACGTCATACCTCGCCAAAAATGATGGAGTCGACGACGAGGACGAAAACATAATTAAAAGAAAAACTGAGAATAAAATAATTTAGTAAAAATTTAAACCACTCGCTAGTTAGACTAATAATTAAATAAAATTTATTTGACTATATTATTTTTTATATTTTATTTTTTTTTTTGACTTTGACTTTTAACTTGACATCAATCAAACAGCCCCAAAAGTTTAAGAAAGACGCAAACAAAAAATCTGAGTTGTGGGCCGCGCTTGCCTTTCACGTTTCGCGATCCGACAACCCCACAACGATTCTTTTTTTTTCTTTCCTCTTTCGAAAGCAATCACCATTCAAAGAATCGAGCAACCGCACTCCTACAGCGTGGAGGAGGAGATCGATCGGAGAAGAGGGGGCTTGATATCTAGCACCATGGAGAAGGAGCTGGTGGCGCGCCTGGAAGCGGTGGTGGCGAGCCTGGAGGCGCTTTCCGCTGCCAGATCCCACCCGTCGATCTCGCCCAGGGATCTCGCCAGCGACGCGGCGCCGCTGGATCCGTCGATCTCCGCATTCGACGAGCTCGTCGAGAAGTGCCTCGGCAGGGTCTCGGCCGCAGCGGAGAAGATCGGTGGGAAGGTGCTGGAGGTCACGAAGGTTCTGCAGGAGGCGTTTGCCGCCGAGAAGGGACTTTTGGTTGCGGCCAAGCGGACTCAGGTCGGCATCTCTGATCCGATCTGCTTGACTTTTCATTTATTTTCGGTGAATTTGTGGTTGATACATTTTTTTATCTGGAATTAAATATTGAGACTGGAATTCTGGTGTGAGGAGGTAGCACGCTTTTGTCTTGTTATGGGAATCATGACTTTCTGTGTTGAGACAAACATATAATTCAGTCTTTTGATTTTATCTTTCTTTGAATCATTTGATAAAGTAATTCATACAAGATTTATGGGTGTAGTTGGATTGGGTTGTGAGATTTTTATAACGCTGAAGTTTGGTTCCGCAAGTTATGAAGTCATTGAAATATAATTGTCTCTTTTTTCCCTTTCATTAGATTTAAATATGTCGAAAGACCATTGTTTTCTTGTGAATTGAGAATCGCAATTTTCATTGTTCGGTATGTCATGGCTGTTAATATTTGGTTTTTGGAGACTAGTTTGTCTAAATTCTGCCACATGTTCATTTTGAAAGAATTATCCAAATAGGAACTAGAATTATTGTAAATTAGTTTGTATCTGTGAATGAAATTTCAGAGATGAAGTAATGTGGTTTTGTAAATTGAAAGAAGGCATTCCATTGATGAATCTGCTCAGTACCTGCCTTCTTTCCTGGTTGTCCTACTTGCTTTCTTATCTGACTTGTGCACATAACTCATGCTCCAGAAACCTAGTATGGAAGGTTTAGCTGAATTTCTGAAGCCACTGAATGAAGTTATCCTCAAAGCAAATGCTTTGACAGAAGAAAGGCGGACTGACTTCTTCAATCATTTGAAGACAGTTGCTGATAGTCTCACAGCTCTGGCATGGATTGCTTATTATGGAAAGGATTGTGGTTAGTGAAAGAATTGCTTATTCTTTTGATTTACTTCCTTGTTTAGTTTTTTGTTTAAAAATATCAGTAGAAGTCCTTCTCAACATTTCTGATGTCTTCAAGGTATGAGTCTTCCAATTGCACATGTGGAGGAAAGTTGGCAAATAGCTGAATTCTACAACAATAAGGTATGTTAAAACTCCTTGCAATAAAACATCTCATTGTTGTGAACATGACAACATAATTATGATACCCATGGTGGCACAAACTGATTCGCAATCTTGAATAATACCTGAAAGTCAATATTGCAAAACCTGAGCCTCAATTAAACTAATTTAGTTGCCTTCATGGGTTGTGTTTGTTGACACTTGACACCACAATGTTCTTTGGTTCCTTCACTCCTTTGTTGATATGTCTTAGGTTTTCGCTTTCTCAATTCTTCACTAAAAAGGAACAAGCTCCCTAACCACAAAACTTTCTATTTATTGTTCTTTGCTCATGAGTTATCACTCACAACTTTAAATTGCTTGGTGATGGGAAAAAAGAAAATTGAAAGTTCACATCATGATAGGGTATAAAGCTTAATTTTATTCTAACATTTTGAGTTTGTAGTTGTATGTAAGTTCCTTACATTGATTCTTTTGACAATGAGGTATGTTAGCCTAATTTTATTTAAAGGAATCCGAATGCCCATTTTTATTCTTTCTCGTGCTGATGTAATCAAGACAATGAAAGTTATTAGGTCTCGTTTGCTTTGGAATTAGAATCAGGATCATTCTGTACTGATCGGCCTAATATCTAAACATTAAAAAAATAGTTAAATTAACTTTACTTTAAAATTATGATACTATTTTTACCTTTATTTATTTAAATCTTAATAAATAATATATTTAAGGGTATAATAGTTAAAAAAAATTTACACAATTCACTAGTTATACTAACATCTAAGCACCAAAAATTTAACAAAATTATCTTTTCGTATTTTAGTATGAATGTTGATATTGATCTTGATCTTAAACTCGAATCAAACGGTGTCTTATTATGGTGTGCATATGTATTTTCTTGTGTTTGTTTGTTTGCCTCTCTTAGTTATGCAGATTGGTTCTTTATAAATGATTTTAATCCATTTGTTTGTGGATGCAGATATATTCTCATTATAAATTGCTCCTTTATCCATGTTATTGCCTATTGATGTTGATATTAGAGGGGTTTTGACATACTAATGAACTGTGCCCTTGATGACCAAACTATCAATAAAATTTTTTAACTTAGGATTTATTTAGTTGACAAAAGGTAGGGAGAAGTGATTGGAAGTGAGACTATTTTCAGTTACTTTCAATGTTTGGTTGTTTATAAGTAATTTTTCTAAAGTTAGTCAATCTTCAACCATTTTCGATCCAAAAATTAAAAATAAATCAAATTTTATGTTCATGTTTTTTGGTCCGAAATGACTTCTGAGAATAAATCTAATAATATTTTAATAATCTCACATACAATTACAATACAATTTTTTTGAAATTTTTTAAATAAATAATACTTCACATATTACTAATTATAGTTCTAAAATACACTTTTATTCAACTAAACGTTAGAAGTGAATCACTTACAAACATTTCTAGAAATAGGTTAGAAGTGAAAAGAAATGATTTTTCTACATTTTCATTCACTTTTAATTAATCAAACAGCTTGTTATGTAGAAAAATTTGTCAATAAGTTGTTTAGAGCTTTCAAGCATCAGTTGCAACTTTTTCTTGCCTTCGAAGGTATTTATAGATGCCTCGTCAACAATTGCAGCCTTTTTGCATATATTTTGTGTTTGGTTTATGGATATCATCCTACAACCTAAATTTCGAAATTTACAAAATGTGTCATACTTAGTGTCTGTTTGATTAGACAGGAGTGGTTAGAAGTGGAACTACTTCCACCTATTGTTGTTGTTTGGTTAGAGGGAATTCATTTTTGACAACTTCTGAGTTACAAATAAAAAATGAACCAATTTTTTTTTATATATTTCAGTCCAAGGTGACTTTTGCAAGTGGATTTAATGATGTTTTGAACTATAATAATATTAATAATCTCAATACAATAATAATGTAAATTTTTTAAAAAAATTTATTTGTGAATTTTTTTAAAATAATATTTTATATATCAATAATAATTATTTTTTAAACACATTTTACTCCAATCAAATACGAAAAGTTGACCACTTTCGGCCACTTTTAGATAGGGTAGGAGTGAAAAAGGTGATTTTTCCACCATTTCGTTCGCCTTTGAACAATCAAATAATTCCGTAATTGAAAGGAGATTAATACTTACCAATGACATTTCTTTTGAGCATAAAATAAATTTTTGCTGTTTTTTAGTTCAGATTCTTGTGGAGTACAGAAATAAGGATCCAGACCATGTAGAGTGGGCAAAAGCATTAAAAGAACTCTATCTGCCTGGCTTACGGGATTATGTCAAGGGATTTTACCCCTTGGGTCCTATTTGGGCTCCTGCAGGAGTAGCACCTCCTGTGTCAACTTCTGTTGCTGTGTGCAAACCACAATCAGCAAAGGCCCCTGCCCCTCCACCTCCACCCTCATCATCGCTTTTCAGCTCGGATGCTGTACCATCACGACCCAAGGAGGGGATGTCTGCTGTATTTCAGGAAATCAGCTCAGGAAAATCTGTGACTGCTTGTAAGCACGCAAGCTTTTTCTACTAAACAAGCAATCAAGCCATTATCTGGGCAGCAGATGGTCCTCATCATTTGCTTGCTTCATAGGTTTGAAGAAAGTAACCAATGACATGAAGACTAAGAACCGAACTGATAGGACCGGTATTGTTGGTTCAATAGAAAAGGAGTCTCGCAGCAGTTCCTTCGTGTTCTCTAAATCTGGACCTCCAAAGCTGGAGCTTCAAATGGGTCGCAAGTGAGGATATTTTGAAATTCTTGTTATCTTCAGTCTGTTTCATTTTTCTCCCCTTTTTGAGGCTTGCTTTCCTCTTTTCTTGTCTGCAAGATTAGGCTTAATTGGATTCATTGTGGGTTTTTTCTGTTGCAGGTGGGCTGTTGAAAACCAGATTGGAAAGAAGAACTTGATTATCGAGGACTGTGATTCCAAACAGTCTGTTTACATATTTGGGTGCAAGGATTCTGTTTTACAAGTTAAAGGTGTTTTAACTAGTTTTTGTGATTTAAAAGATTCATAGGCTGGTTTACAATTATGCTTGATCCATGTTAGAGTAACTCAACTTGATTTTTGGAAATTCTATTTCTGCAGGTAAAGTGAATAATATAACCATTGATAAGTGCACCAAAATGGGGATTGTGTTTACGGTCAGTATTCTAAGCATGCAAAATAAGCTTTTCTGTACATGCTAATTATTATGATAGATATATGTAGTTGTATCGGCAAATGTTTTTGTTTCCATGATGATGTTGCAGGATGTTGTTGCAGCTTGTGAGATTGTGAACTGCAATGGTGTTGAGGTGCAATGCCAGGTATCTACCTGTTTACAATGGTCTAGCTCTGTGATTTTTTTTCTCTTAGGTGTCTCACCCAATCATTTCTCTGTCCTTGAATACGTTTAAGTTGGGCAACAAATCCATCATCTACTTTATCCCCCACGTTCATGTTATCTTCTTTGATGAACATTGCTATTTCTCTTGACATCATGTTCAAAATAGCTTCTTGTATCTCATGCTTTTCAGTAGAAATGATGGAAATAGGTGGCGTAATCCACACGCGAGCGCTTAGACTTCAGTATTTTTAGTTAATTTGTCATTCTCTATTGTCAATGGACTGCTAAAGATAATTTGTGATTTCATTAAGCTGTCCTTGTCAATGTTCAGTTAAACTTTAGGATCTCAAAATTGTTACTGACCTTTAAGATCTTGAGATGCACTTATTTTCTTGGTGGGGGTTGCCAGGGCCATCCGCTGGTTCTGATATTTTTATGTTGCTAATTTTGTGGGGAAGTGTTATTCTGCCTTAATATGTTACACCATGAGATTTGAATGTCTTCTTGAAAACTTGCCTCAAGGAAGGTTTTGGGCATTTGAGTGAACACTGGGTTTTTCAAATTTAACATTGTTGAGTTTGATGTCAAATTTCAGCTATCAAACATCAATTTTGTTTTAGTTGCATGTGACCTGTTTTTTTTGTCATCAACATTTGTACTATTTGTGCAGGGTTCAGCTCCAACAATATCAATAGATAACACATCAGGTTGCCAACTATATCTAAGCAAAGAATCACTGGAGGCTTCAATCACAACAGCTAAATCAAGCGAAATAAATGTGCTGGTTCCTGGAGCAAGCTCTGATGCTGACTGGGTAAGTTTTGTTCTGTGAATTGTGTTTCCTACTTTTTTTGTGAGATGGCAGGATCCTTTCATTTGAATTCATTAGCCACAGCACACATTATGCTGGACAAATTACCCGCTTTCTCTCCATTCCCCACTGCTTTAACATGTCTTGCCTCATGACATTTATAAGGATCTTACTGGGATAGTTCTTTTATTAGTAAATACTGCACCAAGATATTTTCTTTCAGATGGTTGCAACTTGCAAATATTAGGCAGATATCAACTTCTGACTGCTGTGATACGGAGTTATCAGATTGAGAGTAGATGATGGATCTTCACATTTTCAGATCTTAGACAAAGGGTTTTAAGTTGTATCTTCTGGGTCCAAGACCCAACTGATGATTAAATGCACAAGATTCTGACCTAGTACAAACCATCCAAAGGGAAATACTTATTTATTATAGGGATTTTCCACCTATACCCTTGAAAAGTACTGAATTAGTGTGTACATCCCTCTATACTTGCTAATTGTGTCCATACCCCTCAAATAGTGTTTTTTCATCTGTAAACTGCTGTTTAATTCTGCTTGCTCCGGTCTAACTAACCTTGCAAAAGCCTCAACCCATGTTTTGAAAAGTCTATTTTGCCTTTATTACTGAACTAAAATAATATTTGGAGATGTATCAGTGCAAAAAATTGCGAGTAATGAAAGTTACTTATGAATTATGTCTACCATCCAACAGAGTACATCAAATTTGACATTTTTAGCAATATTGCGACCAATTTTGGTCATATCACTCCCTTCCATAAGGAAATAGTTATTGACCCCAATGGCATAGATGCCAAAAGGAATACTTTTTGGAGAGGTATGGATGTAATTAAAAAGTTTAGAGAGGTATAGGTTAATTCAGTAATTTTCTGACGTATACCCATCAAAATCCCTTCAGTAGCTAGTTTCCAAGATAATTGCACTATGTCTTTAGGTTTTGAATGCCATCGATTTCTATTTAGTGAACTAAATCTTTGTTGACTTTGCTCTCCAGCTGGATTTCTGGTTCATTAGCATTTTTGAACCTGTCATTGTGGAAATTCAAACTCTAGACTTCTCCTTTAGAAAGTAATCTCTCTTCTATTGTGCTAACAATGGTTTGACTTTGAAGGTTGATTAAATACTAGATATTAGCAATTATTTCTGGCTGTAGGTTTTAGCAATTTTTGACCTGGGAAATGGTACCACTGGCTATAGTTTTTACCACATCAAGACTGAATGTTTTCTTCTCTAATTACCATTGTATATTGATATAACTCAGTTTAAGATTCTCCTTTTTGATATTGTTGTAGGTGGAGCATGCATTGCCACAGCAGTACATTCACACTTTCAAGGATGGCCGCTTTGTAACTTCTCCGGTCTCTCACTCAGCCGGTTAGACCAGATGACCTTTCAGAATTTAATCGAATATCCTCGGATACATAGGTAATTGCAAGCGGTGTGAAGTTTTTTATCTTAATTTTTCTAGGGCTGCACTTTCATAGCCCAGGGAAGTATTCTTTTCCATTTGTTCTACTTTTGCTGGCGTGTACTATTCTTGGATTGGGAGAAGCAGAAATTTTTGTATCAAGGTTTTGCATCTTGAGGGGCTTTGGTTCTGTTATTGTTTTGCTTGTATTGTGATCATGTGTATTGTAAGCAAGGAAGCTATTACTTTGAGCACAACTTTATTACACTGTTGTGAGAAAATTCTTTTTGAAGTAGAAATTGTCTCTTGTTGCATAAATTCTGTAGCTGTGTTTTGTTTAGGGTTAAACCCAGCCTAATCTGGCTTAAGCGTGGCATTAGTATGGTTTAGCCAGGTTAAGTCATGCTTGCCTTAAACTGCCAGTAGGGCAGTCTGAAAGCTCAGCCCGAGCTGTCCTGAAAATACCGGTTTCAGATTTAGGCTGGCATTTTTGGGGCAGGGTCGGGTCTGGGTTTAAGTCTGCAAGTTCAGCCTCAGCAAGGCCTGTGCCTCGCTCAGCCGATTACAGCCTTAAATGCTATGTGCTCCCAGGTTGAAGTTGGTCTAATCCTGAATCAAATGCACCATTTGGTATTTTACCCTTTCCCACGTAATTTATGGTGCGTGGGTTATATTTTCAATAGCTTCTATGCGGCTTTTATTTCATTAATTGAAAATAAAAATGTGTGGATTTCAACTCTAAGGTGCTATTTGCATATAATCAGAATTGGGAATTGGAAAAATTAGAGAAATTGTGTGTCCCAAAATTTCAATTCCATTATTTGGAAACTAAAACTAAATTGGTTGGATTTAATAAAATCTACTAATTTTAAATTTCACTTTTAAATTCTTTATTAAGAGGAGTGGAAAACAATAATTATTTGAGAATTAGTGTCGGCCCATATTTTAAATATAGCTAATTTTTTTCATGAAAAATATTTTTTTCCTATGAGAATTAAGAATTCTCTCAATCCCATTACAAACATTGCCCCGACTCCTCTAACTCAACTCCACTAATCTAACTCTATTTTCATTGCTGTCACTAAGATTTATGAGGTTTACGGTCTAATTTCACCATTTAGTTTGATCTACTGAGATTCTCTCCTATTTGTCTTGCACCAACTTGATTTCACATTTTTTTGCTTACTTACAATTTTTATGAATTTCTATTTGCTAAATCCAATGTTTCATGATTAAGGAATATAGAGTTATTTGGAATCAATGGTGATGAGTCCCAATCAAGGAACCAGTTGATGAGCTAGGACATGCCTCACCATTGCGGAGACAAGCAAAGAAATAGAAGAAAGTAAGAAGGAAAAATTAACAAAGACCTACAAACTTTATAAGATGTGGACAAAGTATTATTCTGACTTTCTCATTCAATTCTTTGTTGAATAAGTTCATACAAAATGAAGCAAGACAAATCCTTTAAATGGTATGCTTTTGTGGTGTCTCCTAATATTGTTAATGATATATTTAATACCAAATTTATAACAGATAATGTTCATAATCATTATTACATATTGAAAAAATCTATTGCGACTATCAATAAGGTAAATAAGTATAATGAAGTGGGATAGAATGAAGAGAGAGATGATAATTGTGAAGAGACAAGTCCAGATCGACACTATTGTAGTAATCAAACTTTTTTTTTGTGTGTGTACTTACTTGACCATGTTGGCAAGGTACATATTTATATATTTTTGTAACCATTAATTTTCAGCAAGTCAAAATTACCTAATTCCTCAATAAAAGCATTGTCATGTATGAGAAATTGCTTATTATTTGTGGAATATGTCACACAACAAGGGGTATAACTAAATTTTGTTATGAGAATTTTGGAAGTGAGACTGATAGGGAGGTGAATTAGAATAACTTGGGTTTGAAGTTGTTTATGGTATTGCTGATGGATTTGAAAAGAGTAAAATAACACCCTTGTCTAAGAACAAGGACCCAAGGTAGAACAAGGGGAAGGGGCAACTTGACCCTTCTATCAATAGCTCCAAGGCATGCAAATCTATGGAAAATATTCAAGAGAATGAAATACTTACAAAATTGGTTGATGGCATGCACAAAGTTGTGTGTGTCATTAGGACTGTTAGAGAACACTATATTTAATAATGATGTAATTCAAGGGAAAATACTTTAACTCATCATTCCTTAAGCATGCCTACAAGTACTTTCATGAGGATAGAGTTAGATGGCATAACTTTTTTTTGGGATATGGACAATGAGGCTAGAGATAAGTGATCACAAGGTTTTTCAAATGATGAGTATTGATGCTTCATTTTAATGCTTGGCCTACTTATTCTACTCTTATGCTCTTTTGCTAGGATTGAATAATTTTCTTATAACGTTATCTAACTAATATGCTTTGAAATATTGATTTATTATGTTATCATTCTTATTAATTATAAGTTTACTTTATGATCTACACATTTTTATGCTTTAAGATATTGGCTTGTTATATTTAAATATTGATATATCACTTATATATGTATTTTTTTGTGTGGATGAAAGACCGTTTGTATATATATTTATTACAATATGGGAAGATTGACCGTAAGTCTCTATTTATTTCTGTAAAATATATAAGCTAATGATGTATTTTTATTGTATTCCTTATATAAGACAATTGTTTACCTAATTTGTGTCTTTGTTTGCAATTTATGCATAATGTTTTATCCCTTTCATGCAAATATGTTAATATAGATGCATTATATTGTATTTTGTAGGAGATGTCTAAGTACTAACATCTCATGACAAGAGTTTCATAATTATGTTAATAGATACTCGAAAAAATACCATGAATTTTACCTTTTATTAGATGCGATCACTTAAGCACAAGATGAATATGAAAAATAATAAAAAAAAATTGGCAAACGCACTAGTAGGAAATGGTGAAAAACAAAAGGACATCATCTATAATATCCTATAATAATATTGGATTTGGATGTTATTTTTTATCATATAACTATGTGATTTCTATGATAACAAAACTATTTTATATGCAGTGTGTTTTAATTTCTTTGTTTCTATGATTTTTTGTACATATTTGCTTAATGTTTTAGAAATTTAATCTATGATATTGTTATGCATGTCAAATGGTACTATTTGTAGATTTTATTGTCAAAGTGTAATCTTGTTTATGTTTAAAGTTCAAATATATGTGTGTAAAATAATTTTGTGTGAAAAATAATTTAATTTTAAAAATCAGTAATTTGTCAAAAAAAAAATTTACATATACATATCATCATATGTTTATTAATATATTGAAGTATATATTTATAAATCTACTAGATATTCTATTAGAGGATATCTCATCATATGACGATAATTTTACCCATTTAGAATTAGGTAATCATAACCCCAATTTCAAATTAATCCAAATACTGAAATTATTTGAATTAATAAATTTTTATTTGCAATTTGTAAGAATTCAAAAAACATTCAATTGCCCCAAAAATACATCAAACATCAAAATCAAAATAAACCAAAATTGGCCAATATCGAATTTGAGATTTGAAATTATCTGAATGTCACTTAAGAGTTTGTTTGGTGGGAGGAATAAAACTTGATTTGATTTTGTCTAGATGTGATATTGATTAAATTTAACTTGAGTTTTAATCCAAATTTTGATTCAATTTAAATATGCTAGTTCGAATTAAAAAATTTGAGACATTTTTTAATCCGAAAATTTGGGGTGAAGTGATAATAGTATGGATTAATTTTAACTTGTATAATTCATTGTCACAAGCACCCTAAATTCCCATAGGAAACTATTTCGTGCTTCCAAAATATAGATATCATTTATATTGATGTGTATCCCTTCTTATGAGGAGGTAAACTCACATGTGTTATAATATGTGGATGATATAACTCATATATGATAGTCACATGTGAATGTTCTTGAAAGCTAAATGACTCTTGGGGAGAGTCATCCTCATAGGAAAATAAAGAGATATTATTTTGGTCTATTTTCACACTTGGAACAAGAAGAAAAGTTTTTTCTCTCATGATAGTATTCCAAGAATAAAGAAGAAAGTCATCCTTGTAAAATTTTGAAACTACAAGAAGATAAAGAAAAAGTATTTTCTTGATTTTCTAAAGCTAATCCACAAGTCCAAGAGGTTCGATAGCATCTCAAAGATTCTCTTGAAGGTATTAGATTCTTTATTTGGTGAGATCTATCTTTGTTATTATCCATCTTGTTGATGATTATATTTATTGTGAGCCAATATTAAACTCTTTCTTGATGATCTTGTAATCCTCTAACTAGTTTGATTAGAGAAGAAACTTATACTCTTTTATTAGTGTGATTTTTTTTCTTTACATTAGAGGGATCTTTTTCCACATAAATTTTGGTATTCTTGTTCTTGGTTATTTAGATTTTATTAATCGGTATTCTTGTTGTTTACATAGGTGAAAAATTGGCATGCTTTTACACTCTTATTTGGCTTGATTTTCTAATAAAGTGGTATCAAAGCTTTGGTTAGAGTTTTTGAAGTTTTGGGTAAACAATAAACACAAGCACAAGTAGAATGATGAACTTAAACAATAGTAATTGGGCTATTTGAAAACCTAGAATGAAAGATCTTCTTATATGCAAAAATCTTAAATCTCCCTTTAGTGGTGATGCTAGCCACAAGACATAAATGATGAAGTATGGAAGTGACTTGATTGGAAAACTATGGACTTTATTCGACAATGGCTTAATGACTCCATATTTCATCATGTTGCTAATGAATCATAGACATCCTCTCTTTGGAAGAAGTTTCAACATCTCTATGAGAGGAAGATGATAGAGAACAAAGCTTTCATGATTAGAAAACTTATTAATTTGAAATTCAAGGAAAGAAACTCTATTTCAGAATATCTTAATGAAATGCATAGCATTGTAAACCAACTCTCCTCCATGAATATAAAGCTTGACGATGAGTTGTAAACATTAATTTTTCTTAGCTATTTACCAAAAAATTGGAATATATCAATTGTATCTCTAACCAACTTGGCACCGGATAGCGTGATAACTATGAGACTTATTACTTCAAGATTGTTGAATGAAGAAACAAGAAGAAAAACTACCAATACATTTTATTTAGAAGCTTTAGTTATGAAAAATCGGGGGAGAAATAAATATTGCAAGCCTCATAATTATGAGAAATCATAGGATGGATCCAAGTCAAGAAAAAGGATTAAGTGCTTCTATTGTCACAAGTTGGGGCATTTGAATAGGGAATATCGCATATTCCTTAAAGAGTAAATGAATGTGAAAGGTAATGATAAAGTGAAAGTCAAATAACCCACTATCACTACCATTAAAGAGGTAATAATTTTTCATCTTGTAATGAAGTATGTCTTAATCTTTCATGTCATGATACTACTTGGGTGCTTAATTTGGGGGCCTCCTATTATGCTACTTCATAGAGGGAGTTCTTTTGTTCCTACAAATCTGGTGATTTTGGTATGGTTGAAATAGTGGCACATCAAAGATTGTGAAAATTGGTAATGTACATTTAGAGACCAATCTTGATTGTAAGTTGGTGCTTAAGAATATGAGGCATATTCTCAACTTTCATCTAAATTTGGTGTCTGCTAGCAAGTTAGATAAAGAATACTACCATACTGTATTTAATAGTGGCCAATGGAAGCTTACAAGAAATTCTCTCATTATGCTAAGATGCAAGAAATATTGCACACTCTATAGAATAAAGGTTAAGATTTGCAATGGCAAGATGAAGACAAATTAAGATAACTCAACTACTGAGTTGTGACAAAAACAACTTGGGCATATGAATGAGAAGGGCTAAAAATTCTCACCAAGAAGAAGCTTTTAGCCAATGTGAGAGGTACACATTTGTTTATTGCTTAGCCAATAAGCAACATAAAGTTACATTTCTTACAAACCTATTTCCTAGAAGAAAACATAGTCTTGATTTGATTCATTATGATATTTATGGTCCTATGCTCTCTACTTTGTAACTTTATAAATGACTATTCAATGAAAGTTTGGGCCTATGTATTGAAAAATAAAAAATAAGTCTTTGAAGCTTTTAAGCAATTTTATGCTATAGTTGAAAGAAAGACAGGAAGATCTCTAAAGTGTATCCAATCTAATAATAGTGGAGAATATCTTGGGTAATTTGAAAAATATTGCAAAAGTCAAAATATTCGATATGAGAAGATTGTTCCAAAAACACCTCAACACAATGGCATAGTCGAGAGGATGAATTATACCATTGTGGAGAGAATCCAATGTATGTTCTTACATGTAAGTTGCCAAAATCCTTTTGAGGGAGAGACAATGAGAACCGTAGTAGACTTAATTAATATGTCATTTTTGGCTTCATTGAATGGTGATGTGCCAAAACATGCTTGGAAGAGAAAAGATATTTCCTAGAACAATTGAGAGTGTTTAGTTGCCATGCATTTATTCCTATTCCAAAAGATGAAAGGTCCAAGTTTGATGTGAAGACAAAGCAATGCATTCTCTTAGGATAAAGAAATGATGAAGAATTTGGCTATAGATTATGGGATCTAGAGAATAAGAACATGATCCAAAGTTGTGATGTTATTTTATTTGAAGATCAAAACATTGAAGACATCAAAAAACATAGAAAGAATGAGCCACAATTCTCTTTATATAACGATATTGATTTAGAACTAAATCCTCCTCTAGTGATACTTGATGATGAGGAAGATATGCAAAATAATAATGTACATACTGATAGTGATGCTCCAACTATGCATGATAATCAATATATAAAAGAAGATAATTCATCTCATGAGCCACCTATAAGCTCTCAATTAAGAGGATCTACAAAAGAGTAGCAACTTTCAAGAAGGTACTTTATTAATAAGTATATAATGCTAATTGATTTGAGTGAACCAAATTTCCTTGAAGAAGCTTATGCAAGTAATAAGAAAGAAGCGTGGGTGAAGGCTATGCAAGAGAAAATGGAATTACTTCAAAAGAACCATACTTACGAGTTAGTTAAATTGCCTAAAGGTAAAAAAGCTATTAAGAATAAGTGAGTGTTCTGGTTAAAGACCAATAATAAAAGCTCAAAACCAAGATACAAAGCAATACGAGTTGTGAAATGATTTGCTCGAAAGTAAGACATTGACTTTGAAGAAATTTTCTCCCCTATTATGAAGATCTCATCTATTCGAGTTCTGTTGGGCATGACCACTAGCATGGACTTAGAGGTTGAACAATTAGATGTCAAAACTGTTTTCTTTCATGGTGATTTAGAGGAAAAAATTTTCATGGAGTAATATGAAGGCTTCAAAATCAAGGGCAAGAAAGACATAGTTTGCAAGTTGAAGAAGAGCTTATATAGACTTAAGCAAGCACCTCATCAATGGTATAATAAATTTGATTCCTTTATGACAAATTATGGATATATTTGAATTACTTCTGATCTTATATTAAGAACTTTGGTGATGGTGATTTTATAATCTTGTTGCCTTATGTTGATGATATGTTAATCATTGACCAAGATGCTAAGCAAGTTTTTTGATATAAAGACTTAGGACTGATAAGGCAAATTTTGGGCATGCAAATCTCTCGTGATAGGAAAGCAAGGAAGCTATGACTATCATAAGAAAAATATATTAAAAATGTGCTATAAAGGTTCAACATGAATAAGGCAAAGCAAAATGTTAGTCCATTTGAAAATCATTTCAAGCTAAGTCTCAAGCAAAATCCTCCCATGTATGAAAGACAAAAAAGATATAAAGGAGATGCCCTATGGATCCGCCATAGAAAACTTAATGTATGCAATGGTATGTACAAAACTTGTCATAGCTGATGTTATAAGGGTGGTAAGCCGATTTGTTGCAAATCAGGATAAAGAGCATTGGGAGGTGGTGAAGTGAATATTTTGTAATCTTAGAAGTTCCTCTAAAGTTTATTTATATTTTGGAGATATCAAGTCAATGCTAGAAGCTTATACCAATATAGATATAGTGAGAGATATTAACTCTAGAAGATCTACCTTAGGATATTTGTTGACTTTTACGGGTGAACCAATTTCTTAGTAATCCAACTTGTAAAAGCATGTGACTTTATCTATTACTGAGGCAGAATACATTGCTGTAATTGAACATTATTTTTTTCCCTTTGCTTTCATCTTTCTCAATATCTAATTATTTTCTTAAGAGATTTATAAAAATTGTGCTCTTCTCAATTTTGATTTTCATTGTATTGGTAAAAAATTGTAAAAATTGAGATATGGATCTATAAATTGTAGATTATAAAAAATTTAAAAAATTTTAAAAATTTTGATGACAAAATAATTACGGATGCACATGGCGGACTTTTAGAAGTTTCAACTTATAAAAAATTAGTGTAAAAAATAATAACAAAATCTTTTTATCAACAAATTTATCAATATTATTCATTTATTTTTTTATTTAACCATCTTGACAGCCTTGGATCTTCTTAGGAATATTTTATTCATTTCTATTTACCAAGTAAACTCTGATTTTTTTCAATAAATTTATATTTAAGCTTTTGCCCTTGAGTTTTTACCCATTAAAACAATTAACAAACAATTAAAAATTTTAAGGTTTTTTTATGGATGAAAATCCATGCTCCTCAACTCAGAGATATTTTCACTACAAGAAAAGGAGTGTCAAGTGAATGATTGTGTTTTTTCTCCAACGGGGACGCAAACATCACATTCTCATCTCATCATAAAAACCAAAACTAACGTATTATCTTTTATAGTATTAAATTATACATGATTACTTAAATTATAATACTTATATTATTTATTTTCCAGAAAGTGAAACATCTGAAGAAACAATGGGAATATCACTTTCCCAATCAACCTAGACAATAGCATAATCCAAACATATTAAAAAATAAATAATAAAATATTGTTAAGAATACCAAAAATTGGAATATGAAGTGATTATGTTAAGCTGTTAACTAAAAACCACTATTTGAAATACTCCAGAGTTAAAGCAAGAAGGTATGGATTCCTGCTCTATTACTTTATCCATTTTACTAGAGATACTTTTGTGGTGATTATTTCTGATTCAATTTTTCAATAAGAACATTCATGAAAAAACTGTTTTTATAATGAACGAAAGAATTTCGCTTGACATGCTTCATGTTGTGGAAATTTTTATTTTTAAATTTTGGTTATCTACTATTATATGCTAACAGGGAGTGTTTCAACAGAGATTTGAAAATAGTCACACGCTAAGGCGAAAAAAAAGAAAGGAAAAGAAAGCAACTTTGCCGGCTTAATTTGTCAAGAGTGACAAATTTGCTGGGATGCTTCAATACCTAAGTACGAAGACAAGAAAACAGACACGCCTGAAAAGATGAGTCGAGCCACTTTCTTTATCATCGGTTACATCTCTAGCAAGGATCACTATTGAATCAACAATCACCTTTTGGCATTTGAAACCCCTTTTTCCTTAAGAATGTTGCTCAAAAAATCCATCCTGAGGAATAGGTGATTCGTATAAATTTCAATGTGGAGATGCATGACAACATTTGGAAGGAAACTTGAGGCACAGAGATTGTATTGATTCCACAACAGCAATCTTGAACTCATCGGTGATGTCTGAAATGAAATTGACCGCTAGTTTCGGAAACAGATCCATATGGGACTCCTTGCATGTTTTGAGAAGAATAGTGATAGCAAGGATTGCGAAGCTCCTGCTCTGGTCTGAGATCAATATTTTCAAATGACTTTCACAATTTTTAATTGCTGAAGGATTTGTCATAGCCACCTATAAGAAATCGGGGGAGAATGAGCAGAAGATAATTTCAATTAGAGCACTTAATCCATCAGAAACTGAATGACCATATAACTAACGAAAGGCCAATATAATGTAACTGGACTAACTACAGAATGACAGATTGTTCGATGTCCATACTTATGATAATGGATAACTAGAGACAAGATTGATATCGAACCAGAAACCAATCTCTAACAAATGCATGCACATACTCATATAGACAAACTTATATGTTGCTGATTACTGTAAACAAATACTATGGTTAATTAAAACACAGTAATTGAACAAAGAAATAGACTCAAACTATGTCCACGAGGAAAGGACAATTTGCTGGAAATAGTAGCTGTCAACTTGTGTGGGAGATACGTGCTTGCAAGCTGAAAGAAAGCATGCAGTCCGGCATATATCACTTCACGTACATACAAATAGATTGTGCCTTAATTTTGCATCTGGAGAGAGAGAGAGAGATGGACAGATGGATGGACTGACCTTATTTAGGATGCGAACAGCAGCAAACCAAAGCACTGGATTGAATGAGGTAAAAAATGATTTCACAACGGTAACTGTGGAAGTCAAAAGCTGATTGCTTTTATAATTCAACTTTAGTAATCTCACCATTATTGCTTTGTGTTGCAGGCAATATTCAAAAAAATCAAAGAGAGATCGTTCCCTAGGTTGTGCCTTGCTCCTCTCAAATCACCTAATTGCAGGGCTGTAAGTATCTACTGGTTTTTTGAAGAGTACCTGGCTGTTGCATCTTATCAGAAGGCATTGGACTAAAGGTGCGCTAACCGATCCACTTGTCAAGCTTGATACAAGCTTTACAGCCAATTGATCATTTTGTTGAATCTGCAAGTTCAAGACGCACTAGACTTCAGAGAAAAAAAAATTATAGCACAACCTGGCAAAGTTCATCAAAATTGGTGTATTTTTGGTCTTTTATTAGAATCTCCAAAGCTTCAACCAATACTAGATAACACAGCCAAGATCGAACAATTCCATAGCAGTATGCAAGCGAACATATTCTTTGAGAAACAATAAAATTCTCCCAGGAAACAAGGGTAACATAAAGATATTATTTTCACCAGGCTATAATTGAATTTATCATGAACCAGATCATAATCGCAAGCAATAGATGCAGAGCTTCAGGCATCAGAATAAATGCTCATGTTTTAAGAGGAAGAGACAAGCCTGGTTCATCATGTTTCTTTGTTATTTGTACATGTATAGTTACAGTGACCATTGACTAGGGCCATAGATGGGGTAGTCGGAAACTTTGTAATAGCTATAAATGCTTCTGTTTAGTTTTTCGTTGGGTAATGGAGATGAATGGATGTTTCTTAATGCATTTCAGCATAGCCACCTGAGTGTTTTAAGACTTATGGCCATTATACTTCAATTTGAGCACAACTTTTATATGTAAATATTGCAAACTGTGCCACTATTATACTCCAAACTCATGCAAAAGTTGGAGGAGAAGTCATACACCTTATCTAATAGATCCTCAGAAAATATGGAGATCCCCAGTTCCGTACATATGATGATGACATAATTTCTCAAACCTCGTGAAGAAAAGCTAGGGCATGGAATTGCAAATGACCACACCCTGATTGAACAACCTGTTCCACCTCATTACTCCATCGCTTAACAATCTCTAGATTTGTCTGTTCGAAAGGACAATCAAAGTAGGAAATTATTGGGGAACCAAGGAATCATTTGTTATCCATAGAAGCATAATCCTGTCTTAAGCAAATGGCCAGTGATGTGTCAGCACAAGTCATACGTGTAGAACCACGGTCTAAGTGAACCAGGTTCTGTGGGCAAAAGCCAACTTTACTCCCATGGTCAACCACCTGAGCTGGGGCCAAACTATGAAGCTGTAAAACCACTCAGACTGTTTCCGGACTGCTGCAGTAGAAAAACTCTACCCTCCGTGGACTTTGTCTCTGAGTTGCGTTACACAGAGGGGATTCACACCACAAAACAATTCGGTTATGCCGAACTGTGGAGGTGGGGCACCGCGTGATGACGTAGCCTTTTAGAAAGTTGTCTCCTTTTCCTTTAAAGCAATATTGTGCTCCACCTTTTGCAGCACCTCCTCAAAACGACAAAAAGCGGTGAGCCTGCACAAGGGAAGAGCTCGTCAAGCTCTTCATCCGCATTGATTATATTAACGGAATCCTCTTGGCTAATGCGAGCGACCGTTGGAGTTTGAGCAGCCTCTAAATTGGCAAGGGTTCATAAAATTAGAAAGGGCTAGCCCCGTGGGAGCCTCTACAGTAATCGGAGTCGTGATTGGCTCCATAGTGACCACATCCTCAATGGGGGATTGCACCGATGAAGGAGTTGGAGACGAAGGAGCAGGTCGTGGGAGTCTTGCAGCATCCGCAGAGTATAGCTAGAGTCGCTCAGCCAAAAGGTCACTATCGATCCTCCGTAGAATTAGATCTCGGAAAGGATCAAAATCTTGATTGTCGTGGCCATCCAGGATGTCGTAGCGGCAAGTAGACATAGCCATCTCTTTAAGTCGCTAAACGACTTCAAGGCCAACTCCAGTCGTACTCTTGAGAGGTCTTCAACTCCTCCCTGGCTTCCTTCTGCACGGCAAGGAGCTGGTTGTAATGCTCCTCACTAGCATTGAAGACCCTTCCTTATTGTGATGTTGCAAGCCTTCTCGGCATCATCAGCGGCCTTTTCCACCTTCTTCGCTTCCTTGATAGCCTTCTTAGCCGCCTCAGCATCAGTCTTCTCCTCCACGATCTCCAGCCTGCACTTCAGCCACAGGACCTACTTCTCTAGGGATTGAATCGTTTTGTTGTTAGCCTCTAACAGTCATGGAGCCGCTCAAACTGCTTCACCGAGCCGACGTGCTTGTCCAACAATTCATTGTTTCCAATCGAGTGCTACCGATGTAAAACTTAGGGAGATTAGAGCGAGTAAAACCAAAGTAGCAAATACAAAGTCAAGAGGAGGCTTACTTGTCGGAAATAGTTGTCCATATCTTGGACGACGTTCTTCGTGCTATAAAGCTTGAAGGCTGCCATGGAAGGCACAACATGGGGACAGATGGCCTCCCCCTTCAGTGGGTTGAGAGGTTGAATCCGAGTTCTTACGGGGTGTGGAGTCCAATCCTTGGTGAGTCCCAGATTTTGAGCTTTGGCAAGGGGCCAGAGTTGGGCCTCGCAAGACCATACCCTTCTGTGCAAGGCAGCAACCAAGTGGGGTATTGTTGTCATCACCTGGTTCCACTGCCTTTTTCTTCTTCTCAACTTGGGTCTTTGCACGAGATGACTCGGTGGGTAGGAGCTTGGCCTTTGTAGGGCATTTTCCAATAGTGTGAGAGGGAGGCATTTGAGGTATTAGAGTAAGGTCCTTCAGTAGAGTTTTTACTAGTATAAGATTATTGATGCTTGAAAAAACAAGATAAAGGTTATGACAAAATTTCAACAAATGAAGAAGTCAAAGAAAAATATAAAAAAACATAAGCTCGAAACTAACTGAATTTTTGGACTAAACCCGTAGAGGCACGAGGTTGTCTTTTGAACCCTAGGTAGGGACAGCCATTCTGCGACAACAATGGAGTTGACCAAATGAATTATGAGTTCAGTTTCTATATTCGGAAGACTAAGGGGTTTTTCTCTACACTTCTTGAGCTCTCCTATTTTAATGGAGATGTCCAAGTTGTCTTTAACAAAAAATGCACATCTGATGGTTTTTCCAGTAGTCACCGATGAAAATATGTTTGCCTTTCTAAGGTGTCACACAATACTTTCTGAAATAGCTAATTGACCTCAAAAAATTAAAAGCCTCCTTAACATTCCAGGGGAACTACCTCGAAGATATAGAAATCCCAAAAAGCCACTAATCTAGCCATCATATTGGGGGTGATGCTGTGGGCAACAGGTATTCCCAAAGGCTCTATGTTGAAAGACTAAAATAGAAATCTAAGGTCTAATTCAAACTAAATCGTAGGAGTGTCTATAACATTTAAACTTTTAGATAGCTCTTTGACACCAAACTCATCAACCTGTGTGTGTGGGAAATCCGAACTCCAAGACCAACCTCTCGATCCCCTTCTTAACAAAAGTTTGGTCGGATATTCACACCAAAACTCTCACAGGAGGTTGGTGATACGGAGACCAAACATGCGGAGGTTTAAATGGTTTCCTAGCATCGAAAGACGAGACATTTAACCCCCTTCTCAACATGCACTCTCGCACTTCAGGATGGTACAAACTGCCACTCATTTCCAACAAGGAGTTGCTAGTCTGCTCCTATCGGACTCTTAAGGAACCTAAATCTATTTATGGTTAAAGACAAGGTTTTACGTTTCGGCTGAAACGGCTCAGTTTCGATCGGTACCGAACTAAAATCTTAATTTTAATTTCGGTTTAAAATTTACTATTCATCTTCACCAACAAGCAGACTCGAGTGCGGGCGGGAGCTCGTTGGGCTCGGGCGTGAGCTCACCGGCTCGCGCGTGGGGGGGGAGCTCGCCGGGCTTCGTGTTTGAACCCGAGGGCCCCGCACCGGCTTGTCAGCCTGCTGTCGCTCCCTCGCCTATCTCGCGCCCTCACCAACCTAGCCCCTAGTCCCGCAAGCTAAGGTCGGCCTTGCACCGGGGCCAACACTGTCGCCAATATGGTTCCGACACTCTTACCGGTTTCTATTAGATACTGTTCACGTACATAATATTATTCACGTAACTGTTCATTATTTTTAAAAATTGTTAAACATATTATAAATTTTTTAATTTGAAGTAAAAAAATAATTAAAATAAAGTTAAATTTTAGTCAAAATATAATTAATAAAAAAAATATTTTGGTTGAAACTAAAATGAAAATGATTTTGATCGAAACACGTTGATTTTTTTTGTTCACTTGCATGCGTGCATGATCATTCCATCGAAAGTAAAGCAAAAAAAAATTTGTATCGGTCTTACCTACATGTGAATCGCTGTCACAAGATTGCGTAGAGCTAGTTATTCTCGTATGTTTATAAATGTTCATCTGGATTGTTAAGGTACTGAATTCATAATTTCACATTCAGATGTTTTAAACTCAACTAATGATGATGATGATTAGTTGTATTATATGTGTCAATTATATTTTAATAATAAGTTAAATTTACTTATATTAATTTTTAATTTTTTTTAATCATATTCATATTATTTTTCATATATTTTTTATATAGTAATATATAAAAACAATGGTTAACTATTAAAATTAATTTTGATTAATTAAAATAATATTTAATATTATAGTTAAATTAATTATAAATTCTTTCATAATTTTTAAAATTTTATAAAATTTTTAAAAAAAATTTATCATATTTTTAATTTAAAGTTAAAGTACAGTTAAAATATAGTCAAACTTTGATCAACACATAATTAATAATTAAAAAAAATCTTTCGACCGAAACCGAAACGGTCGAATGTATCGATTTCGTTGGGTGCCGAAACTGATACTTAAAACCTTAACTAAAGGTAAACTCTACCTACCAAAATATGAAAACCCGGATCTACACTAAAACTGAAGTAAAACATCAAACTTCTATTCTAACACGTGCAATCCCCATGGAAAAAGCAAAAATGGCGAATAAACAAAAATAGCAGAAAATAAAAAAGAACAATGGAAACATTGAGTGAAATTGGAAACTGATCGGTGGATATGGCGATTGATGGCCAGTAGACTGCCCAAAGACAGCGAAGGTAAACCATGGAAGTTACTGGAAACTACCATGGATGGTCGGAGAAGGCACCAAAGAGCGAGGAAAAAGAAAAGGGGGAGCCAAAGCGAAAATGACTCGCTCTCGCCCTCTCACACCTTTACGTAAGCATTGCAAATGACTTGGATGAAGCCACTAATGCCTCAAGATAAGGCTTTCTTGTCTTAAGATCGATTCACAGTTGCCTCATAATTCACTCGTTTGTCTTGGGATAAGTGCCCAGCCAATCTGAGGAATATTTTTCAGTAGACATACGGCATCATGCGCTGCCTCTTGAAGCCCGAGGAGATTCGCGTAGTCATAATTGCCTCGAATCCCGTACAAGCTAACATGTCAGCTACATTGTGCTGCCGCCAACTAGCATCTCGTGCATGCGTGATTAAAGAAAAATTTGGAAGATCTTACCGCAATAAGATCAAGTTTCCGTAACTGAGCTACGGCAGCTCAACACAAAAACTTGGGGCTAATGATGTGTTAGCATAAATCATAAATATGGAACTGCAGTCTAAATGAATAGGGTTTTGTGGGCTGAAAGTTAACTTACTCACATAGTCAACCACTTGAATGGCAGTCGAACAGTAAAACTATAAAGCCGCTTAGGCAATTACCAAACTACTGTAGTAGGAAAGTTCTTCCCTCCACATACTTCATTATTTGAGTTGCTGCTACACAAAGCGGATTCACAGGATAAAGCAGCTCGGCCATGCCAAACTTTGGATTTGCAGCACTACATGATGACATGATTGTAAGCAAATAAATCATCTAAGAGGGGGGGAGAGAGTGAATTAAGTATTAAAAATCAATGTAATTTCTTTAGGTTAAAATTTAAAATCAATCTAATTCACAATCGAATGAGCATTAACTAAATGAGATAGAATAAAAAACATAATACACCAAAATTTAACGTGATTCGAAAATTAACTACTTCTACTTTACGCTCATTGTCTCAGTGTTGAGGGCTTTTAACTTTTCCATTAAAAATGTTGCTTTATCGGTTAAACCAATTTTATACAATCTCCTTAATTCAACCGGCAAATATACTCCAAACTAGAATTAATAACTCAATCATTCCAAACAATTTTGGAGTGAATTATAAATAAAAATTCGTAAGAATTGAAACAATCTAATTCTCACCCAATTTTTCTCTCAAGACTAAAAGAAAGGGTAATGACAACTAATTGAGATTAAAAAGTTTAGATTTCAAGAATGGTTAGTGAGTTGAAGAAAATTTTTATTTTTTTTAACAAAAATTAGAAAATATAAAAGTTACTAATGAAAGTCTCTTCAACTATATTCATACGTTTAGGGTTTAATCTAATTATTAGTAGTGAGATCTCATAGTTTGGTTTTCTTCAACTATTAAAAAACTAATAGTTAGTCGTGTAAAAAATCCGTACTAGACGTTCATTTCAGAGAATTGGACGTTCGATTTCAATTCATAGAGTCAATTTCAAAACCCTACAGGACATCCGGTTCAATCGAACTCCCTGTTGAACGTCCAATTCTGCACCGGATGTTCGGTTATGGCTTATATTGAAAATGTGATTTTCAATCTAACTCAATCGGACGTCTATTTAAAAACTCTGTTAAGAGCTTCTTGCAGAACTCTTTTGCGACTTTTAATACTAAATAATTTATCTCAAATAAGCTCTCAACATAACTTAAAAATAAAGAAAAAATTAGACTTAGTTGATGATAATTTCTTAAGTTTTTGTATTCTTATTCGGGTCAATTATGAGTCTTTAAGTAGTTTTTTCACCTCCAACTTATCTCTATGGGTTCTTCATCTCCAAATTATCTTTATATTTCATCAAACTATACTCTCCAATCTATCATTATGCTTCTCCTTTTTTTTAAAACTTTCAAATATTTTCTTTAGAAGTTTAAGTATTTTGGCTAAATATAACTCAACTATAACATTAAATATTATTTACTTATCATCAAAACTAGAAGAGAACAATCTCGCACTTTTTGATTATGACAAATATACAAATAAAAGACTAAAGCATAACTAGCATGTAGTACGCAAGATCATGAAAATATCCAAAATAAATTGAGATAAAGTATAGACAGTATAATTCTAGCTCCCAATGTACATCATAGGTCAATGTAGCTAGCCCATCATAAGTTAATGTAGCTAACCTCTCCTTTTTGACATCAACAAAAAAAGACCCATTTAGCCCTATAATAATAAATAAATGGTATCACAACCTGTATATCAAAAAAAAATTCCCCCTAACTTGATGCATTAAATGAATGTAGCATCTAAGAGATAAGAAAAGAAATAACCATATTTATAAATAATACAACATATCAAGTCACAAAACACAAGTTATAAACTAGAGTTAAAATCATAACACATAAAGTCATAAAACTTCAAACCATACACCAATAAGTCAGATACTTAAACACACTAAAACCATAATCCATATATGAAAAACAAAGTCCACAAACTTCAAAATCGAAAGAAGAAAATGGAAACTCTAAATCTAGGAGCTGGGTCTTAAAGGTAGCTAAGGAATTGAGCGATCCATAAGGAAGCAAATTATCTCCTAGAGTCCATCTAAGAATATGCACATTGTAGTAGACATCTCGTTTACAGAGAACCAGAGCTAGGTTATCTACTCGACGATCCGTTGTACTAGGTCTTCTAAGTGTGCAAGCCTGATAGCAAAGTCAGTCTCAGACTCGGTGGATGATGCATAGAAAGGTTTAGTGCTTCCATGACTCTCTCGTAGACTGCGCTCTACGGTCTCGAGCTCTACTACCTTAGTCTGCTTCATCACCACTCTCCCTCCAGATCCAAGGACCATTGTGTAAGGAGAAACCCATCCAAAAGAGGGTAAAGTAGGAGAAGGTGTCAGCTTACATATAAGAATGAGCTAGAGAGGGATTACGTTGAGGAGCTGGAGTACCAAAGTTTTTAAGAATCAAGGTGATGAAACTGAAAAAGCCAAAAGTGACATGTGAGTGTTGGGTATAATGATCCATATGGTGGATAATAATGTGAGTTAGACATACCTTATGACTAGTCAAGAGATAGATAATAAGATATAACTTATCAAATAAAACTTCATTTATATGACCTTCTTTGGGAGAATGAGAGACTGAAATTTCTGCATAGGCTCGTCCCAATGTTCCTCAAAAATAGTTTTGATAACCAACTGATATAAGAGAAAATCTGGTTAGGCCATTTACAGATGAGAGTCAACTTCTCTTCTGTAGCAAGTATACTAAGAATAAAACCTAAGATAACAAGGGTAAGAGATATTTGTCTATTACCATTGTGAATATCAAAAGTGTTAAGAGTTTTCATCAAAATTGGCATTTGCATAAAAGACTTGGACATCATAATCATAGTAGATTTCACATTTAGTTGAGAGAGTTATCCAACCTTAAGCATCAAAAAGGGTTTTAAGATTGAGAGAATGAAGATCGTCACAATCAATGGTGTGAAAAATAACAATATGAGAGTTGGTGAATTTGGTTTGAAATTAAATAAAAGATTCTAAAAAAGTATATTCAAGGAGAAAAGGATTATTGTTAGATGAAAAAAAGAAACCTTCACCCTTTCTATTCTTGGTGATAAGACTCTTGAATTTCTTAGCTATTGGAGGAAAAAAGCTTGAAATAAAGAAGTGAGAAGAGAAAATATCGAAGATGATGGACCCAAATTAAGAGATGACGCCTTGGATCATCGGAGAGGCTAGCCAGAGTGCTTGGGTGGGTTGCCGGAGATAAATCACGGGCAAAGGAGATGAAAAATAAATCGACAGTTAGAATTTAAATCTTTGAAATCAGACTCCATTGCAGTGTATCGGACGTCCAGTTCCTGAATCGATCGTCCGATAACAAAAAAATTGCATATATTAAACTGTTGTATCGAATGTCCGATACAAAAACGAATGCCTAAGAGGAAGAAAATATGTATATTGATTTGCTGTATCAGATGTCCGATACAAAAATAGGCATACAATATGAAATTTGGTAGCACAAATTTGTTTAGAATCGGACGTCCGTTTCAAACTTCTTAGCCATCAAAAACACAGAAAATCAAAGTTGAAACCACAATGCTAAGGATTATAAAAAACCATGAAACTTTTGCAATATCAATGACATTCCGGATGAAGCAATAAAAGATGTTCATTACTTTCATATTCAATGAATCTAATTTTTTGTCATTCTCATCTTATTCATTCTTGGGTTTAATACCCTCGAATTTGGACTCTTCAATAATTGAAATTAGTACCATTGAATAGAGGAGAACGAGTAGTAGATTACCCCTTTTGAAAAAATAATGAAAAAGTATCACATTTTTTCATAAATAAGAATAAAAAAATTAAGTAATTAAACTAAAAAAAAAAAGAACAATAAGTTTCTAATACCAATTATAAGTAAATAAATCGCCTAAGAGGAGAGTGAGTGAATTAGGTATTGAAAACTAATGCAACTTTTTTAGGATAAAATCCAAAATCAATCTAATTCACAATCAAATGAGTATTAAGTAACAAGATAGAATAAAAGATAAAGTGTACCAAAATTTAACTTGATTCGTAGACCAACGACTCATCTTCCACATTTTTTACCTCGGTCTTGAGGGCTTTTAACTCTTCTACTAAGAGTATCGTTTCATCAGCAAAGTCAATTTCATACAATCTCCTTACTCCAACTAACAAGTATACTCTAAATCATAGTTAATAGTTCTCAACTAATCCAAACAACCTTAGAATGAATTACGAATAAAAATTCGTAAGAATTGGAATAATCTAATGCTCACACAAAATTCTCTTAAAACTAAAAAAAAGAGCAATAAAAGTTAGTTTAATATTAAAAGGTTTAGAACTCAAAAATAACTAATGAGTTGAAAATGCCTTTGATCATTTTTTAACAAAGATTAGTATGTGTAAAAATTATTAATAGAAGACTCTTCAACTCTATTTATACATTTGGAATCGAATATAATCATTAGGGGTGAAATCTCATGATTTAGTTCGCTTTAACAGTAAAAAAACTAGTTGTTAATTACATAAAAAACCCGTATCGGACATCGATTTTAAAGAACCGAATGTTCGATTCCACTTCATAGAATCAATTTTGAAGTCCTATCGAATGTCCAGCTTTGTATTGGACGTCCGATTTTACACCAGATATTCAGTTTTACCTTATTTTGAAAATATGATTTTTAGCCTAACTCAATTGGGCGTCCGGTTAAAAAACGGATGTCCGTTCAGTTAAGAAAACTTTATTAAGAACTTCATGTAAAATTTTTTCGCGACCTTGAGTACTAAATAATTTATCTCAAACAAACCCTCGACATGACTCAAAAATAAAGAGAAAATTAGATTTAGTTGATAATAATTTCTTGAGTTATTTTGTCTTTATTCAAGTCAATCACAAGTCTTCAAATAGTTTTTCACCTCCAATCTATTTCTATGAATTTTTCATCTCCATGAGTTTTTCATCTCCAAGCCACCTTTATATCTCATCAAGTCATGCTCGCTAATCTACTATTACATTTCTCCTTTTCCTTAAAGCTATCGAATGTTTTTTTAAAAGCTTAAGTGTTTTGAGTAAATACAACTCAAATAAATTATTAAATATTATTTGTTCGTTATCAAAATTAGAAAGAATAATAATGATCTTTTAAAAGGTTGTCCCCTTTACTTGAAAGTAGCCTCTTGCTCCACAGTTTGCATCACCTCTAGCTAAACGATAAAAATCGTTACACAGCAATAAAGAGGGTTAATCAAAATCCTAAAAATACCTTCAACCATGGCTCTCTACGTAACTAAAACATGATTACTCTAATTAGAGAGTATACTCAAGATCCCCTATAATGAAGATGCAATGGAAGAGATTCTCTCTCTCCCCAATTTTTTGTGAGATCAAACTCTCTCTCTCCTCTAAAACCTCTACCTCTTTTCAAGAGAAAATGGGTCATGACTTGTGCGCAGGAGCACTCTCCTCCAAGGAGACCCCAGGCGGACAATGATATTGCTCTTTGTGTAGGCTACAAATTGGCTGGTGAAGACAATTGGGTTTATCTCAGCTGAAACTAAGGGGTCTTCAACAGACTGTATGCACAAGTCAGCAATCACAACATCAGGCTTCTTATAAAAAATAGCTTGCTTCAAGTATCTCTCAATTACTGTGAGCAATGAATCATCAGTAATTCTACAAAGAACTCATATAGCATTGGGCCAAGATATACTTGTCTTGCTATTCATATCCTTTATCTATGAACTCATGATAAAAAGAACCTTCAAAAAGACAACACTACAAATCAATACTGATTACCTGAAATTGCACATCAAATATAAATGTTCTGCAACATTCTACCTCATCATTGAAGGAAGAAATCTCTTTTATTATCAAATTGGAGAATCATACATGATTTCATGGCAACTAAAACAACCTCAAATTCTAAAATAACTGACAACTCGAGAATTACCTTACGGAATGTGTCTCTCCTTGATTAAGTAGATACAGGAAATTATTGATAACCTACAAATCCAACAAATAAGTGAAAAACAAAACAGACAAATCAAGTGGCCATGGATCCAAGTAGTGAATTACGAACCTCTCGGCATCTCTTCGTGTCAAACTCAGGACAACTGAAGATCCTGGTCTCTTGAAGGACTGAGGACTTGTCAATTTACTGAAACAGTAACCAATCCACCGCAAATAAACCAAAGTCCACTACTAAACCGTCTAATCTCTCCAGAGAACATACATTGGCCACAAATCCCCCTCAGATCCTTATTCCCCAAAAAGAACATCGCTCCAGACCATACCAAAAACTTCAATCTACTCGATTGTCCTCATTCCAACGATCACTCACAAAAATCGTCCAAATATCAGATAGAAAGCTACGAAATAGAGAACAAAACCAGAAGAAAAGATGAAAATAGAATAATTCTGAAAATGGCACAAAAATATAATGAAATTGATAAGAGAAGCACAGGAGGATGAGGATTCGAGGAATAGGTCGCCAAGAACTCGAATGCATTTGATTTTCATTGTTCCAACGAGATCGTTTACAGAAAACATCGAAAACTCACGGAAAACACTACAATCAAAGACGAATCGGGAGAAAATTGCCAAACTAGAGCCAAAACAACATGGATATCGAGAGACAAGGAGAGAAGCAGAGGAGGATGGGGGTTTGAGCGATAAGGAGCGAACCGGGACCGCGTAGGACCTCGTGGTTGCAAATAGTCGTCGTCCTTCTTCTTCTTCGCCTTCAGGGTAGTCTGCGGCATCAGCGTATCGGGGTCGATGAGATCCATGGCGATCGAGAGAGAAGAGGAAGAGGAACAGAGCGAATGAGAAATGAGCAGCGAGGTGGAGGGAGAAGTTCGAGCAGTTTATAGCTGCGGCGGCGCTCTATTACACACGACTCGCGAAATAGGTTGGATTGGGTTGCTCACCGGTAGGACGGCATCTGTCACCCACCACTCATTTCAAATTCAAATTACGGGGCATCCGCTCGACGGCATGGGATGGAAATGTTATTATTTAGCAAAAACATTTTTGATTATTTTTTAAAGAGGAAATTTTATTTAATTTTAGCAAACTAAAATGATGCACGAAAAACGCATGAAAAATTGTTATTTATGATAAATGTTGCAACTCATTTCAACAAATTAATAAAAAAAATTACAAGGGTGCAATAGCACAAAATCCTGACTCCGCACTTGAGGGCAAAAAAGAAAATAGCTGACAGTCGCCATCGAAAATATCTCACGATTCACTCTCAACGTATTAGACCCAATTAATCAAAATTTTCACTTAGTTAATCATAATCCCTCAACGTGACGTCTGCGGCCGGTGGCTCGACGGCCCGACCGGGCGAATGTCGCTGAAGAACCCTTCGCTGCTCGATGAAGACGGATTGAGCCCATACTCGCTCGTCATCCCGCTGTATTCGCCGCTATGAGCGCTGCTCCCGAGCGCCACCCGCCGGAAATGGCTCATGTTCGAGGCGTAGGAGCCCGAGTCGTAATCCGAGCCCGACCCGAGCATCGAGTTCTGCCCCTGCCTGTTCTCCTCGCTCAGGTCATCCAGCGAGACATCGCCCTCCAGTGCGCGAACGATCTATCAAAAAATTAATGTATCGGTGATTCTCTGGTCATTGTTGCACAGACGAGATTGTTAGCTATAGGAGACGAAATTTGTAAATACCTGGCTCATTTTCGGGCGTCTCCGAGCCGAGTGGCGAACACTGGCGGCGGCGCAGGCGACGACACGTGTCATCTCGACTGCATTGTAGTTGTTATCCAGGCGCCGGTCCACCAACTGGTGGAAGTTGCCGTCGGCCAAACCTTGTGTCATGACAGGCCTTGCCTGCATATTATCAAACCTTTTTGCATAAAAACCCAGAAAAATATAGAATTGCATGCGCAATGACCAAGTTTTGCAATGAACACAAGCAATGCTACATGCAGAGGATGCCAATTTGGTTTGAGACTCAAATTATTTGAATTTAGTTTGACTCTTTTTGTAAATGAGTCGAGCTGGAGTTAAGAGCAACTTGCTTGATTTTAACTTAAAAATTTGACTCATCTTCTTAACTTGATTTTTTTTTCTTTCGAACATTCAAATTGTCTCTAATCCCATGCCTCCATGACCTCCTTGTTGGGCATCCCCTGCTCACTCGGTGCCCCCAACTCTACCCTCCTTGTCCTCCTCAATCGAGCTTTTCTTTTTCACTTTTCTCTTCAATTATAATTTTGTTCACCACTCGACTAGCCATGTAATCCATAAGTTCATATTTGACGACTCCTTCAGAAGAGTCCACTAATGGTGGTGAGATATGGGGAGGAGGGCAATAACAACAAGAAAGAAATTGGTGAAGAACCACTAAAAAAATTTGAGTGTGGCGAAACTGAAGGCGTAGAGTATGGAGATGGCGGCAACAGCAGTGATTACAATGACAAAAAGGAAAAGCTAGAATTTGAGTTCGATTCATTTGAGCTCAAAAAAAATTGAGCCAAGCTCAAGCAACTCGAGCTCATATCGAGTCGAACTCACTGGTCGAGCATGGCTCAACTTGAGCCGATTTGCTCTTAAACAAGTCAAACTCAAGCTAAGTCAATTCCTTCAAACTCGGCTCTTTAACAACCTTAGTTATATATACGAAATTTTTTTTAAAAAAAAAAAAGGTTGAGAAAGAAAAGAACTTCTGATATAGCAAACTAACCCAATCAACCAAGCTGTCTTCCGTAACATTAGAGGGGTCGACAGGTCGTCTTCCAGTTATCAGTTCCAGAAGCATTACTCCGAACGAGAATACGTCGGATTTCTCAGTAAGCTTGCCACTTGATGCATACTCGGGCGCCAAATACCTACATTGACAGTTCAATCGCATCAAGTATCATATTGAATTGAAACCGATTAAACGCGCCAAACATCAAGCTCACCCAAATGTGCCCATGACTCGAGTCGAAACATGCGTGTGATTATCAGAAGACAACTTGGCTAGTCCAAAATCGGCTACCTGCATATAATTCCATAAATTTCCTATTTTATAAATTAAAATTATTTTTTATTATAATTTTGTGCATAATTAGCAGATCTTACCATCGCTTCAAATTTGTAATCTAGAAGAATATTTGCGGACTTGATGTCACGATGAATAATGCGAGGATGACCTTCAAATCAATTGCATAGAAAAGTAAATAGTCGGAAGAAAATAAAGAAAAGCAAAAGAAAAGAAATTGAAAATGAATTGCTCACAGTCTTCATGCAAGTAAGCGAGGCCTTTTGCTGATCCCAAGGCAATCTTGAGCCTTGTAGGCCAATCCATGACTGGCATTCCTTTTACTGCGTTGTCAATTTGATTCATAAGGACATTCAATTGCAAACTTTAGATACTTACAAGGGTATACATGCAAAAGAACTTGGATAGAGTTATGGGAATTTGCATAAATATGCCTCTAAAATTAAAAAAATACTTATCAAGTATATATTTATTCGTGAATTATAAATACCCATTTCATTCCTCTATATTAACACATACATTCATGAAAAATACACACAAATGGCATATATTATTTTTATGCTATATATTTGGAAAGTTTTGTATAAGTGGACCATTATTCGAAATTAAGTTTACAATATATATACTTTAAATATTAATTTAATAATTATATCTATTTTTCATAGGTGAGCAAATATATGTCCGAAGTGTTTTTTTTTATTATGTTTATATTTTATATTTTATTAAAATAATAATTTAATAATTATATCTATTTTTCATAGGTGAGCAAATATATGTCCGAAGTGTTTTTTTATATACTTTATTATGTTTTTATATATTTTTTTTTATGTTTATATTTATGAAAAATCTCTATTATTTCTTAAAAAATAAGACTATGATGGATCAAATTTCATCCCTCGTGATCAATATCCCAATATCAAATTAATATTTATAAAAAAACAATATTTAATTTACTTTAAATCAATTATTATTTTTAATTTTAATTTAGTAGTTAATATTTAATTTATTTCAGAATTATGAAGTATGAGACAGGGATGTCAAACGGGCCGAGCATGGCCCGTTTAATTGAGCCACAATAACTGTTTCAGGCCGTGAGATTTTTTGGTCGCTAGGCATAGTCCAGTGGACCGCGCTGTGTCTGATCAAATTTTTTTAAATATTTTCTAAAAACTTATTTTATTATATATATATTTAAAAAAATTTAAATGTTGTAAAAGGCCGTTACAGACTTTTGACTGGTCCAAAAAGATAGTGGCCTCAGTTTTCCCTCATTTCTCTCTTATCCGGTTCTTTCTAAAGGCTTTTGTTCTAAAAAAAAAAAACACAGGCCAGATCATACGAACCTATCGGCCCGACTCAATCATGTTACGGGTCATATTTGACCCACGGACCACGAAATGAGATATTAGACACACCCAAATATGTCGTGGCAAATACAGTTTAAATAATATAAATTTTGAGTTATGTCAAGTAAATATTTAGCGTGCCAGCCAGTCCGGCGTTTTGACACCCTAGCATGGGATATCGTGTATGATGCATTACAAAATTTTCTTTTTATGAAAATAGAAAGAAAGCAGCTGCATGTAAATCTTTCTTAAATAAAGGGTTGAACGTTTATCAATCATCTTCAACCTTAGGACAAGAAAGAAAAGGTAGAAACCATACCATGCAGATGATACTCTAGAGTCTTATTCGGGACGAACTCATACACTAACATCCTCTGCGTGCCGGCGATGCAGTAGCCAACGAGCGACACGAGATGCCGGTGATGAACCCGGCTGATGATCTCCACTTCCGCCTGAAACTCCCTTTCCCCCTGACCACTTCCGGACTTGAGCTGCTTCACGGCGACCTCCTTCCCATTGGGAAGCACGCCCTTGTGTACGTACCCGAACCCGCCCTGTCCCAACAGGTTGTTCGCTGAGAAACTGCCCGTGGCGGCGACGAGCTCGTCGAGAGAGAATGTGCTCTTGTTGAAGCCAAGGGCCAGGGCGCCGGGGGCTGAGGGCTGTAGCGTGGGGCCCGTCGAGCTGGAGAAGCCGGAGCTCACCTCACCGCTCAGTGTTGGGGGCGGCGTCTGCCAGCTGGGGTCGTGGGCGCCTGGGGGCGGTATCTGCCAGTTGGGGCCGTGGGCGCCTGGGGGCAGCGGGAGCTTGACGACATGGTCTGCTGCGTTCCGCTGCCACTTCGGCGGCGGAACTGCACTACCGTTGTGGTAGGCAGAATAGAGATCATAATCTGAAGTATGATTTTACGCACAAATCAAGAATTTAAAAATAAATCAAAATGTTATACCTTGATGAGTGGCATCATGGTAGTGCAATGTATTGGCGGGATTCCTCCTCTTCTTCTTCTTCTTCTTGGAACAACAGATCACCGCCGCCGAGACCGCCACCAGAACGAAAAACAACCCAACACCCACAGCCACTCCAACAATGGTAGCGTGATTCACTGAAGACCCCTTCTTCTCCTCCTTCGGCGGCGACTCCCTACCACTCTTCCCACCCGGCTCCCTCCTCGGTGGCGCCAATCCCTTCGAGTGCGGTGGAGGAGGAGAGTGTTTCAATGGCGACGACGGAGGCACCGGCACGGACTCTGGTGGCCGAGGTGGAGGAGGAGGACGTTCAGAAGGAGGAGAAGGCGTGTTATCCTTGGGAGGTGGTGGCGGAGGAGAAGAAGACGGAGGCCGGGGGGATGGCGGAGGCTTTGCTAAAGGCGGCGGTTCTCCGGGAGGCGGTGCGGCAGTGGGCGGCGGTGGAGAGGGTGATACTTGCGGTGGAGGTGATTTTGAGGGTGATAGTGGCGGTGGCCGAGGCGACAATGGGGGAGATACGGCGGTCGGAGGGGGTGGTCGGGAGGTGGAGTTGGTAGGTCGACTGGCGGAGTTGGACGGAGGCGGAGCAGAGGTACGCGGGGAGGGAGGGGAGGTGGGTTTGGCAGATGGAGCAGTCGAAGGGGTTATAGCCATTGAATTTGGTTCCCTGCAACTGCTCCTCAACGCAATCTTGGACTCAACCTGTGAACACAAAGAAATGGTTTTGGAGAAGGAAGAAATCAAGAATCCAAGAATAATAGAGGAAAAAAAATATATTAGGACCGCTTGAATTCTCTGTGCAGGAGGAAGAAGAAGAAGGGGGAGGCGGTGGGGGAAGACGAGGAATGGGTGCCTTCAGCGTCTCCGCCTCCTCCTAGTGCCAGCCTCTCCATGAACTATTAGCTCTTCTTGAGGATTTGTTCTTGTTTTTCTTCTTTATTTTCTTGTTTTCTTTGGATTCTGAGGTTTGCTTCAAGTTTTTTGGTTTTTGAGAATAAAAAAAGTTTGGAAACAGAAAAAAAAGAAAGTCATGGAGATGGTACCCGGTGGCGGGTTTTGTTCAGGAAGGCGCCGGTTCTTCCATTGTGTTTACCAAGTCTCGGCTTTCACGGGCTTTTTCCCGCGCAGATGATTGGGCCCGGTTTTTGACACGTGTGGGATTGGGAGCCGCACGAGCGCGCCGCTCCCGGAGGACCTCTCGCTCGCGCATGTGGCGCGCGCATGTGGCGCTTTTGGACCTCAATGCGTGCGATAGGACGACCCACTCCGGAATCCAGATGTAGTCAGAAAACACTAGGTTTATAAACGGGCCGGGATCGATCCCGGCCAAGCCTCAGCCAGACATAGAAGCGATATCTAAGCCCAGATTCGTTCCGACTTCCAGGCAAAAAATTTTACGCCAAACTTTTCGGGCCGGGCTTGGACTTCCGCTCGGGCCTATTATAACCACCAGCATTTGAACCGGCGCAACGCGGCACGGGTTTAGGATTGTTTTCTGGCTTTTGATTTTAGTGTTCAAGCTTAAGAACAACTATGAAATCATTGCAATTGTCATTTATTAGCAAATAATTTAATTATAATAATTTAAAGAAACACAAAATTAGCAAATAAGACTTTTTAACATAATATCCTTGAAAAATATTGAAGTAGCATTTTATATATTTTTTTTTGTGCGGAAGATAACGCTTCTTTTGATGAGAGAATTGCATAATGGGAGAAATAAATTGCATGTATATCCTTAAAAAGTACTGAACTCACTACATAAAAATCTTCTTTGTATAATTTATAATTTTTATTGTAAGATAAATATTATTTCTATTTTAAGAGTATAAATGTGAAAAAGAAATGCCATTTAAAGGGATATAAAAATAATTAGAAAGTTCAGAGAAATATAAACACTAATTCAGTGTTTTTCGAGGTATGTAAGTAAAAATCGCAAAGATAAAAACTTAAGTAATTCGCAATAAACTTTTTTGGTAAATAATTTGTAATAAAAATTTTGAGGAGTGATTTATGGCGGTCTGGGATCCTATTTTTCTGTTTTTCTTAATGAATTCACGTACCGCTTCCTCCTGGCACACGAATGGGCACGGGAATTTTCTGGTTTTCTTTAGTTTCTAATAACGCCGATGGCAGCGATGGGTTTCTTGAAGCATAGGATGATATGGCGTTGTTTCATCAGCTCGGTAGAACTCGACTGATAATATAGATTGGATATCTAATAGTTTAGGCGCTAATGATAATATTTTATATCTGAACTGGTGGCTCATTTTTTTTTTTTTACGAGGTAATTTTTCAAAGATGAATGGAAGCAAGATAGCGCAATTTTTTTAAAAAAAGAAAAACTATCAATAAGTCCTTGAAAATTTTCAAGTTTATTGTATAGCTTTTCTAACTTTCAAAATTATCAATAATCCTTCTTATATAAATAAATAATAATAATATAAATCATTACAAGATATAATTAAATTTTAAAAAAATTTATATGGACAAATTACTACCTTCATCACTTAAAATAAGCAACGCATATCTCTGTTGAATCCCCAACAAGAGCCAGCCGGAGCAATACATGTCCATCAGCAAATTTAATCTTTGCTTAGATAATAAGCTCAAAAGTTGTAACTTGAAATCTAAAAAAGAAAAGAAAAGTCAGATAATTGTCTTCTACAGAATTCTAGAACTCAACTCTCAGATTTTGTTACAAGATACCTGCAGAATCTTGCTTTTGATATAATCCAATTGCATTTTTCCCTTCACATAATACCTAGTAGTGGAATCAAAGAGCAACTCAAAATGGCAAATATGTGCTTTGATACATGATTATCACTCAGTATGTCTCGTTCACTGCAATGGGGCCATCATCTCTGAATCTATTTAACCATCTGGAAATCAAGGTTTAGCAGCCTGCTTTCTCTTCTTACAGCGGGGTTTTCTTCTCCTCTTTAAATTGCTGGCTGATTTTTTTTGCTTGGTTTCCTGTTTTTGTGATTCTTTTGCACCATTTTCTTCTTCCACCAGAGATTCAGCACCAGAAGCATCACCAGCATCATCATCTTCCTCATCAGAACTTAAGACCAGATCCTCCACCACATCCTCATCTGAACCTACATTGCTGCCACCATCATGATCCTCATCATGATGCCGCTTCTTCGAGTCCTTTGATTTTAACTTTTTTACCCTGGATCACAAAGTAGCTCATGTTTGTGGACATAAAAATATTATTTTAGGTGTTAAATTGTGATAATAGGATGGGTAGAAACCATACCTGGGCTTCTTCTCAGGCATCCACGGTGAGCTAAAAACAGCGGCACCTTCTTCACCATCCATCTCATCTTCTTCCTCAATCTTCGATATCTTGCTCCCAAATACAGCAGATTCTGTTCCAACAAGAACACTGAGAAGTGCAGAACATTAGTTTATTATGGTGATGTCAACTCTGTATACAGCAATGGAAGAAGCAAAAGAACATAATCACATGAATTTGAAAAAGCACAACAAACATTCAGTACGACTGCTGATGTACAGAAATTTTCAATCAGTGGGACACAGGAGAATAATAATACAATGGCTAAGAGCAGACCTGGATTCAACCATTGAGTCAATCCTCTGTTGAGATTTGAGCCTTATACTAGCTGCAAATTGAGAGAGTGGACTTTCCCCTGATTCCTGCTGGACCTGTTGTGAGATAAACTCTATGACCTGCTAGAAATGGAAATCAGAAAATGGTTATGAACAGAAAGCACAAACCTTAGTTAGTGATGCTGCAGCAGGATCATTCAGAGAGAATCCAACACTCATGCGTCTAGCATTTGTGAACTCACAATTGGCATCAACCTGAAAAGAAACGAGAAAATGTTATGCATTCACATATAGTAGTAGGAAAGTATAACATATTTGGAATCTAGGTCACCTGCTGAATGAGCTCCTTTATTTCCCGTCGAAACTTATCAACTTTGGTTGATTTGCAAAAGCTTCGAAGCCGAACAAGTGGAATGAATGACAGCTCAAAAAACGCAAAAGAGTAACTCCATTGAGCCAAATGTTCAGTAAGTTCTTCAACAACAGCGAATATGCATGCCTCCTGAAAGGCACGCGTCTTTAACGTAGTTTTATCTAACTGCACAAAAGTTGCCAGTGAGGTTTAATGCAAATGTATGTCTGCAGAAAATAGCTACCCTAACAAAGTTCACCTGTTTAACAGCAAGTAGATTGATTGCTTTACCAATGCCTCCAGTAGGAGGTCTATTTAATTCCTTCATTTCCAGCATATCTAGTAGGAGTGAAGACACGGGGATAAAGGTGCCAGTAGCTGCTGCTATTCGATTGAGCATTTTTATACACCGTAGCCTAAATGGAAGGTATCGTGCAGTGGGGACCAGAGATGCCACTCCAGAAATTATTTGAGTGAGTGGGTATGCAAGAGGTCTAAAGTCAGCTTCTGAATTGTAAGCACAGATGACACTAGTCCAAAGCTCAAGGCAACAAATGACTTGCCAATCATAGACCTTCTGATATGCTTTCTGTAAATGAAAACAGTAGTCATTTACAGCACAGAGAATCAAAACAATTTGATTCAAAATACATTGCTGAATAAACAGATTCCTATAGGACTCAGATTAAAAATGGATCTAAAATACACTTTGGATCTACATAAGTTCAGGTTCAGACACAATGCACACACTTTCGTATTATGCATACAGGTTTGCAAACACTTATGCTTGTAACACATGTTTAGTTAGATTTGAGAAAAAACACCTCACTTTCAAGTAGTGTTATCTGGCATGTGATTGAACTGTTCAAGTATGATAGTGTCCAAAAAGATATTCTTCAAGACTTTGGAAGAGTTCAGAGATGAAGAGCCATCTTTAAAACCATAATGTGTATCCCCACATATTTGCATTACAACCAAGTCTGGAAGGAAAACCATAATATCTCATTTTATACAGTAAAAATTTATGTACAGGTAAGAAAAAAAATCACAACGTTACCAGAGCAACACTAGTGTAAAGAAGCAAAATATTGCAGCCTCCTAAAGAGGTGAATCAACACAAATGGACACCAGACATAAAATAGAAACAAGCTAACAAGGAGCACTCGCAAGCTTTAATAGTCATTAATTGCATCAGGATAAGTATCTTTTGGCTTCTTGGAGGACTAGAGCTTATACAAACAAGTCAATTAATGCCAATTGACTTACAGCAAGTTCCTCTTTGGCTTGTCCTTTTCACTTCAGAACAAAATGCATGTTAGAACATGGATCCCATCTTACCCACTCCCATGAGCTGGAACCTCTCACTAAGGAAGGTCTTTTCTTTGCCCAAAGCATTCATATACAGGTTTTAGCATTGATTGGGACAATGATAGACAAAGGGTTTGAGGCAAGCCAATGACCAATTATTGTGCTTCTTATTTTTCGTCCCTGTACATTGAGTGAAAATATATTCCCAGTAGATGAATCCTGAATGTACATGAACTGCACATTTTTTTTATTCTTGCGCTATTAAGACAATTCTAACCCAAACTGAAGGAGACCAATGAAACAAAAGTTCTTGTGAAGATTATTACATACAAATTGGAAAAAAAGACAAAAAAAATTCCTCTAGCAAGATAACATGACTTACATCACTTTGCTTTGTTGTACTCTTGGCTTCTTGTGGTTTTTTCCCTTTCTTTTTGTCTTTTGTGATCTACAAAGAGGCAAATAAGTAAAATTGACTGCTAATCAAGCTGCATAAAAAAATAGCAACACTTTAAAGTAGAAAAATAGAAGACCAAAAGACCCCTAATCATACAGTATGCTAACAGGAAGATGAGTACCTTAGGCCCCCTTTCAGTAAGAACACCACGTAAGATGGTTGCAAGCTGACGAATGAAGACAAATGCATGCTGATATGAAGTTGGTAGGTCCACACCATATAGCTCAGTAATACAATTGCCAAGAAAGTTAATGTGCTGCAATTTTGACCTGCTTACAGATTTGGATAGTTTACAATTGAAAACATATGCCTTGTATACACCCTTAAGGCAAGTATCGAGGCAATCAGATCCAATACGAACACAAAGGTCTCTCAGAAAGAGAAATGAGACAACTGGAAGGGCACCTTTTCCAGTGCCCCAAGTGTGAAGTGCAACCTGCAATCCAAAAGAGAAAAACAACCAAGAAGGTAAAATTTTCTTATGTGCTGAAGAACTTCATCCGAAAAGAGATAGTCTGGAAAGGAAAGGAATGTGAAAACATGGGTCTCAGAAAAGAAGGGCTGGTGGGTGTTATGACAAAGAAGGCAGGTAAGCTGTTGGTTTATACACGTAGGCACACCAAACAACCAGCCTTAAGATCCTCTAAGTCTATATCTAGAGATTTGATAACATCATCTAGTTAGTTAAATAAAGATCCTTATCATTATTTAGATAAGATTTTTTTGTTTTATTTGTTGGCTCTAGCCTAAAATGTAGGAGCTTAGTTGTAAGCTGGACCCTATTTAAGGAGAAGGCTAGGTACAAGCGTGGGGTATCTGGAGACTCTCGCTTCTCTCTCTCTTCTCCCCTCTTCTTCTATTTCCCTTTCACTTAGCAAGACCGGTCATGACAGTGGGATTCCTTACGATCCCATGAAAGGCATCAAACAAATTACCATTCAAAATTGAAAAGAGTGGATAAAGAAAATAGCTATAATGCCAACTAAAAACCTGAACAAAACCTGAGAAATGCTCCATTATAGAATGTCTATTTCAATCAAAGGAAGGAATAGTTCTTGTTTACCTTAACATACTTCCTCAGAAGACTGGGAAATGCACCTAAAAACACTGCTGATGCTTTCACTCGCTTTAAAGTGAATGAGATCATTTGTTCATCTGTCATTTGAGTCAATATACAGAGAGCATTGCCAAGATATATCCTCATCAGGCTCCCATGCTTCTTCCACTGTTTGGTGGTGGTTATTTCCAAAATTGTCTCCTTTTTCCCTCCAGAATTTGGGGCATCCAGTAATCCACGGAGAATGCCATCCATCTCATTCAAAACAATTACCATTATTTTATTGAAAACACCACTAGATATGATATTCAATTTTGGAGAAGAGTCATTTTCGCCATCATCACCATAATGGCATGCTGTCCTGAAAGCTTGAAGTATCGAACGAACTGGACTGAGCTTTCCTTCTTTAATAGACTTAAACCAGAAATCAACCATTTCAGATGTGATAACTCTGGCTGAAACTTTCTGTTCCTTGTCTCTTGGAGGCTCTGCATCATCCATGTCACTTCCTTCATCTTCCTAAATGGACAATTTGTCAGGAGGATGGGTTGCATGAAAATCTAGTCTAAAGGTTAACATCTTGAATGGGTGGTAAATGTACTCACATCAAATTCTTCATCATTGAACTCCAAAAGTTCCTTGTCAAAATCTTTAAGATATTGATAGAAATCTGGATCCTGCAAGAATAAGCATGTTATTGCAGGATAAAAAACACAATGCTAAAAAAAGGAACAATATTTGGCCAACATCCTGAAATGCAGCATTTAGCATCGTAACATAACAGTCAACTGTGTGCAGGAAAGTTTTCAACCTGGCTACAAGCAGCAAGAGAAGCAGCCAGGAAAGAAAGCTCAATTTGAAAATAACAATTTTTATAGCTAGGATTCATATCTTAGACCAACTCAACTGTAACTGTTTCTAGATAAACATATAAAATCCCATGTTCACCTGCTAGATTAGTCGAAGTGTGGAACATCATGATCAAAAGGTGGTAAACATATATCACAAACAATTTGTAAATGTCTGCCAGCAGCACATGCTGAACCAAGAAACTAATGCAAGCATCATTGACTTATCATCATCCAAATCAGAACTTAACTGACAACAATCCACATTCTAAGAATTTCATAAAGCATATTATTGGTTCAGGCAAGACATAATGATAACGTCAAGGAAACGATCCTTTGTTGTGTATTTGCACAAAAAGAAAAGGTAATACCAACCTTTTCTTGAAGCCTCTGCAACTGCTCCATGTGCTCTTTTGCTTTCTTCTTGGACGAAGGGTCGTCATCCTCCGCCATAAGTTCACTCCCAACTACAAACAAAACCAAAGATAAAAAAAAAAAGCTCAGAATTACAACTTCAACAAAAAAGCAAAAAATTACAGTGCTATAGGAGAGAACCTGGATCCTCAGCATCAGACACGGCTGGACTCAACTCCTCGAAGTCTTCCTCTTCCTCTTCCTCTTTCTAATCAAATCAAAACAAAAAATACATAGCAGCGAAAACCCATCAAATTCCCAACTTTCTAAAAATTGGAAATTATATATATATATAAAGCAATTAACGAACGAACCTCGTTGCGGTTCTTCCGGCGTTTTGGACCCATTGAAAAAAATTATCTGGAGTAGCGAAAAACCGTCCCAAAATCCAGAAAATGAAGCCTTTTGGAGCGAATAGAGATTCTAGACCTACCGGTTGGCAGCCGCCGCACTCGGTGTCGAAACCGGGATGCACAACGTCGCGTGGGTAGGGCGTGAGGGCAGGCTGCAGGGGCGGGTGAGCGGGTCTGGCGCGTGGAGGCGCTTCTCGGTAGGAAACCTAGGGGAGAAAACAAAAGGGAGTATTAACCAAAAAACCCTAAAAGTTTTTAAAATTTCTGACCAAACTTTTATATTTTTAAAATTTTTTATCAACCCCTTAAAATTTCTGAAATTTAAAATTAAGTTATAGTTAACTTTCTAAATAAAAATATAAATTTATTATAATTTATAAATTTTTTTATTATATATAAATATTTTATTTATATATAAAATAAAGTATTTATAAATAAGACATAATATTTATACATAATAATAAATTCACATTTCATTTAAAAAGTTTATCTTAAGAACTGATTTTAAATTTTAAAAAAGTTTTAGGGGCTAATAAAAATTTTTAAAATATGAGGGTTTGATTAAAAGATTAATAAATTTCAGGATTTCTCTAATAATTTTCTCAAAAGAAAATCTTTAAAAAGTTTACAGGATAAAAGCTATTTTGCTACAGTACCAGCCTATCGGGATTGTTTATGGGGATGTTTTCAGGGGCTAAAATGGAGTTTTGATTCTTTTTGGGTCCTTCAAACAAATTTTTCAGAATACTTTTTTAAAATATTCAATGAAAAAAATATTGATTTCAAATTATAACTTAAGCGTTTGTTTATTTTATGGAATTTCAAAATTCTTGAATCTTCAAATTCTGAAAACTATACAGTCTACTATTTGTTGTATAAAATTTTAAACTTTTAGAACATCTAAATTTTACTAACTATAAGATTTATTGATTCTTTAAAATTCGTTAAATTTTAAAATTATACATTTTAAAATTCAGCATGTGAGGGATATGAGGTCACATACTAAACTTTATAGTTAAATAAAATACAAAACTTATTATTTTGAAATTTACAAATCTAACATAATAAACACAAAATTTTAAAATTATGAATTTACATATTTTACAAAACAAACATACTATTAGAACTTCCAAATCCAGAATTTTAAAATTTCAAAATATTAAAATTCTCAGAACTTGTAAGTTCTACAGAATAAATATATCCTAATAGTAATAGTATATATATATAAATTATTATTGATTATAATTAAATAAAATAATAACCAAAATTTATTTTTTATTTGATCAAAGTACAAATAATTTGTCATTATTTTAAGCTTCTTTTTTAAAAAGTCATTTATTTTAGAATTTTTGGTAAATAACCATTTGACTAATTATAAATTTATGAAAAATCACCTATCTTATCACTGTTAGTAAAAAATCATTCATCTATTATAAATTTACAAAAAATCATCTCAACTAAAGTATTTAAAAAATATTTATTTTTAGTTTAATTTTATCAATTAAATTAATATAAAAAGTTAAATTATTTTCATTCGATGTTATTTTGGATAATTAGTTCACAATTATCGGACAACTAGTCTACCAAAACTAAATTTAGTTTTATAAATTGGGCAACCAATCTTTCATAAAAATTAAAATAAGATAAATTATTTTTTATATTAATTTAATACTTATTTAAACTAAAATCAAATGGAAATAATTTGAACTTTTATATTAATTATAATTGATAAAAATAAAGTAAAATAAATTATTTTTTAATATTTTAATCGAGACGATTTTTTGTAAATTTATAATATAAGGTGAGTGATTTTTTATTAATAGTGAAAAGGTGATTTTTCGTAAATTTATAATAAAACAAATGGTTCTTTACTAAAAAAATTTTTGTTTTATTTACTTTAACCTATCTCCTATACATTTTTACCATACTTTCCAAATTAAAATATTACACCCCTTTTGTATCTAAACTTTTCATTTGGGATCCCATTCTCTTCTCTAGTAAAGTGGTAGTTTTAGCAAAAATCCTTATTTATAACAGTTACTAATAAAAACTTAGCAGTTATCAATAAAAAACATATCATATTCTCGTGAGGTATTTATGAAAATTTTAACTCTTTAGAGTAAATGATGTATTTATAAATATTATTATTATACATACATATATATTTGACCATATAAATTATTTTTTTCTTAATATATTACTTTTAGTAAGATTTTCTTTTCCAAATTTAATATATAAATAATAAGTAGATACAATAATAAGATAAACATGGATATGAAAAATTAGATTTTAAGGCGATATTATTAATGATTTTTTAATGAAGATTTATTAAATTTTTGGAAAAACATTATCAAACATTGAATATGATACAATTACATCTTACTAAAACAATATAGTGCAATTAATAAGTAGGAAAAAAGAAGAGTCATAGTATGTAATAATTACATCTTATTGTCTGCTTGTTGGATATAAGTGAATTTAATGATATCCTTTAAACCAAAATAGATATAAAAATCACATCTTTTAGCAAAAAATGAATTACAATATGATTAAAATTTATAAACAATACCTATTAATAAAAATTTATTCTTCCTAACTTTTCTTTATCTATTTTTGAGTAAAAAACTTTCAAACACTATCTTTTCTCCAAATTTGTTAGTTAGTGACGATAAACACGATACTTGAAATTTTATTGTCCTAGGAAAAAAACAAGAAAATGAAGAAAAAATATCACACATAAAATTAAGGGCCAATTATATATAACCCCTTGAAATCTTATCAAATTATATATTTCTAATCGAAATCTAAAAAATTATACATACCTTTTTAAAATCTTACCAAATTATATATTTCTCCTTCAAATTTTAAAAAAATATGTTTTCTTGGTTACTAGATATGCCCTAAAAATTTTATCAAGTATAGATTCACTGTTAAAATAAGTAATATTCAAATATTATATATCGCTTGACGCTATTTAAATTTAAATGAAAAGATAAAAATATTTCTAACCTGTTTAGATGAGGTTTTGATAGTTCGATTATTATTATAAAAACCCTCTCTCGTCCAGTTGAGCATTTATCTCAAATTAAATTTTTAACCGAATATGTAAAATGATAATTTCATTCATGGCCTACTTTAAAGCCATGTTAATTTATCTCAAATTAAATTTTAATATGAGATAATAATTTTGCCCATGTTATGATTTAAACCCATTTCATTTTATCTTGGATTAAATTTTAACCCAAAATATAAAAAATTTTATTTTTGGTCTGATTTAAACTCATTTCTATTACTTGTTGAGTTTTGATGATAATCAAACTAGAGTTTAACAAGTTTTTTTAGTTATGATGAATTCAGAATCAGTAATGATTATTCAAACTCAAGAAAGATCGATTCTTAACATAAAGTTTATTAGATCATGAAGATAATGACTTAAAAAAAAACTAAGTTTCATATGCTCAAAGAAAGATCTACCCTCCCAAAGTCTTATAGTCTTGACAAAAGTTCAAATAGGCTTTAGTTTTCGAAGCCTCACATACTCTTGTGTTCAATCTTTGACATGCTCTTGATTTTATTTGTATTGTTTTTAAATTTTTATCATTATAACTCTCTTAGGTTATTAAAAGAGTGTTGAATATTTTTCTAGATTTTAAGAGAGTGGTGAGAGTACACACTCCTCAATTTGTGAGAAGTAGTTGATTAGCTTCGATATAGAATGACACTCGTGGTTTGTAAAGGAGATATAAGGGTGTGACTTCACTCAAACAAAATAACAACTCTAGTAAAGTATCTAAGTTCTCAGGATTGAGGCAAACATTAGGAGTAGCGCGGTTGATTGCTAAATCACATATATCGATTTGCACTTTCTCTACTTTTCTATTTATTTTATGCATTTAAATTTGATTGATTAAAATATTACATTATATATGATTATAAATTGATCATTCTCACTTGATTTAATTATATTACTAATTGTTATTAATTTTTGATCATCTACTTGTGCTTGAAGTGTTTTTAGGTTTCAAATCAATGTAAACTTGTTTTATTAATTGAAAACTTATTTTACCCCCTCTTAAACCACTAATTTGTGCCTTTAGTTTCAATCCAGTATATACTAGAACTAGAGCTTAATTTACACCAAATCTAGGGTTTGATATGAACTAGAGCATATTTTTGCTTATGTTCTGCATTATACCATCTTTAAGTAGATTAGGGGTATTTTCATCTTCTTATTTTAGTCTAAATAATATCAAACAATATATATTTTCTAAATGTTCTTGCTTTTTTAATGGTAAATTTACATCCAAAAATATTTTTGTAATATATCCGGTTACCTAAAACAATATATATTTTTTTCAAGTTTGAAGGAGAAATTTGCGATTTGGCAAATTTTCAATGAGTTATATGTAATTTTTTAAGTTTTGAGGAAAAATATACATTTTAATAATATTTTAAGGAATTATATATATATAAAGTTTTGAGGAGACATACATAATTTGATAAAATTTTAAGAATTTAGATGCAATTGAACCTAAAGGAAAATTTTTCAAATGCCCCTTGAAAATATTTTTCATCTGATAAGAAACTCCCATATACTTTTGTATTTTTCATTCGGCCCTTAAGATTTAATATTAGGCATAGATCCAATTTTGCCATTAGTAACATTATTTGGGAGGGACTAAAATTATGATTTTGCCCCATTTTATTTTTTTTGAAACAAGAGTGTGATTTGGGAATTGTGATCTTTGTTCTCTTTTTGTTCTACCAAATTGCCCAAGATCATGTTTACGTCCCCACTTAAGATCATGTGTGCTTCCTATCTCGAGATCTTATCATCAAAGATTATTGTCATTCAAGATTATGTCTAGCTCCCAATCCTAATCTCAACTATGTCCCAACCTATGAACACGCTTATGTAATAACAATGCTACCTATCTCCGATATCGACTCTTCCTCTTTACTCTCTCTCCTCTCTTCGTTTCATTTCATTTTTTAACCTATCACTTGTGAGGGTTGTAGATAAATTTTAATCAAGGTTTTTTCTTTGTTGTAGTTTCTTTTTAGTAAATTTGGGATTTGATTTTGTGTAATGATCATCGTTCTATTTTGAGTGGTTAAGAGTGTGTGTGTTTGTTATGATTTGTGGATGTGATTGGAAGGATAATTAGGGTTAAATTATTGAATATTATCTATTTTAGTTGCAAGATAACCTCAAGAGATTGGGGTATAAATGTGGGCTGATTTTGTGGAAAATAACTTATCATTTTACCTTTCGTAAAAAAAAAACTCTACTTATATTAGATATAAGATTTAGGTTAAGTATTACCTTCATAAACATTTTTAGGTACTTATATATGATAATAAATAATTATGAATGATAATTAGTTTGAATATGAGATAGTACATTTATGTTGTGTGAAGTATAAAATATGATGTTTGACTATATTTTATGTAATGCAACTATTTTTGTGTACTATAGCTTATTTTTTGTGCATATATGTTAAATATGACCATACCAAAGACCTAGTATATTGCATAGGTGAATTGTTATTTTAGTAATGAATTATAGTAATGTGAATAATTTTCTTTGGCAATTACAATGGTAAAAAGGAAGACTCTAATCTCCTACAAATATTCTTTTTCAAGTCTTAGTTATATGATAGTAAAGTCAAAGGAAAAGATGTATATGAGACACAAGTAGCTATTGGAAGCGTCATCGTTTACAGGACTTCTAGATATCCTAGAGATGGAGAATGATAAGCCTCTTCTTGATATGGTGTTAACAACATATGATGAGGAGCATGGTGGTTTCATCATCGACGGGAAGGCATTCACATTCAGTGTCAAGGACTTGTTGCTAGGGCTTTCATTAGGAGGGAAAAAAGTTGAAATAATGGTTAGCAGACATGATAAGCCAACTTTCGAGGTATAAAACATACCACAAGGTATAGACAAGAATAAGGACAATGTGCTCAAATTAATGGTCGAAATTATAGAGAAATATGATGCTAGTGAGGAATTTGGTAGGACTTTGTTAGTGTATATTTTGGACTTTGTACTATTTTCAAACTCTAGTATAAATGCCTCACCCCGAATACTTCAATATGTGGAACATATTCATACTCTTAAGGAATATGCTTGGGCTTAAGTTTTCCATTGCTAGCTAGTGAAGGGTGTACCAAACACAGTGAAGAGGTTTTGAGCCAAGGATAATGATGAGAAGATAAAAATTGACCATCTTAGGGGATATACCCATTTGTTTCATTTTTTACTTTGAAACGAGGAACATGTCTATCTTAGATCATTGCATATAGGGGTCAATTTGCCCAATGATCCACAAACATGGAAGCATAATCTACAACCTTACAAGCTAATCAAATTTAACCTTTGCTAAAAATTTATTTTGTCAAATTTTCATTTTTAATATCCTTGATTTTATTACAGGTAATATTATTATGTATACTAGTCTGTTTCTAAGTAGTATAGATATTAATTAATTAGTCTGACAAATTAGCTTATATTATATGAAAATTATTTATTTTAGATTGTAAGTGGCTATATCTTGGTAGTTATAATTACAATAATCCCTATTTAATTGAGAGAGTTGTTCGAATGTGTTTTCAAGTATTTTGATAAGGATCTTTATGTTTATTTTCATACTATGATTTGTATTTGCGATTGTTTAAAAAATTGACAAAGCAGAACTAATGTCTATTGGGTTAAAGAGCTTGAGTTGGATGAAGCTGAAAAGGACCTTTTGTATCCATACCTTTGTAGACAACATTTAGGGGGAGCATCAACTATGGATACACTCGGTTCATCTAATAAACCTAGGGGAAGTTATCATCCAACTTCCACTGGTAGGGTTTTCTCTATAAATATCGATCCTTTACATCCTATTCTTCCCAATTTCAAAAGATCGAAGAATATTAGAATGCATTTAAGTGCATATTTTAGAAAGAGAAGAAAGTAAGTAGGGTACAATCTAAGGAGAAGAATGTGAAGCTAAAGAAAATAAAGGAACGCTTGAGTATGTTGGAGCAAAAGTTGGTTAAATTCATTTGGGAGCCAACCACCAGTCATTTAGCCAAGTGCTTGGACTCGCAGTAGATCAGGGAATCCCAAGAACTAGCAAATATGGACTTGGTGATTGATAATCCATCAGCATCCATTGAACAGGGTATTTGTTTATTTGATTGGAGCTGCTTTTTAATTAATTTTGATATAGTCATAGAGCATATGTGAACTTGTGTGATGTTGTATAGAATCAATAGAAGCAAATGCTAGAAAGCAAATTTAGTCCATCCCTACTGCTAAGAAATCTCTAGAGAAGGATAAGTGCATGAATGATATATTTTGTTCATATTTAGTTATAAATTATTATAATATCATAGATATTATTAATTTATCTTACTTCTACATATGTTAGTGTGTTTATCTTTATGTTAGTAATTTATTATGTGATTTTTTTTCTATCGCTTTATAAAATTTGAATATCCTTACACAAGTTTGGTGAACGTCAATGCTAGAGGTATAAAAAGAAAGAAAGTCCCAACTTTGCAAGAAAAGGAATGAGGTATAAGAGGACTAGTCGGTGGCAATAGTTGTTGAAGATGTATTGGCCAAGGGAGAAGATGATGGGGAGGAATCAATTGAGGGGATCCTCCCAGAATAAAGTGATGCTCGACTAAGAGCCAATGAACAACTAGTGAAGGCCAACCATAGGATAAGTCCTCCAAAAGAAAATAGGAAGGGTCTCAATTAGACTGCATTCGAGCAACTAGAGAAAGTTACAAATGGTATCAAGGTCTCATATGATGAGTTTCACAAAATAACCACTCCAAATAGACTAGACTTATTCAATGATAAATGATCAAATGCATTTCAACTCTTCCTTAGTGATGTGATTGACAAGTAAGTTAATGAATTGTTACATATATTTGATCATATATGCTTTGCTATGATTATAATATTGGCTTTCTAGTTACGTGGGATAGCATTTGATCACGCTGTACTAATTCTAGTCATATATATTTTGTTATAATCACAATTTCTTTTACTCATTTGTGATTAGTTTTAATCATATTATGTTATGTTTAGAATTCATCTTGCATGTATCAACATCCCCTACTTTGTTTGTTACTATGAGGAGTTTATATATTTTTTATTTAGCAAATTCACTTTAAATGATATCATTAATTGTTGCATTTGCATGCAATAGGAGTGTATGAAGATTGCTCCTAATGGTTCACCACTCCTACCTGAGGACCTATTAGCACCCAGAAGAGCTTATGGGGGGGAGGGGGGGTTAATTAGATTTTGTAAAAATAAATAATGATTTTGCATAAAATCAATAACCAATTCAATTCACCAAGGTAAATTCACATGATTATCAAGCAAATCATAAGTGTTATAATATAAATAAAGAGTGAAATGAATGCACCGTGTTTTTTATATGGTTCAATGACTACATCATCTATTCCATGGCTCTTGCCTCAATTTTTAGGACTTGGACTCTCCACTAGAGTTGTTACTTCATAGATGAAGCCACCCCCTTACACCTTCACTTTCAACCAAGCGAATATTCACTCTAATCTAGAGTCTTAAATCTCTCACACTCTTGATAATCTAAAAGTATTTATACTTGATGAAAAAGATACAAATTTACACTTTTGCCTCACTATAAGATCTCTCAAAGGAGAATAAGGGTTTTGAATATTTGAAAGTGAAAAAAAATATATTAGAGCAGTTGGAGACTAATGGGCTATTGGGAGTTTATTTTCTTATATCAAAATTGCTCCAGAATATACAAAAATTCTCTATTGAATTGTAGGATCAATTTTAGTGCCTGAAATGGTGAAGATCCCAGGGAACAGCCTCGATGCATAAATCAAAGTATGATTTAATTTGAGTATGCTATTAGCTATTATGGGAATCTTGACTTTCATTAGGTACAAATCTCTATTATTAATTACCCTAACAATTATTAGAAACTTCTTAAAATAAAAAACCTAGCTAATAAAATAGAGACACTAAAAAAAAGAATAAAGCACTTGGTTGATTTTAGGAAATGGTTAAGAGTATATCCTCACTTTGCAATGAATTTCATCATCGCATTATGAAAAGGTATGATAGTGATAAATAAATAAGAAAAAAAGGAAAGGAGTGAGAAAAAAGCTCTTATGTGTGTTGTTGCTCTATTCCTGTGTATTAAACCATATGGCATCTTGACTCAAATGGGTCTTGACTGATGGTGTCCCCCCGTGAGACATGGAGGGATAAAAGTGTTGTCAATAGTTTTGAGTGTTAGTCATGAACTCTCAAAGTTTGAAGCATTTTCGTAGCCCATGATGTATAGACATTAACTTTATTAATTTAGAATATTCCATAACCCGTGAGGCACATTTATTAACCTCTTCGAATTTGAAGTATTCCATAAGCTGTAGAACATTGGTGTCAACTTCTTAGTTTGAGTTATTCCGTAGCCCGTGGGGCATGGGTGTTAACCTCTTTGATTTTGAAGTATTCTATAACCTGTGAGGTATCAGTATTAACTTTTTTGATTTGAAGTATTCCATAGCTAGTGGGGTGCATGTCTTAATCTCTTCGAGTTTAAAGTATTCTATAGCTCACAAGGCATCGATATTAACTTTTTTTTATTTGATGTATTCCGTAACTAATGAGACGCAAGTGTTAACCTCTTTGATTTTGAAGTATTTGACAATCTATGAAGTATTAGTATTAACTTCTTTATTTTGAGGTATTTCATAGCCCGTGGGGTGTAGATGTTAAACTCTTTGATTTTGAAAGATCACATAACTTGTGAGACGCCGATGTTAACTTTTTTGATTTGAGATATTCTGTAACCTATGGATCGCAAGTGTTAACCTCTTTGGGCTTGAAGTATTTCATAGCCTATGTGGTATCGGTATTAACTTTTTTAGTTTGAATTATTCTATAATTCCTAAGATACAGGTGTTAATCTCTTTGATTTTGAAGTATTCCATAGCCCATAAAGTATCGGTATTAACTTCTCTAGTTTGAGGTATTTCATAGCACCTAGGATGCAAGTGTTAATCTCTTTAAGTTTGAAGTATTTTATAGTCCGTGGGGCATCGGTACTAACATCTTTAGTTTAAGATATTTCATAGCCCCTGAGTCACAAGTATTAACTTCTTTGACTTTGAAGTAGCGTTATCCACTACTTGTGGATTGAGTAAAGTCCTAGAGTGTTGTTGGATGCTTTTGTAACACACCTAATAGGACTCAATTTGACTCTGTCTAGTTCTATTTGAACTAATTTGGGTCAAGTTTGATAGTTTACTTTGGATTTAGTTCAATATTTAGAACCTAATTTTGATTTGAAACTAAATTGATTCAATTTGATATTCAAAACTCAATTGAATTGTAATTTACTAACTCCTTCATAAAAGATAGTGATATATTCTAGTTTTCTTTTCCTACAACCTTTGGTGATTGGATTCACACCAATACTTTATAGCATAAAATTAGATGCTACTACCATGAATTGACTATTGTAATCATAGAGGGAATATTAGTTTGACCAGGAGAACTATATGAAACATTCATTCCCACAATAACTATTGGTATTTTAAAACCGAATGTATTAACAGTGGATGTTTAACTTATAATAATGAATTCAATCCATTAAACTTAGCATTAATTTTCAGAAGAACATTTATCGTATATTGTTCATTGACTCTAATTATGATAACTTTAGGTAAGCCCACAAATTGGCTTTAGTTCAAATAGATGATTGGCGAGCTTGTAAGTTAGCTTTATTCCAAATAGACATTTAGTAAGCTCGCAAGCTGACCTTATTCAGAATAGATTTTTGGCAAACTCGCAAGTTGGCCTTACTCCGAATAGACATTATTGATCTTACAAGCTAGCCATGGTTTAAATAAATATTTGATGAACTCACAAGCTAGTCTTAGTCTAAATAAACGCTCGGCGAGCTCACAAGCTAATTTAGTTTGAATAAAAACTCAGTGAGTTTACAAACTAGCCTCAATCAGCATAGATATTTGGTGAGATCGCAAGTTGGCAATAATCTAAATAGACGTTCGGTAAGCTCACTAACTGACATTAGTCAAAATAGATATTTAGCAAGATTGCAAACTGACCTTAATCTAAATAGATATTTGACAAGCTCGCAAGCTGTTCTTGATCTGAATAAACGTTCGGTGAACTCACAAGCTAGCATTAGTTCAAATAAATATTGGCAAGCTCGCGGACTGGCCTTAGTCTAAATGAATATTTTGTAAGCTTGTAAGCTAACATTAGTCTGAATAGATGTTTAGTAAACCTGTAATCTAACCTTAGTCCAAATAGACATTCAGCAAACTCACAAGGTAGCCCTAGTCCAAATAAACATTCGGCAAACTTGTAAGTTGGCCTTTGTTCGAATAAATATTTAGTGAGTTCGCATGCTAGCTTTTATCTGAATAGACATTTGACGAGCTCGCAAGCTAGTTTTAGTCTGAATAGACATTCAGCAAGCCCACAGACTAGTCTTAGCCTGACCAGATTCAACGAGCTCGCAAGTTGATTTTAGTTCAAATAGATGTTCGGTGAGTCTGCGAGTTGGCTTTTGTCCAAATAGATGTTCGACGAGCTCGCAAGCTAGCCTTAGTCAGAATAGACATTTGACAAACTCGCTAGTTGGCATCAGTATGAATAGATATTTAATAAGCTCGTAAGATGGCTTTAGTCCAAAATTGATTTCCAGCAAGCCCGGGGGCTAGCCCTAGACCAGAGTTAACTTTTGGGTGAGCCCGCGGCTTAGTCCTAGGTCGGTGGTAGTGGCATGAAAACTGAGACAAGAGAACCGTCCTTTTTTTTGCCAACAACTTTCTTTCGCTTTTACTTTTTTTTTTATTTTGCTTCCCTTCTTCCTCCTTCCTCCCATGCTTCCTCCCATGGGCTTCTTCTTCATGACTGAGCCATGGTGGCTTAGGCTTCCTCGCCGTCAAATCTGGTCAAATTTGGCTAGATCTGACCCTCTACTCAACAGCAAGCATAGGGGCAAAGGGCCGGACCCCACCTCCCCATTTTCTCTTAGCTAGATTCAATTAAACATGGCCATATTTGCTCCTTCTCTTCTCCGAGGAGGCAGCAATGGAGGTTGGTAGCAGGAGTTCATCATGGCTAGTAGGGAGGTGAGTTTGGTAGCTTGCGGGCAGAGCCAACATGGGTGGTGCTTGCAAGCGAGTTGGTGAAGCTTGGGAGTGGGAGCAAAGTAGCTTGATCACCTGATGGGAAAGAAGGGGAGTAGACAAAGAGAAGGAAAAGAATATATCTAAGTTCAAATTTTCATATCTTCAGTCTTTGCATTTCTTAATGAATTCTTCAATTATGGCCTTCTAATCCCCTCCTCCTCTCTGTGTTTTGATCTTTGTCCCTCTTTCTCCTTTTTCTTGCAAGTTTCTAGCCAATTTACAGACCCCTAAGAGATTTGAAATCGAATCTCTGATTGGTTTACTTTTGGAAGCTTGGTAAATTATGCTTGTTAATTGGATTGGATTCCTATATTCTATGATTGTCATATAATTCTAGCAATTGAAATTTGTTTCTTAATGAATAATTTGAAATTTGTGCTTTGGATACTAAATTTTTATTATGCAATTTCCAAATTTTTGAAAAATTTAGATCAAGAGAATCTATTTATGACATTTTGAAACTTTCAAAATCATTTTTGAATAAAATATGGACTTATTTGTAAATAAAAATTTTTGGGAGATTTATTTACAAAAATTATAGATTTCAGGGGTTTATTTATGAATATAAATTTTTGAGAGATTTATTCGCAAATCCTAAGTTTTGCAGGGATTAAATTGAAATTTTAGAATTTTCAAGAACTTTCTTTGTAAAATTTTTGTCATAGAGACTTATTCGTAAGAAAAGTCCGGTCAGAAATTTATTTGCAAAATGTATTTAGTTTGAGGACTCATTTGTAAAGATTTTATATTTTTCCATTTTGACCTAGATATTTGATAAATTTTAGACCCGATTTTGATCCAAATATCCGATTTACTCAATTCACTTTAGTTTGAACTTGAATTTTCTAGTGATTTAAGTTTGAATTGAGTTCAATTTTTAGTCAAATTTGATCATGATACAGATATAACTGAGACCCATATTTGAGTCATAATTTAGTGGCATTTAAGTTTTAACTTGGATCATATTTTGATCAGAACTCAATTTTGGCAAAAATCACCTCAAACATGAACAAAGCCCAAGCACTTAAATACTCGTTGAGCAGAGAACTAGCTATTACGAGCTATGCTTTATGAGTTTGAGCATCTAGACCATATGGTTTTTTGAGCATCCTAAATATTTTAACAGTTAAATTTAAATAGCTATTATAACTAATATTATGAGTTCAGATATCCGGTTATCAGGTTCGAGTATCCGAACTAGGCTGATTTGGGCGATCAAATCTGTATTAGATGATCAATCCCAAAAAACTAAGAATCATGAAGTTATAGTTTCTAATCTTCGCTCGAGCATCCAAACCTAAGGATTTAGACATCCGAAGCTATCAGTTATGGGCATCGAAAATTGGTAGAAAAACTTGTTAGTTCACTATAACATCAGTTATCAATTTGACATCTTCTTATAACTAATATTGGATAAAATGATAGGTTAGTGAAGGCATTCCAAGATAAATTTGAGTGTTAGCCAAAACTCTAAACCAAGAATTGAACTAGCAAATCTTCAACTCAAAAAACAAATAAAAATTATAAACCTAATGAGCTGACTTAATCTCTCTAGCATTCTTCAAGTCATCTTTAATTCTTCAATTTTTTCTATTGATCCACTATCATGCCTCTTCTTCAATATTGAATTTATGTCCATCTATGCTTGAGGCTTACAAATGAGCTTGATCTTTGTTTTCGGGTTCGACTTGGCTACAAGCTACATATGCTTAAGATATAATCAAATAAAGAGTTTGTTTATCATCAGAACTATAAATAGCGACAATCTCCCCCCTTTTTAATGATAACTAACCTTCATAAGTACAAAAATACATAATCTAGTTTATTAAAGGAGATTTTCAAAATTGAAGCAATTTAACAATTAGAATAATGCATAACATGGATTAGAATTTTTACATTATACAAATTTTAACAATTTTTAAGTACAAATATAAAACTCTCCCCCTTACTATGGAAACTTCTCCTATCTATATTCTTTTCCTTTTGACATCAATAAAAAGGGTCAGACATAGGGAGACAACAGTATAAGCATCCACAAGATAATGCAAAGCTATAATATAATATAAAAATTTACATTCATATAAACCCAAATAAGATGTATAAGAGTAAAAATATCCATAAACATAAATAAAGCTTCAAAAGATATAAGCAAGTCATAAATTACCAATCATCTACAAACACCATCATCAAAACACAAGTTCAAATAAAAAATCAAACAAGGGCACAAAATAAGATATAAAATCTCTAAGAGGTAGATTGCTGCCCAAAATGGTCCATGAAGGCGGTCAGCATCCCCTCGAGATGATCCAGACACTCCATGGTCTATTGGGATCCCATGGTAACTATCCTCTCTAGACAATCTAGACACTCCATGGTCTGCTGGGACCTCATGGTGACTAACATCTTGTGATGATCTAGTCACTCAGTTACCTCATTCAACCTTTGATAGATAGATCAGTGAGAAGATCTAGCATTTTTAGCCTTAGGAGCAGCTCCAGTCTCAACATCTGCTCCATTGGTACTAGAAGTCGGGGGGGGGGGGGGGGGGGCGCAACCTCTCGAGCTCGGCTTGTGGCTGGTGTCTAGTTTTTCGTCCAAATGGTGTCATCATTCTCCTACGGATTGAATCCCAAACAATTAAGAGAAGCTCATGTAAAGATCTAAGGAGGGGTATAGCGATGGAGTGGGCCCTGAGAGGTGAAGATTACCCCAAAATAGCAAAAGATACAAGTAATGATGGCAGAGTAGCCAAGAATAGTAGTGGAATATAGGATATACTGGGTCATATGATAATATGAAAGGTTAACTAGTCACTTGATTAGAAGATAGTAAATCAAGAACAACTCTATATAGGAGACCTCATCATAATGTCCATCCTTTAGAAGGATAGAGTAGCAAGACTTAGTGGATGACATAGGCTTTAAGATAAAGGAGATTAGAGGCCAAGGCCTTTGTTATGCACAGAGCCTATGCATAGTTCTTCTCAAAAACTCTCTGAATAGTCTTACAAAATTTGAGAAGAAGGTCTACATCGGACCATTGTTGAGCAAAGGTGACCTCTTCGCCCTCAGTGGGAAGTCCTAAGATCAATTCTAATGTTTCAGTCAATAGTAACCTATATATATTCGTAGAAAATATGAGGGTCATGCGACTATAATCAAAAGAAGCATTCAATAGAAAATTTGTATATCCTCTTTATTGTAGGTCTCATGAGATGATACTAAATCTAGCCACTCTTAGGAAACAAAGAGGCTACAGAGGTTAAGAAAAGCTAGGTGTACAAAGTCTATAATTCGTGGAGGTATGATCCCAGAACTAGTAAATCTATCCCTAAAAAGAGTAAAGCTATTCATGAAATGAAATTAAGAAGAAATTGAGGTTCCACACTTAAGGTAGGAACTATGGATTGCTTGCATTTGGAGGTGGGAGTTTTGGTACGAGGAGGCATGGTGAAATTGAAGAAAAAGTGATAAAGAAGGATGAGGAGGGGAGAAATGCTGCAAGAGAGTCTTTGGAACATTAGAGGAGCCACCTGGGTTGTCTAAGGGCCAGAAGAGATGGATCGTGCAAGTAAGAATGAGGGCTTTCGCATTAGAATAGTCAGTCGTTTGATTCTATAATTGATCATCTAAAGCTTTTTTGGGCATCTAAATTGCCCTGCTCGAGTGACCAAAGAATGAAAATTGAAATGACCCAAAAATAAATAGATCTGAGTTCAAACATTCAAATTGTGATGGTTAGATGTCCAAACTAGGTAGATAGAGAGAAAATGATTTTGCAAAAGAAATAATATTTGTCAATCAATTTTAAAAATATTTAAATCAAGTAAGTTATAAAACATTAATTTCATTTTGAATCAAGCAAAATCACGTCTCATCTAAAGATTTTGTGAAAATATTTGCAAGTTGACGATCAATTTCAATAAAAATCAATGAAATATCCTTTTTAGATACATCATCATGAATGAAATAATGGCGAATATCAATATATTTCAAACAAAAATGTAGTACCAAAATTTTGGACAAACTAATAGTGCTATTATCATCACAATAAAGTGGTATATTTGAAAACTAATAATCAAAATCTTGAAGTATTTGCGTCATCCAAAGGATTTGTGAGCAACAACACCTTGTGGCAATATATTTAACATCGGCAATAGAAAGAGTCACTAAATTTTATTTCTTAGAACTCTATAAAACTAAAGTTTTTTTAAGAAACTAGCATGTATTACTTGTGCTCTTTCTATCCACATGATATCTAGTATATTTTGCATCATAAAATTCAATCAAATTAAAACAATCAACTCTATGATACTATAAACCTAGATCTAGTGTGCTTGTAAGATATCTAAGTATATATTTTATAGTAACTAGATAAAACTTTCTAGGTGAAACTTTAAATCTAGCACATTAGTAAATATTAAATAAAATATTTGGTTTACTTGTGATGATATATAATAAATTACCAATCACACCTCTATACTGCTTTTTATCGATATTTTCACCATCTTCATTTGTGTCCAACTTGATTAAAGGACTCATTAGAGTTCCTATTGATTTAGTTTTATCCATGTTGAATTTCTTGAGTAATTCTTTGGTGTATTTTGCTTAGTTGATAAAAATTTCATCTTTCAATTATTGTACTTGGAATCTAAGAAAAAATTTTAATTCTCCTATCATACTCATCTCGAACTCCTTTTTCATAGTGCTTATAAATATCTCACACAAATTTTTATTAGTAGCACCAAACATAATATCACCAATATAAATTTATACTACTAATTGTGAAATTGAAATTGACCTCCCTATAGGATCAATTGCGACGACCTAAGATAACAAAGACCGCGAGAGTAATCACGAATTACAAATTAAAATTTATTTTAATTTGAAGTATGCTATCTGGTGCTATGGGAATATTGACTTTTAATATGTACAAGTCCCTATTATTAATTACTCTGATAATTATTAAAATCTACTAAAGTAAGACACCTAACTAATAAAATAGAGACACAAAAAAAAGAAAGTGTTTGAGATTAATTTTAAGAAATAATACATGACTTAAGTAAGGCTATACCCTCACTTTATAATGAATTTCAACATAAAATTATAAAAAATATGAATGAAATGAAGAAAGAAAAAAACAAAGAAGGAGTGGAGAAGAAACTTTGATGTGTGTTATTATTCCACTTCTTGTCTTGGACCACATGACGTCTAACTCAAATTGATTCGGCCTTTGACAGATACTAATGGCATCGTCCGATAAGGTGTGAAAGAGAATAAGAAAACTTCGAAGTGTTTCCAATAGTTTTGAGTATTAGCGATAACTTTATTTAGTTTGGTGGTATCACCAACAGCTTATAAAGTTGGGCATAGCTTTGAAAACTACATTGTTAATTGCTTTTAGGGTTAACTAACTTGAAGGGTACATCGTCAACTACTTTTGAATTGACTAGCTTGTGAGGCGCAACTTGAGAGATGTATCATCAACTGCTTCTAGGGGTTGACTATTTTAAAGAGTATATTGCCAATTGCTTTTGAAATTGACTAGTTTGAAAGGTACATCGTCAACTACTTTTAAGGGTTAATTAGCTCGAAGGGCGCATCATCAACGGTTTCTGGAATTGACTAGCTTGAAGGACGTGTTATCAACAACTTCTGGGATTGACTAACTTCGAAGTGTAACTAACAGCTTTGAATGTTTGGTTCACTTTATTTGAACATAGTATTGTGGCTAACTAACTAAGCAAGTTAAATCTTGCCTTTGCTTGGTTTCAATTGAAGCATTACCAATGCTTCAGGTTAGCTTAGACTTGGAAGACATATCATCAACGGCTTCTAAGATTGACTAGTTTCGAACTATGACCAACGACTTTGAGTATATTGGCAATTAACTTTTTCACTTTAGTAGCATCACTAACAATCTATGGAATTGGATATAACTTTGAAGTATTGTTAAGGCTTTTGTAGTACATCCAACGATACCTAATTTGAACTTATTTAATTATATTAGAACTAATTCTAGTTTAGGTCAATGTGATAACATCACCCTTTATTCATAATATTGGAGTATTATCGAAGATTCAGTACACCTAGTGGAATTTAATTTGACCTAGTTTAATTTTGTCAGGACTAATATAGTTTATATTTGAGTTTAATTTTATTTAGCTTGAGTTGAGTTCAACGTTGTGTTGGACCTTTATCGAGTTTAGATTTGCATCTTGATAGACTTCAATTCAAGTTTAAGTTAATTTAGTTTATCTTGGTTTCAGTCCAACTTGGTTTAGTTCTAGCTTCGCTTTGAATTGAGCTTTTTTAGTTTGAACTTAATTTAACTCTATTAGGATTTGATTTGAGTATAGTTCAATCTTGATTTAACTTGATTTTGAATTGACCTGACTTGGATCTGATCAGGGTCTAATTGAAAATTACAAAAGTATGAGGACTGTTTTGATCAACTAAAAAATTTTCAGCAAATTAAAGATGTTTTTCTCATAAATTCACAATAAAAAATAGTGTGCATAAAAAATAAAATTAAAAAACTCAATTTAGTTACCAAACAGTTGATTAGTTAAGTCTAATTGATTTTAACGAACTAGTTAATTGCATTCTTAACTTTGTACCATTGGGGGCCCAAATATTCCTTCAATCTGCAAGTGTGTTGGATGCAAGCAAAATTGATGGTAAAAATTTTTAAAAAAATTGTTTAGATGAGTGAAGGTCATCGCGGTAAAGTTTTATGACGAGATCACTTTTTAAGTTTTCCGTGTCATGACTGCGGAGAAATTAACAAACAACTAACGTGACTGAGACGCAGCAACTGAAAAGTCAGCGTTTTCATCGCAAAAGCCCAAACATCCAAATCAAAGCAATTCATTAGCTCACGAATTCAGTAATCCTGCCCTGCATGAATTGATCTCCCTAATCTTTCTTTGTTCGTTTTAACCCACCTTAACTGTCTTTCATCACAAGTCATGCAAAATATTTGAAATTTGAGATCTGAATTAAAATTAGTATTTTTTAACATTATTTTTTTAAAAAATTAATATTTTTTTATTTCATTATTAAATTAAATTATTATAAAAAATTAAATATTTTTTTAAATTTTAAATTATTATAGGATTAATTTTGATAAAAAAATATTAATTTATAAAAATGATTCATTAGTCTTAACCAAGGTTTGCCGTTTTTGTATCAGTTTCGGTTTCGGGACCCACTGAAACCGATACGTTTCGGCTGTTTCGGTTTCAGTTTTGGCCATTTCGGTTTTGGCCGAAAGAATTTTTTAAATTATTAATTGGGCGTTAACCAGAGTTTGACTATATTTTGACTGTACTTTGACTTTAAATTAAAAATACGATAAAATATTGAAAAAAATTTGAAAAAATTTGAAAAATTAAGAATGAATTTATACTTAATTTTATCATTTACTCCATACTGTGGAACAGATGAAGATGAGTTGTCATATTGTGATTATTGAAAATTGGCGTCACCAGCTGTACCACCATTGCTACTATCACTTATATCAAAAGTATTCTGCATTTTATCAGCTTCCTCTTTCGCTTCTTCGTCTAAGAGACGACGAATAACTTCTTGTGTATCAGGATAATTTAAAATAGGTTCTTCTCTTTCTCGAATCCACTCTATCAGAGAACCATCATCTTCGAATATGACAGACAAGTTGATTACTTCATCCTCTGGTGATCTTCTCCTCTGTAAGTTTCGGGCTCTTAAATGCATGTTATAATGACAGAAAACAAGTTTCTCCAATTTGTCCATTTTAAGTTTGTTTCTAGTCTTCGTATGGATCAATCCAAAAATTGTCCAATTCCTCTCACATTGTGAACTTGAAATAGTTTGACTTAAAATTCTGATGGCTATCTTTGCAAGATTAGGTGCTTCATGCCGCCCGTAAATACTCCACCATTTAGCTGTAATTTATGAGAAAAAATTATTAATAAGTTGATATAAATTTAATTAGCAAATATGTATAATTATTGAATATAAACTATACCAGGAGTATCACCCCTAATAGCTACAATTACTTGTTGTGTGCCGAAGTCCTTGACTTTATTTTTGAAATCGTCGGCCTGTTTAATGAACGTACTCAAGTTAAGAACTTTCTTAATTATGTAAAAAAATTTAATACATAATTTACCTCGCGCAATGTCAATATTCTTGTTCTCATATCTGGCTTTATCCGCTCGATTAGCTTCCATAGCTTTTCGAGAATGGTATTACTATTATTGACCTCATTGCCATATTAAATATTGGATTCAGAAAGTACCCTACAAGATGATTAAATATGAATCAACAATAGTATCATTATAACTTAGTAAAGTGCTATAAAATGACTCTTTACTCAATTACCTGCAATATGAATATATTTGGATAATGTTTTTTCCCAACAATGATCAATAATCTTCTCCTATTTGCGAAATTCAATTGTTCCTATATGTCATCTTATTTGCAATTTTGCTCGTTCTATTGCTTCATATAAGGACCCCATTTACGAATGATCATCTGAGTCAACAATTCAAAGTATTTTAACTAATGGACTGGAGATTTCTATTACTTTTTCAACTGATTCCCAAAAACTTTTGTCTATGACTTAATTGAGGAATTTTTCAGAGAGTATTTTCTCGGACCGTTGCAACCTCAAATAATGTGCATCATATTCTTCACTGATAAATAATCTCTTCAGTGCCTGTCGGTGAGTATACAGGAAATCCAAGGAGATAAATTGTGTAGCAAACCGAGTAATATCTGGCCTGATAATCTCTCATCTCCGTGTTTCCTTTCTCATCAGTTCAAGACACCAAGCATAGTTATAAATAAATGACGTCAACTTCTGACCATGCTCAACCACTTTTCTAATATTAGGATCCTTACCCATATCCTTCAGTATTAAGTCAATAGAGTGAGCTGCACAAGGTGTCCAGAAAAGATATTTTCTTTTTTGCATTAACTTTTTCCCAACATATACCAGTGGAGCTGCATTATCAGTTACGATTTGTACTACTCTTGATTCCCTAATCTCCTCAATGACACTATCAATAAGATGATATAAGAAATTACCAATCTTCGACTCCCCTGTTGTATCAACTGACTTGAGAAAAATGGTCCCTTCAGAATAATATACTAAAAAATTTATCAAATCTTTACTGTTTTGTGTCTTCCATCCATCACACATCAAGGTACACCCAAATTCATCCCAATATTTGTAGAAGGTCTGGATAAAAGCATTCATCTCTTCAATTTCAAGATTCAAATACTTTTCAGAAATTTCACGAGAACTTAGTGGAGGAACTCCTGGGCCAACCTCTTGAGTGGCACGTATCATTCCATGATAGTAACTGCCATCTGCTAAATGAAATGGAACATGGTTGTAGAAAAAAATTTCGATACTGCCCTACCCAACCATTGTTTTGTCTTCCAAAAATCAGTTGATACTGTTCTCAAATTTATTTGAGTATCGTCTCTTGGTTTCAATAGAAATGGGTCAATTGGAGAAATATTTATAGATCCGATGTCAGGATGATAAAAATTTCCTCTTACTCCTAAAGGGGCAGGTGTGTGTCGCTGTGTACGTGACTCTCTGAAACTAGTAGTTCGACGATCACAAATTGTGCCGAAAGTGCCAGCACCATCTTGAGTTTCCTCGTTCAATCTTCGACTTTCGTGAAGTACTTCCTGAACCTCAGAATCATTGTCTTTATCATCAAAAATACACATGAGATCTGAATTAGGTAAGTTGAGAAGTTCCTGCTCAAAGCGTGATTTTTTGGCCTTATCCTTTCTTCTACTTTCTCTGCTGGTTTGTACTAATGCTCGAAATGTTTGTCTCACTTCATTCGGGACTTTCTCACATAGCCGAACTTGCCCGGTAACTCCTCCTAAATGCTCTTTTAATCTTGTAATTCCAGAACTAAGCACACGACAACATCATTTACAACGAACTTTATGATTGTCTGCATCCACTAATTCACAGTGTTGTCATGCAATATCGTTATCGCGAGACGTGTTTTGCCTTGGAGCCATATGCAATACAATAATAGCAGTGACAGAACAAATGTTGGCCAAAGAAAATTTACCTATGATTAAGGAAAAAAACTCTATTTTCACAATACGTAATTTAATAAATAATTAAAAAGTAACTAATGTACACAGCAATAAATTACTTTAGAGTTTAGGATTTACTAATCTATTTCTTGATTTATTAGCTAATTTTCACGTTAATTTAATACATAATACGTAATACATAATTTAATACGTAAATTAATATATAGTATATAATTTAATACATAATTTAATATTTAATACATAATGTACTACGTAATACGTAATTTAATACATAATACATAATGTAATACAGAATTTAATACAAAATACATAATTTACTATTTAATACGTAATACATAATTTAATACATAATTTTAATACCAAAAGTAATACATAATACATAATTTAGTACATAATTTAATATGTAATACATAATATATAATTTAATACATAATACATACTACATAATTTAATACATATTTTATTATATAATTTAATACGAAATAAATAATTTAATGCACAATACGTAATTTAATACATAATATATTATTTATTTAATAATTTCATACATAACTTAATACGTAATACATAATTTAATACATATTTTAATACAAAATATGTAATTTAATACATAATTTAAGCCATAAATTAATATTTTAATACATAATTTAATACAAAATACATAATTTAATACGTAATTTAAATAATTTAATGCGTAATTTAAATCAGTTAATAATTTAATAATTTAAATAATTTAATACGTAATTTAAATAATTTAATAATTTAATACGTAATTTAAATAATTTAATAATTTGCTATTTTGTTACATACTTTAATACAAAATACATAATTTAATATGTAATTTAATACGTAATTTAAATAAATTAATATGTCATTTAAATAATTTATTAATTTAATAATTTAATACGTAATTTAATAATTTAATTCATAATTTAATACGTAATTTAAGCAGCAAATCCAACTTAATTTTGGGTAATTGATCATATTATTATTTTAATTTAGCAGATCCATAATACACACAATGCAAATTGAGCAGATCCATAAAAACAAATAATTTGGTCTTCCCTGTTTCAATTCAATTCTCAACATACATAGTATATATGATACATCAATTAGCACTAACAGAAACTGAAAATTATGATACATCAATTATTAAACTGAAAATTTCATACCTCTGTAACCAAAACAGAAATAGATTGCCGATCCACAAAACTCTTTCACTAAGACAGCAGAACATTCAAATGAAATCGTCTGCAAAGTGCAAACATCTAGTTGTTTACACTAAGTATATATAAGCCACAAGACCCACAGCCTATCCACCCGTGATTCACGGGTAAAAACAAAGTAATTAATCAATCAATCAACACTAACCGACCAACCGACAGCCATCCACCCGTGATTCTCGGGAAAAAACAAAGCAACCTCAATAATTCACAGTGATTATATTCGTGATTAACTAAATAAAACAAATCAGCACAGTAAACCCTAAACCTGCGCTTGCGGGGGGAGCTGCACTCGCCGGCGAACCTACGCTTGTCGGCCGAGCTGCCCTAGCCGGCGGAGCTGTGCTCGCCGCCAGTTGAGCCGCAGAGATGCCGCGCGGAGATGCCGGAGATGTCGTGGCTGCTGAGCTCGCCGGAGATGCCGGAGATGCCGCTAAAGCCCTGAGCTCGCAGTGGGCGTCGTGGGCGAGCTGTGGTCGCCTCGAGCGCACTGAGGATGCTGCTAGCGTGCAGCGCTCGCCTCGCACGCGAGGAGCTCGCCGCTGCGTGTTGCGCTCGCCCTGCACATGCTGAGCTTGCCGCCGACGCCCTGAGCTCGCTGCCGGCACACTCAGCTCACCCTGCACGCACTGCGGTCGCCCCGTGCGCGCCGAGCTCGCCCCGCGCACGCTACGGTCTCCCCGTGCGTGTTGAGCTCGCCCCACGCGCGCTGCGCTCGCCCTGCACGCGCCGCGCTCGCGCAGGAGCCCTGCACTCGCCCTGCGCTCCGTGCGGCAGCCCCGCGCTCCCTGCGGCCGCCTTGACCGCCCTGTGCCCGCCTCGTGCAGCCTGCCGCCGGCCCAAGCCCGCCGCCCTCGCTGGACACGCCCAAGATCGCCCGCAATCGCCAGAGCTCGCTCGGCGTCGCTGCATGCAATGAAACCCTAAACCATTCCAATATTTAGGGTTTCGTTGCGGTTTCGGCCGAAACCGATCCATTTCGACGGGAGAGGCAGATGCGAATCAACTTGCTAGGGGGTGCGGACGCAGATCTGCTTGCGGCGGGACAGGCGCAAGGGCTTGAGGGTGCGGGGAAGTAGGGGAGTGACGACACCCTCGTCAGCCTAGCTCCCGCGCTCACATCGACCTCTGGCATCCGCACCCGCGTACTTGCATGCTCTCACCGACCTGGGGCTCGTGCTCACCTCTAGCATCCTCACGCGCGCTCGCCCACCCTCACCGACATGGTGTCGAGAGGAAAAGGGGTGAGGGGGGGTGGGGGGGAGTGTGATGCGGGAACTGCTCACTGAGGGAGAGGCAGGGGCAATCTGCTCGCAGCGGGAATGACATACTCGGATTAGCTTACTGGGGGCTGCGGACATGAATTTGCTTGTAGTAGGACAGGCGCGAGGGAGCGGGGAGTGACAACACCCTCGCTGACCTGGCATCCGTGCTCGGACCGCCCTCTGACGTCTGCACTCGCATGCTTGCACACCCTCGCTGACTTAGGACTCGCGCTCGCGTGGGGCATCCTCACCCACACAAGTTAGTAAATAATCTAATAAAACAAACCGCCTAAGCTACAAAATCAATAATTCCTTACATCATTCATAGAACTAATTTTTATTATTTTGTTGGAAAAAAAGTCTTTTTTCAAGTTGAGCTTCCTAGTTGAAAAAAAGGTGCTTTTTCAAATTCTTTTGCGGAAAAAAAGGAGGCTCCATTGAAATGGAAGCCCTCAATAATTGGAACATAATTTCTAATAAAACTTATCCAATTCACAAAAGTCACAAAAACGAAAACAAATTCACAAGCAATCAGTCTTTAGAAAAGAAGATCAAAACCGAGAAAAGAATAAAAAAACAAAAAACGAAAAAACTTATGACCTGCCATTTTGGTTTTAATCACACGAAAGTACAGAAGATCACAACGAATCAAATCCACTGAAGATCACAAAGAATCAAATCCATTTTCTTTTCCACTTCCAATCCACTTCAATCCAAGAAGAAAGAAACTGACTTGCGAACCGCTGCCATCACCGGCCACCTGCGGCAGGCTTCTCCCTCTTGGGCTGCGGCGAAGCATCTGTCCTGATGTGCGACACGTACTCCTCGAGATTCAAGCCACACGCCGGCGGGATCCGCGCCTTCCTGGCTCGCCGGCGCTCCACATCCACGGCGAAGACATTGCCGTCCACCCACATCACCGCCTCGGGATCCGCACTCTGGAATCTCAACGGCCATGGTGGCGCCACGCATGCCATCGTCTCCCCCGTCACCTTCTCCCCCAATTCCGATCCCCGCTTGATCGCGATCGATCCTTGCAATTCCCACATATCGAAGGCGCCATACGAGTATAGATCGACAGCGGTGGCCCGGACGACCACGCAGCCGAGATACCCCTCCGCCTCGCCGATCTGCCAGACCTCGCCGGCGCCGATTTCCTCCGGCGGCTCTAGAATCCCGGCCTCGCCAGTCTCCGGCTTGAATCTGACAATCTTCCCGCCGGCTGTTCTCCAGCACGCCGAGGCATCGGCGGAGACGCCGGAGAAGGGCAGGATCGGGGTGGCTTCGTGGATCGCCTGTGGGGACGGGTACCACTTGTTGGAGGAGGAGGAGTAAATGTCGAAGCGGAGGGCTCCGGCGACGGTGACGGGGACGACGACGTGATAGTGGGCGGAAGGGTTACGGTGTGGGGGGGCTGCGACGATGGCCGCGGCGGCGGCGGCTGTGCGGTGATGGGAGATGGGAGGGGGAGGGAGGGTGAAGAGGTCTTTGGTGGAGGGGTTGCAGACAGAGTAGGAGGACCAAGCGGAGCGGAAGAGGAGGAGGCCGTTGGAGGCCGCAGTGAGGGACAGGGAGGAGGGGAGGAAGGAGAGGTATGGCTCACCGACAGAAGAGGGGGAGGAGAAGGGGGCGAAGGCGACGCGGCCGGAGGGGGACGGGAAGACGAGGCCAGAGATGCCGCTGTGGAGATCGTCGACGTCGGCGAGGACCCAGTCGTCGTCGTTGAAGTCCTCCATGGCAGCGGAATCGGGGATCTCGAAGACGGCAGTTGAGGACGAAGCAAAATCGAATAAGGGATCGCGCTTGAATTTGAAATTCTTGTAGGGGGCTCGAGGGGATCTGCGTGGGTAAGTAGTTCTTTTTATGAAAATTGGGATAATTGTGGACCGCAGATTGGTCCATATCGGACGGTGAAGGATGACGGGTTCATGGCAAGACGTGGGGAGGATCGGAGCCAACTGGATATACGTGAACAGAGGTTGACACATGCGTTGCACGTGTCGATATTAATTAGGTTGAGTAATCTACACTGCGACGTAACCATTTGGGCTGTTTGGACTTGGATTGAGTTGATCGTACTTCCGTTTAGCAAGAGAAAAAACAGGGTTGTCCCCAATTTATTACCAAACAATTATAGACAGTATTGGGCATTAATTTTTAGGACATCTGATATTATCCTCATGCAATAATTAACTTTTGACTTTTTAATAAAAAATGACCTACGTTATTAATGAATTTATGTACAATTATTTATTTTATCATTTATCTTACATTATAAATTTAAAAAAATTATTTCAATTAAATATTTAAACAAATATTTTTATTTTAATTCTATTTTATTAATTAAAAGTAATATAAAAATTTAAATTATTCTCATTTAATTTTACTTTAAATAATTATTAAATTAATATAAAAAATAATATATTTTATTTTAATTTTTTTGAAAGATCATTAATTTGTATTTAAAAAATTAAAAATTAAAAATTCAATTTATCAAACTGATTGTTTGATAAGTACGAACTAATTGTCCAAACAAAAATCGGATAAAAATAATTTAATTTTTATATTAATTTAATTAACAAAATTAAATTAAATTAAAATATTTTTAAAATATTTTGATTTAGGTGATTCTTTATAAATTTATAATATAAGGTAAATAATTTTTTTTACTAATTATAATAAGATAGTTGATTTTTTATAAATTTATAATAAAATAAGTAGTTTTTTATTAAAAAAATCTTACATTTATTCATAAACTAATGGGTAATTTTTTTAAAAAAAAAATTTCAACCTAAACCCACACTGATTTTTATTTCAATCCTATTATCATTAAGGAGTGTAAATCAGACGAGATTGAGCAAGCTTACTTCGACTTAAACCCGATTCAATTACAAAATTATCAAAGCTCAGGTTCAACCCAATCAAACTTAAGCTCAACTCGATGCAAGCTTGAGTAAGTCGAGCTCAGTTTAGTTGAGTTTGTGAGCTTAAATGCGACGAATTCGTGCACGAGTAGAATTGAACGAAGTTTGACTAGCTCAAGTTGGGTTCAATTTTGCGATCTCAAATGAGTCAACCTAAAGCTCAAATTTTATTTCAAAATTTTAATTTTTAATAATTATTTTTAGCTAATAATATCAAAATAGTTTTTTTAAAAATGTAAATTTAAAATAATAAATTAACATTCAAAAATTTATCTAAAGTATATATATATATTTATATGGGATAATTACCTATAACCTTCTGTAATTATCCTTAATTACCTACAACCCCTCGTAATTTTCGGAATTACCCGTACCCTCATTTTCTCAAAATATTTACCTACACCCTCTTGATTGTTATTTAATCAAAATTTTCTCAAAAAATTTCGATTTTACCCTCGATTATTTTATAACTAAATACCTAAAAACTTATTTTTTTATTATTTAACACTCTGAAATTCGATTTTTCACAAATAATACTGTGAAATTATTTCGATTTACAAAAAAGTTCCGAAAATTCGGATTTGTGTAAATATCACCCCAAAATTATTGCGGGCGGCGACGCCAGAGGCTGGCAGCGGGAGTGAAGGCCGAGGCTGGCGCGCCAGCACGCAGGCGCGGACGGCCAAGGCCAATGCAGTCCTCGCTCGCGTGCCGAGCTCGAGCCCGAGGCCGGCCCACCGGCGCGCCGGCAGCGGGCGCGGACGGCCTCAGCCTTAGGTCGTCCGCGCCCACTTGCTAGAGCGTCGGCACACCGCCCTCGGCCTCTGTCCCGCGTGCTAAGGAGGTCGGCCTTGGCCGTCCGCGCACGCGTGCCAGCGCACTGTCGAGCTAGCCTCGATCTCCGCTCCCGCCGTCAACCTTTGGTGTCGCCGCCCGCGCACTGCCGTCACAATAATTTCGGAGGCTTTTCTGTAAATCGAAATAATTTCGGGGTGGTATTTGCAAAATTTTGAATTTCGGGACTTTTCTTTAAATTGAAATAATTTCGGGGTGTTATTTGTAAAAAACCGAATTTCGGGGTGTTAAATAATAAAAAATAAGTTTTTAGGGGTTTTGTTATAAAATAACTAAGGGTAAAATCGAAATTTTTTGAGAAAATTTTGATTAAATAACAATAGGGGGTGTAGGTAAATATTTTGAGAAAAGAGGGAGTGTGGGTAATTCCGGAAATTACAAGAGTTGTAGATAATTAAGGCTAATTACAGGAGACTACATGTAATTATCCCTATTTATATATTGAGTCGAACTGTTCAGTCAGAATTAAATAAATCAATTTCAATTTAGACTTGGCTCGTTAAAAAAAAGTGAATTTAATTTTGAGTTCAAACTCAACTCCTTTTCTAAACAAACGAGTAGAGCTGAAAGCCTTCGTAAAGCTCAAGCTAAATTAATTTCCCTAATCATTATCCCAGATAGAGATAATCCTTACCCTATTTCGCATTATCATGTCAACTAATGCGCCCTTAGTGGCCGACCTGAATAATGAATGACTTTCAGGCATTGTAATATTTAGATATTAGTAAATAGTATGGAATGTATTCGTAATTAGCAGTTTAATAACAAAAAAAGGGTATGATAATTGCATACTGATGGCATTTGCTCATTTTCTGATCATAATTTAAACGGATCCTCTGGTTTATAAAAAAAAATAGACGGTTTATTTAGTTTTCTGATAAGTCAGTTTATGCCAAAAATTATTATTCCAAATGCGCATTCACAAACACAAACAACTGGCACTAGTACCTCAACCGAAGCACTGCTCGCCGGGGAGTGGCCCGGGGAGGTATCCGCGCTCGAAGAACTGAAGCCCAAACACAACCACGACAGCCGCCAGTGTCAAATAAGACAGCCCCTCCACTGCACCAAGAAGCCCAAAAGGCCCGGCAGGCAAGCCGGACCCTGTCTTGGCTTTGGTGTACGCAGACCAGCCAACGATAGCAGCCAGCACCAGGTAGCTCACCCCTTCCAGAGCACCGAGAGAGCCCCCGGGGCCCGGGGGAAGCCCACATCCAGTGGTTTTCAGGGTATAGAGTGAGAATCCGATCACCGGGTTTGACACCAGGCCGCCAACCACTGCCGCCAGCTCTAAGGTCCCACCACCACGAGTCTCGCTGCTTTCAGTGTCCTTCGCCTTGCAGATGATTCTGGTGCTAGTTCTCGCGCTCTGATGGCTTCGCCGGAGGCTGTTGGACTGCAGAGGAAGCCTTGCACTGGACGAAAGCAATAGCGCCTCCATCTGCAGCTCTTTGGGAAGAACTCCACGACCTCCTATTTCTTATCCTTTACACCCCATACTGTGTGGAAACGGCATTTGTTCGATCGGCCCAACTCATATGTCAGATACCTGGACCGGCTGGATTTCGGCTCTTTTGAATGTTGATATCTCCTCTGCTGACATACGTAGAAAAAAGCCGTAACAAGCAACCCTAATATTTCAAGCAAAAACACGAACATCAAATTCAAATTTGCCTGCAGGATTCATGGAGAAAAAACCTAAAAAAAAAAAAAAAAAAAAGCTAATTAGCTACCCCCCGAAATTTTTCTTAATTATTAAAAATCTTTTAAAATTTTCATAATTACCTATACTTTCCCCATTTTCAAATTATTTACTTATAATATAATCCCTTATTTTTATTTAATCAAATTTTTTTCTAAAAAGTTTAATTTTACTCTCCGTAATTTTACAAATAAACCTCTAAAAATTTATTCTCTCACCCTCCACTCTTTCTCCCAAACATTTACAGATAAATCCTTTGAATATTTTTATTTATAAAAAAGTCTAAATGTTAATATTTTTCAAATAAAGAGTTATAAAAAGGAGCTGAAATATTTTAAATATTTTATAAATAAATCCTAATATTTGTTTATTTATAAATAAGCCCATTGAATATTTTATTTATAAAAAGTCCAAATGTTAATATTTTTCAAATAAAAATTTATAAAAAGGACCTTAAATATTTTAAATATTTTACAAATAAATCCTATATAAGAAATTAAATTACAAATTTAATATTTGTGCATTTACAAATAAGTCCCTTGAATATTTTTATTTATAAATAAGTTCAAAATTCATATGTTTTAAAATAAAATTTTACAAAAAGAGTTGAAGGTATTAAAATTTAAAATTTTAAAATACGAGTTCAATATTTTGTATATTTACAAATAGACCCGTCAAATTTTTTTATTTATAAATAAGCCCAATATTTATAATTTTTTTAATAAAATTTCACAATATTGAAGTTTTAAAAATTAAAATTTTTAATTACAAGTTTAATATTTGTACATTTATAAATAGACCCCTTGAATATTTTTATTTATAAATAAGTTCAAAATTCTATCATCTTTAAAATAAAATTTTACAAAAAAGACATCGAAGGTTTTAAAACTTAAAATTTTAAATTACAAGTTTAATATTTGTACATTTATAAATAGACCCCTTGAATATATTTTTTATAAATAAGCCCAAATTTTTTTTTTTAAATAAATTTTACAAAAAAGACATTGAAGGTTTTAAAATTTAAAATTTAAAATTATAAGTTTCATATTTGTACATTTATAAATAGACCCCTTGAATATTTTTTTTATAAATAAGTCCAAATTTTATTATTTTTAAAATAAAATTTTACGAAAAAGTCATTGAAAGTTTCTAAACTTTAAATTTAAAATTACAAGTTTAATATTTGAATATTTACAAATAAAATCTTTGAATATTTTTATTTATAAATAAGTCCAAAATTTATTATTTTTAAAATAAAATTTTACAAAAAAGTCATTGAAAGTTTTTAAACTTTAAACTTAAAATTATAAATTTAATATTTGTACATTTACAAATAGAACCCTTGAAATATTTGTAGAAATATGAAACTTGTAATTTAGGTATTAAAATTTAAAATTTTAAAATACAAGTTTAATATTTATATATTTACAAATAAGTCCCCTAAATTTGTTTATTTATGAAAAAAGTCACAACTTTATTTTTTTTACAATAAAATTTTAGAAAACGAACATGGAAGGTTTTTAAGCACCCCAATTTTCAATTATAAGGTTAATTTTTATACATTTGCAAATAAATCCATCAAATATTTTTATTCATAAATAAGTCTAAATTTTGACAAAAATTTGCTTAAAAATTAACATGAAAAATTTGGTATTTCCTGGAATAAGATTGTAATTAACATACGCATATTAAAAGACACATAATTATTCATATGAATACAATATATTCTAATATTAGACATTATAATATATATGTTACAGTGCTTACATTCAAAATAGTAGTGATGAATATGTAGTACATTCGCAGATAAGGATCTAATAAAAATATGTGCATAATTTTATTGCGCTAGTTCAGTGTTATACTGTCAGGTATAATAAATTAGTCTCACATTAGATATTGGATAGATAGGGTTCAATATATATAGTGAAAAGATCTCATATTCCATGAGCTTAAGCTTTTTGGGCAGTTTGGTGTTCGGCCCACTATATTATTCCGGTTCGATACTCTTTCGATAATCCCAACAATTGATATTAGAGCTTAGGAGCAAACAACTAAGATGACAAAATTCTTACTCGAGGTGGAGAAGTTTTGAAGGCAAGATAAATTTGCCTTATGACATAAGAAGATGAAAACAGATCGAGATTCGAAGAAAATTTGAGGGTTGTATCTGCAAAATCTTCATCCCTCTCGGCCAGAGCAAGGCAGCTGACGCTGGCGGCGTGGCTGAACGCAACCAAGTGGCGGAACAAGTCCAGCGTGGGGCACGGCGGTGAAAGCGGCCGATGGCACGCGTAGCGCCGCAGTGCGCGAGTAGCGGGCACGACTGCGCAGGCGGGAGTTCCACCATTGTGCGACCGCGCGGTGCGCCAACATGCGGGATAGTACGCAGGGCGCGCGTGCTATGTTGGGCGCCAACGCGTGGGGTAGCGTGAGGTTGCGTGGGCCGCTCAGGCTACGGCGACGTAGGACTTTAGGGGCAACATAGGCCGGGGTGCCGCACTGCGTGTGGAGGAGGTCATCCTGGCGGATCTGGTCCGGAAGGGTAGAGAGACCGAAGTCGTAGACCTGGAGGTTGCCATCGTGGTCGAGGAGGAGATTCTCCGGCTTGAGGTTGCAGTGGTAGACGTCGGGAGAGTGGCAGAAGTCAACGGTAGAGAGGAACTGGTGGAAGTAGCCCAACGGTTTTCAGGTAGTCGGCCACGGGCGACGTGAGCGAAGAGCTTGCCGCCGTCGGCGTGGTCCATGACAAAGAAGATGCGGCGGACGAGGTCCTTATTGATGACCTTGATGGTGACGCTCTCTCCGGTGCGGAGGTCACAGCTATGATGGACCTTGGCAAAGGTGTCGTGGCCGAGGATGCGGCCTAGCTCGTAGCGTCCACGGAGGACGCTAGAGGAGGGACGACAAGGGATGTCCTCCATTATTTACAGTCACGGTGTTTGTGATTTTGACTGAGAAGCATTTAGGAGGGCAGGAGGCTGCTATCACAGTGATGAGAGGCAGCTCGCATGCTCCTCACACGCACACAGGTGGGCTTTGGGGTCGCGAGAGCACAAGTTGGCGTGTGGGAGACTGGAGCAGTGGTTGTACAAGGGCCATCATAGGTTGGAGCTCCGGAGACAAACGATGGCAATGGCTCATCCGATGGAGCATGTAGGCGGATAGCGGAAGCATTAGTGGGGCTTCTCCTTCAGGGAGTTCAAGGTTCCGGTGACACGAACCAGGGGCTACAGCGCAGGCACAAGCTGGTCTAAAGCGACCGGGGAACCACGAACTCACCAGCTCACAGCCATGGGAGCTCGAGGATTGTCAGATTGTGCGGGGTCTGGCACAGGCACGAAGGAGCTCGGCTTCTGTGAAGCCCACAGAGGAGGAGAGTGGCTTAGGGTGGCAAAGGCCAATTGCTAGGGTACAAATCGGGTGAGGCAGTGCTCTGGCGATAGGAGGCGATGCTCAGGAGGTTTGGCAAGTGGAGAAGGTAGTGGCTGTTGTGTGAAGCTGTATGGGAGCAAGACCAAGAATGAGGTCGAAGAGCGAATTCGAGGTTGGCTCGAGCTCGGGTCTTGCGATTAGTTGAATAAGCTAGTAGCCAAGGGGCAGGGGCTGGATGAGAGATGACGCTGAAGATTCGTGATGGTGGTACATCCGAGTTCAAGCCAAGGTGGAGATTGTTGAGTTTTAGGTGTCTCGAACTCGAATTAGAGTTTGAGTTAAAGTAGAAATCCAAAGTTGTATTTAGATTTATAATTGATTTGTAATATTAGAAGTTGTAATTAGAGTAAAACTCAGACCCAATAAGAGTCTATAAATATACTATAATATATAGGGCTTAGGTGTGGTGTAATATTGAGGTTGAACTATAGAGAAATAGAAAGAGAGGAATAGAGAGAATAGAGAGAAGAGAAAGAGAGAGTGTGTCAGCTCTCATATGTGGGTCTTTCTAGTGCTTTTCAGGGGTCTATCGTGGTGGTTCCTCATGGTATTCTCTTGGAGATTCTCTCTGAAGGTGGAGGCGTTGCCGAGACTTGGTGAAAGAGTTTAATTGAGTAAGAAAGAGTGAAGTCTTTCTTATAGACTCTTTTAGAAGCCTTTATCTTTTGATAGTGGATCTCTCGCTATCTTATCTTATTATTTTCTTTTATCTTGTATTATTTTTTGTTTCTTGTATTGTTTGAGAATAAGGTGATTCACAAACCTTCTGCTGCAAATCTCAACAAATGGTATCAGATCTTCAGGTTCGAAACTTTGCAAACTCTTAAGACCGAAATTATCATAACGGTGCGACTAAATTGTGTCGTATGATAGTTTCTTTTAAAAAATCAAGAGAATGAGACAAAAACCTGTTGGTATGGGTCACATAGTGGAACTAGTCAAGTAAAAGAGTTCTTGATTAAGAGTGTTAAAATTAATATGGTCAAATCACATCTGAAGGGGGAGATTGTTATAATATCATGTGTGATAAATTAGTTCCACATCGGATATTGAATAGATAGGATCCAATATATATAGTGAAAAAATCCCATATTACATGAGCTTAAGCTTTTGGGGTGATTTGGTGTCCGGCCCACTATATTATTCCGATTCGACACTCTTTCGAATCCCCCAACAATTCAGGATAATTACATGTTATTATGTATTGTTGGCTTTATGGTGTCTCGAATCCGGATTTTCCGGATAGTCTTAATTATATTAATGGGCCTAATCCTTATTTAGATTTATCTTCTAGAAGTCTTAAATTAGTAGAAGTCTTATTTGAGTTAGTCTTCTATTTTGACTCAAACATCATTAGGCCACATCTATAAATACACCATTGATGTAAGGGTCTCAAAGATATAGAAAAAGAGAGGGAGAGTTGGTGATATTGGAGTTTCGTCTCCGTCGTTGTAATCTTCTCTTTTCTCTTCCTCATTAATACAATATTCTCTGGATCATCTTCCCACATATATCTCTTGTGTGCTATCTTTTCCTCTTTTTTGTTCTTCCTCTATATTGTGAATTGTGGTGGACATCGATATTTTCCGCAACAAGTGACATCAGAGCTTGGTTCAATATGTCTACTACGAAGTTCGATATAGAAAAATTCAATGGAAAGCAAGGATTTCCTATTTGGCAAGTAAGAGTTCGTGCAATTCTTACTCAACAAGGGTTGAGACACACATTGGAGGACGTCAAGCCTGAAGATGTCACCGAAAGTGTCTGGGAAAATCAAAAGGCCAGCGCACATAGCACAATCATCCTCAGTCTTACCGATGAGGTACTCTATCCGTTTCTTGATGAAACATCACCTTCAGAGTTATGGAAAAAACTGGAGAAACAGTATATGAGTAAGTCTATCTCAAATCAAGTTTATTTAAAATAGAAGCTCTTCAATTTTCGAATGAAAGAAGGTACGAATATAGTTGATCATCTTAATGCTTTCAATAAACTTGTCTCTCAATTGTTAAGCATTGATGTTAAAATTGAAGATGAAGACAAGGCAATTATTTTATTATCGTCCTTACCTCCTTCTCTTGAGAATCTTAAAACTACTCTCATGTATGGAAAGGATTTAAAATTTGACGATATTTCTGCTGCCCTTCTATCTAATAAATATTTGAAAAAGATTGGAGGGGATGTGTCACACTCAGAAGCATTAATTGTCAGAGGTCGTACCAAAGAAAGATCAAGAACAGGTCGTTCTAGATCCAAATTCAAAGAAATAAACTGCAAGTATTGTAAGAAGATGGGACATGCAATTAAAGATTGTTGGAAGCTCAAAGCAAAGAAAGAAAGAGAATCTCAATCTAAAGAGCAAGCCAAAGAACAAGTTTCAGTTGTTGAAGAGAGGTCTGATGATAATTTGGGTAACGTTCTCTCTATTAGTTCTAATTTTGATCGTTACCATGATATTTGGATTCTTGATTCTGGTTGTTCTTATCACATGTGTCCTAATAAGGATTGGTTTTAAAACTACACGCCTTATGATGGTGGTTTAGTTTTGATGGGTAATAATAATCCATGCAAAACTGTTGGAATTAGAACAATCAAAATTAAGATGTTTGATAATATTATTAGAACTCTTACTGATGTCAGACATGTTCCTGATTTGAAAAAGAATTTGATCTCTTTGGGTGCTATGGATTCTACTAGTTATAAATATTCTGCTGAAGGTGGAGTTCTTAAGGTTGCTAAAGGCTCATTGATAGTAATGAAGGGCCTAAAGCATGGAAATTTATATGAGTTAGTAGGAAAAACCGTTGCAGGTGGAGCAACAATTTCTCAGTTTTCTTCTTCTTCTGATATGACTCAATTATGGCATATGCGTCTCGTTCATATGAGTGAGCAAGGTTTAAATGAGCTCAACAAAAGAAAATTACTGAAAGGTCTCAACTCATGCAAATTGGATTTCTGCGAGCATTGTCTCTATGGTAAACAGTCCAAGGTAAAGTTTAACACTGGTATTCATTGCACTAAAGGCTTAGTTGATTATATTCATTCTGATGTGTGGTGCTCTCCTATTCCATCAAAATCTGGTGCTCGTTATTTTGTCAGTTTTATTGATGATTTTTCCAGAAAAGTGTGGATTTATTTTTTGCATCACAAAGCCGAGGTGTTTTCTGTTTTCAAATGGTGGAAAACTTCAGTTGAAAAAAGGACTGGCAGAAAAATCAAATATCTCAGAAGTGATAATGGCGGAGAGTACAAATCAACAGAGTTTCTCAAATTCTATGAAGATGAAGGCATCAAGCGTCACTTTACCATCCCAGAAAAACCTCAACAAAACGGTGTGACTGAAAGGATGAACAGAACCTTGTTGGAGAAAGCACGTAGTATGCTCAGTACATCTAATCTTGATAAAGATTTTTGGGCAGAAGCAGTCAATACAGCATGCTTCATTGTGAATCGCTCTTCTCAAACAGCCATTAATTGCAAGACTCCCGAAGAGGTATGGACTGGTCAACCTGCAAATTATTCTTCTTTAAATATTTTTGGTTGCTCTGCTTATGTGCATGTTGTCAAGGATAAGTTAGATGCACGTTCCAAAAAGTGTATTTTCTTGGGTTATGCCAAAGGCGTCAAAGGCTATCGTTTGTGAGATCCTACTATTTCAAATGTAATTATTGAGAGAGACATAGTATTTGATGAAAGTGGTATGCTAAAATCTCTCAAGAAAGAGCCCAATGATATAATGCAAGTGGAGGTGGAGCATGTAATTCCTTCAGAAGAAGATATTCAGGGTATGCCCAACTCTCAAGAAAATCTTAAGAATCAAATTTCTGAAAAGACTCCACTTCGAAGATCTCAAAGAAAAATAAAGCCACCTAAAAGATATGGTTTTGAAGATATGGTAGCTTTTGCTTTAGTTACTGACAATGGTGATCCTTCCTCCTATAAAGAAGCAGTGCAGGATAAGAATTCTTCTCAGTGGCAAGTTGCTATGAATGAAGAGATGGATTCTCTTCAAAAGAACCATACTTGGGATCTGATGAAACTACCAAAAGGTAAAAGAGCAATTGGTTGCAAGTGGGTATTTCGAAAGAAAGAGGATTTCTCTAAGATAGATGGTGTTAAATTCAAGGCCCGTTTAGTTGCAAAAGGGTATTCACAAAAGGAGGGTATTGACTTTAATGAAATTTTCTCGCCTGTGGTTAAACACACATCTATTCGTTTTCTACTTGCTTTAGTTGCTTTTCATAATCTTGAGTTAGAACAGCTTGATGTCAAAACTGCCTTTCTGCATGGTGAGAAATTAGAAGACAAATTTTGAGCAATAGCCCGAAGGGTTCATCCAAGAAGGCAATAGAAAATTTTGTTTGCAAGTTGAACAAATCACTTTATGGTTTGAAACAGTCTCCAAGACAATGGTATAAAAGGTTTGACAGTTTTATTCTGGGTCAAGATTTCATCCACTGCAAATATGATTGATGTGTTTATTTTAAGATGCATGCCAATAACTCATTTATTATATTGCTTCTTTATGTTGATGATATGCTTATCGCTACTCAAGACATATCTCTACTGAATGATTTAAAGTTTAAAATGAAAAAGGAATTTGAGATGAAAGATTTAGGTGCTGCAAGGAAGATTCTCGGTATGGAGATTGATCGAGATCGAAAGCATGGAAAATTATGGCTTAAACAGAGCAAATATCTCGAGAAGATTATTTCTCGTTTTCACATGCAGAATTCAAAATCCGTCAGTACTCCTTTGGCATCTCACTTCAAGCTTTCAGCTCAACAATGTCCTTCTACAGATGAAGAGCATGCATACATGGAGAACATCCCATTTTCAAGTGCTGTTGGAAGTCTAATGTATGCTATGGTATGCACAAGACCTGATATTGCACAAGCAGTCAGCGTTGTTAGTCGTTACATGGCAAATCCAGGAAAAGAGCATTGGCAGGCCATGAAATGGCTATTAAGATATATTAAAGGTACTCTTAATATTGGTTTATGTTTCGACAGGAACACAGTGCAAGAGGCCAAAATTATTGGCTATGTCGATTCAGACTATGCTGGAGACCTTGATCGACGCGATCCCTCACTGGTTATCTTTTCACTCTTTGTGGAGGACCTATTAGTTGGAGGTGTACCTTACAGTCAACTGTAGCATTATCTACAACAGAGTCTGAGTATATGGCAGCTACAGAAGCCGTCAAAGAAGCCCTATGGCTAAAAGGTTTGGCAAGTGAAATTGGTTTTTCTCAACATGTTCTTCCTATTTTTTGCGACAGTCAGAGTGCCATACACCTTGCGAAGAACCAAATGTATCATGCCAGATCAAAGCATATAGATGTCCGATTTCATTTTATTCGGGATATTATTGAAGACGGCGAGATTTCTTTACAAAAGATTCATACTTCAAGAAATCCTGCAGATATGTTGACGAAGGTGATTCCGATTGATAAGTTCAACCTCTGTTTGGACTTGATCAATATTCAAGGTCATTGATCCTATCCCAGGAGGAAATGGTAAAGACATCTATTGAAGATTCAAATTCAGAGAATAAGATGATTCGAGCCAAGGTGGAGATTGGCTTTCTGAGTGTATCCTTTAACAACTAACCTTGCTTTATATTTGTCAATTTCACTATTGGTTTTCAATTTAGTCTTATAAACCCATTTACAGCCAATTGGTTTGCAATTTATAAGAGTTGGCACTAGAGACCAAACCTCATTCTTCTTCATGGAATCAATTTCTTCAATCATTGCATTCAACCAGAATTTTGCATTCTCACTGCTTATGACTTCTAAAAAATTCAAAGGATCACTATTTTCTGTGATCAATGAGATAGACATCCCATCCATATCATTTGAACTATGAATTTGCATATCTCTAATTTCCTCTAAGTATGCAACGTAGTCATCTGATAGAGCTGATCTACGAATTCTTCTGGGTATTTCATCTGACTGGTATGACACAACCATCAGTGCTTCACCTTGTCCAGCTCTATCTGACGCATCCTCAACTTCAATTCTTTTTTTCTTGCTTCTTGTGACAAATATGCCCTGTTCAAGAAATTTGACATCTTTACTTTCAAATATGGAGCCCTGAACAGGATTGTATAATCTGTAACCCTTAGTTCTGTTCAGAAGATCAATAAACTTACAGTTTAAACTCCGAGTTGCAGTTTTTGACATACTAGTTTCAGCAAACCTAGCTTTTGCATCACAACCCCAGATTTTGAGATGATTTACACTAGGTTTTCTGCCAAACCATAACTCAAAAGGAGTTTTAGCAACAGATTTGGATAGTACTCTATTTAAAATGTATGTAGTCATTTTCAGTGATTTGCCCCATAAAGAGTCTAACAAATCACTAAAAATTAACATACAATGTACCATATTCATCAAAGTTCTGTTCCTCCTCTCTGCTACTCTGTTTTGCTCTAAATTTCCTGCAATGGTTGTATTTGCAATGATTCCATACTCCTGTAAAAAATGTCAAAAAATATCGAAAGTGTATTCACCTCCTTTATCTGACCTAATAACCTTAATCTTTCTGTCCAGCTGATTTTCAACTTCAGCTTTATACACTTTAAATATTTTAAATACATCCGACTTTCTGTGCAGTAGATATACATACCCGTACCGTGAGTAGTAATCAGTGAATGTTATAAAGTATCTCTAGCCATTCTTTGTGACTACTCCATTCGGGTTTCAAATATCTGTATGGATTAGATCTAACAAATTATTAGATCTTACTGATTTTGGAAATGATGCTCTTGTCATCTTTCTTTTAATACAATCCACATAGATACCAAAGTCATTAAAATTTATATTTTGTAGAATTTCATCATGGCAGAGTCTCTCCAATCTATCTCTACCAATATGACCTAAACGATAATATCATAGACGAGAAGAATTCTTATCCAACTATACAGTCAGATTGTAAGGGTATATATGTCTGGAATCAATATTGTAGCACTGTATTATAGAGTCAACTTCTAGTTTCACATGCAATTTATACAAACTATCAGATATAGCACTAGTAGCAACAACAACACTATCATACCAGAGATACAGAGTTTTTGCCAAAAGTAAAACAATAATCAGGTTCTATAACTCTGAAAACTAATAGTAAGTTACGCCTGATAACTGGTGCAAAAACTGTATTTGACAGTAAAACAGTATAACCACCATGAAGAACCAAAGTGTATGTCTCAACACCGACAACCTTAGGTCGCTCATTGTTCCCCATGAAGACATACTTCTCCTGATCATATGGGTTTCTTAGGTCTAGGAATCTTTGCATAATAGTTGATATATGGACTGATGATCCCAAGTCCACAATCCATGTATTAGGAGAAACATCAATATAGTTTGACTCAAAGCAAACCAAACATTTAAATTTACCTTGTTTCTTTTTCTGCAGAAACTTCAATTTGTAACAGTCTTTTATAAAATGTCCTTTCTTTTTACAATAAAAGCAAACCTTTTCTTTTAACTGAGCAAGTGCTTTTCCTTTCACATCATCCTTACTCTTTACAAATTTCTTCTTCCAGGCTTGCTTCTTAAAAGGCTTTCTGGACTAAAAATTAAACTTTCATTTCTTCTCAGCCAAATTTACTGACTCAATTTTAACAAGTTCAGTTTTAATAGCCTTCCTCCTTTCATCCTCTGAGACACACTAATTCAGCAATTCATCCATTGTCTAATGACGATCAGGTGTATTATAGCTAATAATGAAAGTCTCAAAGGATGCAGGCAGCGAGTTTAGGATACAATATGTGACATATTCATCATCAAGACTCAAGCCCAAGCTTTTCAACTCATGTGCAATTGAGAATATTATTGGAATATGCTCTCGAACGTTCCCATATTCAGCCAATTTTGTGTTGTGCAATTTCCGAGTCAAAGATAATTTCTTGGCTTTAGAGGACCTAACAAATCTATCATGAATAATTTGAAGTAATTCTTTGGCAGAATACACATCTGACAAACTGGCACGAACTATTTCAGAAACTGTTCTTCTGATTATTAGTCTTGCTAGCTTATCTGCTCTGTGTCATTTTTCAAACTGGCTTGACCCAATAGGCGATTCGGTAGTATCAAGAGCAATGTCAAAAGCTTGAAATGCCAAATGAGCTTCTAGTTCACTTCTCCAAGTCGAGTAATTTGATCCATTCAAGTTCTCGACCTTGAAGAACTGACTACTAGATTCCATACTGCAAATTTTGCAATGGATAGCTCAAAATACAATAAATGCATTTCAATAACAAATAATCCATGATTCCATTGATCCAAACAGAGATTATCATTGTGATCTTATATTAACTTCTTTGGGATACAAACACAAACCACGATATCTCATAAATCACAAAGCAAGCTAGAATTGGGATTAAATTGTGATGTTATACTAACTTCTTTTGGAGAATAACACAAATCATGAGATCCCACCAACCACGAGTAAAATCAGAATCGAGATAAATTGTGATCTTTATTACTTCTTTTGGGAAAATAATACAAACCATAAGATCCCACAAATTACGAGTAAAACCCGAATCGGGATAAATTGTGATCTTATACTACCTCTTTTGGGAGAATAATAAAACCTCGAGATCCTGCAAATCACGAGTAAAATCAGAATCGTTACAAATAAATTTTCAAAATATTCTATATTTATTTCTTCTCTACACCAATTCAACCTTTGAGTCAAATTGATTAGAGTTGAAAATAAATACAAAATAATAATATTTATAAATTAAAATAACTTCAAAACCTTTTGGGGAAATATTTGGTTATTTTAACTCATAAATATAATCACGAATAAATAATAATAAAAAATTATTTTTCAATAATTCAAATAATAAAAAAACTTGATGTTAATCAAAATTAATTTGATTAACATAAGACATAAATCAAACTGAGATTGAAATTCAAAATCACAATTCAATTTGAAACAAATTACAATTCACAACCCGAAATTCATACCAATTGCAATTCGATTTAAGTCACCGATCATGTTGCAATTCACGACCCAAAATATTGGAATTAAATTGAATTGCAATTTTACATAAAAGTCCTTTCAAAATTTTAATTCATAATTAATTTCGAAAATTCGACAGACTTTTGAAAAATCACCATAAATTAAAATTTTGGAAACCAAACTCAAATTTTTCTCCACCAATAAAATTGTGAAGGCCAATAGATTATTCCATATCATTTTCAGTTCAAACCCAAGACAAAAACTCGATTTTCCCAAATTGGGTTGCGAGAAATTGAACTGAAAACAATTATAATTCGATTTTTCGCGAACCAACAATCAAAAGGTTGCTCTGATACTAATTGCGGGATCCAATTTTTCCTTTTGATGCAAGATCTGCGAGAAAATCGAGTTCAAAATAGAATAAAACTAATTTATATACCTCAGGACCTGAAACGAAATTTTGAAACTTTTATCTGTAAACCCCAGCATATCCACCCTGTGGTTTTACCACTTTTGATGGGGAAGAATCGAAAAGGAGAAAAAATTTCCGAGGACTAAGAACGATGAATTCTATTCTCTGCTCTTTTCTATGCAATTCAATTCTGAATTGAATTCATGAAATCAAATTCACGATTTGTGAATAGACTTATTTATTTATTTTTCGCAAATAGCCCCTCGAAGTTCATTGTAATTACAAATCAAAGTTTTGTAATTACAACTAAGGCTAAATATTTATAAAAAAGTCCAAATCAAATAATTCAAATAAAACAATTTATCCTCTTCCAATCAGACAATTTCAAGGTGAGATCAGATGCTGGGTATACTGCAAAACGTTTCGACTCATCACGAAACACCAAAATGAGCACACATATAAAATATTTGGTTTTGCCTAAGCTGTCATCCATTGTCATATAAATATCAATCAAACAGTTAAATTTTGAATCACTCATTATATTTCCAAATTATCTGACCCGAATTGTATAAACAAATTTATCTAAAAAATAAATTAATAAACAGTCTATAAAACCACAGGACTAACAGTTTGAACATAATAATTTTAGATATGCTAATAAATTAAGGCAACATTTGAAAAAAATAAAACCTGACAACATTTCAGGTTAGCTGCCCTTGGGCATTCTATGTTCATTTTTTTTGGGAAAGCATTCCATGTTCAAATTTGTCAGAAATGTGTCGATGACCTTGTTGTTTTGCATGTTGTCTGAGTCATTGCTTATGTGATGTGAATTTTTCAGCATCAATAAAATCTCTAGCCTAGAGGAGGTGCGAAAGCGACTTGCAGAAGCTGAGTGAGAGGACTAAAGTGGTACTTGGGAGCTGAAAATATTTGAGAATCTTTTGTATGTTGTGGCCGATGGGAAAAGGCAATCTGCCAGCCACTTCAAGCTGACCAGGGAATGCAGAGCACTTCAACTAATATAGAAAGCCGCTTGTAAGTCTTATCTTCTTAAATACCCTTGTGATGTTAAAATAAAGTATCAATTGGTATATGTTTATCTGGCGAAGTCACTGGTCTTATTTCAGTATCGTAATGCAAGAAAGGAAGACAAAATGCTCTCAACTACCACTTGTTGGCATCAGTAAACTTACAGTTGCAGCTTACGCCTAAATTCTCTTAAATTTCTAATCTTCATTTTGCAACTTACAGTTGAAGATCATTTTCAGCGAAATTTGAATCTAAATTCGAGGAATCTACATCAAATCTCTCAATTACAGCATATAGTGTGCTCCAAAGTTTGATGTCGAATCCAATTGTCTATGCTGCTGGTTTATTCTCTACATGTGCAGTGAAGACAGCTGATAGCGCTCCTCCTATGAAGCTCATCCGTGTAGTGAGTGGTGCCAGATATTTCGTTAGAGCAGTTGTTTCTGGTGTTCATCAAACACTGAGAAAATGACTACTCTTTTCTGAGGAAGATATTGATTTAATAAGATTTTGCTCATATACTTCTTATATTGAGACTGCTTTTTAAGTTTCCTGTCTGTTTTATATGCAAATCTTTTGACATTATTTATAAATATCTGCACAATATTACACCATATTGACCAAGTGATGCAGCTTGACAATGAAATAATTGACCTGTTCAGACAAATTTCATGAATCTGTTTGCCATGTATATGAATTAATGCATGCCTGTTGCTCCTCACTGGCAATCCTTTATATAATGTCATGATTGTAAATCCAGCCAAAGATGTTAAGGCTACTGAAAACCTTGGCCATTCGCATTCCTCGGGAGCTCTTAAAATGGAGTCATTTCATCAAGCTTGCAAAGTACACATTTAGAGTTAAGCTGAACCTGTTGTTTTGAAGATCAAAATTAATTCAAATTATCAGCAATTATCATCTGTGGTCTCATTTTATTCGTAAATCCGTGTCATTGCAATAGTTTTGCATCCTCACCCCACTAGTGTAAGTAAAGAGATTTCAAGAAATAATGCCCATGTCAGCTTTGGTCTTAGTTTTCTGCAACAAAAAGGCAACGCGTAAGCATTGCTTGAACAAGAACATAGTATAGAACTGAAGCAGCTCAGTATGGACAAACCTTTCAAGAAAATAGGCAAAAGGCCACAGGATAAAGCCTGACATGATATGTCGATAGGTTATGTGGAGATGAGGGTTGAGTTCTTGATTGAACGAAGCTTCAGTGACGAAATAGAGAATAGTAAAGCTTATCTGAGACAGAACCGTAAGAAGATGTGCTTTGAACTTCTTGTACATGGCTCCTCCATCGCCATGGTTAAGAACCATTGCTTGAGGTTTATGTATGACAGATCTCTAAATGACTAGTTTATTAAGGAATATGGCTCATTATATAGAGATGAGTCATTTCTGATATAATTTCCGTTATACCGGGGTTTATTAGACTATAATTATTAGGCTTTGGGCTTAAGTGATTAAAAAGCACGTATCATTTAAAATCGGGAATATAGCTAGTTGATAAGTAAAAAGAGAGTAAAAAATCGAAAGAACTGACGAATTACATAGAGGACTCACCAATGTAATAAGGATTAGACGGAACTGTAATAGACAGAAAAAAAAGATTCGAAATCGCAACAAGGTTGGAGGTGATATTCTGACAGGCGACTTCCATTTTGATTAAATTCCTTATTAGATTTTTTTTTTCTTTTTATTCTTTGATGGCGATAAGTTTATCCTGGACAATTACTAAGCTTCACAAAAATTTTAAATTAATTATTAAATTGCTGGATTTGAATTTATACCGTATTTGGGGACTATTTTGTGTTGGAATTTGATGGTTAATAGCTAGATCGAATTAAAATAATTAAAATTAGGTATGTTGTTATAAATTTATGTTTTTGGGGGTCCCTGTGTATTAAAATAATTCTCGACGTCGAACCGACGGTGCGCTAGATCAAGGTGAGGAGCGACAGAGCGGCGGAGAGCCGGAGTGGACTACGCTGCGCAGCGGCTACTTGGGGCAATGACCGCGTGGTGTGAGTACAGCGTGGAGCAGCACGCGCAGCGGCGGCTGTGGTGCAAGCTACGCGCGGCGCTCTTGCGCAAGGTGGCGGGTATGGGTTGTGCGCGACGATGGCCGTGGCGCGAGTAACACCTGGCGCTGCTGTGCGTGGCCCACTTGTGCTTGGCCTCGACTCGGTAGCGCGGCTGGTGGTGTGGCCCGACGGCATGGCGGCGCAGCGGCGCCAAAGCAGTGGCACGGACTGGCGGTAGTTGTAGCCGGCGGTGCAGGGACTGGAGATTAGGGTTCGGGTTTGGGAGTGCTGTGAGTTGATTAATGCAGAAGATGATTGTTTTTGGTTTGGGTTTGACATAAGATTTAAGTTTTGGCTTGGTTCAGTTAAATTGGAACGGCTGAAGATATGCTATTAATTTGATTGGGTTCTGATTCGGGTTGGGTTGATTCAAGCCCTGGGTTTGGATTTTTTTCTTGGTTCAGTTTTAATTAGATTTTGAAGTTAAATTATTATTGCGGTTGGCTTTATAAAATATCAAAAAATATATATATAATTTTAATATAATAGATGGGTTTTCAGTAAAAGTAATTATATATTTTTTTATTTATTTGCAAAAGTAATAGAACATATATATTTCTGGAATATTGGTTGGGAACCGGAATTGAGTGTAAAATTTGCATACTAAAAAGAGTTATTTAAAACTGAATGCAAATCTGGATAACATGAGGGCTTTATTGTAAAATATTAGTAGAAATTAAGTTAATTTTCAAACTGTTGTTATTATAATTATTTAATTAAATTTCAGGGGATTTTTTGTATCTCTAACTTTAATTTTTCATAGCTTTTTCATTTAAACTTCGAATTCAATGGTTCAGAATTTGTTAGATTTGTCTTTATGAGTAGAATCTATTTTTCAGTTGAAACATTAGAATCAGTCTTCTTGTATGTCTGTCTTAATTAAAAACTTTCTTAGATATTGTTAGCTTTTCTTTAAATATTTTCTATAATTGTTGACAGTTGTTGAAGGATTGATTTGATTTTTATAATCACCCTATTCTCAGGAATAGGTAGGTTAATATTGGTAGGATAATTTTCTTACGGAATTAATGGGTTGTCAAATGTGATGACTACTGAGTGATCTTTGGAGGTGTAGAAGATGTGTTCATTGTGGCGGATAGACATTACTCATCACTTATGGGGAGTGCAAGTGCATGCGGCTTTTGGAGGATTTTGAGATTACGACCACATTAGGATTGGGGGTTTTTCTAGGACAGTTCTATCATCATACATCTCCCCCTGACTACACTGTTGGTTTCTCATTTGCTTGATTTTTTGCTTACTCGATTATTTGACTATTTGATTTTCTCAGTTTCTTATTCCTTGAAAGATACTTTCCTCTCAATTGATGATATTTTTTTTAACTTAATTGATCATTCTATATATTATTATATCGGGATAAGGGTAGGAGATCGCCTATTGAGTATATTGACATACTCATATGGTGTTGTTTATTTATTTTCAAGTCACGGAGTTGATACTTGAGTGACATTGGAGAATATCGGCGAGGACTAGCAAGATTGTTTATCATAGGTTTATCTTTCGAAATGGAATTATGGGTTATAATAATGACTATTTATTTTTGGATTATTAGTTTTATTAGGTTATGTTTACTTAATCTTATCATAGTTCAATCAAGGGTCCTATATTTACATGTTTCTTTTATTTGTATTAGTTTGATGGGTACAAGATATTGTAATATTCTATTATTGGTCCAATGATTGGTGATGGGGCATGAATCAGAGCACACAATTTAAGAATTTGTGGAAATGGAAGAACCTTAATTATGTGGTGTGATTTTTTTTTTATTTTTGGCTTAACGTAATATGCGGATATGATTTTTCTTCTAAGATTATCATGGTGAGGGGATGTGGGGAGTGTGGGAGATGTGTGGCTCATGGTGGGTGGGCTCAAAAAGAGGATGTGGGCCAACCTTCAACCTAGTTTATGTTCCTCATCACGTGAGGTTTGGGACCCTAGCTTAGCAAGTAGAGATTCTAGATTCAACATAGACTCCATATCCACCAGAGACCCTTGAGACTCAGGATCCCAGTAGCATAGGGCAGGGCCTTGCTGGGAGCCATGATGCAATTACTCTAGCAAGCAGGCTTAGCCACCAATAATATTGGTGTCAATGCAAAGCTCACTGCTTTAAGTTGGGCTTGGCCTTTCTCCAAGAATTGTATGCTAATAAAAGTTATTCTAGGATCCTCTTCTTAACCTAGGTTAATTTTCATTAGTTCATCGACTATGGATTGCCCCATATCTTCAAGTTTTGGTGGAGCATTTTTTGGCTTAAGGATTACCTCTTCTTCAAATGGTTCATTGTATTGAGTAGGACTAGGCAAGGGTTCTTCATTTGGTACTAAAGGTGTTTCAGCTGCATCATGTCCCTATCTTTAGGTTCTAAAAGAGCTTGGCTAAGGACTTCATCTTTTTGTAGCATTTAGAAGACCATGGCTAGTTTGATGTGCATGATTTGTGTGTTAGAAGGCATTATTTGATCATCCTTGTTATCAGACAAAGATCTAATAGTAACCACAAGACATGTATGGATACTTGGAGCGATATATCCTAGTCCCTTGAAATTTTTATTTACTCCTTTGGGAGCATAAGCACACCGTTTGGGTTGGGTCACATAGGTTTTTGAAAAAATGGCTTTCCTCTTTTGTTTATTGAAGTTTACAGCAAATTTCTTGATTATCTAATAAAACTTGTCTAGAAAATATTTAGATTTGGCTACTAATTAATAGTCACCATCATCTTCTGGATCTTTAGTTTTTAAGATTTCATGCATGCTTGGAATATAGGGGATTGTCTTGTAAAATAATATCTTTTTCTCTCCCTTGTATCGTGGGTTAATATAAAAGGTTGTTAATTCCTCCACGACATTGATATTTAGCTCATCTAATGGCTTAAGTAAGCCTTCTAGGACCTTCGTAACAAGGAGGGCACTTACTTTTAGACCTCCATTGTACCCTCATTAGAATAATAGCCAATGAGGTAAAATTTTGAAGTTTCTTCATTTGAAGATTTGGTATTGCTCACTAGACATGGAGGGCCAAAGATCAAACTAACAATCTTTTTCTTTAGTGATTGATAGAAATAGATCTTTTGCTAGCATGTGCTCTTTGATAGTATTTTACATCATTATAATATACCTCGTGAATATAAAAAGGATATATATCCCCATCGATTTGGTGTTCTTTACCATCCTCCAAGTATTTGAAGTATTGATATAAGGGTGATATCACTACTTTATTTTCATATGGTCATGGTCTCCCTAATAGTGGTTGTATAATGCATCAATGTTGATTGCATAGAACTTAGCATCGATAATTAGTTTGTCTATCATTAGAGGTATGGTTGTAGCTCCGAGATCTCTTTGACTATTTTAATTAAACTTTTGGATGGTTGTAGTTTTGAATGATAGATGACACATGTACAAAACTAAAGCTCTTAAAGTGTGGAGGGTCATCAAATTGACTGAGGAGCCTGGGTAGATAAGGACACAATTGATTTTAATGTCATTATTGTTCCCAAGACATATTGTGGCTTGTTATGGTCTGCATCCTTGGTAGCAAGCAATCATTTGTAAAGGTGATAATGGGAGTCTGATAAGCATGTAATGATTCCATCATGTTTTTCTTAATGAAATATGTCTAATAATTAGTTGAATTTTGTAAGACGTGTACCAACGTATCCTAAATTCTATGACATCATTATGACATCAAATACACTTAGCATGGTAGGGATTTTCTTGAGGTAAGTAGCTATGTTATACTTAACATTTTTGGGTACAAGTTTGGCTAGTGAAGGCTCTGTGTCTTCATTTATTTGGATTTATTTTTCTTTATCTTTGTCCTTAGAGATATTTTTGTCTCTAGGCACTGGGAATTATCTTAGATATAACACTTTACCACCCCTGAGCTATATTTGATTTGCATTCCTTAGTTGGCTTCTAGCATCTTTGGACCAAGTGGGCTCTTCTTTAGTCACTACTAAGGCTGATCATGTAATTGGAGGCAGCAGATCCTTGATCCTAGTTGGTTGTTTTCTGGATGTCTTTGGAGGATGTGGCCAGGTGATAATCGTTCCACTCAGCATCAGAATTAGGCGTATGAGGGGTTTTCTAGTCAAGAGATCTTCAGAAACCCTTTAGATGAATCCCTATATTTCATTGGCTGGTATAACCTTCTTTAAAACTTCATATTTAGGGCCTTTCTTTTGTGGGTGTCTGGTTTTGTTTAATGTAAGAGTTGGATAGACATCTGCATTAAGAAAATCCAAATACCATTAGCTTGTTTGATCTTTTCCAAAAATGTTTGCTTCTTCTTCTTCTTATGATGCTTACTGGTGTAGGGCCTCCTGAAGAGATTGTAGAGTTGTTTTAATTTAGACACAAAGTCATGTTCATCATCTGTGTCTTGTCCATATAATTCTTCTAGAGTTGTAGAGGACATTGTTCCACAGGTTCTAGGTTAGGGACTTCACCAAACCCAACAGGTTGATCATTTGCCATTAGGTTATTTGATGGTGATGCTAGCTAATTATCATCATCTCTAGTACTTGTACAAGTCACCATGCGACAAGAAGCAATAGACCCAGATGATTGTCCTTGAGAGTGTTTATCTTTTTTAATCCACTTTTAGGATGGATGATCATCTTGAACTTTAGGATGGTTAGTAAGTAGTTTTCCACAATTTAAACAAGGCCTTTTGTGTGCCTTTGCCTTCTTGTTCACCATTCTTTCCATCTTCTCAATTGTTTCACAAAGCATGGTAGTTACATTTGAGATACTCTCCATGTGGACCGTCATGGCTTGCATGTGCTCGTTTATCTCTTGCATTTGTGCCCTAATACACTATATATTAGTTATAGCTAGGTTCTTTATAGTGTCTAACTATAACTTGAACATGCCATAGTCATATTTATGGGCAAACTATTCTTTGACAATTATTTGGTGGTAGTCTACTAGAAGACTCGTGGGAATCTCCATTTTATTAGTGATATGCTTGACAAGTTTATTTGCTTTTTCTTGCCTTACACTTTGAACCTCATTACCTTTAAAATGATGAGATGACTTTGGAGATTGACTTGATTATGAGCTTTCAACAATGATAATGGTAGCACACATAATCATAGGGGGGCTTTTCTTCCCCGTTCTTAGTGTCAGAGTCCTCGAATAAAGCTCTGAGTTCATCAAGAAGGAACTCTTCAAGAGTTACTTGGTTTTTTTTTCTTCTTGGACATATTCTTTCAAGGCATCAATGTACTCTTGGATGGCTAATTTCTTGACCATGTATCCCTCTATATAAACCAACTTCTTCTTCTTTTTATTCTTTTTTTTTTATTTTTTAATATTTTAGCAAGGTGGAAAAGTTTGTTCTAATAAAATTTTCTTTACTACCATCCCAGGGCTTTCAAAATTCTTAGTCATCTTTTTTATCAGCTTCTTTAGCCTTTTTAAAATATAAATATCCTACAAGTGCTCTTGCTTGGGTGTAGATTATTCTTCCTCTCCAAAAAGAAGTCGAACGAGTAGTTCATGTGCTTTGAACATATTAATATGATTAATGTGTTTGGTAGTTATATTAAATAGGGCTAATTTTGAGAGAGTAAACTTGCCCTCTCAATATTGTTTCTTGATATCATCCTTAAACACATAAAAGTCTTCAATGGTATGACCCAAGGCTCTATGGCATGAATAATAATTTGGATTATCCTTTTTATTTGCTTCGTTTGGCCTTTTACATTTTGACAATTGAAGACCTAATTTTAGGATATCTTGGAAGATTTTTTCTACTCTTTGTCTTTTAAAAGAGTATTTCTTCGTGAGCCTCTATTGGAGACTATTGGATGGTTGTGCCTCTCCATCTCCCCAAAAGTTGATAATTTTTGAAAAGCATCTTCACTTGTGGGGTTTGTAGGCTTATTTTGTTCATTAGTTGTGAATGCTACCCTTACATTTTGAGAAGGCTCCCCTCACTTTGTATTGTCTTTTTCTATCTTGGGATTTTGCAAACTAGTTAGGTTGGTGGACCAATTCTTTCTAACTTTTTAACCTGTATAATAAGGTCTTAAAAAATGTGGATGGAAGAAGCACTTAGATAGGGCAAAATCTAATCCTTCCTTATATTATCAAAGACTAGATTTATAATTTTGAATTGACTTATGGATTGTTCACATCTGATATTGAGATTTTTCTATTGTGTGATGTAATTCAACATTGATTCATGATTATGTTTTACTGTAGAGATAAGGTCTGCAATAGTTACTTTATGGTTAACTCCTCTAAATCTAATCCAATAGGCTTCTTTCATTTACAACCAAGTTTGTATGAATTCTAGTTGTAAACTAGCGTACCAATCAAATGCTACTCCATTTAATCTTGTTAAGAATTGGTGGAGTAACAATGAGAGATTGTTTCTTGAATCTCCACACAAAATCACAAAGTGAGTTATGTGTTATTTAGGTTTACCAATATCAATAAATTATTTGAATTTTGGCATTGTATAGCCCTTCAGATATGATATTTAATTATGCTGATTTGGATATGATTTGTCTACATCATTTATCCTACCCATGTCACTTCTTTGTCTTAGTTGAGCTACCACCATTTGTTGCACTTGTTATTATATGTATGCCGGTATCTCCATATTATAAGGAATCCCTAATGTTGATAATTAGGTATCTTTTTATGGTGGAGGAGGTGCTTGCGACGGGCCTATATCTTCTTGGATCGCATTTGCAAGAGATCTATTTTCTACCACCCCTGTAAGCTTCCTGAGATGATTATTATAACTATTCCAACTTTTGGAGCTTTTGTCTCATTTGTAGCACCATCTCCATCAACTTCATGGTTTTTGTATAAGCTTCATTCTTAATTTAGACTTATACGAGGAGACCATCTAGGAGCCAGCAATTAGGAGCATGATAGACAGACAAAGGCACAAAGTGATTTTCTTTCTTTTTTTTGTATTGTTTATGTTGTATTTTATATTGTATAACAACTATAAAAACTTATATTTTAATATGCATGAATTTTAATTGTATTTTGTAGTTTGTATAAGTATTAATAAATTTATATTTTATGCATCAATTGTACCATTTATAAATGCAAATGTATTTAGCATGTTGTAAAAATAGGATTCAACTATGGCATTAGACTATGGGGTGACAACCAATGGTGGCGTTGGCTGTATCCATTCACAGCACTAATACTAAGCACTACTAATAGCATTTGCCATTAGTGGTGCTAATGTCTAAGCACCATGAATGTCTGAAGCATTCGTGATGCTAAAAGATGAGCACTGCTTATGGCAGAAGTCATTAGTGATGGTAACTTCAAGCAGCCATTTGTGACACTTAGACATGAGCACCACTAATGGCTAACCATTAGTGACACTAATGAAAACCATTAGCAACCCATGTCATTAGCACCACTAATGATTTTTAGGGGCACTAATTTAGCACCATAAATATTCTCAATACTACTTAATATGACACTTGATTAGTTGTGCTAATTTTACTTCTAATGGTACTATATTGGCACCAAGAATAATAAGAAATATTGTAGTGTCTCAATCATTCTCATAGTGCCTCTATAGTCATTTCTCCACTAGAGCTATCAATTATGACTAAGGCTTATATGAGAACATGATAGTTTATATTTCAAGAATCAGGTCCGAGTTTTATGTGTTTTGATTGAGACTAAATTCTCCCATCAGTTGGGTCACCTCAATCAAGAGCCTACATAGTGTGAGTAGGTATGCCTTCTCTTTGGCATGACAATAAGGATTAATAAACAAGGGTCCCTTCTTCCTAAAACTCCTTATCTACAAGCTTTATTTGCACAACCTTTGTTTAGCATTTGACTAGTTAAGGAGTGGGCTCATAGTCCTTGCCAAAGTTGTGATGGGATATGACTTTGATAGTGTGGATTATTTCCTTTTGTGGGATTTCATGCTTGGTCATAATCTCACAATGGTTCTTTTTTCTTTACTTGGTTATCTTTCCTTTGGTGATAGTCTTAAAGAGAGATTGCATTCTTTTTTTTTATTTTTACTCTTCTCTAAGCCATTTAATGGGGTGAAGGAATTAAAGATGGGAATGATGATGACTGGCTTTCTTTGAGGGGGAGGCTTCCCAAGTTGACTAAAAACCGTAGCAACCTTCCATTTTCTTATAATGGTCAAGAGGGGCTCTTCTTCATCTATGCAACTTTGTCTATACAGATGGCATCATAGCAAGCTTCCTTAAGAGATGTTCTAGATCCTCATCATCAGGCTACAAGGACTTCATCGAAGCCTAGCCCCACTTGGCTAGAATTGAAGCAAGGGGGCCAAAATGGCAAACCAATCTCTAGTGACAATTTTGCTTAACTAGCAATCAAAATTCACAGCCTCACATCCCAAGTGGCACAAATGCATATACCAACTTTTCAACACTTATGTGACCATACAAAGTAGGAGAATCCTTGGGAGGAGGATAGACAGGGGCAACAAGTGTCAGGAGGCCATGTGAGGTAGACCAAAACTAGCATGCACCTAGTACTTCAACCCAACATGAGAATTAAGCTTAGACTAACACATTGAATAGAAGGTATGAACCATTTGCTAAAATGGGCACCACTAAGGTGACTACATGGAATGTCGAAGACATAGAGAAATACATCACCCAAATGGTTGACGAAAGACTCTAAAGCTTGGCAGAGTTAGCTAGTGTTGAATGGTGCAATAAACCCCCCAAGAGTTCATCTAAGGGTAGTTTATTGAGATTCTTTGCCTCCTGAATTATGGTCACCTTGGGATCTCATGATCAAGGAAGACACCTTAAGATCTTTCTCACAATTTCATCATTAGTGTAAGTTTTTCCAAGATATTTGAAGGTATTCGTAATATTAGTAAAGGGAGCAAATATTTCAGTTATCAACTCATTAGATTTCATTCTAAAGGATTCATATTGATTAACCAATATGTTCCCTTTAGATTCTTTGACTTGTCTTGTACCTTCATCGGTATCCTCAAGGCAATGATAAATCTGATAAGTCATTTCATAAATACTAATCTAGTTAAACTCTGTTGGGATCAAGAACATAATAAAGAATGTTCATTTCTTTAACATTTAGAGAATCAATTTTCTTATCATCATCATTTCATTTGACTCTAGGTTTAGGAATCCTCACACCATAAATTATCTTGGTGGGTTGAGTATATCCCTCTTCTATTATATGCCATAAATTATAATCAATAGCTTTAATGAAAATACGAATATATGACCTCCAATAGTTGAAATGACTTCTATTAAAGAGTGGAGGTCTAATAGTGGATTGCTCCTCTAGTAGAGATGGTGAAACACCAAAATTTGCCATAAAAATGGATTAAAAAGCTCTATACAGTTAAACAAAAATAAGAGCACTAAGCTCTAATACCAATTGAAAACCCGAAAAAACACCTAAGTGGGGGGAGGGGGGAATTAGGTGTTGTGAGACAAAAGCAATTTTCAAAACCCAATTCAAAAGCGATTCTGGTCTACTAGAATTGGGAGATTTCCAAACTAGTTGTCCAATTATGAAAACAAATTAGAACTAGAATTCCTAGCTAGGCATCAAGTTCCAAATTGAGCATTCGATTCTTGTAAAAGGTAGAAACTGTATACCCTACTAGACGTCCAATTCATGAATTGATCATCCAGTTCTACATAGGTCAAAAGATTTGAATTTTCTATTTAATACAATCAGTTGTCTGCTAAGCCAAGTGGACATCCGGTTCTACCAGAAAAACTTTGTTAAGATTTTTTTGCAAAACTCAATGTGATACTTATCCTCTAAGCAATTAATTGAAAAATGAATGTTTGACTTGACTAAAATAAAAGACAATCTAAACCTAGTTGATGCTGAGTTCTTGTATTGCCTTGGTTATGTCTGTGTTATTCTTGAATCTTTAAGTTGTTGTAGACACCTTCAATCAACTTTCAAGCCGTCCTTTGGTCTTTTTAAGTCAAGCTTATTAATCCACTATTGTGCTTCCTTTTCATTGAAGCTTTCAAACAAACCTTTGAGTGGTTTAATGTACTTTGGCTAAATCACAACTCAAAAAAGTATTAAATATGGTTTGCTTATCATCAAAATTAGGAAGAGCAATATAATATTATCAACTCAGCATTGTCCACTTGGGACAAGTTTCCAACTGCTTTGAGTCTTTGAGATCCAAGTCATCACTCTATCAAATCATAGGTGATGTGTGTTGCCAGCTATCTTGATGCCTCAAAATTTGAGCCATCAGCTCATCAAATCATGTGGAGTATGAGCTGTTGTCTGCCACAAACTCTTGGAATTTGAGCCACCATCTTGTCAAATTATGTGAGATCATTATCATTTGCCCTTTTTCAAAATGATGACTTTAGGCTATCCGCTAAATTGCCATAGTAGTGCCTAATAAGGCCATGTGTACCTCATGATTCTATCTCTGAACTATTTGAAATAATCTTTTATGGATGAATGACACATGTTCTTAAGGATTCAAGCAAAGAATTTGGACTCCCACCTTTTAAACTTCAGTGATCCAGATTGATCCATGTGGCAAGAATTGAATGGCTCGGCTGATTCGTGCTCCTACCTCTCTAATGAGTTTCGTTTCCACTTAACAAGTCTACTCCAAATGGCATCTTCATCTAAGCCTTTGTCATCCAAAAAGGGCTTGTCTTCCTCTAAGGTAGTTGCCACTCCAACCTCTACTCCCAGGTAGTCAAGCTCGGCTACTGGAGTTCAAGGCATGGCCAATATGGGAGTAGGGTCCTCCACCACTGCTATGAGGGGCCCAAACTTTGTTCAACCACCACTCTAGTTCCTACATCAATCAGGTCAAGACCCACCTCATTCTTAGAGAGCCCCCCTCTTCAAGTTTTGGTAAGTCTTTCAGTTCTAATATTTTCATTCTAATGCATTTGCCCTTGATATAATTTGGTCAAACTATCATGTGACTCATAGGACCAAGAAAATGATAACCTTAGGAAAAATTGTTTAGTTTTACCTTGGTATTGCATGTAAAATTGGTTGATAAGGTTATCCACATCAAACCAATTTTTGATTAAACTTACTACCTTGGTGGGTTTCCCCAAGGTGAGGGTTTGGATCACCAAACCTACCCTTAGAGAGAAAAAAATATCAAACTCCTAGGTAGTGTGTTCGACTTCCTAGATGAGACCGAATTGGACCTATAGGGTTTAGAGGAAGTTGCCAAAATTCTTAGGAAGTGTTTGCTTTTGAATTCACCGCATTTTAGGAGATGTTTGAGAGTGACTTAAGATACCTAGTGGATAGCTTTATACAAGAGGTGTCAAGTGATTGGGATCTAGCACCGAACCAAATCATTCCCGATGTTATGAGGTTAATAGTGGCCTTTCAAACCCTTGCTAGGTATAATGGTTTTCATCCCACACTAGAGATGTTTAATAATGCTTTCAAGGGTTGCCGAGGATTTAACATAGGGTATAGGTGTTACTTTGTCCCAAAAAGTAGTGTAAGCTATTTACCTCAAACCCTTCCTTCATTCACTCATGGAAAGAACATCTCATTAGGGTCTTTACTCGAAATGACTAGAACCTTTTCAACAACTAGGGCAACCCATCCTCATACTAAGTTGACCCAAAGATCTCTCCAGAAGTGTACCATTTGTTAGTATCCTGGGCTAAAGTGGTAGAGTCTATTAGGTCTGCCCACACATGATTTGATGTGGAAATTCTATGGTAGCACATCCTCTTTATCGCTCAGTTTATTGGTATGCAGCTTTACCCTTATGCAAATTTTCCTTATTTACAAGTCTTAGCTTGATCTGACATTGGATTTGCTTTTTGCTCAATCCTTAGCCAAATCTCATTCATGAATGAGGTCTTGAGGTAGAGGGTGGAAACCCCTTGAGTACCCCTTACAAGTCCTCCTACCCCACCATGGCTGCCTTGAGCTAAGGTGAGAAGAAGAAAAGAAGGCACAATGAAGGAAGTAGCCGAGGTGGTGACAATGGAAGGAGGAAGAAACAAGGCGTGGAGCACACCTCAAGTATCTCCTTTTGAATTGGTAGTGCTAAAGGTTGTATTAAATAGCTAATCCCACAGATAGCCTGAGCCTTATCACCGAACACCTCACCCTTAGTAGGCAATTGAGGCAAAAGGCTAGTGGAATGATCGCAACCCCTCTACCTTCAACCCCCACAAGAGAATGAGGATATGGCCCTTCTTTTCACTAAGTAGGCCAAGACAATGGCAACCTCACCATTGAGGAATAGTTCCTCATAGACGTTAGGGTTGACACAAACTCTCTAGCGGCTTAGCTCCTAGAGGATAATTTTGAAATCCCAAACACAACCTAAGAGGTATGGGGTGGGGGAGTGGGGGGTTTTTGGGGGGGGGGGGGGGGGGGGGGGGGGGGGGGGGGGGTGTGAAGTTGTTGGGGGGAGGTGGAGTGAATTAGATTTTGTAAAATAAATTATGGTTTTGCACAAATTCAATACCCAATTCAATCCACTAAAAGAAATTCACATAATTATCAAGCAAACCATAAATGTTGTAATGTAAATAAAGAAAGGAAATAATACACCATGATTTACATAGTTCAGAGACTAATTTCTCCTACTTTTTGGCCCTTGCCTCGCTCTTATGAACATGAACTCTCCATTAGAGTGATGTTTCATTGGTGAAGCCAACCCCATACATTTGATCTTTCTCCAATAGGCAAGATTTGCTCCATACCAGAGCTTTAATTTCTCACTCACTCCACGTACTCTTGTAAGTGGATTACAAGTTGAAGAGGATAAAATATATTACAATTAAGCCTCATTATAAAGTCTCACAAGTTTGAGTTCAAGGGCAATGAAGATTTGATTTGAAATTGAAGGCTTTGTACTCAAGGGCTAGAAGTCTTGGAGGGCTTTAATTTCTTCTTAAGAAAGAATCAGAAATTGTAAAAATTTATTTAGAGAAGTCCATCTTTGCCTATTTATAGTCCATAGGTCAAAACTAGCCATTATCAATTGGTCATCTGGTTTGTTTAGAATTAGAATTTTGAATCTTCTATCTAACATAACTAGTAATCTATTAAGCCAAGTATACATCTGATTCTATCAAAACAACTCTATTAAGAGATTCTTGCAAAACCTAATGCGATAACTACTCTAAACATATAATTTCAAAAATAATCGTTGACTCAGCTAAAATAAAAGAAAGTCTAAACCTAATTGATGTTAGGTTGTTGAGTTGCTTTGGCCATATCTATGTCATCCTCAAAACTTCAAGTTGTTGTGAACACCTTCAAGCCACTTTCAAGCCATCCTTTAATCTCTTCAAGTTATATTTGTTGATCCACCATTGCATTTCCTTTTCTCTGAAGCTTTCAAATGTACCATTGACAACTTTAATACACTTCGACTAAAAAGTAACACAATTTAAATAGGCATTAAATAAAATTTGCTCATATCAAAACTAAAAAAGATAACAATCTCCCCCTTTTTGATGATGAAAAATCCAAAAAAAATTTAAAAATTTAAAGCAGATAATGTATATGGGAGGGTGTATATGGGAGCATGTATATGGGTATACATGTATATGGGTGTGTAGCATGAAGATATCTAGATACATGACTCCATTTATAATCTCCATGTAAATTTCTCCATTTATATCTCTCTTCTTTTTGACATAAACAAAAAGGATAGTAAGAAACAAGTCAATTGGATATAAAATGTGATAAAAAATGATGCAATCTCTCCTATAATGTCAATGAACACAATCTATATATATATGAGCAATCAACACATTGAACATATATAACAATAATCTACATACAATATCACAATAAACCAATAGCACATGTATAATCTCAAGAAGTTCCCTCTAAAATGATGCATATATAATCATCCAAGGGTAGAATGGCTATATCTAAGATACTAGGCCATATGGTGGATGATAATGTGGGGTAGGCACATTGTATGGCTAGGCAGAATAGAATAAATCAAATACAATTCCGTAAAGGAGACTTAATTTTGATGCCCACCCTTTGGAAGGAGACTGTAGGCCAAAATCTAGTGGATCACATATGCTCTAGGAGGGAGGAGGTTAGATTGTAACTTCTTTATGGCCTCAACCCAATTTTGGTTAAACACAACTTTAACAACCGATTGGTATAAGAGAAGTTGGTCAGACCATTTACGAGTTAGAATTAACCTCTCCCTATCTACACAAACACTAAGAATAGAGCCAACTACTATAGTGTTAAGAGGCATATGTTTCTCTTTATAGTAAGCGTCAAGGGTTTTTTTAGATTCATAAAAATAGTATTTGCATAGAAAACATGGACATCCTGATCATGATAGGTTTCATGGTCAAGTAAAAGAGATGTCCACCCTTAAGCATAAAAAATTGGTCTAAGGTATAAGAATAGAGATCATCAAAGCTTTTACATTTCTAGGAACAACAGTTTTAGATGAAGAAAATTGATCTTAGAATTGATTAAAGTTCTCAAAAGATGAAAATTTAGGAGGATAGGTACAATTACCAGAGGAGGATGATCCTTCACTCTTCTTGGATGTAATGCTCTTGAATCTTGGAGCCATTTGAATGGAATGAGGGATAGGGATGAGAGAGAGAGAGAAGAGGGGAAGGGAAAAACCAAGCAAAATGGCCTTCGATCACTTGAAATCACCACTTGAGAGCCTTGAGAGGTCACCTTGAGCTGCCATCCATGAGAAAGAATAGGGAAAATAGATGGCCGATTAGTATTTTAAGATGAAATCACACTAGAGGTTCACTTTAACCAACTGATTGACTAATAGAAAGTTTTGGTACACAAATATTTCACATACTGGTTGTTTGATATAAGCAACTAGTCAACTGATAGAAGTTTTTTGGTCTACACTTCCTTAGGCCAATCAGTCGACTAGTAACCAATCTAGATGATTGTTTCAAATAGAACAACACTCTCCAAGAAATGTCAGACTTAAAACTAGAAATCAATTGATCAATAAAATTTCTAATTTTTCTCTAAGAAAAGCAAAATTGAGATTTGTCCAAAGGTTTTGTGAAAATATCTACAAGTTAATGATTAGTTTCAATAAAATCTGACAAAATATCATTTTTCAAAATATTATCATGCAAGAAATTATGTCAAATGTCAATATGTTTGGAACATAAATGCAAAAGAAGATTTTTTTTTTTTGTGAAAGATTGATAGGACTAGTGTTACCACAAGAATTAGAATTCCCACAAAATCACATCTAAAATCCCAAAGTGTTTGCCACATCCATAAGACTTGAGAACAATAACATCCAGTGGCTATATATTCAGCCTCAGTGGTAGAAAGAATCATGAAATTTTGTTTCTTGGAACTCTATGAAACAAGAGCCTTACCAAGAAATTGGCAAGTGTTACTAGTGCTCTTCCTATCCACATGACAACCCACATAATTCATAAAACTAATTAAATCAAAACAATCATCTCTTGGATACAACAAACCTAAATCTAGTATACCCTTAAGATATCTAAGTATATGCTTTACGGTCATTAGGTGTGATTTCCTAGGTGATGTTTGGAATCTAGCACACATACACACACCAAACATGATATCTAATCTACTTGTGGTTAGATATAATAGACTACCAATCATATCTCCATACCATTTTTCTTTGACCTTTTCACCATCTTCATCTTTGTTTAGCTTGATGGAGGGGCTCATGGGAGTTCCAATAACTTTAGCTTGATCCATATTGAACTTCTTATGCAATTCTCATGCATACTTGGCCTTGGCTTATGAAAATTCCATTTTGAGTTGCTTGACTTTTAGTCCAAGAAAGAAGTTAAGCTCACTCATCATGCTCATTTCAAACTCTTCTTGCATTGTGCTTGTAAATATCTCACAAAGTTTTACATTAGTCGTATCAAAATTTCATCAACATAAATCTTCACTACTAATAAATCATTATGCATTCTCAAGAAAAATAATGTAGTGCCTACACAACCCTTTGTAAAACCTTTCAAAATCAAGAAGGAACTTAGTCTCTTGTACCATTTCTTGGAACTTGCTTAAGGCCATATAGTGTCTTATTTAATTTTAAAACATGGTTAGAAATTTTAAATTCTCAATTCTATGAGTTTGTTCCACATAAACTTTTTAAATAAAAAGATATTCAAGAAAATACTTTTGACATCCATTTGGAATAGTTTAAAAATTTTAAAACATGCAAAAGCAAATAAAATATAAACTGATTCCAAATGAACCACAAGTGCAAAAAATTTCATTAAAATCAATACCATGTTTATCTAGCTTATTCCTACATATCCATTTGGTATCAATAATTGGGTAATCATTTGGTCTAGGAATGAGCTCTCAAAACTTGATTATGCTCAAATTAATTTAGTTCTTACATAGCAAGAATCCCACTTTTATTTTTTTAAGCTTCCTTAAAGTTCTTGGACTCAATATGAGAAAGAAATGCAATATAATGAAGGTGATACTTAATAGTATGATGAGTTTTTACTCCTTGATCAACATCACCTATGATTTGATCCATTGGATGATTCTTCTTGAATTTTCACTCCTTAAGTAATTACTTGTCATGCTCTTGCTCCTTTGACTCACCATCTCCATCATCAACATTCTTTTCTTTGGATCCATTGCTTATTTCACCCTTTTTTTTACTTTGGTATTTGTAAATCATCCATTCTCTTGGAGATCTCTACATCATTATTAATTAACTTCTTCTCCAAGCGAACATTGTTTCATCAATTTAAACATTAATAGATTCTTCAATAAGTATGGATGACTTGGAAGACTCTAAAAGCTCTAGAAATAGATGAATAACCAAGAAATATGGGTTCAAAGGTTTTAAAATAAAATTTTGATAAATGATCTTTCATATTCAAAATAAAGAACTTGTATCCAAAAATATGAAAGTATGCAATATTTGACTTTTTCCCATTCCACAACTCAAATTGGGTTTTGTCAAGAATTAGATGAGTATAAACTCTATTCAAGATGTAGCAAGCCACGTTAACAACCTTTGCCCAAAAATACTTGAGTAGAGAGTACTCATTAAGCATGACTCTTGTCATCTCTTGAAGAGATCTATTTTTTCTCTCAACAACTCCATTTTGTTGTAGAGTGCGAGAAGCCAAAAATATATAATTAATACCATTATTAATACAAATTTTTCAAATGGATAATTTTTAAATTTACCACTATGATCATTATGAATTTTTGAAATCAAATATGCTTTTTCATTTTGAGTACATTTTGTAAACCCAATAAAAGCATCAAAAGCATCACTTTCACTGGCAAAAAATAGAATCCACGTATATCTAGATAAATCATCAATTATTACAAAGACATAGTTTTTACCTTCTAGACTTGTAGTTTCAACCAGTCTAAATAAGTCTAAGTGAAAAAGTTGTAGCAACCTTATAGTTGACACCACCTTCTTAAGTTTGTGTAAGGACTTTACTTGCTTTCCCATTTAGTCACATATTTGATCCTTCATGAACTTACATTTGGGTAGTCCTCTCACTAGCTCATTTTGATTGACTTTGGCAATTGTATCCATCCACGTGTGTCCAAACCTTCTATGCCATAACCATTCATTGTTTTGATGAGCTACAAAATACATTTTAACATTCAAATCATGTTGATCAATAGTATAAACATTTTCATCACAATTTCCCACAAAAGTAATATTGTTACTATCATTATGTCTAATTAATGGTCCATTTAATGGTCCATTTAATGGTCTATTTGAGTCAATTTAGTTCTATTCATTTATTTTTGCTGAGTTCAATATTATTGAGTAACTTGAATTTAATCAATTTAGTTTGATACAGGCTGTCATAATAATTTTGGGCAAGCCTGTAGACTAGCTTTGGTTTGAATAGACATTCGGTGAACTTGCAAGTTGGCTTTAGTCTTAAAAGATATTCAACAAGATTTCAAGCTAGTTTTAGTCAAAATAGATGTCCGATGAGCTCACAAATTGGCATTAGTCTAAATAGATGTTCAGTAAGCTTGTGGGTTAGCATTAGTCTGAATAGACTTCGAGCTCACAAGTTGGCCTTAATTTGAATAGACATTCAGCAAGCTTGCAAGTTGTCCTTAGTCCAAATAGATCTTAGTGAACTCGTAAGCTTGCCTTAGTGTAGATAGACATTTGGCAATCTCATAAGCTACCTTTAGTCCAAATAGACGTTCAGCAAGCTAATAAGTTGGTCTTCGTCTGAATAGACATTGGCGAGCTTGCAAGCTGACGTTAGTTTAAATAGACATTCGGTGAGCTCGCAAGCTGGTCTCAGATTGAATAGACATTCCGTGAACTCGTAGGCTGGCCTTAGTTTGAATAGATATTTTGTGAGCTCGCAAATTGGCCTTAGTCCAAATAGATATTTGGTGAGTTCCAAGCTAGCCTTAATATGAATAGATATTGGTAAGCTCACAAGTTAACCTTAGTCTAAATAGATATTCGATGACCTTGCAAGCTTGCCTTGGCCAAATAGACGCTCGATGAGCTCACAAGATGGTCTTAGTTTGAATAGATATCTGGTGAGCCTATAGGCTATCCTTACTTTGAATATACATTTTGCAAGCTTAAAAACTGGCCTTAGTTCGAATAGATATTTAAGGAGCTTGCAAGCTAATCTTAGTTTCAATAGACATTCAGCGAGTTCATAAGCTGACCTTAGTGCAAAATTGATTTCAAGTGAGCTCACGGGCTAGCCGTAGATCAAAGTTAATTTTTAGATGAGTCCATGGGTTAGCCCTATGTTGATAGTAGAGATCCATCAATGCACAAATCCACAGGTGACTACAATCATGATAGAGATCCGTAAATGTGCAAAGTCATGGGTGCCTATGGTGTTGATGAAGCTTTGTCAAGACACCGAAGGACCATAAGTGTTCATGGTAATAATGGTGCAAAAATCAGCACTAGTGGAACTCTTTTTTTTTTTCTTCCTCCTTTCTTATGGCAACTTGCAACCCTTTCTTTTGTATCATTGGTCACAACTTTTTTTATAGCAACAACCCTTTTATAATTTTCTCCTTTTTTTTGCTTTTCCTTTATTTCTTTCTTTTTCTTCTTTCTTTCCCACTAGTGCCTTCCTTACTTCTTGTACTTGTGCCTTCTTCCTCAACTTGGCTGTAATGGCCTGGGCTTCTTCCTGGCCGAATCCGGCCTCGGCCAACTGTGGGATGGCAGATGTGACCGCCTAGAGGTAGTTTGGCAATGAAGTGGTGGCAGCTAGCTCTGGCAACTACACAAAGCTTCACAGAGGGTAGCTACTAGTGGAGGGGGCTAGCTAGTAAGTGTGGGAAGAGGCCAGGGTATTGCCTACAGTAGCAGTGGAACTTCAAGCAAGTGACAAAGTTAGGGCAGCAGTGGGGCAAGCATCCTGCGAGCAGATATGGAGATGGAGGTTAGTAGCAAGGGGTGGAGTAGGTTGACAAGCTAAGGCATGGCTCCAATAAGGCTGGGTGTAGCGAGACCAAGAGTGGTGCCAAAGGCAACTTTCTTGGGTCGACAATGGGGCTGCTCAAGCTGGTTCTGGCGGCAAGAAAGCAAGAGAGCCTGAAGGAAGGGTAGTCAGATGTGACGAGGAAGTCAGTGATAGATCTAACCAGTAGCTAGGTGAGATCGAGGAAGTAGTGGCTATTGTGTGAAACCATGCAAGGGCAAGAACAAGGAGGGGATAAGAGAGGAAGAACGAGGTCAGAAGAGAAAGAAAAGAATGGGTAAGAAAATACCTATTTCTTCTCTCTTTGTTTGCTCTCTTGTTTATGATGGCTTCCTAATCATCTCCACATTTTCTCGTGTCTCTCTCTGGCTCTCTTTCTATAGGTTCTTGTTGATTTTATAGGTTGAGGAAGAATTGAGATCAAATCCATGATTGGTTCGACTTTAAAAGGTTTTTGGATTGTAATTATAATTGGATCGTATTTGATTGCATTTTCAAAATTTTGTGATAAGCATATAATTAATTAGGATTTATTTTCCTAATGAAGAGTTTCAAAATATGTATTATTTTTTCCAAAATTGACTTAAATAATTACTCCCTTTGCATCCACTTCATAAGTTTTCTCAGCGAGGGGAGTAGATGAGAACAAATTTCTCGAGTGCTCACCCTTTGCATAAAAAATGAACCTAGTTCGCCATGGACTTAATTTGGCATAAGAGAGTGGACTTAATTTGCCACATAAATTGGCCTTGAATCACCATGGGGAAGTGGATTTTGAATGCCACAAGGAGTGCACTCGAGTTACTATAGGGAGTGGACTTAATTTGTCATGAGGGATGGACTTCAAGTTATTTTATGAAACTAGACTTGAGTTGCTACAATGAGTGGGCTTGATTTACCACAAGGAGTGGGCTTGATTTACCACGTAGAGTGGACTTAATTTGTCATAGGAAGTGGACTTAATTTGCCATAAGAAGTGGACTTTTATGGGGCATGAACCTAACTATCACACAATTGAATGTCATTTTGTATCCATGCTTTACTCGAGAAACATGGAGCACATGTTGGACCTGATATTCCCTTTTTAAGGAAACTGGATGTCTCATCATAGATAAAATATAGACACTTTTAGTGATTGTTGTTACCCTAGAGGCTTAAGAATAATACCTTTTGAGGAATTGGGCATTCATTGGCAGCATAGGCCTTTCCCCTTTATCATCAATCAATTGGTAGGATCCTCTTTCAAATATCCTTCAATGATATAAGGACTTTCCTAGTTAAGCTCAAACTTGCCTTTATTATTTCAGCTTGAGATTATGAGTCTTTTTAGGACTAAGATCATTTCTTCCTTCTAGAAGAATCTAAGTCAAGCCATCTTATTCTAGACCTTGGATATTTATGCCCCATACATTTCTAGGTTTTTCTGGTCCATGAGCCTTATCTCATCTAAGGAGTCTAGCTTATCAAGACAAAGACAAATATTGTCTTCTCTTGTGATTTTTTCTAACAAGGCAATCCTTAGAGAGAGAATTTGCACCTCCAATGATAATACCACTTCAGTCTCGAACACCAATGCGTATGGTGTTAATTGGGTAGAAGTTTGATATGTGGTGCGATAAGCCCATAGTACTTCGAAAAGCTTTTGATGCAAGTCTCTCTTGTTTTTGGAGATAACCTTTTTTAGTATCTTGGGAAGGGTCTTGTTGAATGTCTTAGTGAGCTGATTGGCTCGTATTATAGATAGATGAATATCTACAATCTATCTTATGATGATACGTAAAGTATGCTACCTTGAAGCTTTTGAAGGATAGTCTATTATCAGAAATGATCCTAAGAGGCATGCCAAATTAGTGTAGAATATTTTTTGAAAGAAATGGATAACTATATCACTTGTCTATTACATAATGTGATTAGAATTTCTTCTTGATCAAGATCAGCTAGTATCTTGTCTAATTTAGCTAAGAAATCAGCGTCCACATTGATGGACTGGGGAACCTTAGTTATTTGAACATGTGAGATTTATCTCATGAGTTCTTGAGCTTTTTCATGGTATTTTAGGTGCACAAATTTATGGACCTTATATTTGCCTTAAACTTAATTGATAGCTAGTTGTGAGTCACTAGAAATATGTAAATGTGATATTTTTATATTGAGAGCTATTTCTAGTCTTGCAATTAGGGTCTCGTATTCAGCTTTATTGTTTATGTATGGTTTTGAGAGGGAAAAAGAATATTGTAAAGTGCCCTCATTTGGAGTAACATAAATGAGTCCAATGTCTACTTTGATTTGTGGAAGCTTTTGTTTGATCCTTGGTCTGATGGACAATGCCTCATCAAAGTATAGTTTCTAGTAAGGTTCCTCTTTTTTGACCAAAAGGATATCTTTGTTAGAGAGCTCCAACTCAGTGGAGAATCATCCGGTATTAGATGAGCTGCAAGAAAATTGATGAGGGCTTGCCCTTTGATCGCCTTTCAAGGCATATTCCATGAGAATTAAAGTCCACTTTGTTAGCCTTCTAGTCAGTGCAAGCCTAGTCATCAAGTACTTTATGTGATCCATCTTTGATATTAAAATGACATAATGAGAAAGCAAATAATGCCTAGCTACTTAACTATGAATATGAGTGCTAGACATACTTCTTGATGGGAAAGTAGTTGCTTTCTACCCCACTAGCATTCTACGTAGATAGTAGAGTGTATTTTCTTTACTCTTTTTATTATTTTGGGCAAGAAGTGCCCCTAGCGATCCTTCCATTGTGGTCATGCAAAGGATAAGGGGTTTATCAAGTAAAGGTGCAGTGTGATGGCTTTATGAGATACTGCTTGATCTCTTCAAAGGCATGTTGGCAATCTTAGTTCTAAATGAATGGAGTGCCCTTTTTTATTAAATTGAAAAAGGCTTATATTTTTTTTGAAGAGGTTTGAAATAAATCTCCTTATATATGTGAGTTGGCCTTGGAATGACCTCAATTGCTTTAAGTTATTGGGTAGTGACATATCTAAGATAGATTTGATCTTAGATGGATCGATTTTAATCCCTTGATGTCTAATAATAAAGCCAAGAAATTTTCCTGATGATACCTCAAAAGCACACTTCATAGGATTCATCTTTAAGTTATATTTTCTAAGGCAATCGACCACCACTTTTATATCTTGGATGTGCCTATCTTTGGACTGTGTCTTGACCACCAAATCATTCACATAACATTTCACCAACTATTATATGAGGTCATCAAAGATTTGGGTCATGGGCCTTTGATAAGTGATGTTGTATTCTTGAGTCTAAAGGGCATCTCCTTGTAGCAATAGATGCCAATTGGAGTTTGGAAGGTTGTATGTTTCTCATCATAAGATGCATCTTGATTTGGTTATACCCTAAAAAATGATCCATGAAGGAGAATTTTTCAAATTTGACCATGTTGTTGATCATGTTCCATTATTGACAATGAAAAATCATCTTTTGGACATGCTTTATTCAAGTCTCTATAGTCCATATAAATGTAGATTTGACTATTCTACTTCTTGATTGGCATGATGCTTAACACCCTCTGATGAAACTTACCTTCATTAGTTTCTTTATTTCTTCTATCACATTTTGTTCTAGATCTAGTTTCATCTTCCTAGGTGATTATTTGACAGGTGGAAGCTCGAGATTGATAGTTAACTTGTGGATTGCAACTTCAAGATCTAGTCCAAACATCACCTTATAGCTCCATGTGAAGTAGTCAATGTACTCTTGGAGCACTACTTTGAGCTATGTTTGGCATTCCTCTAAGAGTTGAGTACTAATAAAAGTCAGTTTGGGGTTCTCCTCTAAGCCTAAGTTGATCTCTATCAGTTTATCAACTATAACATGCCGCCCCACCCACCCCCCCCCCCCCCCCCCCCCCCCCCCCCCCCCCCCAAAAAAAAACACCCATCCTCAAGTTCTAGTAGTGCTTCTTTTTGTTTGAAGATTATTTCTTCACTATGCGGTTCATCATGTTGAGTGAGATTTGGCAAAGGTGCATTTGAGGGCGTTTCAACTACTTTATGCCTCCTTTCTTCTAGTCCCGATAAAATTCGACTGAAGATCTCACCGTCTTATGATGTTTGAAGAGTCATGGCCACCTTAGTGCATGAATCAGGGGATATTGATATCATTTGGTTATCTTGAATATCAAAGAGAGGTCAATGGTGACCATGAGGTATGTATGGGCATTTAGAGTAATATAGCCCAATCCTTTAATGTTCTTGTTTCCTCTTCTAGGAATATAAGCATGCCCTTGAGGTGGATCCCATAGATTCTTGAAGAAATGACTCTCTCTCTCTTTGTTTATGAATGCCCACAACCAGATTTATTAATTATCTGATGAAGCTAGTTTGAGAAATATTTAGACATGACTATTGGTTAATAGTTACCATTATCCACTAGATCTTTAGTTCCCAAGATTTCATATATGCTTGAGGCACAATGGATTGCCATATAAAATTGTACTTTCTTTTCTCCTTTGCGCCATGGAGGAATGTAGAAAGTTGTTAATTTTTTCATGATATTGATACTTGGCTCATTTAATAGCTTAAGTAAGCCTTTAGAACTTTAGTAATAAAGAGAATACTTTTCATTTTACCTCTATCATCTTGTCAAAAGTGTAACCACCAAAGCATACTTGCGGGCCTTCTTCATCATAAAGTCTAAGTCAAAGTCGCTTCCTAGGTGAGGAGGAGCGATGATCATCCTAGCATTCTTTGTTTTACTTGACTGATAGAAGCAAATCATGAGATCTCTGGTAGTATTTTGTGTCATTATAATATACCTCATGAACATTAAAAGGATGCATATCTCCATCAATTCAGTGCTCTTCACTATCCTTGAAGTATTTGAGGCATCGATGTAAGGTTGATGGCACTACTTTGTTTATATATAGCCACAGCCTCCCTAGTATTGATTACATAAAACTTGGTGTCTATCATTAATTTGCCTGCTTTTAGAGGGATAGTTATTTCTTTCAGAACTCTTTAGCTATTCTAAATAAACCCTTGCATGATTATAATCTTGAATGACAGGTGACACACATCCAAAGTTAGAGTTCTTAGAGTTTGGAAACTCATCAAATTGACTAAGGAACTTGGGTCAATCAGGATGTGATTGATCTTGATCCCATCATTATTTCCTATAACATGTAATGGTTTGTTGTGGTCAGTTATTACAAGTAGTAGGTCATCATTTGTGAAAGTATTATGCATACAAATACTCCATCTTCTTCTCCTCAATAAAGTATGCTTGGTAGTTGGTTAGTTTCTACAAGATATGCACTAGTGTATCCCTAAGTTCTTGCGACATCATTAAGATATCAAACATACTCAACATGGTAGGGATCTTCTTGAGGTGAGTTGTTATATTGTATCCTGTTGAGTTTTAGATGTCTTGAACTCTAATTAGAGTTTGAGTTAAAGTAGGAATCCAAAGTTGGATTTAGATTTATATTATTAGGAGTTGTAATTGTGTAAAATTCAGACCCAATAAGAGTCTATAAATATACTATAATATATAGGGCTTATATGTGACGTAGTATAGAGGTTGAACTAGAGAGGAATAGAGAGAGAGGAATAGATAGAATAGAGATAAGAGAAAGAGAGAGAGTGTTGGCTCTTGTGTGTGGGTCTTTCTAGAGCTTCTCGGTGGTCTCTCATAGTGGTTCCTCGTGGTACTCTCTTGGAGATTCTCTCTGAAGGTGGAGGCGTTGCCGAGGCTTGGAGAAAGAGTTTAGTTGAGTAAGAAAGAGTAAAGTCCTTCTTGTAAACTCTTGTAAAAGCCTTTATCTATTGATAGTGGATCTCCCGTTATCTTATCTTGTTATTTTCTTTTATCTTGTATTACTTCTCATTTCTTGTGTTGTTTGAGAACAAGGTGATTCGTGAAACTTCTTCTGCGAATCCCAACAGTATCCCACCTTTTGTAAGTGCAGGTTTAGCTTGTGAAGGCTCGACGCCCTCATTTACTTTGGATTTCCTTCTCCTTGTCCTGAGGGATGTTCTTATTCCTAGGCATTGAAATTTGTCTCAATGGTAGCACCTTTTCACCTTGTAGTTGTATTTGGTTTGTTCTTTTTAGTTGAAATCTAGTATCATGCAACAAATAAGGCTTATCTTTAGAATTGCTACCAAGGCTAATCATATGGTAGGAGGTAGTGAACCCTTGCCTCCAATTAGTAGTTCCTTGAATGTTCTTGGAGGATGTGACTAGTTGATAATCGCCCCATTCAATATCAAAATTAGGCACATGGTGTTTTCTCTTAGAGAGATGTTCAAAGACTCTAGATGAACCATTTTACTTTATCTACTGGCATAATCTTCTTTAGGACCTTGTATTTAGGATATTTCTTATGTGGATATTCAGATTGGTTTGACGCGAGGGCAGAATAAGCTTTAACATTAGATCACTTGATCTCCTCCTGAAATGCCTACTTCTTCTTTTGGTGCTTGCTAGCGTTGGGCCTTCCCAAGTAGTCATAAAATTATTATGACTCAAACATGGATTCATATTTATCATTCATGTCTTGTATATGTAATTCCTGTAAAGTTGATAAAGTACATCCTCCAATAGGTTCTAGGACTGGGATTTCACCAAACCTAGTAAGTTGAGCATTTATTGTTGTAATGCCTGATGGAGGTTAGGATAATTGCTCATCAATGTTCACCTCAGTGTATGACTTGCCACGTGACAAGAGGTCACAGACTTAGATAATTCTCTTCAATAGTGTCTACCTTTCTTGACTCATCTCTGGAGTAAGTGGCCTGGGTAATTATTCTAATCTTGAGGAGGGTTGGTAGGTGATTCCCTACCACTCCTATAGAGTTTTTTGTGTGGCTTTGCCTTCTCTGCTAACACCTTCTCCATCTTCTTGACTTCCTCATAGATTATGATACTTTCCATGTGGACAACCATGGTCTTCATGTGCTCGTTCAACATTTGTATTTGCCTCTTGACAAACTTCATGTTAGTTGTAGCTAGTTCTTTCATAGTATCTAGCTATAGTTTGAGCATGCCATAGTCATACTCACGGGTGAACCATTCTCTAAGATAATTATCTAGGGAGCAGCCCTCGAGGAGATCTATGGAGTCTCTCATTTCACTTCTAGTAAATATGTTCACTTCTTCTCACCTTGCACCCTGAATTTCATCATTATTGAAGCGATGGGATGGGGATTGACTTAGTTATAAACCTCCAACATTAAATATGGTGGAGCATATTACCACAGGAAGTTCACTTTCTCTATCTCCCACATCAAGGTCTTCTAATAAAGCTCTGAGTTTGTCAAGGAAGAATTCCTTGTGAGTTATCTGACTTCTTTCTCCTTGAACATACTTATCCAAAGTATCAATGTATGCTTGAATAGCTAATTTCTTAACATCATATTCATCCAGCTGAAATAACTTTTTCTTCTTGCTTCTATTCTTTTTCTTCTTAATGCTTTGAGTAGGTGAGGCAATTTGCTTTGATAAGGCTTTCTTCATCACTATCTCAGGCTCTTCAAGATTTCTAGTCATCTTCTTCTTTGGCTTCTTTAGCCTTTTTGAAATATAGATATTCCATAAATGCCCTTGTTTGGGGGTATGTTATGCTTCTTCCTTCAAGAGTAACTCAGCAAGTGGTTTGTGGTCGTCGGACATAGTAATATGATTGATGTGTTTGGTGGACATTTTAAACAAGGTTATCTTCAAGAGAGTCAACTTGCCCTCTTAGTACTGCTTTTTGACCTAATCTTTAAATACAAAGTAGTCTTCAATAGTATGACCCAACATTCTATGGTAAGGGCAGTAGTTTGGGTGATCCTTTTTGTTTGCCTCATTCAACCTTTTGCATTTCAAAAGTTGAAGGCCTAATTATAAGACATCTTGAAAGATTTTAACCACTCTTTCTTTTAAAGGAATATTTTTATTTAAGCCTTTGTTAGAGATTACTGAATTATTTCACTTCTCCATCTTCTCCAAGAGTTGGTGGTTTATGAGAATTACCCTTGTTCACGCTAGGGTTTGGAGGTTTCTTTTGCTCAGTTGCTATGAATGCAGTCCTTACATTCTTGGAAGGCTCTCCATACTTTATCTTATCTTTTTTCAATTTGAAATTTTGTAAATTAGATAAGATTGATGGATCAATCCTTTCTAGCTTTTTGACTTACAATTAGGTATTGAAAGGTGTGGATAGAAGAGGTACTTAGATAGGGTGTCATCCACTGTCTTCTTATATTGCCGAGACTAGGTTCACCACCTCAAATTAACTCATGAGTTGTGCACACTTAATGCGGAGATTTGTCAACTATGTGACATAATCCAGAATCGACTCATTATCACATTTTAGGGTTGAGATAAGGTTTGCAATAGTCACTTTATCGCTACTCCACCAAACCTAAGTTGAAAAGCCTCTTTCATTTGTACCCAAATTTGTATGGATTTTGATTACAAACTGGCATACCATTCAAATGCTACTCCTATCAAGCTTGCTGAAAATTGGCAATAAGAGACTATTACTTAAATCCCCACACAGAGCCACAAAGTCAGCTATATGCTACTCAAGATTGCTCATGTCATTAAACCATTTCAAGCTAGGCACTATATACCCTCTAGGATATAGCACTCAGTCGTGATAGTTAGGGTATAGTTTATTAGCATCATTTATTCTACCCGTCTTACTTTCTTATCTCAACTATGCAGCTATCATTCATTGCACCTATTATTATATGTATATTGGAAGTTTCATGTTATCAGGGATCCCTAAAATTGAGGATTAAGTATCTCTTGCTAGAGGAGGTGCTTGTGATGGGCCAATATTTTTGTGGGTCTCATCTCTAGGAGATGCACCTTTCATCGCTTTTGCTACTTGAGATGACTATTGAGATCATTCCAACTTATTAAGCTTTTGACTCATTCATAACATTATTTCCATCAACTCTATGATTTTCTTCTAAGCTTCTTCTTTCTCTTTGCCTTGCTATCTTAGCTATTCTTGCAGTGCTTCTATGATCATCTCTTGATTGGAGCTTTCAATTATGACCAAGACTTCTATCAGAACATGATGGTCTATGTCTTGAGGATCAGGTCCTGGCTTTGGGTTGAGGCTAACTTCTCCCATTAGTCGAGCCACCTCATTCAAGAGTCTACCCATGGAGTGGGTCACCATACCTTCTTTTTGACATGGTAGCAAGGATTGGTTTATGAGGGCCTTCTCCTCTTGGATATTCTCATCAGTAAGCCTCACTCAAATAGTCTTCCTTTGGCATTTAACCAACTGAGGTGCAGGCTTACAGTCCCTTCTAGAGTTATGATGGGAAATGACTCTGATAGTATGGGTGATTTTCTTTTGTGAGCCCTCAAGCTAAGTTGTAGCCTTACAGTGAACCTTGTGGTTTAGTTTGGTAATTCACTCCTTTGCCATAATCCTAAGGTAAAACTGTACCACCTATAATTTGCTTTTACCCTTTTCTAAATTTCTTAATAGAGTGAAGGGGTTGGAGGTAGGGATGGTAATGATTGACTTTATTCGAGGGGTAGATTTCCCAAGTCAACTAAAAATTTTAGCAACTTTTTCTTTACTTGTGATAGTCAAGATGAGCTCTTCTTCATCAATGCCTATGTCCGAACTTACTTTTGATTGCCTCCTATGAGGAGTTGGGTGAAAGTGATCAAAGACCGAGTTTTATTTTGGTCCTAGACTTTGAAAGACTAATATCCTTATTGGTTAAGGAATGACTTCTAGCTTTTCATCTGAACAACACTTCTTATTAGGAATGATAATGTTAGCTTTCTTCCCCTTGATGGAAGGCAAGAAATAGGCTGGTTTTACAGAACAACATCTTCAATCAATGCAGTAGTAGGTGTCTTCTTGAACTAGACTACCTCAAAGATGGTCCTGAACTTGATCCAAACTTCAACTACCTCTATAGTGACCATTGATTGAGGTAAATGTATAGTTGATCTTGCCCCAATAGAGATATTCTTTGTTGATGCCATTTGATTATTCCTTCTACATAGAAGAACACAATTGATTAGTCTTCAATCATAATTCTATTTTATTAGTGTCTCTATTGTATTAGCTAGGTTTTTATACTTGGAGGAGAAGTTAAGTCCCACCAAATATGCCGGAATTTGTGGAATCGATTTTGACCGCTTGGAGTAGCAAAGACCTCAAGAGTGACCTCGACGCACAAATCAAAATTTATTTTAATTTCAATACATTATCAACTATTATGAAAATATTAACTTCCAATAGATGCAAACCCCTATTGTTATTACCCTACCAATTGTTAGAAACCTCCTAAAATAAGAAACCTAGCTAATAAAATAGAGACACCAAAAAGAAAAAAAAGAAAGACATTTGATTAATTTTAAGAAATAATATATGACTCAAGTAAGGGTATACTCTCATTTTACAACGAATTCCAACATGAAATCATAAAAAATATGAAAGAAATAAAGGGAAGGAGTGGAGAAGGAGCTCTAACGTGTGCCACTACCCCACTTTCCTATTTTGGACCACATAGCATCTGATTCAGATAAATCTTGACTCGATCTTTAACATACATTGATAGCATCGTCCGATGGGATGTGGAGAAAAATATGAGAAGTTCGAAGTGTTTCCAATAGCTTTTAGCATTGGTGATAACTTCATTTAGTTTAAAGTATTTCCATTAACTAATAAGGTATTGGTGATAACTTCATTTGATTTGAAGTATTTTCCAGCCAATAAGGTGTAAGTGATAACTTCATGAATTTGAAGTATTTCTATTAGCCAAGAAGGCGTTAGTGATAACTTCTTTAAGTTAAAGTGTTTTCATAGTCAATAAGACATTGACAATAATTTCTTTGATTTTGAAGTGTTTCTATATCCAATTAGGCATAAGCAATAACTTCATAATTTTAAAGTGTTTTCATAGTCAATGAGGCATAGATAATCACTTCATGATTTTGAAATATTTTCATGGCCAATGAGGCATAGGCGATAACTTCATGAAGTTTGAAGTGTTTCTATAGTCAATAAGGCATAAGCGATAATTTCATAGGTTTGAAGTATTTCTATAGCGAGGCAGGCCGTAGGAGATAACTTCATGAATTTGAAGTGTTTTCATGGTCAACAAGGCATTCATGATAACTTCTTGGGTTTAGAGTGTTTTTATAGTCAATGAGGCGTAAGCAATAATTATATTTGGTTTTGAAGTATTTATATAGTCAATAAGGTGTAAGTGATAGTTTTATGAATTGAAGTATTTCCATGGCCATGAGGTATAGGCGATAACTTCATGAATTTTAAAGTGTTTCCATAACCCATGGGGGGTAAGCAATAGCTTCATGAGTTTTGAAGTATTTCTATAACTAATGAAGTGTAGGTGATAACTTCTTTGACTTTAAAGTATTTTCATAGCCCATGGGGTATAAGCTATAATTTTATAAATTTTAAAGTAGCATTACCCACTTCTTGTAGCATTGGGCATAGCCTTGGAGTGCTGTCAAAGACTGTTCTAGCATACCTGGCAAAACTTAATTTGGCCCAGTGTAGTTATACTTGAACTGATTTTGATTCAGATCAGGATAATAACATCACCTATTGTTCATAGTCTTGGAGTGTTGCCAAAGTTTAGCTCACCTAGTAGAACTTAGTTTAATCTTATTTAGTTCCATTCGGACTAATATGGCTCGAGTTCAAGTTTGGTTTGGAATTAGTTCAATGTTTAACACAATTTCAATTTGAGTCTAAATTAATTTTTACTCGATATTTAAAAGGCAATTAAATTACAATTCACTAACTCCTTCCTGAAAGATAGTGATACATTCCGATTTTCTATTTCCAGAACCTTTGGTGATTAGGTTTGCACTGATACTTTATAGCATGACCATGGGAACCATATGAAATATCCATTCCAAAATCATTATTTAATTTGCAATAATAAATTCAATTCACCAAGCTTAGCATTGATTTTCAGAAGAATATTTGTCAAATAATAATTATTGACTCTAGTTAAAGTAGTGCTGATTTTGATTAGAATTTGATTTGACTTAATTTAATATTTAGGACTTGATTTTGGTTTGATTCTAGTTTGATTCAAATTGAGTTTGACCTTAGGTTCGAGTTTGCATCTTGATGGTCTTCAGTTCAAGTTCAAGTCAATTTGGCTCAATGGAGTTTCAATTCAGGCTTAGCTTGGTTCTTGTTTGACTTTGAGTTTGATCCTTTAATTTGAACTTGACTTAACTTAATTAGAGTTTGATTTAAGCTCAATCCAAATTGGATTTAATTTGAACTTGACTTGATTTTAAATTAACCCAACTTGAACCTGATTAGAGTTGGTCTGAGTTGATATGATCTGGAGTAACTCAATTCGAATTTTAGATCCAATTTTAATTTGAATTTTAGTCTAATTATATGATCAATTTAGATCTATTTAGTGGTCTATTTGATTCAATTTAGTTATGTTAATTTATTTTGGCCAAATTCAATGAGATTAAGTCACTTGAATTTAATTGATTTATGTTAATAGATTTGGTTTGAGAGCCCAAGGGGTTGTTATGATAACTTTGGGTAAACCCATAGGCTAGCCTTAGTTCAAATATAGGTTTGGTGAGCTCGCAAGTTGGCATTTATTTGAATAGATATTCGGCGAGCTTGGATGCTGGTCTTATTTCAAATAGACATCCAGCAAGCTTGCAAGTTAGCCTTAGTCCGAATAGATGTTCGGTGAGCCTACAAGCTGACCTTAGTCTGAAAAGACATTCGGTAAGTTCGCAAGCTAGTCGTATTCCAAATAGATATTTAGTAAGCTCGCAAGTTAGTCTTAATCCGAGTAAATATTCGGTGAGCTCGTAAGCTAATCTTAATTTGAATAGATATTTGGTGAGCTCGCAATCTAGCCTTAGTCTAAATAGTTATTTAGCGAATCTGCAAGCTGGCCTAAATCTGAATAGATATCGATGAGCACATGAGTTGACCTTATTTCAAATAGACATTCGACAAGCTCGCAAGCTAACCTTAGTTCGTATACACATTCAGTGAGCCTGTGGGTTGTCCTTAGTCCAAGTAGACATTTGACGAGCCTGCAGTCTGTTCTTAGTCCAAATAAATGTTCAGTGAGTTCACAAGCTAGTTTTAGTCTGAATAAACATACGACAAGCTCACAAGTTGGTCTTAGTCTGAATAGACGTTCGGTTAGTCCGTGGGCTAACCTTAGTTTGAATATATGTTCAGTGAGTTCACAAATTGGCCTTAGCCCAAATAGATATTTTGCAAGCTTACAAGCTCATGAGCTGGTCCTAGACCAAAGTTGATCGGGCTTCTTCGTAGTCAGATTTAGTCTTAGCTAGCTGCGAGGTGGCAGTTGCAACCACTTGGAGGCAGTTTGATGGCATTTAGTTCTGGAAATGGCACAGAGCTTCACAGAATGTAGCTACTAACGGATGTGGCAAGCTAGTGAGTGCAGGAAGAGGTTGGGGTACTACTTGCAGTGGCAGCAGAGATCCAAGTGAGTGGTGAAGCTAGGGCAACAGCGGGGCAGGCAGTGGAAGTCAATGGTGAGGAGCAGAGTAGGCCAACAGGCTCAAGCGGGGCTCCGACAAGGCTTAGTATAGGAAGACCAGGAGCAGGGCCAGAAGCGAGTTGCTCAGGTTAACGATGGGGCTGTTCAGGTTGGTTCTGACTGACAAGGAAGCAGGAGAGGCCAAAGGAAGGGCAATCGGTGGTAACAAGGAAGTCAACGATGCATCCAAATAGCGGGGTGGCTAGGCAAGGTTGGGGAAGCAGTGGCCACTGTCTGAAATAGTGCAAGAGCAAGATCAGGGAGGGGATAAGAAGAGGAAGAATGAGGTAAGAAAATGTCCATTTCTTCTACCCTTGTTTGTGCTCTTCTTCACGATGGCTTCTTGGTTGTCTCTATGTTTTCTTATAAACTCGAGGGTCCTTATAGAAATAACATATTTATAAAATTTTAAAATTTCTTGAGGTCTTTTTAAATAAAATTTAGATTTATTTGTAAATAAAAAACTTTTGGAGGCTTCTTTGTAAAAGCTAGATATAAAATCTTTAGAAGTTTATTTATAAATACTAGATTTTGTAGAGATTGATTTGAAATTTCAAAACTTTCAATGACTTTTTTCGTAAACTTTTTACCTCAGTGACTTACTTATGGAAAAGATTCGGTCAAGGATCTATTTGCAAAAATTTTATAATTTTTATTTTAGTCTAGATATTTGATGAATTTGGTGCCCTATTTTGGTCCAAGTATTTAGCCAACTCAACTTTCTTTAACTTGAGCCCAAACTTCTCAATGATTCAAGTGCAAATTGGACTTAATTTTTACTCAAATTTGATTGTGACTTAGGTCCAATTAAGGCTCAGATTTGGATCATAATCCAATGACATCCAATTTTATATTTTGATTAAATTTTGATTAAATTTGATCTTTACCAAAATTGACTCAAACATACTACACGATAAAGTTCATTGGACTAGGATATAATCCACGAAGTAAATTCTCCAAAATACTTTCAGATAGCTCACGCACCAACTATGGTAGTGTTATCTTCCGATTTTAGATCAAGTTAGTCCAAAACTCTATAAAATAGTGTCCAAGTACTAAGATAAATGATATTGTTTTTTGAATCTTTTTCTCTTTTTTCTACATCTCGCTCTGCTTAGAACTTCCAAAAAGAGAGAGTGAGATGTTGACTTCAGCGTTAAAGCATCTTTCCCTCACCATTACTAGACTAATAGTTTTTTGTCTCTATGCAAGTTTGAATCGGTTAGAGAGGAATGGAATAGTTCATATTCTCGATTGAAACTGGGCAAATATAGCAGGAGGAACAGAATTAGTGCTCCTACTGAGAATTACTCTATTCCGTTGTGCGACAACTATCATCACAGAATACTTTTGTTAGTAAATATCTTATGGCTTCATCAGAATTGGATGCTGATATTAGAAATATGACAATAGTTTTCTCGCTATTTAGAATTGGGTTGGTGTTCTTCTTGATCTCGACGTGATTTTTAGCAAATTTTTGTCAGTTCATACGTGTTGTTCGCTATTAAGATGGATTGGTGAAATAGTAGCTGTCTCATAGCTGCATAGATGACTACAGAAGTGATAGCCAAGATTTTGAAAATGCCATTCATCTCAAGTTGATTTAATCAGTTCTGTTCATTGCCATTTCAACATATATAGCTAAGGAATCTCAAGCTTGAGGCCGACATCTGCATAATCTGAATACATGCTAATCGATTCTTTGACTTTGTATAATTTGTTGCATAATGCAGTTTGCAAGAATGCTAATAATTGATGATTCCAAAAGTAATAAATCAAAGGGCAATTTTTGCATAGACACCCTTAGAGAAGTTCACGATTTCAAATGTACCTCTACATATTGGTGAAATCTGCTATGACTTAAGGTTCTCTAAAAATTATTAGGGTTTGTTACATATATTTCTCTGAAAATTTTCCTAACTACACCGTACATTTATGTATTTTGAAAAATTATATATTTCTTTTCATATTCTTGGATTCCTTATAAGAAGATATATGTAAAGAAATTTTCTAATCATATCAAATTGAAATTACTTCTTTTGTGAAAAGTCACTTTTACCCATTTTCATATAGATATATATTAATTATATTAAATCTATTAATTTCTTTTGTATTGTGCCTTTCAAGTGTTTGTTGAAATCTGATAATATTTTACATCTCACATTTTAAGAAACTCTTCTCCTCTTTGATCTACCGATATGCTCCTTGTTGTGGTGTTGGAGAAATTAATGAATTAAATTTAATTAATATTGATGATATTTCAGAATCACAAAAGGTCAGCTTAGCAGAATCAGAGCAATGTAAACTAAAATTTGAGCCAATGATTGAAGCATATGGCTGACTTCTGAAGTGAATCCTCATTGAGGTCATCAAGGGTTGACCTCTAAAGAAATTCCCCGAGGCAAAATCCCTAAGTTTAAAGGATATTAGAACCAAGCCCAAAGGTCAAGTGCTAAAAAAATATCCCCAAAGTCATCACCGAATTGAGCTGTTAGCTCAATGGCCTCAATCCAGTAGTGGACTCATACACTGGCTCGTAATTCCATAAGTAATGCAGCCCAAGTTATCGATAAGTTTGGATGTTACAGCTAATTCACAGCCAATTATCATACACTTATGGTAAATGATCCTTGAATATCCTAGAAAGATAATCTCAAAAGATCTGAGATTAGTAACTATTCGTTATGAGGTTCTTAACCCAATGGTCACTTAAAATTATGAGATATTGATACCACCATGGATACACTACAAAAGGTAGGTAAGCAGCAGAAGGGTAAAGGTTAATGTTTAATTATTTACTTTATCTTGATTATTGATGAGGAATTTGACTTGATTGTTGGAGTGAGCACTGCTAGAGAGCTTCTGGTGGTCTCCCTCATGATTTTTTCCTTGTGTAGATTGACAAAAGGGTGGCCTAACAGATTTGATCTCAAGGAGCCTCTCAAACTAAAATTGATATGAAATCAAGCTTGGTCAACAAATTAGTGCATTTATTTAGATCTACTCTGCCATATTTTTCTGTTGATACATCTAAAAATTCTCTAGCCATGCCTCCAACAACAAGGGTGTCGATGCCTAGAAATCATATTAGGGTGTAGGTTGCTCCTGCACAAGCAAAGTCACAGGCAGAAATCAACAAGTATCATCATTCAAGACATCAAGGTCTCTCAACAGAAGCCTCATTTGCATCCCAAGCTTCAAGAGGTCATGGAGTGTTATAATGTCAGGTGTGATGAATTAGTCTCACATCAGATATTGGATAGATAGAGTCCAATATATATAGTGAAAAAGACACATATCCCATGAGTTTAAGCTTTTGGGATTGTTTGGTGTCCAGCTCACTATATAGATCTAGTTTGACACTCTTGCAGCTCCCTAACAAGTGGTACCAGAGCTTCAGGTTTGAAGGTGTGCAAACTATTAAGACCAAAATTACCATGATGATGCGACTGAATTGAGTCGTATGTTAGTCTCATGGCAAAGACCAGCGAGAGGGTGCGGGCGCTGGTGTGAGACCAAAAGAGGGCATGTATGTGGGTGCCAGGCTAGCGAGCACACGGGTGTGGGCATCAGAGGCCGGTGCAAGGGCGTGAGCACTAGGCTGGTAAGGGCGCGGGCTCTAGAGGCCAGTGCAAGAGCATGATTCACACGGTAGAAGTGATCAAATAAAAGAGTTCTTGATTAAGAGTGTTAAATTAATATGGTCAAATCACACTTGAAGGGGGAGATTGTTATAATGTCATGTGTGATGAATTAGTCTCACATCGGATATTGGATAGATAAAGTCCAATATATATAGTTAAAATGGCCCATATCCCATGAGCTTAAGCTTTTGAGATGGTTTAGTGTCCGGCTCACTATATGGATCTAGTTCGACACTCTTGCAACTCCCCAACAATGGAGGATGCAACCCCATTTACAACCTAAATGAGGAAGCTATGTGCTATACTCTTGCAAGCCAAGACTTAGGTAGAACCATTCAAGGCATCCAAGGGGAGGATGCCTCACACATAGCCCAAGAAGTATTTAGGGCACTAATTCAACCCAAGTGGATGAGCTATGATACCCACCACTTATTCCCAAAATTGCTTGCTCTTAGGTGCAATCAAAGTGTTGTCCACTACCATATGGGGAATATGATGGCTTGAAGGTCCCTTCCACACTCCTAACCCTAGAGCAAAAGGGAGGAAAGAGCCTAAGGGAATATTTGGCCAAGTTTAACCTAGCTCAATTCTAGGTTTCAGATATAGATAGCTCCATTGTCCTCACTACGATGATCAATGGAGTTAGTCAACCTTGGGTAGCCTATGAGATGGTTGGCAAACCTCCCAAAACCTTGGTAGAGTTTATTCAATCGACTCAAAAATATGTTATCACTAAAGAAATGAAATCAACAAAGAAAGAGTCCAAGGGTGGTAGAAAGCTAGAGAAGAACACTCAAGTAACTCATCCGTAGAAGCTCTCTTTGGAGGAATTCGATCGCAAAATGGCCAAATCCACCAATTAAAGGTCACCTAAACATGATTCTAGAAAACCCATCATAATGAAGCCCCAATGTCAATTGGCAAATGCCGAGCCATCATTGGGGGACAGAAGGAGAAAATCAAAAGACAACATCATGATTGTGAGTCTGAAGATGGAGATATAATCTTCTCAACAAAAGATTTACAAGAAATCTTGGCCCCTCATAATAATGCTCTAGTGATCTCAGCGATTCTAGATGGTTATTCCACATAGTGTATCATGGTAGGCACAGGAAGCTTGGCCAACTTCTTATTTACTTGAGCCTTTGAACAAACGAGGATGGAGCAAAGACTAGAAACCTATGTAGGGACACTAACTAAGTTCATGGGAGATTCAGTCACCCCTCTTAGTATAATTGACCTACTTTTGACAATAGGAAAAAACTCCAAGAATACCATAATCAAATCAAAGTTCATAGTAATCTGAACTCCTTTGGCCTACAACGTCATATTAGGTCATCTAGCATTAAATTAGCTCCAAGTAATAATCCTAATTTTTCATTTGATTATGAGATTTCCTACTAAACATGACATAGGTGAAGTTTAGGGAGATCAAAGTCTCACAACAAAGTGTGAAATAGCCCATTGGCAAAACAACCTCAACGAAAGGAAAATAGCCTATTGTAGAGGTCAAGGAGTCCACCATCGAACCAACAAAAGTCTATGCTAAACTTGTGGAATAGCTTATCAACTTAGTTATTGACGAGAGTTTAGGAAGGACCCTAAAACTTGGAGCATACTTCATAGAGCCCCTCCAAACTGAACTTGAGGATCTCCTACAAAGGAGTCAAAATATCTTTGCAAGGTCTCCTAAAAACTTGCTAGTTATAGACCCTTCAATCGCACAACATGAATTAGTGGTTGTGGAAAACCACAAGCCACTTAAATAGAAGAAGTGACATTTTGCCCTCAAGCACCAAAATGCTATTGCTAAAGAGGTAAGTGAGCTCCTCAACGAAGGTTTTATCATGAAAGTCCACTATCTCGAGTGGCTAGCCTATGTGATAATGGTAAAAAAGTCCAATGGTAAATAGAGAATGTGCTTGGACTTCACTGATTTAAATAAAGCTTATTCGAAAGATAGCTACCCTCTACCAAAGATAGACAAGCTCATCAATTCTACTTTAGGATTTCAACTTCTGAGCTTCTTGGATGCATTCTCAGGCTACCGCCAAAAATAAATGTACCCCAAAGATGAAGAGAATACAGCCTTCATTACTGACCAAGGGATATTTTGCTATATAACAATGCCTTTCGAATTGAAAAATGCCAGAGTAACATATTAGAGGATGGTGAATAAGGTCTTTGAGCATCAACTCAGCAAGAGCATAGAGGCATATGTTGATGACATGCTTGTAAAGAGCCTCCATGCCAAAGAACATGTAAAAGATCTTGAAAAAAACTTCACCACACTTCGACGGTACAACATGAGGCTAAATCCAAAAAATTATGCTTTCAGTGTAGGATTGGGAAATTTCTTGGGTATCTCATCTCAAAACTGTAAATAAGAATGAACTCTAAGAAAATCAAACATGTTTTAGAAATGAAGCCACCTAGTTCTATCAAAGAGATGCAAAGGCTCATAGGTCAATTGGTAGCACTTAATCGCTTCTTGTCTAGGTCAAGTGAGAGATGTTTACCCTTCTTCAAAGCACTAGAGCATAATATTAGATTTAAGTGGATTGAGGACTACAATTGAGCCTTATAATACTTAAAAAGATACTTAGCCAAACCTCCTCTACTGGTGAGACCCAACTCAAATGAGTTGTTATTTCTCTACATGGTAGCCTGGGATTAAGAGAGTAGCTTAGTATTGGTGAGCAATTAGGGTGGAAGACATACCATATATATTATGTGAGTCATGTACTAACGAGGGCAGAAACTCAATACTCCTTATTGGAGAAAGTAGTTTATACTATATTGTTAGCAACTCGAAAACTTTGCCCATATTTCTAGTTACATCCAATTGCAATACGCACCAATTCCCCACTATATCAAACTTTTTAAAAAGTGGAGACCTTGGGGAGATTACTTAGATGGTCCATTAAATAAAGCCAGTTTGAAGTAACCTTTGAAACTTAGAAGGCCATGAAATCTCAAGCTTTAGCGGCTTCTTGTTGGAAACCACCTCATATCCTATTGCACCAGAAGTTGAGCCTTGGAAGGTCCGAGTAAATGGCTCCTCTTGTGAGGTGGGCTATGGAATTGGTGCTGTCCTATTAAGCTCGGATGGGAGAGTTGTTGAATATTCACCTAGGCTAGAATTTTGAACATCTAATAATGTGGCAAAATATGAAACCTTCCTCCTTAGCTTGCATATAGCGATAGTAGCAGGAGCTAAAAAGCTGAAGGTATTTAGTGATCATTAACTTGTTTGTTCGTAGATTAATGGGAAATATGAGGTGAAAGACAAGATCATGACTAAGTACTTGATTGAGGTCTAGAAGCTTATGGCGAGAATGGATTAGGTAGAGATCTACCAAGTCCCACAAAATAGCAACTCTAAAGCTAATGAATTGGCTCAGTTAGCTTCGGCCTCATCTAATTCAATACTAAAATAAATTTTTTAGAGAATCTTCAATAGCCAAGCTATTTTGAGTTTACCAAAATAAATGTAGTAGACTTGAAGTCTAGCTGGATGGATCCTATTGTCACATACCTTAAAAAAGGGTAACTTCCTAAGAAACCAAGATAAGCTCAAAGGATCAAGAAGCTTGCTCTAATCTTAACTTTGATAGATCAAATGCTACACAAAATATTGCTCATGAGGCTGCTATTCCATTGCCTAAATCCCAAAGAGACAAACTATGCCATTCAAAAAGTTCACAAAGGGATATGTGTCAGCTACGGGGGAGGAAATCTCTTGCACACAAGCTTCTCAAGCAAGGATATTATTGGCTCAACATGGCCTTTAAAGTATTTGAGTTTTTTTTTCAAATATGAGCAGTGCCAAAGACATGCTTCAATGTATCACACCCCTGTAGTTCATCTCTAGCAAACTCAATCAACCTAGCCTTTTGATCAATAGGGAATAGACATACTAGGTCTATTTTCCTTAGCCTTAGAACAAAGAAAGTTTCTAATAGTCACTATTGACTACTTCACTAAATGGGTAGAATCCGAATCCCTTGCTAACATATTGAAAAAGGGTCCAAGAGTTCCTCTGGTAAAATATAATTTGTAGATTCAAACTATCTTAGATACTCATCTCAGATAATGAAAGGCAATTCAATAACACAAGCTTTAAGGAATATTACAACAACCTCTAAATCAAGCAAAGGTTCATGCTGGTGGCTCACCCATAGTCCAATGATTTAGCTAAGGTAACAAATCAAACATTGCTTACAGGCATAAAAAGGTATCTCAAGGACTCCAAGGGCGTCTAGGTTGATGAACTACCATATGTCCTATGATCCTATAGGATCACCCCACAAATAGAAACTAGTGAATCACAGTTTATGCTCACCTATGGGATTGAAGTGGTCATTTTTGTAGAAGTCAGCCTCACCTCGCCATGACTCAGGTTGTACAATCTAGTATTAAACAAAGCCAACGTCCATGCTAAAAAAAGATTTGGTTTGGAGGCTTGGGAGAAGGCATACTAGAATTACTAAATGCCAATGGCAAGTGGCTAGATACTATAGATCTTGGTCCTCCAAGGCAAAAGACCCCAGCCTACCAAGGCAAAAGACCTCAATCTACCAAGGTAAAAAGACATTGATCCTCCAAAGTAAAAGACCTTAGTCTACCAAGGCAAATAAATCTTGGTCCTCCAAGGCAAAAAGACCTCAGTCTACTAAGGGAAAAGACCTTGGTCCTCGAAAAAAAATGACCTCAACCTATCGAAGTGATAAGACCTTGGTCCTTCAAGGCAAAAGACCTCAGTCTACCTTGGCAAAAAGACTTTACTTCTCTATGGCAAAAGACCTCAATCTAACGAGACAAAAAGATCTTGGTCTTTTGACACAAAAAAGCCTTGGTCCTCTAAGGTAAAAGACCTCAATCTACTGAGACAAAAAGGACCTCAATCCTTTGAGAAAATGAGATTACAGTCTTCCAAAGCAAAAGAACCCAAGCAAAAAACCATGATCTATTTGAAGTACCAAAATCTTGCTCTGTATCAAAGACCTTTGAGAGAAATCTATTATACTTATGGTTGTAACTTCACTGATTGAAAGTAGGTCAAGTTTTTGAAAAGAAGACAAGGATTTTATTCCAAGGCAAGACTAGTACAAAATTTCTTTTAGAAAGAAAATAAAGGACAACTAGTCAGGATGAGTGAAGTCCTGAAAGACTTTACTAGCTTGATAGCTCCTAGGAGGATCTTCTTCACCTTGTGGGTGAGATCCCCATACTATCATCTGAGGCATCGAACCCTCATATCATCCTAGAGTTCAACTCAGAGGGGCATGGAAACAACTTCAATCTTTATACTATCAAAAGTAATCTGATTTCAAAGTGCTTGGTCTTTATAGGCAACATAATGTCTACTTTCACCCAAGAAGCAGCACTCACATTGCAATTAACCTTCTTCATCATCAAGTGATGAGTGCACACTTGAGAACCAACCTCATCAATCTCGAGTGAACAAGGAGGTGATGGAGCACAAGGTATCGGCTGTTCCTTCCTCATCTATTCTCCACCTACATACTAGCTCTCCTTCTCTTTCCTCTCTTTCTCTCCTTGGGCTAGAGATACCAATCAAAAGTGGCCAAAAACCTACAGCATTCAAGGGATACCCCCATAAGATGATGCCAAACTAGCATCGGGTAAAGATGATTTTCTCGCATGTAATGACATTAACTTTGATGCATTGGAAAGGATAGAGTTTTTGCCTATAAAGGGAGGCATCCTTTCCCTCAAAATAGAAAATCTCCTTTTAAGATCCAAAGAAAGCAGAAAGTGGATTTGTCTCCAAGAGGATTTTTCTAAAGCACAGGAAAAAAGTCAAGGACCTTCATATAAGGTTTCTCAAACCAATTGGTTATCTCCATGTGATGTGACCCTAGCCGTCAAAGTCCAAAGGACAAGAATTTCAAAAGCTTCCCCTTAGTCCCAAAGGACACACACCCATTATCCACTTAATAGAGTAGTTAAGGGAACATGAAGTGCCATCTTGGGCAATAGATAGGCTGTCACTTCAAAGGAAGGAAAAACTCTAATTATGGTGCAAGATTTGATGAGATAGTAATTTACTTTCCCAAGCGGCGTAGCAATCAATACATTGCACTAAGAGACATTGGGGGAAAATAGAAGCATGACTCCCAAGGAATTATGACAATTGAGACTCAGTAAAGTGTGGCTAAAGTCTCAAGGGTCAAGTCATTTTATCGATCATCAAAACAAAAAAAAACTCAGGCCCCTGTGCTAGCAAGCCGAAGCCTAGAGTTGGGGGCACTAATGATATCTCCTAATATCATATGGCCAATTTCTGAAGTAAATCCTCATTGAGGTAATCAAGGGTTGACCTCCAAAGAAGTTCCTCAAGGTAAAATCCCTTAAGTTTAGAAGGAGAACCAAGCCCAAAGGTCAAGTACTAAACTAATGTCCCCAAGGTCATCACCTAATTGAGCTATTAGCTCAATAGCCTCAACCCAATAGTGGACTCATACACCGGCCCATAATTCCATATAGAATGTAGCCCAAATTATTGATAAGTTTGGTTATTTTAGCTGATTAACAACTAATCATAATACAATTATGGTAAATGATTCTTGGATATCCCAAAAATATAATTCTGAAAGATCTGAGATTAGTAGCTGTCCATTATGAAGATTTGGTGCTAGCCATTATCTAAAATTGTAAGATCTTGATACTGCATATCCCTAAATGCACAACAAAAAGTAGGGTAAGCAGAAAGATAAAGGTTAATGCCTATTTATTGATTCCATCCTAATCAAGAAATTTGACTTGATCATCGAAGTCATCGCTACTTATAATAATAAATATTAAACAAATTATAATAATAAATAAAAAATGCATTGTATAATAAATTAGTGAATCCTACTTTTGGATTAGCTAGAAGCGTAGCCAAGTTAAATTAGCAAGTGTAAACTATGTGGGCCACTTCTAGTTAACTAATGCTACTCAAGTGAAGGATGTTTTATGAACCCAAATATGTTTAGACTCCTTAGAAACATCCCTTTAGGTACCCAAATTTAGAAAAAAAAATTTCTTAATTGAACAACTTGTAGAGATATGTCTTTTTTGGCAACAATAGTTACATGTCAATTTTGAAGTTATATAACTTGATGCCGTTACAAAAGTGAACTTGATACCTTTAGATTTAGAAGAAGAGATAAATCCAAGTTTGGATCTACTTAAAAAATTCCTTTAATTTTGCAAAATTATATTTAAAATAGAATTTTTATGGACGAAGTTTTTAAGAGTCTTTTTCACATTAGCATTTTCCTTTTAAAGATTTTCAATAATCATTTTGCAACCACAAGATGCTATAGATATTTTCAAAACATGAATCTCTTTTTGAAGAAGCTCAATTTTCTTTTTTCAATCACATGAATTAGTACACAATTTCAATGATTCAAAATCACTTTCAAGAAAGTTGAACTTATTTTTCAAAGAGGCATACTTATGAAGTAATTTTTAATGTCTAGTATATAAATTTTTAAACGCATATTGCAGTTCATCAAACTTAAATTACATACCTCATCCTCAGTAGTCATAAAGTGCAAGTTGGCAATTTCTTCATTGGATGTGGTATTTTCATTTTTCTCCTCTGAATTGTCCCAAGTTGCCACCATTGTCTTTTTTTTCTTTCCTTTGGATTTCTTCAATTGAAGGTTGAGAAGGCAATTCGCTTTCATGTAACCAAGTTTTTTGCACTTGAAGCATATGGGCATTTCTTCCTCTTCATCATCATTATAGAACTTTTATTTCTTGAAAATTTTCTTGGAACGTGTCTCCTTTTTAAGAGCTTCTTGAACTTTCTAATGATGAAAGTCATTTCTTCATCATTATCTTCTTCATCATCACTAGACTCTTTTACCTTGAGAGTAATTTCTTTCTTCTTTTTGTCTTCATCCTCCTCTTGACTCCTATCCTTCATGACCATCTCGTAAGTAATGAGTGACTCCAAGAGTATTTTTAAGGGTAACTTATTGAGGTCCTTCACTTCTTGAATCACATTCATCTTAGGATCTCATGACTTAAGGAGACATCTTAAGATTTTTCTTTCCATTTCATTATTAGTATAAATTTTTCTAAGAGATTTTAAAGTATTAATAATAATATCCATAAAGCTAGCAAACAGTTCAATCATAGACTCATTAGATTTTATTCTAAAAAGTTCATATTAATTGACCAAAATGTTCATTTTAGACTCCTTGACTTGTTTTATACCCTTATGGGTGAACTCAAGGCAATGCCAAATTTCATGAGTCGTCCATATATGCTAATTCTATTGAACTCATTAGCATCAAGGACACCATAAAGAATATTCATAGCTTTATCATTCAAAGAATTATTTTTTTTATCTAGATCATTCCACTCCATTCTATGTTTGGGAACTCTTACATCATCGATTAATTTGGTAAGTAGGGTGCACCCCTCTTCTATTATATGCTAAATATCATAGTTTATGACTTTAATAAAAATTCTAACACTTGACCTCCATTAATTGAAATAAGTACTATTGAATAGGAAAAGTCTAGTTGTAAATTGCGCTTCTTAGAGGGATGAAGAGATACCAAAAGTGACCATTGAAATAGATAAAAAAACTCTAGTAGTTAAACCAAAGATAGAGTACCAAACTCTAATATCAATTGATACTACAAAATCCACCAAAGATGGGAGTGGGGGGCTTCGGGTGAATTAGATTTTAGCAAAAACAATGGCACCTTTTTGTATTTGAATAAGAATATGATCTATCCAATAGTAATAATGATTTTAAATCAATCACAAGTATAATTAATAAAAGTTAGTTCAGAAGCCAACCACTCCTACTCCACTATCTTTGCCTCATTATTGAGGACTTTAACACTTCACTAGTGCTCTACTTCATTGGTGAAGCCAACTTTGTATACTTGCCCTTACTCCAACTAGCAAAGCCAACTCCAAACCAAAGTTTTACTCTCTTAACAACTCCAAACAATCTTAGAGTGCTTACAAACAATACTAGAAGAGAAAAGACAACTCTAATGTCTTACTACAAGATCGCTCAATGTGAGAAAAAGAGATTTGAAGATTTGAAAATTGAAGTACAAGGATTAGAGTTCTTGGAGGCTAGAGAGCTATTGGACACTTATTCTCTTAGAGAAAGATTACTCGAGAATATGAAAAAGTTGTTAAAGAACAAGTTTCAAACCCTTAAATACTAGTTTGTGAGAACACTAGCTGTTGAGCTATGCTCTTTCATGTTTGGGCATTCAAACCATACTTATTCGGATGTTCAAAACCTCCCAATAGTTAAATTTTACTAGCCATTGAAGCTAATGTCATAAGTTTGGGTGCTTGATCAAAAGATTCAGATGTTCAAATTGTATAATTTTGGACGTCAAACCAAATCTCTTGGTGATGAAACCCTAAGCATGAATTTTTTCAGAAGTTACAACTTCCAAACTTTGAGTGTTCGAACCTTGAGTTCAGACATCCTGAGTTGTTAGTAATTTAGAGATCCCCTTCTACTTTGTTTGGGAATCCTAACCATAAAGTTTGTGTATTTGAGGTTAATAGAAAAACTTTTATTTTTGCTATAACTTCATGCTTGAGACTATCTCAAGCTAACCTTGGATTAAAAAATGAGCTGGTGAAAATGTTCCAAGGTAGGTTGAGTGTTAGCCAATGCTCTAAGCCATGACTTTAAATAACAAATCTTCAACTCAAAGATAATAGAAAATCTAAACCTATTGAGTCTTCTCTTGGGTTTTCTTCTAGTCAATCTTCTTTTCTTCAAGATTCATCTGTTGATCTACTATTACATTTCATCTACATTAATATCTTTGTGTTCATCCATACATGAGACTTCTAAATAAGCTTGATTTTCATTATGGGTTCAACTTGATTACTAACTACGCATAGCTCAAAAAATGGGTCAAATACATAGTTTGTTCATTATTAAAATTATAGAGGGCAATAGCCTTCAGCGAGAATCTCTAAGAAAGCACCACAAGGAACCACCACAAGAGTTTATCGAAAAGTACTAGAAAGATCGACATACGAGAGATAATACTTTTTCTCTTTTTCCTTCTCTCTATTCCTCTCTTTCTATTTTTCTCTAATTCAATATCAACACTACACCACACCTAAACCCTATATATTACTAGAGCATTTATTGGTCCTTATTAAGTTTGAGTTATGTTCTACTTACAACTCCTAATATTATATAATAAGTATTCAAAATCAAACATAAGTCTAAATCTAACTTTGGATTCCTACTTTAACTCAAACTCTAATTCGAATTCAAAATATTCAAACTCAATAATTTTCATCTTGACTTAAACTTGGACATATCACCATCACGAACCTTTAGTCATTATCTCTCACTCAGCCCCTCCCCGTGGGCTACTAGCTTATTTAGTTAATCGCAAGATGTGAGCTCAAGCTAACCTCAAATTTGCTCTTTATGCCTATAGCTTTATACTTATGGAAGTCTTTTAGAAGACCTGTGTTTGCTATCATAGCAAAAATAAATTAGGAAGAATGTTTATCTTCGATCGAATCAATTCAAGTATCACGCTTCCTCTTCGCTACTGTAGCTATCAGAACTCTACCTATAATGGTATTCCCTACCAATTGGTAAATATTTTTGCACTTTCCTCCTTTCATCAGGATTCTAATACTACGTTGCCATCTTTATGACTCAATCTCTTACTAAATAACTACAGTTGTTTGAGTCCAGTACACCAAGTGAAATTAGATTTTTCTGTATGTTGAGGATATATCTTATTCTAATAAAAATGCAAACTATTCTATTAAATATCTGAATTCAGATTATTCCCATACTGGAGATCTCACAAATTGAATTATTATCAAACCAAATAGTACCTTCCTTCTTATTCTCTTTATAATAAATAAACTAATTCTTCATAAAGTAAAGATGGTAAGAATCACCAGAATATCGATTTTTACGAATACCGTAAGAATGTCTTCATCTGCACTATTTTTAGAAGTGTTATCCACCACTACTGTTATCATATTGGAAGACTATCTTTCACATTCCAGGCAAGCCACTTGATGTGATCATACTTTTTACATTACTAATATTGTACCTATGTCTTCTATTTTGATTTGGACTATTATTTGTCTTTTCCATATTCTCTCGATCTTCCTCTTTTATCAATCACTAATTCTTTACCAACCTTAATATTGATATTGGAGTTTCTTTTTTTTAATTAAAAAGGAGACTAGCTGTTAGCATTTTGTTACCCTTTTCAAACTTCACATCAACTTTCAGTAAATCATTAATAATCTTATTGAAGATATTCATGTGTTATAACACAATTGCATCTTCACTCATACTCAATCGGTACAACTATTATTTTAGGTAGAACTTGTTTGTGAAGTTTTTTGACATATACAACTTCTCAAGTTTTGTCTATATATCTATCATCATGTTCTCATTAATATCATTGTACAAAATCTCATCAATCAAATTTAAAATAATTAAATTTAATATATTTTTATCTATCTCTCTCAGTCTTCATCGCTTATCTTGGCTGGCTCTGATGTCAATTATTTGGAGAGTCGAAAGAGTGTTAAACTAGATAAATATAGTGAATCAAATATCAAACTATTACAAAAACCTAAGTTGATGGAATATGAGCATTTTTACTATTTATATTACACTTTATTTATCCCATATATAATATAAAACTAATCTATTATACATGATATTATAATATTGCCTCACATCCTTCGGCACATCATTTGAAACTCCTTGAATTGCTTGCTAATACCGTCAGCTGCTGCTTGAATTCTGCCTTGAGAAAGGCTCCGACTAATATCTCAGCAACGCAAGGCATAATACAGTTTTCAAATTACAAAGGCTTGACCAGATTTTAAGCTTTCCTCTACGGGCTCGTTTGTTTGGATTCCGGGTTTAGGAATCGTGGAATCGTAGGAATTGAGTGATTCCAGAGAATTGAAGGAATTGAGGGAATTAGATAATTACAGTGTTTGGATGAGTATTTACTGTAGGGAATTGGCAATTGGTCAATTCCTTTCCGTTGTTTGGTTGACAAATGGAATTGATTAATTCCATAAGTTATTGAATTCTTGTGTTTGGATGAGTTTTTACTGTAAGGAATTGAAAAATATATTAAAACAATTAAAAATAATAAATAATTTTAAGAAATAAAAAAAAGATTATGTAAATATCTTATTATAATCAATTACAGATTTATTTAATATACTTTCATTTTTATCTTCTAAAATAATTTTTAATTAATATAGAAAATATATACTTATTTTTTTGAAAATAAGTAATATTTAAGTAATTTGAGTAATAAAATAATTTTAATTTTAAAATTATTAAAATAATTTTTAAAATTAATAAGATTTTAGAAAAAGACCCAAAAATGAGGGAACATCAGTTTCACTATATGTTCAAATATCATAATAAATATTACGATGATTTGTATCTACTACAGAAACAACTTAATATATTAGAAAAGACATCTTAGCAGGTTAATAGACAAGTCCGCTCAAAAGATGGTTAAATACATAGTTTAACTTAACAGGTTATTACAAAATATATAACTACATACTTATATCATCCATAAACTCTTGAAGCCACTCAATTCTGTCCTCATCATTCATACCATCAACAAATGTCATGCCATCAACCTCGTCCTCATGTAAACGCCTACATGCAAGTTTCAGAAAAGGCTTACTAAATTGTTCCCCCTTGAACTTCATCAAAGTTGGATACATGGCTTTCTTCCAAGAATCCTTTCCAGCTGTTTGAAGGGAGGATGCAACTTGACGCATACTGATCATCAACTCTTCCATCAACCTCTGATCAAGAGTTCTGCCCTTGCGCTTACGTGACGTCGATGTATTCTCTGAAGAAGAGGCTTGCTATTTACCTTTCGACTGGCTATTAGTATCATAGTTGGTAGAAGGTCCCTCTCTATCAGCTGCATTCTGAGTATCCTCGTCTACAGAATGTTGTTGTTGAGCCTCTTCTCTATTAAAATCTTCTCCAAAATTGTCAAATGCAGATTTATACATACTGCCAGTAGCATAGTCTGATCCAAAAATCAGAAGCAACTCCTCGTAAAGGGGTATACGTGTGTTCAAAATATATCTAGCTTCCGGAATTTGCTGCAAGATTATATTTAAAATATGTTAGATGTAACCTAAACTGATAATATATTTACAAAATAAAAAAATAGAAAAAATATATTTCTTTTTTACGGCTATGATATCAACATAAACTTGTCAGGATGCTGTGATCATCTTCTCATCTTCAATCCACCCTACCCCACTGAAGTCTCGTACCTTTGTAATGACTGCAACTCGCTTCTTCAAAGTCTTCTTATAATGGCTTTCAACATTATCAGCATTGAACTCAGTATTGAACTGTGCATTCACAGCATGTGCAACTGCGATAAATGCTTGCCTCTTGAAAGACTTGTCTTGCTTTAAACCTGCATGCACTTGTCCAACTAAAAAATTAATAAGAAACTCAAAGTTGCTTTTAGACCACACTTTATGTAATCTATGAATCCTGGCTTTGGTTGTTATTTGTTTTGCAACTACTACTTCCAAGTTAGGACTCTTGTCAGAAAGTGAGTTGGAGGAGTCCAGTGCTTCATGTCCATCTGAGTCCATACCTTTTAAACAATAACATAGGTTTTAGTAAACAAGTATAATAATACATACACATTTAATATAAAGAATAAGCTTAATATCAAACAAACTAGAGTAATAATAGGACATGCACAATACAAGTCACGTAAATATAAGTACAAGCGAAATATTTTGATATAAGAAAAAAAGGATAAACACAAAAATATGTTCACAGATACAATTAAATCCTAATGCTGATTATAAGCCTCCCACATCTCTGCAGCTATGTTATCCCTTAAACGAATCCACTGGAGATTCTCCTCACATTGCTCTTTTATTGTTTGGCTAATGTATAATGACTCATTCTCTGCTACAACCTCGTTCTCATCATCTACATCCACATCCACATTGTTGTTCAGTATTTCATCATTTGGATCAGTAGTCATGATATAATTGTGGATGACACAACAAGCAAGAACTATATCAACTTGGGTTTTGAATGGAAAGAAAGGAGTCGCCTCCAATATACGAAAACGTCCCTTCAAAATCCCAAAAGCTCATTCAACTTTAGACCTTAGGGATGCATGTCTGTAATTGAATAACTCTTTTGCATTTTGTGGTGGGCGACCCAGTTGTTCCTTCAGATGGTATCTCAACCCCCTATATGATGCAATAAATCTAGCCATTGTTGGGTAACCAGCATCAACAAGGTAATATTTTCCTTCTATCAACTTCAGACGACCGGGAGGAGGTCGTGAAATAGCATCTTTCAATACCGTAAAATCATTTGCAGATCCTTCCCATCCTGTCAAAACATATAAAAATTTAAGACCGGCGTTAACTGTAGCTAAGACATTTTGTGTGACACCCTTGCGTCCACGAAAACGTGCAATCATATTTAATGGTACTCTCACATGCACATGTGTTCCATCAACTAATCCAATACAATCCTACATAAAATATAATCAAATATTAAAAACATATTTTTAAGCAAATAAATCTAATATGTTATAACAACATACTTTAAACCACGGATAATAATTATAATTGTTCTCTATGATAGGATGTGTCGAAGCGTCTGCTTGAGACATGAACTGATCTCTGATTCCACATATAGCTCGGAGGCATGCATTAAAATATCGACTGATTGTCTCACCAGACCTTAAAAAAACTATCTTCATGCTTCTATTTCTTGAGTGAAAACCAATATAATGCAAAAATATCGCAAGTTGTTCCTCAACGATAATATGTCGTGTATCGCATAAGAGATTTCGATCTCGCAACATATTGACCAACTGCATAAATACAGACACATCCATCCTCAAATAGTACAAACAATTACTTCTACCACCATATAAAATATTGTGAAGGTTGCCACCCCTCAAAGACTCTCTGTTGGTTATTGGTTCAATGTGCAATTGGGTTCTTCTTCTTCTTCTAATAATCAGCATTATCAAATATGCTGCTGTTAAGTACCAATATCCAGCAGCTCGTATTCTAAACAAATCTAACTCGTCTTCGTCCATCTAATATTCAAATATACATCAAAAAACTTGCAACAAATAAGATAATCTTACAAGTTTTGCCTGGGGCAAAACTCCTGATATGAAACTCATACCTCTTTGTCGAGCTTAACGCAGCTGTTCTATTGTCTGTTTCCGCTACTTATTTTGTGCTCCTATCCTAGAAAGGTAGAAGGAAATTAAAGATAGAAATAGGAGCAGAAATTACCAATAGTGATAATCATAAGGCGCTGGTAAAAAAAATTAATCAAAACTGGTACCATCCATATCAACTTAGAAGAAGATCGACAGTAATTAATCCCAAAATTACATGCATAAACAAAAGAAATTAGTGATCTTAATGCATCTTTTTAAGTCTAAAACCGGAATCAGATGATGGAAACGAAGGAGGGACGAAGGACGAAGAGATAGGAGAAGAGCTCACCGGCCTAGACCGCTGCTTCGACGATGGGGAGGAATTCGCTGGATGGCCGCTGGACGGAGAAGAAGGCTCTGGACGCTGGATGGAGAGGAATTCGCCGGATGGCCGCTAGACGGAGAGGAATTCGCTGGATGGCCTCTAGACGGAGAGGAATTCGATGGATGGCCGCTGAAGACGCTGGACGGCCGCTGTACGGAGAAGAAGCCGCTGGACGGCTGCTGGACAGAGACGAAGTTGCTGGACGAAGACGAAGCCGCTAGACGGCCGCTGGACGGAGAAGATGCCGCTGGTCCGAGAAGAAGCCGCTGGATGGCCGCTGAAGCCGCTGAACGGCCGCTGGACGGAGAAGAAGCCGTTGGACGGCCGCTGAAGCCGCTAGACGGCCGCTGGACGGAGAAGAAGCCGCAGGACGGAGACGAAGCCGTTGGACGGCGGCTGAAGCCGCTGGACGGCCGCTGAAGCCGCTAGACAGCCGGACGACGGAGAAGATGCTGGTCGGAGGAGAGAAGACGCAGACGATAGGGGGAGATTCGTGCGAATTTAACCCGGAATTAGGTTTTCGTCCCTGAGCGTGTTACAGTAACCAGGGAATTGAAATCCCGAATCCGCATTTTCCCTCGATTTTGAGAGGGAATTAAAACAAGGAATCGGGGGAATTGGGAAATAACCGATTCTCCCGATTCCGGGTCCTGGGAATCGAAACAAACACCGGAATGGAGGGAATTGGGCTCTCAATTCCCTCCATTCCTCCGGTTCCCGATTCCGGGAATCCAAACAAACAAGCCCTACAATCCATGTCAAAGATAAAATGAGCATTTTTGTCTATTGGATATCACTGTACTTTATAAACAGTGATATCACTGTGGTTTAGTAAACAGAGCTAGACATAAGCACAAGTTATAGCAAATGTGAAGCACTGGAATGGAGTCTTGTGCTTGAGGGCTTGGACGAGTTTGGCGTTGACAGTGAATGAGGCAAGCATTGCATCACACTGAACAGAAAGAAAAGAACTCGGGCCTCCGCTAATCGAGGTTCATCACTAATTTTCCAGTCCATGAGGATCAGGAATTACTGACCTATGAAACGAAGGATGAGCCAGAACTAGAGGCACGGAGGGCACGGAGCCCGAAGAAGAAGAACAGGATGAAGCCCAAGACTTAATGAAGTGCATGGCGTTTATGCCACCACAAGCAGCATGGTAGACGACAAGACCAATGCTAATGACCAGGGTGAGGGAAACGTAACGTGACCTGCAAAGCTAGTAGAGGGCTAACGTCTTGAATCATTAGAAGAAGGAAGATCAGATGCTAGACTAGAGAACTCGTACAAACTGCGGGCGTGGTTCCCCGATAGTTTTGCAAAATCTGCATTGGATTCTGCTACTGTGAAAATGACCGAATTGCTGTCCTCGTAATATATCTCCAACTTGTCATCAAAGTCGGGAGACAGCCAAAGATTGCCGGTTAAAGGATAGAAGTATTGCAGTACCATAGAAAGGGAGACCTTGAGTTTAGGTATGATGGAGTCAGACACAGGTTTGGGCAGATGGTGGAAGAACATTTGCTTCACGGGCTCGAAACCGACCGAGGTCATGTCGAAAAAGGCCGGCTTTGGCTACTCGGACCTTGAGTTTATTTTATTCGGAAAGCTTCACCTGAGATCAAGCTGCTAAGGTATTTCTGATGGCATTTACATTTGAACTAATTTATTATTTGTGGGATGCTGCCCAGGAGTATCATTCAGAGAGTACCAACCCTGAATCAGAAGGCGCAAGGATAAAGAAGGGTCTCCAAGAAAGTTTCACAAATTATCTTTTATTTGCTAATTTGGTAACCATTGGTGGCAAATTGAAAGAGTCAATCATATATAATTTTAAAATATTATCAAATTATATATTTTTAAATTTAAAAAATTATATATATTTTCTTTTGGATTGAGTTCGTTATTAAAAGAATTTTATTATGTTATAGTGAGAATTTATCTTGAATTAAATATTAATTAAAATGTAAAATAACTTTTCGTAAGACCAACTAGACATGATTTGGATCAGAGAGACCCGCTGCCTAATTTAGATTCTAAATCTAGGACTTCTTATTCTATAAAAAAAATTATAATTTTTTTTTTGTAAAATCATTATAATTACAAATAATTCCAAAAAAAATTCATTGTTTTCAATTTCTAGCCATCCATTTTATAGTTTTCTTTCAACAATTTGCAATTCAATTCGAACAAGAACTCAAACATTATGAAGCAAAATTAAAATTGAAAATTTTGGAAAACAAGAAATAGGATATGTTTCAAATTTGGGTTTTTAATGTGCTCCACAGTAATATTTTCACCTTTTTAAATGAATCAAACTGTGATTGTTAACACTTTACACCTTAAACAATATCTAGGATTATTTGTTGAATGCAAATCAATTCCAATAACTCCCAATGACTACAAAATCTAACCATTGAGCCCAGCAAAACTTAATGGATTAACACACTAATAATCCCACGAAAGTGTTTTCTAATTAAATTATGAGTAATTTTTTTTATCAACCTAAATGACATCAAATGAAATATCTTTCAAATATTCATAATTTTGATGATAAATATATATCCAAAAAAAATTTACAACATATATACTAATTTTTTAAAAAATATGTAAATTTTTAATTTGAAAAAATATATAATTTAGTAAAATTTTAAAGAGTTAAATACAATCTACGAAAACTGAAAACGATTTTGATTTTTGAGAATTGGAGGACCACAAGTAATTACCCAGAAATGGGGGGGAATATATAAATTCTAGAAATTCCAATAAGATATTTGTAGAAGTACCAAAGGTTTTTTCCTTTTTTAAGATGAAACAATTATTTGTAAAAAATAGCAAAGGTGAAACAATGGAACCATCCCTTCACAAAAAAAAAAAGTACAGAACATAAATATGGATGCACGCACTACTCAGTCAGTCATCAACAAGGGATCGATCTCCAGTTCTTGTAAAGAAAAGTAATTCAGAAATTTTTTACAAGAAGTTCAATCCCACTGTTAAAATTATAGCTGAACACATCCATAGCATCTCTGGGAAGCACCAACCCAAAATTAACTCCTCCTGGCTCATCTCTACGCTCTGCAATTGCCATAGCTCCGGTCTTCTAAATGGAAATCACTTCCGCCTTGCATGGCCTCCCCCACCCGAAATCTGTGTTGTAGGCCCGAAATTTCGGCGAACCGGCCACCGGCATAAGTCGCCCGGATTTGGCCGCAGCAGTAGCTTTCTCTCGCCATTTCCCCACATCTTTCAGTACCTTATCTGTAGCTCCTTGAATTTCTCTGCTAATAGCTTCGGCTGCAGCTTGAACTCCGCTTTCCTTGACAAGGTCTGCAACCAGCACCTCAACAAAGCAAGGGTCGACCGTAGGCCTAAGCCTTCCTCTGCAATCCGTGGCGACGATGAAATGAGCACTCTTGTCTACTGGATATCGTTCTGCTTTAGCAAGGCATATCCATGTTGGGATTCGCAGCGGAAGTTTCACGGATCACCATGTTTTCAAACAACACAAGAAATGAGAAGTAATATAAGATAAAAGAAAATAACAAGATAAGACAACGGGAGATCCACTATCAATAGATAAAGGCTTTTATAAGAGTTTACAAGAAAGACTTCACTCTTTCTTACTCAACTAAACTCTTTTTCCAAGTCTCGGCAACGCCTCCACCTTCAGAGAGAATCTCCAAGAGAGTACCACGAAGAACCACCACGAGAGACCACCGAGAAGCACTAGAAAGATCCACACATGAGAGCCAACACTCTCTCTCTTTCTCTTCTCTCTATTCTCTATTCCTCTCTCTCTATTTCTCTCTAGTTCAACTTCTACACTACGCTACACATAAGCCCTATATATTATAGTATATTTATAGACTCTTATTGGGCCTGAGTTTTACTCAATTACAACTCCTAATAATATAAATCTAAATCCAACTTTGGATTCCTACTTTAACTCAAATTCTAATTAGAGTTCAAGACATCTAAAACTCAACAATCTCCACATTGGCTTGAACTCGGGCGTGCCATCATCATGAATCTTCAGCCATTATCTCTTATCCAGCTCCTGCCCCTGGGCTACTATCTTATTCAGATTATTGCAAGACGCGAACTCGAGCCAACCTTGAATTTGCTCTTCATGTCTACAGTTTTGTACTTTTGGAAGCTTTTCGGATGACCTATGTCTGCTGTTGTAGTAAAAGTAATTTAAGGAGACATCAAATTACTCCGAGTATCGTGCTTCCTCTTCACTACTGTAGCCATCGGAACTCCACCTGCAATGGTGTTCCCTATCAATCGATAAACATTGCCACACTTCTCACCTTTCATCAGGATTCTAATACCACGTGTCACCTTCATGACTCCATCTTTTGTTGAATAATTACAGCCTTTTGAGTCCAGTACACCAAGTGAAATTAGATTCCTTCGCATCTTGGGGACATGTCTCACCCCGGTAAGAGTTCGAATCGCTCCATCAAACATATGGATTTTGACTGTTCCCATACCGGCGATCTCACAGGTTGAATTATCGCCCAACCAAACAGTACTTTTCTTCTTATTCTCCTCATAAGAAGTAAACCAATCCTTCCTGGAGCAAATATGATAAGAACTACCAGAATCTAAAACCCACTTACCAGAAATGTCGATTTCTGCGGATACTGCAAGAACATCTTCATCCGCACTATTATCAGAAGTATCATCCACTATTGCCGTCGTCATATTGGAGGACTCTATCTTCCCACGTTCAGGGCAATACCGTCTAATATGGTCATACTTCTTACATGAATAGCATTGTACTTTCGCATTCAATTTTGATTTGGACCGTTGCTTGACTTCTCCACGCTCTTTTAATCTTCCTCTTTCATGAACCACCAATCCTTCACCAAACTCCATATTAATGTTGGAGTTTCTCCTTCTCTCATTAGAAAGAAGACTAGTTGTCACATCTTCCATATTAAGAGTTTCTTTACCATAAAGAATTGTGGTCACAATATGATCATACGAAGCAGGAAGAGATATCAGGAGAATCAGCGCCTTATCGTCCTCTTCAAACTTCACATCAACTTTCAGCAAATCATTGATAATCTTATTGAAAGCATTTAGGTGATGTAATATAGTTGTACCTTCGCTCATACGCAGTCCGTACAACTGTTGTTTCAGATAGAACTTGTTCGTGAGGCTTTTTGACATGTACAACTTCTCGAGTTTTGTTCAGATGTCCATCGTCGTCTCTTCGTCAATGACATTGTACAAAACCTCATCAGTCAGGGTTAAAATAATTAAATTCAATACCTTTTGATCTATCTCCTCCCAGTCTTCATTGCTTATCTTGACCGGCTTCTTTTCTTTTCCCTCTAACGTCTTTTGTAGACCTTGAAAAATAAGAATCGCCTTCATCTAATTTTGCCATAAGGCAAAATTTATCTTGCCGTCAAACTTCTCCACCTCGAGTAAGGACTTTACTATCTTGGTTGTTTGCTTCTAGGCTCTAATACCAATTGTTGGGATTCGCAGCGGAAGTTTCACGGATCACCATGTTTTCAAACAACACAAGAAACGAGAAGCAATATAAGATAAAAGAAAATAACAAGATAAGACAACGGGAGATCCACTATCAATAGATAAAGGCTTTTATAAGAGTTTACAAGAAAGACTTCACTCTTTCTTACTCAACTAAACTCTTTCTCCAAGCCTCGGCAACGCCTCCACCTTCAGAGAGAATCTCCAAGAGAGTAACACGAGGAACCACCACGAGAGACCACCGAGAAGCACTAGAAAGATCCACACACGAAAGCCAACACTCTCTCTCTTTCTCTTCTCTCTATTTTCTCTATTCCTCTCTCTCTATTTCTCTCTAGTTCAACTTCTATACTACGCCACACATAAGCCCTATATATTATAGTATATTTATAGACTCTTAATGGGCCTGAGTTTTACTCAATTACAACTCCTAATAATATAAATTTAAATCCAACTTTGGATTCCTACTTTAACTCAAATTTTAATTAGAGTTCAAGACATCTAAAACTCAACATACCCAGACATAAGCACAAGTTATAACGAAGGTAGAGCATTGGAATGGTGTCTTCTGCTTGAGGGCTTGGACTAGTTTGGTATTCAGAGTGAATGAAGCAGAGACTGCGTCACGTTGAACAGCAATAGAAGAAGATCTTGGGCCTCCGTTAAGCAAAGTCGCCGATTTCGGTGTCCAGGAGGATCGGCGATCACTGACCGATCAAACAGAGGAGGAGGCAGGAGTAGAGGCGCCGAGACTGAAGAAGAACATGATAAGGCCCATGACTTGATGAAGTGCATGGCGCTTAAGCCATCACAAGCAGCATGGTCGATAGCAATGCCAATGCTAATGCCGGAGTTGCGGAACAAGGTGACCTGCAAAGCTAGCAAAGTTTTTAGTTGCTAGAGTGGAAAGCTTATCGAAATTGCAAGCGTGGTTTCCTGATAGATCTGCGAAGTCTTCATTGGACTCTGCTACTGTGAAGGTGACCAAGTCGCCATCCTTGTAGGATATCTCAATCTTGTCATCCGAGTCGGGAGACAGCCGAAGATTGCTCGCCAAGGGATAGAAGTGTTGGAGAGCAAGAGAAAGGGATGGCTTTTGAATTGGTATGGTTGAGTCGATGAAATAGGATACAGGTTTGGGGAGATGGTAGAAGAATACGCGCTCCACCGGATCGAAATGGATCCAGGATACGTCAAGAAAGGTGAGAGGAAGAGCAGCTTCGGCTAACGATCCGGGCGGCGGCGACACCCGGTTGTCGTAGCACTCTCAGAACAGATGATGATGGGTCCATGGCATCAAAATACAGTGGAGAGCTGAAAAAATAGAAGTCTTGAAGAGCTGGTCACGTACAAAGCAGTTGGCGAAGTTTAATTGGAGACCAAATGCAGATTCTAGAAGATGAAAGAGAATTTGCAAAACGTCCTTTGACCAAGTGACCAATAATGAAAACTTAAAAGCTCAGCTGCTTTGGATGGCATGGACAGATGTGCGGGCCAAAAGTTTCTACTGTATTTGACTTGAAAAAACATTTGGTTGGTCGCAGAGAGATGAAGTTATTCTCGTTAGGATAGACCATGGAGAAGCAAAGACAAATAGAGGAGCAGACGCATTGAAGATACCGTGGAAAAAAGTTTTAGGTTACATTCGGTTCGTAATCATAATTAAAATTATTTTATTCTGATTATTTTATTATTTAAATAGCAAAAAAATAATTATATTATTTTAATATTATTTTAAAAAATAAATTACCATACTATTTTTATATTTATTTATTTAAATTTTAATAAATAATATATTGACAGATATAAAAGTTTAAAAAAATTTAAATTATTTACTAATCAGACTAATATTTAAATACAAAAAATTTGATAAGACTATCTTTTTATATTTTAATTTTAATTTTAAACTTGAGGTTGATCTTGATCTCAAATCAAATAGTGTCTTTGTAAACATTTTGAATATTAAAATTTGTCCGTTGTTGGTTTCAATATCAAGATGTTGAAAACTTCATATTTGACTTCTATGCTATAATTATTAAAGACAAATAAAATTGATAAATCATTTTAGTTCTATTTTTTTTAGAATTAAAATTAAAAATTTTAGAATCAAAATTATACCAATTTGAATTGAGAATCGGATTTTCAACTTCGATTCTATCGGTTCTAAAATTAGTATATCAATTTCTTAACCTCTTGATTTTAAAATTCATATTTTACATTATAATACTTTAAAAATTCAATACAATTTATAAAATAATAATTTTATTGCTTTTTAAAATTATAATTTTAGTAGAGATTAAGAAAGATATTAAAAATATAAATATAAAATTAAGTTTTAATATATAAGTAACGTATACGTTATATGTATATATACTTATTTAAAACTAACCAAATTTCAGTTCACCAATTTTTTTATAAAATATAGAACCAAAATCATACCAATTTATTTTTAAAATTAATTTTTCAATAAGGCATAACATACCAATTTTCTAATTTTTTTTGTTCACTCCTAATAATTATAAGTGTTCTGGACTTCTAAACTATAATGACATCCTTTGATAAAAAATTAAAGTTGATAAGCTAATATGAATAAATATAATTATTATATTTTTTCAATTTTAACAATAAAAAAATATAATAATTATATTTAGGAAAAATTTCCTATGATGCTCCTAACTCAAAACTTGTTTTAACTTTTCAAATTTTTAATAGCCTCCTAAGAATTTCTTGATTTACTAAAAAATTCAAGTAGTCACATGATCCCTATACTTAATAACACTGATATTGTGCTTTGCACAGTTTATGCACTTGATTTTTGTATCTAAATAGATTATGATCACAATCATAATAAAAACCAAATAGTTATGATCATAATCTTTTATTATAACTACTCGAATTTAATAATATCTGTTTATTTTTTATCCTAACTATTTGATTTTAATCATATATGTAAAAAGATAAATTGTATAAGTACAAAAATAACTAGTATAATATTTTATAATTATAATGAGAGATTAAAGTTTATTGACATAGATTAATAGAAATTTTAAAAAATTTAAGAGAGTTTTCAAAAAAAAATTGTGATATATTTATATATATATATTTTAGTTAATTTTAAACTTACAAAATGGAGTGTTTGGAATACGGTTTAAAGTTTCGGCCGAAATCGAAACGTTTCGATCGATTTGATTTCGATTTTTCCTGTATAAGTTCTGTCCCCCGCGCTGACGAGTTCGCACCGGCCTCACACACACGCTCGCATTCTCGCCGGCTTGGTCCCTGCACACGCACCCTCCCGCCAGCCTCTGGCGCTCGCATCCGCATCTGCACCTGTGCCCTCAAGTCGGCCTCACACTCGTGCTCGTGCCCTCGCCGAGCTGACTCCCTCGCTCAAAAGCTGGCACTTACGCTCAAGCCCTCGCACCGGCCTCTAGCGCCCGCATCCCCTTGCTTGAGCCCTCACACTGACCTCACACCCGAACTCGCACCCTTGCGTCAATGACAGCGCCCAAGCCCTGACGCCAGCCTCACGCTCGCGCTCATGCCCCCCTTGCTCGTGCTTGCACCCTCGCGCATGCACCCGAGCCCCTCACACTAGCGCCCGAGCCCTCGCCTTAGCCTCGCACTTGTGCTCACGCCCTCGCCAGCTTCTGGAAATGGCAGCCAAACGAGTAGTGGAGCCAAAGAACTATTTGCGTACATGAATTTTTGGTGCACATACATGACTGCTTCAGTGAAAAGCAAAAGTAAAAACAAAACCACTAGTAATGTTTTATCAAACTGAGAATAATTAGCTAATTCAAGTAAGACTTAATCATAATTTTAGCACGAAAATTGAAGCTAATTGGAACAAGAACTCAAAACTTTTAATCATATTTATATTATTTTTTATATATTTTTTTATACAGTAATATATAAAAAATAGACTATATCAGTGATTAACTATTAAAATTAATTTAAATTAATTTAAAAAAATTTAATCTTATAATAAAATTAATTATAAATTCTTTTATAATTTCAAAATTGTTTGAATTTTTTTTCAAATGTTTATCATATTTTTAATTTAAAGTTAAAGTACAATTAAAATATAATTAAATTCTGTTCAACACAAAAATAATAGTTGAAAAATTTTTTTTGATCAAAATCGAAATGAGATTGGTTTCGATCGAAACGACAATAGTCAAAACATATCAGTTTCGTCGAGTACCGAAATTAAAATTAAAATTAAAACTTAAAACCTTAATTTGAAATATGCTTTTGCTCTACAGTGTGTTGTTTACCGTTATTTGAAAAGAAAAAGCATAATTATCTTCTTCTTTTGAATTTTTTGATGCTCGGAAGTTTCCTTGCCAGCGAGCTGTCCTCGTGGATTTTATCCTGAAATTTCATAGTAAATTTCTATTTTCACGTTTATTTGCAAGGAAAGTTTGGGCTCTTTTAACTAACTGTTCCTAAAAGGTTGATTTGAATGTTCAGTTCATTAAAAAGATATTGCTTCCGCCATTGAAGTTCTCTTGCTTAACATAATTAAATCCAAGACGTCTTTTTGTTTAGGGTTTATTAAGATTTATGATGTTTAATTATAATTTCATGCAAATATGATCCGCTCTTTTTAATATTTGTTTATTTATAATTTCTAATTAAATTTGAATTTAATTTGTGTAAATATTTCGTCAAGATTCGAGAGATTGATTAAATATTGATAGTTGGATGAGTCTTATAAAAAACCAATTTAATGACTTATTTTCTATATAAAGAATTTTTATATCTCAACCCAGCTATAACCATTAAATAATTCAGAATTAAACAAATTCAATAGACTTAAAAAACTGTCAGTAATTCTTGTAGAATTGTCCGTAATGTTTTATTTTAATTATGACCTCGATGGAAAGAAAATGATAGAAGAGTAAATTTTCAGCCTTAATTCATTATGCACAACTTGGCTCGCAACCCTCACAAAAAAAAAAAAAAACTCCCACCTATCCAATTAATTGGTGCCAAGTGTTCCATCGCCCCACAAAAAAATATATTTTTTTTTCGAATTTTTTAAAGAATATTTCACATAAATCCTTTGATATTGGAATAAAACTTGATGATACCACATGATTTTAGGAACTCATGTGCAAAATCGTTAAAAAAATCCCAAATCGAAATCGACCTTGGGTTAAAATTTTAAACTTGAATTCAACTTTAAATGAATAATATGATCTGACCCGAATTGATCCATTTATTAAATGGATCTAATTCGGGTCAGATCATATTATTCATTTAAAAATTGAGTTGAATTCAAGTTTCCGGTTATGATCCGATTTGATTCAAATTAATATATTTAATTAAATGAATCATAATTTGATTTGACTTAAATTGATTTAATTTACTCGAATCAAGTCAAAGGGACCCAAATTAGTAGATTTGACATATTTAATTGATATTAACAATTTTAATATATTTCAAATAATTAAAATAATTATATTATTAAAAACTAATCATAAGAAGAAAATACTTAATTTATAAATAATATTTTTTAAAATTACTAAAAATATTGTAAAATAAAATATTAAATATTTTTAATAGATTTAATTAGTAAATAGGTTGATTCGATCCGACCTAATCCATTTATGACCTGATAAATAAGTAGATCAATTGGATCATAAATAGATTACACGAATTGACTTGATTACATTTTGAATTTTTTTGAATCATACCTGATTATAATTAAAATTTAATTATAATAAATCCAAACCTACTTAATTCGGATCGAATTCAAATTGGGTTAACATATTAGGTCATATATTATTAGGTCTACAATTGATTGGATCGCCGAATTTTTTATATTAGTCTAGGTCGCAAGCCAAAGTCACTTTCGAATTCAGAATGTAAGGCTCATTTGGCTTCGAACTAATATTTTCCTTAGGCCAACTTACATCCAAATGAATCAGATTTAGTTAACTTAGTACGGTTAACTCAACTGAATTACATTTATGCACTTTTAAAACTAATTGCTTTTGTAAATTATAACCAGGGGTAATTTTGGAAAAAAAATCATAGAAAAATTATTATCCTTAGTCATACTAATTGTAATCTCCTTATTTTCTCCAAACATCAATTAAACAAGGTTAATATAATGAAATGGATACTAAATTATCCAAAAAATCTAATTTAATGGATATGAGCATTTTTACTATATATATTTATTGACGAAGTTTAGTTCTACATCGATTTGATCAGAAAAACTTTTTGGGATTAGATTTACTATGTCACTCTTCTATCGATCTGCACAAAAAAAAAATGTGAAAAGAACCATTAGGAGCTTTTCAACGGTAATCATTCCGATAATCAAGTCAGATCTTTACTCAATAATGAAAATGAAATCAATAACTATACATTAATCCCTACTTTTCTTTTTACCCACTTTTTTATAATATGTTCGGAGATATAGGGTATGGATATCCCGTGATTTTAGCTAAGAGGCCGTTTGGATCGATTCCGAATTTGAAATTGAGGGATTGATCAATTCTGTCAATTTTGAGGAATTGAGAGAATTATTGAAATTGTATAATTCCGGTGTTTGGATGAGTGTTTTTTGGATGAAATTAAAAATTGATTCATTCTCTCAATTTTAAAATATATTAAATTTTATATAAAATACAAAAAATATAAACATAATTTATAAACACAATATATGTGTGTGTGTATATATATAAGTAATACTTTATTTATAAGTAAATAAAGTAAAATAAAATATTAATATTAGAAAATATTAAGTTAATTAAAAATTTAATATAAATAAAAAATGACCCAAAAATAAATAATTCTATAATTATAATAGGATTTATTTAATATATTTTTTATTAAATAGTTTAATAAATGTAAAATACATATATATTAAATTTAGTATAAAAAACTAAAAAATATAAATATAATTTACAACATAACATATATATTAATTTTTAAAAATAAATATTTTATTTATAAGTAAATGGAATAATATAATATATTAATATTAGAAAATTCTAAGTTAATTAAAAAATTAATATAAATTTTAAAATGGTCCAAAAATAAAGAATTCAATAATTTAATATAATTAATTTAGGATTTATTTAAATTTTTTGTTAAATAATTTGATAAACGTAAAATATATATTTTCTTAAAAATATAATTTATTATTTTAAAAATTAATATAATTATTAAAATGACCCATAAATGGAGAATTATATAAATATAATATAATTAATTCAAAATTTATTAAATAACTGGATAAACTTAAAATTATATTTTTTTAAAAAAACTACTTTATTTTTAGTTAAATATATATTTTAAAATTAAAACATGTAAATTAATCTAAAAAATGACCTAAATATTATATACATCCATCATTTAATTTGTGAATCTCACCAAAATTCCTAGGAATTGAATGAATTCCTCTCAAAATTTTCAGAATTCAAAATCGGAATTGGAAAAGAAAAGGAATTATTCAATTCCTTTAATTCCGAATTTCGGAATTGAACCAAATACAAGAATTCAGGAATTGGATCTTTAATTCCTCGAATTTTCTCAATTCCAGGGGTTTGAAATTGAACTAAACAGCCCCTAACCTGTTTGGTTCGATTCCGGTTTTAGGAATCGTGAAATCGTGGGAATTGAGTGATTCCGGGGAATTGAAGGAATTGAAAGAATTAGATAATTTCAGTGTTTGGATGAGTATTTACTGTAGAAAATTGGGAATTGACCAATTCATAAATTCTAAATTTCGTTGTTTGATTGACAAATGGAATTAATCAATTTCATAAGTTGTTAAATTCTTGTGTTTAGTTGACGCGAAAATTGAGAATTAGCATATTACATCAAATAAAAATTTATATATAAATTAATACAGAAATATAATAAACTTAATATAAAATTTGGTAATTTAATTTTCATAATTAATAAAATTTTCTAAAGAGTTGAACAAATGAAGTTTTTGTATAAATATATGTTAACTAATTATTATTATTTAATATAATATTATCTAAGGATGAGCAGAACTCGGTTCGAACCGAAACAATCGACAAGATTGTGTGTATTGGATTAGATTAAATCAATCTGATTTTTATAGTAAAGGATTCAAAGCTGCACCAAACAGAAGGCTCTAGATTTTTCTCTCACAGTGGTACTAGGAGTGAGCAGAACTCGCAGCAAGGCACCGGCTCTCTGCTCCACAATCACAAATTCAAGGAAAAAATATAGAAATAAGTCAAATGCAATAGCTTGAGTCCTACTCCATGAATAAAATCAGAAAAAAAATTGCAGCAACAATGTCCGCAATGTAGCTTGATCAAAACCGAATTAGGAGGCCAAAATCTAAAATTTTCCCCACAAACCTAGGATAAAATTCTTAAAAGCCAATCCTTCTCCAACGCCAACTGGAGAGTTCTCGGTGACCCTTGATGCCATCGCAAACACTAGAATGATCATGACCACTGCTTCCACGCCAATCTTCAAGCCAAATAAAGCAAAGATCGCTACTTTTCTAGCACTCCGACCCCCATTCGGCACCGTATTGGTGATTAGGCTTCCTCGATTGGAGACGATGGCGGGGATGGAAGGTGAAAGGAGCAGCCTTTATTGAGCATTGACGGGCGCAGTCGAGGACAAAGGAGGATGACGAGCTCCTCTGTGAGGTCTCCGTCGGGCATAGTCGAGGACGAAAAGGATGATGAGGTCGACGGGGACGATGAGGACGCGCTGGAACACGAAGGTCTTCGCTCATGAGTTGGAATCGTTGGGGAGGACGACGAGGATGACGAGGATGCGCTGGAGCACGGAGGTCTTCGCTCAAGAGCTGGAATCATCAGGGAGGACGACGAGGATGACGAGGATGCCCTGGAGCACGGAGGTCTTCGTTCAGGAGCTGGAATCGTCGGGGAGGACGGCGAGGACGCACTGGAGCATGGAGGTCTTCTCTCAGGAGCTGGAATCGTCGTTGAGGACGATGGAAAAGTTGGGAAAGCAGTTGGAAAAGACAGGAAAAATAGGGAAAAGAGGGAATTCGGCAGTAGGACCCACGCAAATTCCCTCTGGAAAGCTTGTCTTCCCGAGCTTTGTCCAGGGAAAAAAAATGGGGAATTGGGGGCAGCTGAGAATCAGTTAATTCCCTCAATTCCGGTTCCTGAAATTGAACCAAACACAGGAATGGAGGGAATTGGCTCTCAATTCCCTCCATTCCCCTGATTTTGGGTTCCCGGAATCCAACCAAACACGCCCTAATTGTCAAGCCTGATTTCTCATAATGGATAACTACTAATTCCGGATATTTTAGGATTAATTTTTTGGGATATCTATCAATTATTTACTATAATTGTATAATGATTGGCTATGAATTAGCCAAGACATCTAATCTTACTAATGCCTTCGACTATATTCCTTATGGAGTTATGAAGCCATGTAGGAGTCTACTACTGAACTGAGATTACTGAGTTTACTGCTTAATCAGGTTTTACCTTAGGATATCAATTAACCAAGCTCAGATTTTAGACTCGGTGCTAGTGCCCTTTAAACTTACAGAATTTACCTTAGGCAACTACTGCAAGGCGAATCCTTGATTACTTCAGTGAGAATTCACTTGAAAGGTTGGCCATATGTTTCAGCCATCGACTTGGATTTTGGTTTGTGCTATTTTGATTATGTCAAGTAGGCCCCAGTGATTCTGAGGTATTATCAGTACCTCCAACTTCGGATCTTGCCTTGCTAGCATGGGGGCTTGTGTTTTTCTTCTCATTTCTCGATGATCAGTAAAATGATATGATCCTTGAGACCTTAGCCACACATTGCTAGGCCTTGGCTGTTGTACTTTCTAGGGAATCATGCCTTTATTTTCCCCCAATGTCTCTTAGTGTGGTGTATTGATCTCCCAGTTGCTTGGGAAAGTTAGTTATCCATTTGTCAAATCTTCCACTATAATTAGAGTTTCTCATTTCTTTGAAGCGACAATCTATCTGTATTCTTCTTAGTTGTCCTATTAATTGGATAATGAATGCTTGTCCCTTGGATCTAAGAGGAGACTTTTGAAATTCTTGTCCTTTGGACTTTGACAGCTAGAGTCATGCCATGTGGAGATGATTAGTTGGTTTTGAGAATCTTATATAAAGGTCCCCAACCTCTTTTTTGTGCTTTAAGAAAATTCTTTGGACTCGTGCTTTCCTCTATAGACAAATCCACTTTCCGCTTCCTATGATTCTAGAAGGAGATTTTTCATTTTGAGGGAAGAGATGCCTCCCTTTAAAGACAAGAACACTATATTTTTTGAGGCCACAAAGTTGATGTCACCACTTGTGAGAAAATCTTTTTTGCCTATGCTAGTTTAACATCGACTTGCACTTATACATTGTCGCAAGTAATGTAGCAGTTAGTTTAGTGTTAGTTAGTAACTGAGAAGGGAAACAATACTCTTATGTATTACGTGAGTCACACCCTCATTGGTGTGCAAGTTCGGTACTCCCCAATAGAGAAGTTGGCATATGCTGTTATCATGTTATCTAGGAAATTGAGACCGTATTTTCAAGCTCACATGATCATTATTTAAACCAAATTCTCTCTTTGTTAAGGCCTACAAAACCCAGAAAACTCGAGGAAGATGATCAAGTGGCCCATGGAGGTAACTAGTTCGACATCTTCTTTGAAGCAAGGACAGCCATTAAAGCTCTGGTATTGGCAAACATCATTATGGAGCTCATCCTTAAGGAAGTGCCATATACTAAAGTGAAACCATAAAAGGACTCTGTAGATAGGTCATCCTATGAATCAAGAAGTGAAGCAAGAGCCATTTTAATAAATCCAGAAGGGGACAAGTTAGAGTACTCCCTTAGTTTCAAATTCAGGACTTCCAACAATGTAGCCAAATATGAAGCAAGATAGTGGGAGCCCTAAAGCTTAAGCTCTATAGTGACTCATAGCTCGTCACGAGCCACATCTGGAGGGCTTACGAAGCCAAAGACTTCCTGATGGAAGAATACCTCTTAAAGGTTCACCAAGCACTACTAACATTCACCCAAGTTAGCATATAGCAGATCTCAAGAAAAGAAAATTGGAAAGTAGACTCCCTCACTCAACTAGCATTGTCCCTACTTAATAGGGAAAGGGAAATATATGCAGAGCTACTTTCAACCACTAGTGTGGGGGACTTGGCTGAAATATAGGTCGTGGAGCACGAGCCAATTTGGAAGGATGCATACCTAGAGTAGCTTAAAATGAGAAAGCTTTTTGGTAATGAAGCTAAAGGGCAAAAGATCAAGAGCCTTGCCCTCAGCTTCATCATTCTAGAAGACAAGGCTCACATTACCGCCTTTGAGGTATCTCCCCCCATCAAAATCAGAGTAAGCCCTCAAAAAAGTTCATGAGGGGATCTGCAAGAGCCATATGGGAAAATAAGCTTTGGCACACAAAATACTTCAATAATATTATTATTGGTCGAACATGACTAAAGATGCACTAGATTACACCTCCTACTATGAGTAATGCTAGTTACACGCACATCTATATCACCAGCTCACCACCCAGCTATAGCAAATCCATTCCCATGGACTTTCGACTAATGGGGAATAGATATCTATCTTAGGCCATTTTCCCTCTAGCTTCAGCATAATGGATATTCCTAATAGTGGCAATTGACTACTTCACCAAATGAGTAGAAATCAAAACACTAGCAACTATCATCAAGCAAAAGGTGAAGAAATTTTTTTGGTAGGGTGTGGAATACCACAGACCTTAGTGACCAATAATGGAAAGTACTTCAACAACTTTAGGTTTGGATCTGCAAAGGGTTGCACATCCAACAAAAAATTACTTCAATTGCCCGCTAGCAAGCCAACGAACTAGCAAAGGTAACTAGTAGAACTATTTTGCAAGGACTGAAGAGGCCTATCCTAGGTGTCAAGGGAATCTGGATAGATGAGTTGTCCAACATACTTTGGACCTACATAACAACTCCAAAAGTAGTAATCGAAGAAATGCCCTTCTAACTCGCTTATGGAGTTGAGGTGGTATGACTGATCAAAATTGACCTATTGTCCCCAAGAGTGTGAGGCTACGACCAGAGTGCCAATGAGAAAAATATGAGGGTAGAGAAGGACCTCCTTCTCAAGGCACAAGACCAAGCCTACTAGCGATAGCTATTTATCGACAATGAATAGCCCGAGCTCAAGTTGGGGAGGATGCTGAGACAGTCCTTCACACAAGGTGACTTAGTGCTCTGAAGAGCAGACATCACCAACTAGACCACTAAAAAATTAGCCTCAAACTGGGAAGGACCATACCATGTCTAGTGATGCAGAGCAAGGATTACAAGCTTGAGCATTTGGATAGCAAAGCCCTATACTGAACATGGCATGTAAGTAATTTATAAATATTTTGTCAATAAAAATAGTTGGTTGCCTGTTTGTTATCGTAAAAACCCTTGAAGCTCGATTATGAGTCCTCATGTTCAGCTGGGAAGAAATTACAAGCTCATGTGCTTGACCCCTTGAAGGTTCGATTGCAAGATTCACTCTTGATCAAAAAATAGTCACAAGTTTTCACACTTAACCTCCAAAGCTTTTCAATCAAAATGACCTAACATGCCATACCCTACTAGAAAAGGTACACCTAAAATCTTCTCTTTCAATTACATTCAAAGTAAAGCAATGAATTGCTAGGGAAAGAAAGTCTCTATCAGAAGCCACCCTACAAAAGCAAAGACATAGCTACAAAGTTCATTCTTGACTAAGATATAGTTATAAGCTTATTTACAAGATCCTCCTTTTACTAAGGTATAATTAGAAGCTCTTATAATTGACCTCCTGAAAGCCCACTCATAAGATTTGTCACTAAGCTATGGTTGCAAGCTCTTTGCACTTGATCCCTTGAAGGCCCAATTATAATATTCTCTCTTGATCAAGATATAATTACAAGCTTTTGTGCTTAACCCCCCAAAAGCCCAATTACAAGATCTACTTTTGACTGAAATATAATTACAAGCTCTTATGTATGACCCCCAGAAGCTTTCTAGTCAGCATGGTAAATCAAGACACTTCCTCTAAAGAAGAGGTACATCTGTAATATTCCTTTTAATTGCATTCAAAGCAATGAATTGCTAAGGAATGAAAATCTTTATTAAAACCCATTAAAAATATTGAAGATCTGATTAGAAGATCAGCTCTTGACCGAGAGACAATTTACGGTTACAAGCCTCCATCTTGATCAGGAATTAGTCACAAGCTCTACTCTTGAACTGCATAGTTCAACCATAAGCTCAGTGCTTGACTGAAAAAGCACGCGGATATTGTAAGCAATGAAGGCCTGTGAAGGAATGCTAAATGTCAATCAAGGATAGAGGCCCAAAAATAAGCATTCACTATATGGTATAACAACATGAATCTTAAACCCGCAAGGAAGATTAACCTCTTATGGCACAATCAGGATGTGAACGCCCTTCCAAGATGAAGTCCCCAAACTTGGTAGTCTAAAGAGCCACTCCAAAAGAAAGAAGGTATGACTAAAGCCTTCTTTTTTGAATTATGTTCAAGATAAGATACTCACCTTGCATGAAACATATATTTTCATTAGAAATTAATGAAGGGGAGAGGAATCTCCATTATATTAAGAAACTCAATAGAGCAGAGGATTACAAACATAGCCCAATGAGAAAACTTTTAAAAAAGCTTAAGAATTTCCATTAGGTTGAGTAGGGCTCACTAAAAGACCTGCATCATTGGCATTAGGTTGAGGCAATGCCCCATACCTAGAAGGCATATCTTTAGGACTGAAAGGGGACAAAGAAAGTCTATTGATGTCATATTCATAGCAATGACGTCGCTCCTCCAGCAACTCGAGGTCGATAGACTAAAATAAGAAGTCTTCAAAAGAGTCAAAGCCAGACTTCTTCGACCCATCAAGGGCATTATACCCACAGTACAAATAGTCATCAGTGAGCTTGTTAGAGCTCTAGCCAGTGAGTTTGTCCTCATACTCATCCAACTCCTGGGATTCCTTCAGTGCCTCTTGGTAAGTAGCATCAATACTGCCTATTTCTCAGTCTTGAGGTAAATGAGGAGAATGTGCATCCTCATTGTGGTTGTTAGTGATCAACCACCCAGGTCAAGCTTTGCTCCTCTCATGGTCGGCATCAAAAGCATGCACCCCTATCATGGCAAATGCCACATATTCATTAAGGTGTGAAGCCCGAAAGAAGTGATGCTATCAAGGCACATTGGGTAGAGAGAGGAGATCATTGGCACAAATTTTAGTGAGAAAGATAGAGCCAAGAGGTGAGCAAAATAATTTGTTTATTCAGCAAATAAGGTACAAAAGATGAACCAAGCTCCCATGACATGTCAAGTACATTGGGGCCCCCTTTAGGGCTATGGAGGTTCATCTCCTGGGTGGTAACTAGCGATGAAAAGACTAGGAGAAATAGAGTTATCAAGGAAATAGAAGGAAATGAAGTAGTCTAGAATAGCACTTAGTGTGTGGATGAAGGTGATCGAGAGAGAAAGAGGAGCTGTGACATAATTGAAGGAATTCCAAAGATATCCCATTTGCCAAGTTGTCGAGAGATAACTATCCAACTGATGTTGGACTACACTTTCCTCCACCCTCTCAATAAAGAGCCACCAAACATTGAGCTTCTGGTCACTCAAGCAACGAAGCACCTCGCTCTGACATACCTTGTAGGAATGAGACTAGTGAGGTCAAAGCCAGAAGTTGCCTTCCCTCGATGATCATATCTTCCTGGGTCTACTCCAACAAGGCATAAAACTCATTGCCATAATGAAAAATACTCCATCGCCATGGCTTGTTCCCTCTGAGCCAAGTCTTAAGCCATGCTATCCCGGTGGGCCGACACATCCTCCCACTAGGTGTGGTCCTGAAGAAAAGATTCTCACTCCTTGCTCTCAGAAAGCTCACTATGGGAAGCTTGGATCATCCATTGTAACTTTAATATCTCATGATTGGAACAGTCCAATTCCTACAACAAAAAGCCCTGGTGTGGCCTGGCTCAGGAGTTCTACTCACTACAAACCAAAAAGCATCTAAACATACTCTGGACAACATCACCTAGCTAGGATCAATCATGAAGAAAGTCAATTTAGTGACACCGTTTAAAAAGCTAGAGATGGGAAAGCTACACTTACCTTCCCTTGAAGCTCGGCACAAAGTGACACCAGAGCATTATTTGATAGATCCTACTCGTTTAGAGCATTGGGTGATTGCCCTAATGCACAAAAATCCTTCTTATGTGGAGAAGTAGGATCATGTATTTCTGCACGAAATCCCATAAGTGCACACCACCCTAGGAATAATCCAATTGCGATAGTTGACTGACTTAGCGATATTGGTGAGGAGAAAAGTGCAAACATCAAGGATAAACAGAGAAGATAGAACCACAACAAACTATAAAAAAGGAGCAAGATCTCTAATAGCCGACAAAAGGATGCCTTGCTCCCCTTATATAATCACAGATAGATAGCTTGACCACCATAGGATGGGCTCCACAATCCGTCTATCAAAAGATGAGTTCTATAGTTCGCCCATCAAAAAATGAACTCCACAATCTGTTTATTAGAAAATGAGTTTCATATCTCAGTCACCAGAGAATAAGTCCCATAGCCCATCCCCCAAGGGCAACATCACAATCTGACCATTGAAAAATGGGGTCCATAGCGCACATATGATATGCATGCAACAAATTATCTACACACTCTATGTATTTCTTTTATCCTTATAAGGGATAGACTCAACAATACCCTTAAGAAATAAATATCTATCTTACTTGCATCTCTTGTGCCACTAACTCCCTTTGTCGTCGAAGCCGATTGTTATCTTACTCCACCATCTACTACATAACAAAATTCCATCGAGTCACGATCTAAAAGGCCAAACAGAATTTTCAAACTATTCTCGACTAACTCAGATACTAGCTATGTTAGAGTTACCAAAGAGGGATGAATCAAATTACTTATAACACCCAAAAATATCTAGGTAAAGGATTTTGGATTCCTTCTCATTTCTTGGCAAATTCAATTTCTGCATGCTATTTCACTGAAAAATCCTAGCTCTTTTAGGAACAAAAAAGACCAAAAAAAAATGATACCCTAATCAGAGGGTTAGAATATTCTCTTCCGATTATAATAATAGAGCCGATAATGTTTTTTTTGATCGAATGAAAAAAATTGAGAACTTGCAGACTCCAATCTGAACCTGAACCGACCACAACACAATTCTTAAAAGAAATGAGTAGAAATCATGAGGTTCCGGAATCACAGACCTGTCAAAAACTTTTGGGGAGGAGCTTGACAAGCGGAACTTCGAAGTCCAGAACTTCATGAATTGCATGTAGCTGGAGCCATCTCCTGCAGCATGGTGTAAGGCAGTACCGATGCTTATCTCGGAATTGGGGAACAGAGTGACTTGTATTGCAAGCAGAGATGTTGAGTTATCAGAGTTCTCCAATTTGGGGATCAAGGTGCAAACTTCAGCAAAGTCAGGAGCATGGTTCCCTGAGGTGTTGGTAGTTAGCTTCAGATTTAGCTACAGTGAAGGAGACTGAGCAGCATTCCTTGTAGTGTATCTCAAACTTATTCAAGTCCGAGGAGCGTCTAAGATTGCCGGCCAAAAGGTAGAATTGTTGGAGTGTGACAGAAAGGGAGGACATGAGATTTGGGATGATGGTGTTCATTAACTCAGAGGGGAAACGGGAGAGAGAAAAGAAGAAGATGCCCTCCAAACGATGAGAATGGATCCAGATTATGTGAAAGAAAGTAAGAGGCAAGCAGGTTTCTGCTACTGAGCCGGAAGGAGGGGAGACCTGGGTCTTCTTCAGAATCCTTACGGCGCTGAATGATGGCATTGCATGCAGAAGAAGAAGAAGAAGAAGAAGAAGAAGAAGAAGAAGAAGAGCTCTCTCTCACACTCTCTACAGAAGAAGAAGTCCAGCTTGCTCTTGATTGCATGCAGCAGTGGTAAGCCTGAAACCATGAAGATGCACTAGAATGATAGCCGATATTTTCGGCGGTGTACGAACGGCGGTCAACAGAACGGCAAAAATACTCGGCGTTGAAAATTGAACGCCGCGAATTCCCGTTTTATAGTAAAACGCGGGGAAAGACAAATTAAAAACCCACCCATCCCAGACCGACCGAACCGATCATCTTCTTCCTCCATCTTCACCTCCAGCTGCGACAGGCCTGAGTTGTGCCTCCTTCTTCCCTGCAACTGGCCCGTCTTCGTCTTCAACCCCAACCCAAAGCATTCCAGCCACTGCCGGGGAACCCCACCCCCAGTCTCCACTTCACCCTGCTCCCCACTCTCCTTGCCCTCCTTGGACCGCTAGGGTTTCGGATTCGCCGAAGACAAGGGCCGTTCTTGGTGGAGCAGCGGAGCTCGATCCCGTCCTCTAGCTCTCGAGCTTGTTCTTGCGCCGCAGGTATGGGATTTTGTGCTCGTTTTTTTTTTGTTGGAATGTTTGGCCTGGACGCTATTTGTCCCAATTTGAAACATTATTGCTGTTTAGAGATGATGGTGTTCCAGCTTCGCATTAACCATTTCAAATTAAATCTTATATTGCATTGAATGGCAATCAATTTTTACAGGCTGCCACGATTATTGTTTATTTCTCTCAGCGATGGATTCTTCTCTGGCTAATTTGTAGAATCTGATCTTTGTGTACTTTGTGAGAGGATCTTGTTTCTCAGATGGCTTCCAGGATTCTCGTTTTTTTCTGAAGCTATTCAATTAGGGTCTCGGTTGGTCCCAAGGTGGAACTCAATGACCTTGTTATTGTTATTCATGTTTTCTTTGATTAGGATTTATGTTGTTCTTTCCATGACGTTTTTGCCATTTAGTTAGGGTTTTATGTTGTTCCTCGCATGATATTTTTCCCATTTAATTACGGTTTTATGTTGTTCTTTAAAATCTGTTAATTTCCATACTTAATCGCACCACTTGATTTCTTATGGACTAACTAGTATCTTCTTGGTTATTAGTGTAGTTAATAATCATTATATCTCTATGAATTCTTTTGCTAGTCAAAAAATACTATCATGTAATTGTAATTCACAATGGAGTTCCCATTTTTCATGAACATATATATGCTAAAAATCAGGGATATCTTTGTCAATAATTGTTTTTTGGAGATGATCTTTTTTCTAGTACAGCATATTTGCCTTTTTTCTTATAGATTCTCTGGAATTTTAGGGTTTATTAGTTATGTGATTCATTCTAAGGTAAGGTTATCTGCTCACCAATTCTTCAATGCTTAGCATCAGGGTTCATGGGGATTTATTCCCTTCCTTTGTGGATCTCCATGACATAATGTTTTGGTCCGAATTGTTCCATGTCAATATGTGTCTTGCAGAATTTTGAAATATCCTTTACTTGATGGATAGAATTAACTCTTGTCCTCTGCTAGATGAGCTGTCAAAGATCCCATGGATATACAGGTTGTGGTACTTCGATAATACAGTCAAAGCTCTTTTCTGATACCAAATTTCTCGAACTCAAACTGACTTCTAAAGGCTCTGAGGATGTCGTTGGACTTCTTCTTGATGTCCAATAAGCATTTAGTGTTTTAATGCAAAATTTCCTGCTTTGAAATTTGCACTTTCTGATAAGTTAGGAGATGCATAGGTCCTGATGATGCTGCACAAATTTGAATACACAATATATGGTTGAAGTTGGCAGGAAGGAGTAGACAAACCTTTTATATGACAGTTTGCAAGTCCAATTTTAGCTACTTACATTCTTGCCAATGATGCAATTATTTTTGTTTCCGATTCTTTTTTTGCCATTATACAAAACATGTTTGTTCCGTGCTGTTACTATTAGGTTAGCTAAATGTCTTGTATATGACACTAAATTTCCAGAGGGAAAGGGTGGCTAAAAAATAGAAGATGATTTAGCATTCCAAATTGTGCATTACACTTGACTGATCATGGTAAATCATTAAATAAATTGGAGCGGACACCAAGAGCACATTTCCTTATTTGAGTATTTGAGCATGGTTAGTAAGGCATTGTGTCACAGTGAAGATTGTGATGTCGTCTGAAAAAAAAAAACTTGTAATGGTGAGTTTTGTTTGATATGCTGAAGGATTCTTGAAATGGAATTGAAATAAACAAGATGATATTCGTGATTCAGGTTTACGCTCAGATGTAAGTAGGTGTAACCTTGGGTTTCTCCATTCATTATTTAAAAAAAAGAAATCCATGATGTGCATGATAACTGATCTCCAGCTACTTATGTTACAATATAATTTTATTTGTGTATGACCTTCAAATAACTCACTGATTCCTGTTTTCCAGAATCCTTGCTTTGTGAACATCCTACTTGCTGGTTATAACAAAGATATCAGCCCTTCTTTCTACAACATTGAGTACATTGCAACTCTCCACAACTTCAGGATCAAGGTTGTGGACAAGGATGGAGCAAAGGAGTATGCTTGGCGTGAATCAATAAAAGATGATGAAGCTACTGCATGAGACTGTATGCATGAATCATGTCAATGACTTGGATCTGTAATTGATGTTCTTTGATCTGGAGATGATTTATCATTATGATTTTCACTGTATTCACTGACACTCTTAGAATCTGAAGGCTGTATTTTTGGTTTGATCAACTTATCTTGTTGCATTTCAATTGTTGTTCTAATTCTCTTCTCAATATAATTTGGTTATTCTCAAGGGTAATATGTCACCTGCATCTCTATATATGTTGCTTGCAAACTTTTCCTTTTGTTTGGATCATACTCTAATTTGATTTTATCTGGCAACATCAACATCCACTGTCTGAAATATTTCTGGACCAGTTCAAGGGTGGAACTGATTCAATGTTTAAAAGGCGGGCACTATATTCCGTGTTTTAAAAAACATAGAAAATATTCTAGGACTTTTTCATTAGTAAATGTGGGAAATATTTCAGATGTTTTTTCTATAAATGTCGGGAATATTTTTGTCATTTATAATACAAACACTGAAAATATGTATGAAAAATATCGAAAATATTTCCAATGCTAATATCACAAACGATAGGAATATAAAATTTTTGCCAATATTTATTCACCGTTACAAAAATACCTAGAATAAGTACTTTTGGCATTTTTAAAAATATCACAAAATTTTTTATGTTTTTTTGGATATTTCATGAATGTTGTAAAAAAAAATTGTTAGAAAAATTTCCTTCAGTGTTTCTGATACTATGGAGGCATTTGTTGACCGCCCCCAATAGTATATTATCTTATAGTGATGTTGTAAGTAATAAGACAGTCCATGCTAATAAATTTCAACATGGCACCATTCAAACAATTACAAATGTCGGAGTACTTACCAGAAAATAACAGAACAGAACTAGGGCCTCCCACGTTTGTGATGCATGCTGGCCTAAAAGACTGAAATTTTCTTAAAAATGGAATGATTCTTTCTACTTTTCAATTGAAAGAAATCGAATCATAATGAGATAAGAACAGATTCCTGCACTAAATTGAACCACGATGAGATAAGAACAAATTTCTTCCAGCGTCGTCTTAAATGAATTTGCCAAAATCTGATATGACCTGTATGAATGACATGCAAAAGGCGAAAATGATGTGTGCAGTACCTCTAGTAGGCACTGCGGTGTTCATAGTTCACACACTTGCATAGTAATCTCATCCTAATAGTTTGAAATCAGAGACACTGTCCCGGTCTTCAAATAAAAGTGGGACTTTCTTCTCCAAGTGATTATAGTATCTGGACTCTTACTAAGGAAAACACCAACAGGTTGGAGTTGAATTGAGATTATTTTATGCTTATTCAGTCTATTTTTGTACTAAAGTTAGTATAATCCAGTATAAAATTAGGCTGACAAAGATTAAAATAATCTCAATCCAAATGAACCCTCTAACGCTGTACAAGATGGCCTGCTTCTTTATGCAGTTATGTTAATTTGAACATTTCCATGTGATAAAAAAGCTGTACCAGAAGACGATCATATACTTCAAACTATTCCATTACAAATTCGGTGGGCTGGGCATCTACAGTTCAGATTCCTCGCTGCCCCCGCTGAAGCTGCTCCCTTTTTTTGGGAAGCTTCGTGAAGGCTTAACCAAGATTCCCAAGGACTAACACCAGCAAATTACGAAGTAAGAAGCTCCATATATACATGTGAACAAGTGGAGCCTCAAAGCCACAGGTTGCCATTTTGGGATCTATTCCAGCATTATAAGTCATGCATAAACAAAGACAACTGGTGAATGGCATCCGCTTGGAACATTACATTGGTCGAAGTAGAACTGTTAATAAAAAGGATGTCGTTGCTTGTAAGGAAAGCAATTGCAGAGCAGCTAAAGAAGACAGACTGAATCAGCAGCTATCATGACATGATAAGAAAAACACATATCCGATTAGTAACACTAAAAATCTTACAGCTCTGTAGAAATCACTTGTCACGATGTAGTTTACACGTGCCTCGTTCCCAAAGAACCTGAGAATTGACAATAATAAGAACACCACCACTTGCTATCAGATATATGACAACAATGTACTATTCACAATAATTTCTTCAAAAAATGATCTCCAATGAAAAATCATTCTGCAATGAAAGGATCTTCTTTGCAAAACACGTCAGTCGATTGCTGATTAAAATAGCAATGTATATGTTCTACGATGCTTTAGTCAAGATAAAATTTGCAGCAATTCTAGAGCGAAGGCACATGAACTAGTTTCCGCAAGTAATGAAGGTCTTTACAGTAATAATCACATGTACAATTTTGTTGACTGATAAATGGTTACAACTACTTATCAAAATAAAGATATACATATATACAGTCACAGATTGAAGTAGTCAAATGCAGGTCGTCCATCCGGCCCTTTTGAACCATAATTTGAAATATATTCTCTGAATTGTATTTCGCTGTAAAAAAGTGGATTTTGATCAGATAACAATTCTTTGATAGGTCCATATAGCTTGGCGGAAGGCTAGAGATGCAGAGTAAAGAAGCAAGCAGACTCTTGGCCCGACCCTATCGGCCAGCACTCTATGCTCAACGCTTTTCAGCTTGCCATTTGAGATTAGCTGCACATGAAATGATTACTAGTGGCATACAAAACATTGCCAGAAAAATCACGCAATCTAAAACAACGTTTGTTTGGGAATTAAAATCAAACTTAAGTTTAAGATAAAAATTAAAGTATAAAAAAATAATTTAATTAAATTTTTAATATTTGAATGCTAGTTCGACTAGTAAATGATTTAAAATTTTTTTGACTTTTATACCGTTGGATATATTATTTATTAAAATTTAAATAAATAAATATAAGGGGAGTATAATAATTTATTTTTAAAAATAATATAAAAATAATCTAACTATTTTTTTGATAGTTAAATCATAAGTTAATCAGGAAAAAATAATTTTAATTTTAATTTCGAATCAAAAGCACTATAGCACAATATAACTGCAGTGATTAACTCATCACACTAAAAAAAACTAAATTAAGATGGCACTTTCTATTTGATACTAAATAAAGTACCACTAATACAATAAAATTAATGGTGTTAAATCAAATATTGGTAATACTGGCATATTATGGATATTAAGAAACTTAGTGCCACCTATATTTTTTTATTATCGGCCCTAATACATTTTTAAATCGCAATCATGTCCTTGTAGGCACTGGACATTGTTTTGAAAAAATCAGACTTTCCTTTGCTTATTGGTCATTTCCCGTGAAACGTCGGCTGCCTCCAGCGTGTTGCCTTGTCGTCTAGCTTGTCGCTGGCTCCGACCCGCCGCCACGTGCAGCTCCAGCTTGCCACCCGCTTGAAATTGTCGCCTCCGCTAGGTCACCGTTCGGATATCTTCTCACAGCCTCCTCTGGCAGTGGATAAATTTGAGGTCAACTCTCCACCTCCAGATTTGAGACTAAAATATTTTCGTTTGGCATTCCATAAAATTTGAATATTAGGGAATTTAGTTTGGGATTAGAGTTTGTTCAGGTTCCAGATTACGGAATTTCTTCATTTTTTTCTTCATAATTTGGAAAAATTATTTGATAATTTTGGTATAGGCAAGAATAATTAAGTTTTGATTGAAATTTAAAACGTTAAAGTTTATTATATTTATAAAAAAATTTCTATTGGGTCTACACGGTCAATTCAATTATCGAATCATACTGAATAGACTGAATTCTTCAATTTTCCAATTTAATTTGGTTGGTATCAAAAATTGAATTAATACTTGAGTTCAAATATATGCATAGAGTTTATGATCAAAATCAAGCTTATTCAATCCTAAACTAAAACTTATATATATATAGTTCGTTTTTAATAATTCAAAACTGAAACTGAACTGAAAAGAATTTGAAAAATTATTTTGTTTAGGTTCGAGAGTAGGGAATTTCTTTATTTTTTGCTTCATAATTTGGAAATATTATTCGATAATTTTGGTATTGGCAAGAATAGTTAGGTTTTGATTGAAATTTAAAACGTTAAAGTTTATCATATTTATAAAAAAATTTCTATTGGGTCTACTCGGTCAATTTGGTTACAAAACCAAAGCAAATAGGCTAAATTGACAAATTTGATTTTCCAATTCAATTCGGTTTGTATTGAAAATTGAATTAATACTTGAGTTCGAATATATGCATATAGTTTATAATCAAAACCAAGCATATTCAATCCTAAACCAAAACCTATATATATATACGGTTTGTTTTTTAATAATTTTTGATAATTCAAAACTGAAACTAAACTAAAAATAATTTTTTATTATTTTTAAAACCATACAAATTTAGGGTGTTCTAACAAACATTATTGAGTTTTGTTACGAAAATGAAGTTAGGTTTGTACTATTTAAGTATGACTGGATCAATAATAATATCGAAGTGAGGAATGATGACTTTGGATAAATATTGGTGGACTTCAATTATTTGATCTACAAGCACAACTAATGCCGAGATAAGTCTTATATTTTTATTTGTCAAGTACATCAAGTATTTTATATGATAAATCCATCTATGAGTGAATAATATATAGTTGTTAAGATTACTCCGAGAGAATACATCAATACCTTCCACAAAGGAGCAGACGATAATAATTGCAAAGAGCTAATTATAGAGTCATGCACCACTTAATAACTTGATGATTCTAATATAAAATTCACATCATTGATGTCGAAAGAATAATGATAGATGCACCATAGTTAAATTTACCAGCGTCACTTATAAAAGGAAATGAAGAACCCCACCTCATAACTGACAAATTTGATATTGAAGAGAAAATTCTTTCTAAAAAAATAAAGATGATGATAACCCACCTCATGATGATGACAATGAAAATTTTATGCTCAAAGGAAATGATATGTAATTGTGATTGGAATACTAATTTGCTAAATGATATAATATATGTTAATTTGTTATGCTGATTAAATGTCATTTATTATTATCTATTGTTATAATGCTTGACCCCAATGCTATTTACTTGATTATGTGCCTAAGTTTATTATGATTTCATTATCTTTCATGTAATTTATTTCGTATTACTCCACTCGCCAGTGGCAACCGTAGTTTTCACCCTCCACATTTGTAAGTAATTTTTTTAATGTTTACATTCTATCTAATAATATTTATATACTAATATGTATATAATCATTTGAAAATGTGTTTTCATTTCTAGGTCATAATGGTGTGTTCCACAAAATCATAATATGTGGGAGATATGACAGAGAGATTTGTTCATACCAAGATTGAGGACTCAGAGTTGGAGACCATGTTTTCGTTTGGTAGAGATTCCGACTTGGACTCTACTTGAGATAGCATGACCTATAGTTCCCCTCAGCAGAAAGATCATGCTCATCATCATTTGCCACAACCAGGTCATTGGTGAAAACTTGGCTAGACTCTTGATGCATTTGGGACATTTTACAAAAGACAGAAACAAACCGCTTGTGACATTACCAATTAGGGGGCTATGTTGCAGGAAAGGAAGGAGTAGATTTAGGTAGATATAAAGGTAAAATCAAGTTATATTCATGGCATGTCATATATTTGACTTTTCTATTGTCCATGTGTTTAGGACAATACCAACTTGGAAGATAGTGCAAAAAAAAGACATTATGTGAACTCTTAGGAAGCAATGATGTGATTAGAAAGCTAACGTGAAGAAGAAATACTTTCCACCTTTTAAGAATGAACTTGAGAGACTTGTCATTTTCCCATATCCTAGGAGTGAGGAAGACCGATGGTCTATTCTAGTCAGATATTTGCACACAAAGTTTATTCGATATTATTTCTCTTCCTTTTTTGTGTATATTTGAAGTGCTTATGTCTGATTCTATTTACCTTTCAATTTTCTCTTATTTTTTAGGAGTTTTGCAAGCAAAAAAAAAAAAGCACCAAAAGAGATAGAAGATGAACCATTCTCTCGGTTGCAAAGAGTATGCCAACTCGAGGTTAAGGTATGGACTTAAATTGAGCCAACCTATATGCATAGTTCTCCTACACTCTCTTCATCATATTCTAATAATGCTACCCCTGTAGCTTGAGAAGCAAACAAGAGTTGAATCTTCTAAGTTGGAGGTGATCCTCACTTTCCATACCAAGAAGTACTGACGACTTATTGATACAACATTTGTAGCAACAATGGTGAGTGTTTATCTTATTTTTTATATGTTTGCGCTAATGAAATTGTATTAACAATCTTATTGCTAATAATATAGGAGAAAATCTCTCAGTTGAGATAGAGTATGCTAAAGGTCTTCACTTGGGATACAACCACCCAAAACGAGATCTGTGACCATATTTTTAGTCCTGACAAATATGCCAGCTATGAACCGTTGGTATGGGGCTCATACCTAGCTCTCTTTCTGACTCATCTTCCACAACATAACAAGATAAGTCTCTTCTTTGCATCTAAAGTCAAATGCAAGCTATGATATAAGGTGAGATAGTATCCACAACGGAGAGGTTTAGGAAGGAGATGTTTAAACATTATTTCCATACCATGTCTTGGTCTACCCTACAAGACTCCTCATGACTTATTTCTTTACTTCTATCTAGTTAGATTCTTATAATTTATTGATTTATTAATTCATATGAATTTATTGCTTAACTAAATTATTAATTTTTTATTGCCTTCAATCAGACCTATATGAGGGGAAGACTAAGTATGAACCGGCAACCGAGACCAAAATCGACAGAATGTTTTTTCATTTTCTTTGGATGATTTATGTTGAAAATTTATTCTTATGTTATAGTTGGAGAAAAACACATGTATTTCATGAAGTTTAATTATTTTTGGAGTTGTAAATGATTTCCATTCATATAATCAGAAATTTTTTAATTGTATTTCATGTAATTTTCATTTACTTTATATGTATTGTGGATATATGTTTGATTAATTATTGTAAAAATAAGTTTCAACCATATTTACGAAAGCTTAATCAACAAAGCACTACCAATAGTTTATATATTTATGGCGGCTCTAAGATAATAGTACTGCCATGTCTTAAGATTTTTTTGGCACTAAGGAAAATGCTTATGGAAAATAAACTATTGGCAATGTTAGAATTAGCTCTATATAGTATCTTTATCGGTGCTTGTGTTGTAAACATCGGTAAAGCTATTCTTTTTTAGGCACTTTCACCATGTTATATTAGCATTGGGATTCTTCGTGATCAAAACTACTGTGGTAGTTTCTTAGTACCATAAAATGTTTGTGCCGACACTAGATGGTCTTTTGATAATGCTAGAGAAGTGTCGCCATTGCCCCTATATATTCTAGTGTCATACCTACAAGAGGACTCCATTGTTAACAAGCAAAGCTCCACAAAGTAGAGGCACATCAACCCACTAATGTTGATGAAGCACCTAAAGCCCACCCACCTATCTAGTCCTGTTGAAGAATGGTTAATAAGTCCGGATCTAAGTGCTTTAGTGTGCTAAGAGTAAGGTGTGGCTCAAGGAATATCATATAGTAGTGCATGATTAAGATATGCCTCTTGGCAAATTCCAACTCTTTCAAATGGTTGGCGCCAAGTCCTAGGCCATAGAGAAAAACTCAAATATAACATTTCCCAATCTCTACTATATTCTGAAGCATGAGTTAGCATATTCTAAGTCTAAAGCAACCTCTCAAAGATGAGAGGACCAAAATTCAAGAGGTGAAATTTTGTTTACATAGATTTTAATTTATTTGGATTTGATGATACACTGAATTTAATATACCAAGCTAGAAAGTGGAAGGCACACCAATGGACCAAGCCCTTGACAAGGTCAATTGAGGTCTTAAATCAAGCTTGTCCCTTAGGTGGTTATGGCTTGGTGGACCTAGTGAAGGTTTATGCCGAGGTGAGTTATTAGTTTGGGAGCCTCAATTAATGGGTAGTAAGGCCAAATAGTTAGAGAGTTAATAGATGTTTTATTACTCAAGATACAACCTTGAGAAATCCAAGAACTATAGTAATCATTTATACAAGAACCAGTGAGTATCTCACCTAAGACTAGGGAGTCTTGGATACACCAAACCACCTTCATTCACTATAAATATAGAGGCAATCACAAAGATAAGGGACTAATATAACATTCTTTTTATCTTTTACTTAATTGCTAGGGTGATTGACTTAGGTGTCAAAGCAGATAATTTTAGAAATCCTCAGGGAGTATCCAGCTCAGTTTAATAAGGTGAGATTGGAGGTAACCAAGTTGGATAGTTTTAGAGTCCTCTAGTAAATATCAACAAGATAAGACAAGTTCAAGTAGCCTATGAGATGGCGCATTGACCTTCTTGAAGTTGGTTGAGTTCATCCAATAAGCCTAAGAGAATATTAATATGGAGGAGATGATGTCAATTGAAAGGGAATCTGAGAGAAGCAACAAGCTGAAGAAAGATTTTAGGGAGGTGAAGCCTCTCGAACCAATGAAGCAATGGGTTGAGCAACTAGAGTGTTGAAACGACTTTTATGCATACATACCCTTGAATAACTCAAGGGCTGAGGTGTTAGCTCAAATTGAACATAGGGATCAGTTGAAATGACCACTACCTTTGTGTTTCACAAAGCATAGGTAAGACAAATTCAAGTACTACCAATTCTACAGAGACCATGACCATGACATGAAAGAGTGTTGACACCTCAAGGATGAAATAGAGAGACTATCAAAGAAGGCCATCTCTGTCAATTTGTTAGAAGAGGAGCCCAAGCTGAAGAACCAAGAAGGATGAAGAAAACTAGCAAGGATCACCTCAAGAAAATCATACACACTTCAATTGTTAAAGTAATTATTATCAAAATCGATCTCCCTCTATTTCAAGAAAGAGCTATTTGTTTGTATCATTACTCTCACTTGAATTCCACAACCCACTTGTTGAAGGACATCTTGACATGATCCTTACAAGGCCTCCTAATCCAAGTGAAGCTTTGGCTTCAATTAGCAAACACCAAACAATCACTAGGAAGCATGAAGAGGTAACATTGCAAACCAGAACCTAGAGGTATGATTTTCTCTGCCAAAGACTCGAGGGAGTTTCAGTACCTCACAAAAACAAACCTATAATCTTGGCAATCCTTGATAGTTACATCACACAATGTATCATGGTGGATATGGGAAGCTCGATGGATATCCTATTCACCCAAGTTTATGATTAGATGAAAATAGAGTAGAAGTTGGAGCCATATATTGGGACACCCATTGGATTCATGGGTGATTCCATCATCCCCTTGGCATGATCAACCTACTTCTAATAGTAGGAGAAAGCCACTAAGGGCATAATGGTCAAGTCCAAGTTCGTGGTGGTTTGAACCCACTTAGCCTACAACATCATCTTGGGTATCTAGCTCTCAACCAACTTTAAGTAACAATCTTGATCTTTCACCTAGTTATGAGATTTTTGACCAAAAATAACTTAGGTCAAGCATGAGGAGACTAAAGTCTCACAAAAAAAATGTGAAAAACTTACTGGCAAGACAACTTGATCCAAAAAGCAAAGGTTTGGAGGTGGCAAAAGTCAATAAAACTACTACTAAACCAAAAATGGTGTATGCTGAATCATAGAGCAACTCATCAACCTTGTTATTGATGAAGGCTCGAGGAGGATGCTCAAACTTGGGGCAAATCTCCCATACCTCTTGTGGACTAAAATAGGAGAGTTCTTACAAAGAAGACAAGGCATCTTCACTAGTCCCCAGAGGACCTACTTGGCATAAATCTCTTGGTAGCATAACACAAGCTCACTATGGCCGAGGATCACAAGCTTGTTAACTAGAAGAAGAGACAATTTACCCCTGAGCATCAAAAAGTCATTGTAGAATAGGTAAATAGGTTTCTCAACGTAGAATTCATTAGAGAGATCAGGTACCTTGAGTGGTTAGCCAATGTGGTGATGGTAAAAAAGGCTAATGGGAAGTGGAGGAGGTGCGTCAAGTTCACCATCTAAATAAAGCTTACTTGAAGGATAGCTATATTAAGGATAGACTAGTTGGTCGATTCTATCTTAGGGCACCACCTTCTCAACTTTCTAGATTCATTTTTTTGGCTAACATTAGATTTAGATGTACCTTAAGGATAAGAAAAAGATAATGTTCTTCACTAATCAAGGTGCCTTTTGCTATGTAGCCATGTCATTTGGTCTAAACAATGCAAGGGTAATGTACCAAATAACGGTGAATAAAGTCTTCAAATCCCAACTACATAGAAACATAGAAGTGTATGTAGATGGCATGCTGATAAAAAGTTGTTGAGCTAAGGATCACCTCAGAGACCTAGATAAAACTTTCAAGACACTTCTGAAGTTCAAGATGAAGTTGAACTTGAAGAGTGTGGCTTTGGAGTAAGCTAAAAAAAATTTCTTAGCTATCTAGTCTCAAAATGAGAAATTGAAGGAAATCTTGAGAAGAATGAAGCTATTCTATGAATGAAGCTGTTGAGCTTCATTAAACAGATGCAAAGACTCACAGGTCATTTGGCCACATTGAACAGATTCCTTTCTAGGTCAGGTGTAGAAGTGCTTACCTTTTTTCAAAGCACTCAACTGGGTTCTAGATTTGAATTGATAGAATAATGTTATCAAGCCTTCGAGGCCCTAAAATAGTACTTCTTTGAACCTCATCTATAAGTTAAGCCTAAATAGAATGGAGTACTTTTCTTTATGTAGTGGCTTCAGACCAAACAATTAGTTTGATGCTGGTAACGACCGAGGTGGCAAACAACATTCCATATATTATGTGAGCCATGTGTTCACAATGATGGATATTTGGTATCCATTCCTGAAAATGTTGTTCTATGTGGTGGTCCCGACAACTTGAAAACTTCAGCCGTATTTCTAGGCACATCTAGTTGTTGTGTTGACTAATCTCCCACTTTGATAGACACTACAAAATCTACAGACCTTAGTAAGATTGCTCAAGTGTTCTATCAAGTTGAGCAAGTTTAATGTCACTTTTGAAGCTTAGAAAACTATTAAAGTTCAAGTCTTGGTAGATTTCATGGTGGAAGCCACCTCATACACCATAAGATGAAAATTTGAACCTTGGGAAGTTTGAGTGGATAACTTATCATGTGAATTAGGCACTAGAGTTGGCATTATGCCCCTAAGCCCAGATGGGAGAGTAGGAGAATACTCAACTCGGTTGGAATTTCCCGCATCAAATAATATCATTGAATATGAAGCTTTCCTCCTTGGCTTCAGGGTGGTGTTGGCAATCGGGGCTAAAAAACTAAAGTTATTCAGCGATTCTTAGTTTGTGTGCTTGCAGGTCATGAGGGAATACAAGGCAAAGGATCTAATAATGGTCCAATCTAATAATGGTCCAATACTTTGGTTCAAGTACCAAAGCTCATGGAAAAGATGGGTAAAATAGAGGTGTGTCGAGTACCAAGAAACAACAATTTAGAGGCAAATGATGCCCTTGCATGACTTGCCTCGACTTCCGTAAACTCATAACCACTATAGGTCTTTGTTGAAAACCTCAAGAAATTGAGCTATATCACTACATCCAAGGTGAATATTGTGAATGAGGACCATGTTGGATGGATCCCATAATGAATGACCTCAAAGAGGGGCAACTGCTTGAGGAGGCAAATGAAGCTCCGAGGATTAGGAGTCTAGTGCCAAGTTTTATTTTGGTGGAAGGAGTCCTACATAAAAGATTATTTACTTGATTGCTTCTTCATTGCTTAAGCTTGATTGAAGCTAACTACACACTTCAAGAACTACGTGAAAAAATATTTGAGATTCATGGGGGTGGATGAGTGTTGGCACACAAATTCCTCATAAAGGGATACTATTGGATAAACATTGTTAGCTTAATTATGTCTCGAATCCAGATTTTTTAGCGAGTCTTAATTATATTAGGAAGTTATTTAGTGAGCCTAATCCTTATCTAAATTTATCTTCTACTAGAAGACTTAAATTAGTAGAAGTCTTATTTAAGTCAGTCTTCTACTTTGACTCAAACACAGTTAGGCCATATCTATAAATACTCTATTGATGTAAGGGTTTCAATATAGAGTGAGAGAGAGAGAGAGACATAGATCAATACTCTCAATACATCTTGTGACGGTTAGACTTCTTAGTCTTTTGTGAGAGTTGGTGATATTGGAGTTTCATCTCTATCGTTATAATCTTCTCTTCGTCTTCTCATCAATACAATATCCTCTAGATTATTTTCGCCACATATATCTTTTATGTGCTATATTTTCCTCTTTTTTGTTCTTCTTCTACATCATGAATTATGGTGGACATCGATATTTTGCGCTACAAGTGGTATCAGAGCTTGGTTCAACATGTCTACTACGAAGTTCGATATAGAAAAATTCAATGAAAAGCAAGTATTTCCTTTTTAGCAAGTAAGAGTTCATACAATTCTTACTCAACAAGGGTTGAGAAACACATTGGAGGACATCAAGCCTGAAGATGTCACCGAAAGTGTCTAGAAAAACCAGAAGGCTAGTGCACATAGCACAATCATCCTCAATCTCACCGATGAGGTACTCTATCCATTTCTTGATGAAACATCACCTTCAGAGTTATGAAAAAAGCTGGAGAAATAATATATGAGTAACTTTATCTCAAATCGAGTTTACTTAAAGCAGAAACTCTTTAATTTTCGAATGAGAGAAGGTACAAATATAATTGATCATCTTAATGCTTTCAATAAACTTGTCTCTTAATTGTTAAGCATTGATGTTAAAATTGAAGATGAAGACAAGACAATTATTTTATTATCATCTTTACCTCCTTTTCTTAAGAATCTAAAAACTACTCTCATGTATGGAAAGGATTTGAAATTTGATGATATTTCTGCTGCCCTTCTATCTAATGAATATTTGAAAAAGATTGGAGGGGATGTGTCACACTTAGAAGCATTAATTGTCAGAGGTCGTATCGAAGAAAGATCAGAGACAGGTCATTCTAGATCCAAATCCAAAGAAATAAACTACAGGTATTGTAAGAAGATGGGACATGTAATTAAAGAGTGTTGGAAGCTCAAAGCAAAGAAAGAAAGAGAATCTCAATCTAAAGAGCAAGCCAAAGAACAAGTGTCAGTTGTTGAAGGGAGTTCTAATGATGATTTTTGTAATGTTCTCTCTATTAGTTCTAATTTTGATAGTTACCATGATACTTGGATTCTTGATTTTGGTTGTTTTTACCACATGTGTCCTAATAAGGATTGGTTTGAAGACTACAAGTCCTATGATGGTGGTTTAGTTTTGATGGGTAATAACAATCCATGCAAAACTGTTGGAATTGGAACAATTAAAATTAAGATGTTTGATAATATTATTAGAACTCTTACTGATGTTAGACATGTTCCTGATTTGAAAAAGAATTTGATCTCTTTGGGTGCTTTGAATTCTGCTGGTTATAAGTATTCTTCTGAAGGTGGAGTTCTTAAGATTGCTAAAGGCTCATTGATAGTAATGAAGGGCCTAAAGCATGGAAATTTGTATGAGTTAGTAGGAAAAATCGTTGAAGGTGGAGTAACAATTTCTCAGGCTTCTTCTTCTGATATGACCCACTTATGGCATATGCATCTCGGTCATATGAGTGAGTAAGGTTTAAGTGAGCTCAACAAAAGAAAATTACTGAAAGGCCTCAACTCATGCAAATTGGATTTCTGCGAGCATTATCTCTATGGTAAATAGTCCAAGGTAAAGTTTAACACCAGTATTCATTGCACTAAAGGCTTAATTGATTATATTCATTCTGATGTGTGGTGCTCTCCTATTCCATCAAAATCTGGTGCTCGTTATTTTGTCAGTTTTATTGATGATTTTTTCAAAAAAGTGTGGATTTATTTTTTGCATCACAAAATTGAAGTGTTTTCTGTTTTCAAATGGTGAAAAACTGTAATTGAAAAAAGAATTAGCAGAAAAATCAAATACCTTAGAAGCGATAATGGTAGAGAGTACAAATCAATAGAGTTTCTCAAATTCTATAAAGATGAAGGCATCAAACACCACTTTACCATCCCAGAGAAATCTCAATAAAATGGTGCGGCTGAAAGGATGAACAGAACCTTGTTGGAGAAAGCACATAGTATGCTCAGTACAGCTAATCTTAATAAAAATTTTTGCGCAGAAGCAGTTAATACAGCATGCTTCATTGTGAATCGCGCTACTCAAACTGCCATTAATTACAATACTTTTGAAGAGGTATAGACTGGTCAACCTGTAAATTATTCTTCTTTAAATAATTTTTGTTGCCCTGCTTATGTGCATGTTGTCAAGGATAAGTAAGATGCACGTTCCAAAAAGTGTATTTTTCTGGGTTATGCCAAAGGTGTCAAAGGCTATTATTTGTGAGATCCTACTATTTTAAATGTAATTATTGAGAGAGACATAGTATTTAATGAAAGTGTTATGCTAAAATCTCTCAAGAAAGGTCCCAATGATATATTGCAAGTGGAGGTGGAGCATGTAGTTCCTTCAGAGAAAGATATTCAAGGTTTGTCTAACCTTCAAGAAAATTCTAAGAATCAAATTTCTGAGAAGACTTCACTTCAAAGATCTTAGAAAAACATAAAGCCACCTGAAAAGTATGGTTTTGAAGATATAGTAGTTTTTGCTTTAGTTACTAACAATGGTGATCCTTCTTCCTATAAAAAAGTAGTGCAGGATAAGAATTTTTCCAGTGGCAAGCTGCTATAAATAAAGAGATGGATTTCTTTCAAAAGAACCATACTTGAGATCTAGTGAAATTACCAGAAGGTAAAAGAGCAATTGGTTACAAGTGGGTATTTCGAAAGAAAGAGGATTTCTTTGAGATAGATTGTGTTAAATTCAAGGCCCGTTTAGTTGCAAAAGGGTATTCATAAAAGGAAGATATTGACTTTAATGAAATTTTCTCTCCTGTGGTTAAACACACATATTCATTTTCTACTTGTTTTAGTTGCTTTTCATAATCTTGAGTTAGAACAGCTTGATGTCAAAACTACCTTTCTGCATGGGGAATTAGAAGAACAAATTTTTATGCAATAGCCTGAAGGGTTCATCCAAGAAGGCAAGAAAAATTTTGGCTGCAAGTTGAACAAATCACTTTATGGTTTGAAACAGTCTCCAACGCAATGGTATAAAAGGTTTGACAGTTTTATGCTGGGACAAGATTTCATCCACTACAAACATGATTGCTGTGTCTATTTTAAGAGGCATGCTAATAACTCATTTATTATATTGCTTCTTTATGTTGATGATATGTTTATCGCTACTCAAGACATATCTCTACTGAATGATCTAAAGTTTAAAGTGAAAAAGAAATTTGAGATGAAAGATTTGGGTACTGCAAGGAAGATTCTCGGTATGGAGATTGATCGAGATTGAAAGCATGACAAATTATGGCTCAAACAGAGCAAGTATCTCGAGAAGATTATTTCTCATTTTCACATGTAGAATTCAAAATCTATCAGTATTCCTTTGGCATCTCACTTTAAGCTTTCAGCTCAACAATGTCCTTCTATAGATGAGGAGTATGCATACATGGAGAGCATCCCATTTTCAAGTGCTGTTGGAAGTCTAATGTATGCTATGGTATGCACAAAACCTGATATTGCACAAGTAGTTAATGTTGTTAGCCATTACATGGTAAATTCAGGAAAAGAGCATTGGCAAGTTGTGAAATGGCTAGTAAGATATATCAAAGATACTCTTAATATTGGCTTATGTTTCAATAGGAACATAGTTCAAGAGGCCAAAATTATTGGATACGTCGATTCAGACTATGCTGGAGACCTTGATCGACGACGATCCCTCACTGGTTATCTTTTCACTCTTTGTGGAGGACTTATTAGTTGGAGGTGTACCATACAGTCAACTGTGGCATTATCTACAATAGAGTCTGAGTATATGGCAGCTATAGAATCCATCAAAGAAGCTCTATGGCTAAAAGAATTGGCAAGTGAAATTAGTTTTTCTCAAAATGTTCTTCCTATTTTTACGATAGCCAGAGCACCATACACCTTGTGAAGAACTAAATGTACCATGCCAGTTCAAAGCATATAGATGTCCGATTTCATTTTATTCGGGACATTATTGAAGATGGCGAGATTTCTTTACAAAAGATTCATACTTCAAAAAATCCTGCAGATATGTTAATGAAGGTGATTCTGATTGACAAGTTCAAGCTCAGTTTGGACTTGATCAAAGTTCAAGGTCATTGATTCTGTCCCATGAGGTAATAACAAAGACATCTATTGAAGATTCAAATTTAGAGAATAAAATGATTCGAGCCAAAGTGAAGATTGTTGGCTTAATTGTGTCTCAAATCTTGATTTTTTGGAGAGTCTTAATTATATTAGGAAGTTATTTAGTGGGCCTAATGCTTATCTAGATTTATCTTCTATTAGAAGACTTAAATTAGTAGAAGTCTTATTTGAGTCAGTCTTCTACTTTGACTCAAACACAGTTAGGCCACATCTATAAATACTCTATTGATGTAAGGGTTTCAATATAGAGTGAGAGAGAGAGACATAGATCAATACTCTCAATACGTCTTGTGACGGTTAGGCTACTTAGTCTTTTGTGAGAGTTGGTGATATTGGAGTTTCGTTTTCATCGTTATAATCTTCTCTTCCTTTTCTCATCAATACAATATCCTTTGGATCGTTTTCACCACATATATCTCTTGTGTGCTATCTTTTCTTCTTTTCTATTCTTCTTCTACATTGTGAATTATGGTGGATATCAATATTTTGCACTACAAAACATGACCACTGAAGAAGCTAACTTCATTTCAAAATGCAAGTAGTGCCAAAGATATGCCTCGGTGTACCATATCTTGGCAGTTTGGCTCTAACAAATGCAAACTATCTAGTGTTTGACCAATAGAAAATGGACATCTTAGCTTAATTTGTATTTGCCTCAGTGAAAAGGAAGTTCCTAATAGTCATTATTGACTACTTTGCTAAATAGATGGAAGTTGAGCCCTTGGTTATAATTTCAAAAAACAAGATCCACAAATTTCTTTGGGAAAGTGTCATCTATCAATTTGGGTTACCATGACTACTGATTATTGACAATAGAAAGTAGTTTGACAACTTAAAGTTCAAGGAATGATGCGGCAATCTCCATATTGAAAAGAGATTCATTTCGATGGTATATCCTTAGTCAAATGCCCTGGCCAAGGTAGTAAACAAAACCTTACTTTTAGGGCTAAAGAAGAATCTTGAAAGGGCAAAGGGAGCTTGGGTCAAAGAGTTGCCACATGTCCTATGGTCTTATAGAACCACCCTATGGACTGCAATTGGGGAATCACCATTCATGCCAGCTTATGGAGTTGAAGTCATCATTCCTATAGAAATTGACCTCCCTTTAGCCTAAACCAAAAGCTACAACCCTGAAGTGAATGCAAATCATAGAACTGAAAATGATCTCCTCCTTGAAGTTGTTGAAAGAGCTTGCACAAGGGTCATGGAATACCAATGATAGGTTGCTCGGTAGTACAATGCCTGAGTTTAAAGTTGAGACTACAACTCGGTCCTTAGATACTCCATTGTGTTGACATTGTCAACAAAGTCGTAGGGAAGCTCTTGCCAAACTAGGAAAGGCTTTACAAAGTCATTGAAGTCATGGCTCCAAGGACTTTCAAGCTTGAACATCTAGATGATAAGATACTACCACAAACCAGGCATGTCGACAACCTAAAAAGGTTTTTCTTTAGTAAAGTCATAATGCTCTTTTTGGGAAAAAACTTGTCATTGATAGAATCAAGGAAGCAACTCAAAGGAAGTTGTTAAATCAAAGACATTGGCTTTAGGTCACACACCTATCCAAGGTACAAAGACCTCAGCTTTGGGGCACACACCTACCCAAGACACAAAGATCTCAACTCTAGGTCATGCATCTACTCGAGACACAAATATCTCAACTCTAGGTTACACTCCTATCCGAGGCATAAAGACCTTGGCTTTAGGTCACACACTTACCCAAAAGTAGAGAAACCTTGGCTTTAGGTAGCACACCTACCTGAGGCACACAAGCTTGGCTCTAGATCACACACTTGTTTGAGACATAGATGAAATCAACCAAAACATCAAAATACCTTGCAAACAAGGTTTTGCTAGGAATTCATCACAATGAATGAGATTTATTGTGAAAAATTTGAGGTTGAATACAAGTTGAGATTGTTGATTATTTGGAGGTAGCACTTGAGGGATTATTGAAAAGCTTGAATGACAAATCTCATATTAGTTTTAATCGAGTGGATTCTCTACCCAAGGAAAAACTTGTTAAAGTTTTTAGGATAAAATCATATTTTGATTCAAGTAACTAAGTGTTTATTAAATTAGAAGTTTTCAGGATAAAACCATGATAGGTTCATTGTATTGAGTCAAAACATGTGTTGAACTATTGTTACTTTATATTAATGACAGAGCACAAAAATAATGAGAGAGATTTTTCATACACTTTAGTTGATTGAGAAGTAAGTCTATTCAAATTGAAAGTCGCATCAACACTTGTACAAAAAAGGAAGTAGAAACTTTCCATTGATATTGAAAGTAAAAAGGATATAAGCTGAATCACAACAAGTCTTTCATTAAAGACTATGAAAAGTAGTTTGGTACAAAGAAGCTAGGGCTTCAGACCAATGGTGATTGTGTCATCGGCTTTGTCATCACTCAGTGTGTAACCCAATCTAGATCAGAGGTTTACCTTGAGGTTGTCCCCATCTATCACCTCGCCATACTTCAAATGAGCTATCCAAGTGCATTATAAGGCTCAACTCTAAGGTCCTCCAGGTTTAATCTAGGGTCCCGATAGGTCTCAATGACAGTATCTCAACAACAAAGATACCCTTCTTTAGCCTAGACTAGAACTCTGCTACTGCCAAAGCCTTCATTGGGTCTAGAGTACAGTAAAACCCTTGCTCTAAAGGTATAATACCACTACCTACTCATGAGCCTTAGCTCAATCTCTTGATGGAACTTTAGTTACTCCAACTTCTTGATAGCCTTGTCATGGGTGGATTCAAGAGCCTCCTTGTTTGCTTTGGAAGTTAACTTTGTTGCCCTTTGGATTTTAATAATGATCAAATTATAGTTTAACAAGTTTTTCTACTTATGATAAGCTTCAGAATTATCAATGATCATTCAAACTTAAGAAGAATCAAGTCTTAAGATAAAGCTCATTGGATGATAAAGATGGTGAGTTAAAGATAAAAGGGATGATAATTTGAAGATAAAGCTTGAAGATCAAGATGAAAGCTCAAAGATACTCAAAGTGAAAGATCAACTCTAAGCTCATAGGTTTAGCTTTTCATTTTTATTAAGTTAAGAATTTAAATATTATTTTATTTGAGATTTTGTTTAACACTCTAACTTAACTTAGAATGCCTTCATTGGCTTATTTATTATCCAAGATAAGTTTTGAGTTGATGTTAAAACAAGTTGAACCTATAGATAACCAAGTGTTGTATTTTGTAAGCTTCAGATGCCCAAACCTCAAGGTTCAGAAGCTTGAACATTTTAGAAAACTGCTGGGTATTACTGATAGCTTCGAATGCGTGAACCTAATGGTTTGGACAACTAAAGTTCCCAAACTGAGATTTCACTCTGTTTTTTCAAAACATCAGTTGTCTGTTATTCACTTCAATCACCCAAAGTTGAGAGTGTGGATGCCCAAACTTGTGGCATCATCTCTTAATGACTAGATTCTTCTAACTGTTAAGTAGTTTAGATGCCTGAACCTAAAAGGTTGGATGCTCAAATACTACAAAAAATAGCTAGTTTTCTCCCAAATGGTTGTATATGGGCTTGAGACTTCTTTGGTCAATGAGAGAATGAACTTTCAATATTTTTAGAGCAAGATCCAAAATTTTTAAGCTATCTAGTATTAATAAGAGTTCAAATAGATTTTAACTTTTATATCCTCATTGTCCTTGCATTTTAATCTTTGAGAGACTCTTATTGTGACAGATTTTTTCTTTATTTTTTTTATCATTTTGTATCTTTGTGACTCTCCTAGGTTATTAGGAGAGAGTTGATTGCTCTTGTAGGAGTTAAAAGAGTATGAGAGAGTTAGTTTTGGTGTCAAGCAGCACTTGCTTGGTTAGAGAGTAAGGGATTGTAAGGGTGTGGCTTCACTTGAACAAAGTGACAATGCTAGTGAAGAATCTAAGTCCTCAAGGTTGAGACACAGGCTATGGAATAGACATAGTTGTTCATTGAATCATGTATATTAGTTTACACTCTCTTTATCTCTCTATTTATATTTTGTACTCTTCGATTATTGTGATTGCTTGTGGTTTGAATTAGTTTTGAATTTTACATTTGTATATCTTACTTGTAATGCCTAATTCATCCCCCTTCTTAGGTTATCTATTTATACCTTTAATTGGTATCAGAGCCTTGTACTCGTGTTTTAGTTTAACAATCTCAAATTTTTGATCAACTTTTATTATAACAACCTTTGGTATTTCTCATTCTTTTAAAGAGGGTAAATTTGTTTTTTGTCCACTATATTTCAATGAAAATAATCTCAATCAATGGAAAACTTATATTAAAGTTTTTATAAGAGGCATTGATTTTGAGATTTGAAATTTAGCGAAAAATGGATACTCTCCACCTATCAAGTTAATTGATAGTGTGAAGATTCTAAAACTACCGTAAGAATGGAATGAAAATGAAAAGAGGTTAGATTTCACTAATTCTATTTCCATGAGTGGTTTCTATTATTCTCTTAATAAAAATAATATTAAAGGGATTTTATCTTTTACAACCACTCATGAAATTTGGAATTGTATATTATTTACTCATGAAAAGGTTGAGCATATTTTAGATAATAGGAAGGAGAACACAAAGAAGTGAGCAAGAAAGAAGAAACTTGAAAGCTTATAAGGAATGATACAGATGACAACTCCAATGATCAAGATATTTAACTTTGTTTCATAATAAAGGATTATGAGAGTGAGGAGGATGAGGTACAAAATTATAGCCTTTGATGAATTACTTGAATTATTCAATGAGTTGTATGCCAAATTTGAAAAATTATTTCTAAAGCATCCATCTTTAAAGAACGAGTTTCTATCAATTTCATATAACCTTAAATCCTTGAAAATTTAGAATAATCATTTGGTTTCAGAGAACTCATTTCATGAAACTAAATTTTATACTTTATAAAACGTGAATGAGTTTTTGAGAAAAAATATATCTAGTTTTACTTGTAATGTAAAGATGCAATTTTCAAATATTCTTAATACATATTTTTCTTCACAAAATTTAACTTGTTATTATTGCTCTTTCAAGGGTCATGCCTCAATTTATTTTCCAATTAGAAGAAATATCAATTTCAAATAAGTTTGAGTACCTAAAATCATGATTACAAATTTTGTGGAATCCAAATAAGTTTGGGTTCTAAAATCTTTCCTAACTTAAGCTATTCTTGTTAGTTAGGAATGACACTTATTTTTGAAAGTTTTATTTTTCAGTCATCCTCAAGCTATGTTAGTGTAAGTAGGGTATTTGTTCTTTAATTGCCTTTACATTAATTATTTTGGGTATTGATTTTACTTGTAATTCCTCTTGATATTCATGTCTTATCATACATTTTTAGAATATTTTTTTATTATTACTAATTTCTTATAGATAATGAAGAGGAGATTTGAATGGACCATATGCCAATAAATTTTATTGGTGATTCAACTATAGTTTGTAATCTTAAACTCTTCTACTCTTAATAATTTTCTATCAAGGCAATACCCTTATGTATAAATTTTAATATCTTTTTATAGAATATGAATTATTTTTAGGATAGCTCATAGCTCTTGGAACTATTTTAGTTGAGAGTATGTGTATTATAGATAGAGGGAGCATATGTGTGTGTGTGTGTGTATAATCTTTTAAACTCCTTTTATGGTGATAATTTATTCAAGATGTATGCTTTGTATCCTTTCACATTCTATATTCACGTTGACTTAAAATTATTAACCTATCTATGCACATATTTAGGGGGAGTCTTGATTATCTCTTCTTTTTCATGATTTATTTGGATTTTGATAATCTAATTTTGTGAAGCTTTTTTACAGTAATTATGTGTATATATTGCTCATTATTCAAAGTTTTTATATTACTTGGTGCATGATATTAGGGTAAATAAATTTTAACTATTGCTATTATTACTATTTGCTCTATGCTTAATGCAATTCACTCATTTAGGGGAAGTTACCTTTTTGATAATGTCAAAATAGGGAGAATAATATGATGCATAATTTCATGACTTGTTAAACTCAATTGAACTTTAATTTAATTTTGTTAAAATCATAACTTGTTACTTTCATTGTCACATATTTTAGAATGCTTGCTATTCATAGTTTGTCATTATCAAAAAAAGGGAGATTTTTGCCCTTTGGATTTTGTTAATAATTAAACTTGAGTTTAATAAGTTTGTTTAACAATGATAAGTTTCAGGATTATCAATCATTATCCAATCTAAAAAAAAATTTGAATCTTAAGGTAAACCTTATTGGATGATAAAGATGATGGCTCGAAAGGTAACAGGGATGGTAATTTGAAGATGAAGGTTGAAAATCAAGATGAAAGCTTAAAGATGCTCGAAGTGGAAAATTAACTCCAAGCTTATAGGTTTATCTTTTCATTTTTGTTGGGTGAAGAATTTGATTGATATTTTATTTGAGATTTTGTTTGATACTTTAACTTAATGTGGATGCTTTCACTAGCTTATTTATTATTGAAGATAAGTTTTGAGTTAATGTCAAAATGGGTTGAAGCTACAAGTAACTTAGTGTTATTTTTTTTGTGAGCTTCGGATGCCCGAACCTGATGGTTTGGATGACCAAAGTTCCCAAATTGAGATTTTACTTTATTTTTTTTAGAACATTAGTTACCCAATATTCACTTTGATCGCTTGAAGTTGAGAGTTCAAACATCTGAACATGTGATATCATCTCTTAAAGTCTAGATTCTTTCGATCATTGAGTAGTTTAGATGCCCAGACTTGAAAGATTGGATGCCTGAATAAAACAAAAAATTGCTAGTTTTCTCCCCATTGGTTATATATGTGCTTGGGACTTGTTAGCTTAACAAGAGAATAAACTTTTAATATCTTTAGAGTAAGATCCAAGTTTTATAAGTTATCTAACTCCAATAAGAGCTCAAATAGATTTTAACTTTTATATTTTCATTACTCTTATATTTGAATCTTTGAGAGACTCTTATTATGAGAGATTTTTTTATTTTTATCATTTTATATTCTTGTAACTCTCCTAGGTTGTTAGGAGAGAGTTGAGTGCTCTTTTAGGAGATAAAAGAGTGTAAAAGAGTTAGTTTCAGTATGGAATAACACTTACTCAGTTGGAATAATGGATTGTAAGAGCATGACTTTACCCAAATAAAGTGACAATTCTAGTGAAGAGTTTAAGTCTTCAAGATGAAGACAAGAACAGTGGAGCAGACGCAGTTGGTCACCAAACCACATATATCATTTTGTACTCTCTCTGCCTCTATTTATATTTTGCATTTCTCCAATATTGTGATTGCTTGTGGTTTGAATTGATTTTGAAATTGAAAATTGTATATATTACTTGTAAAACATATTTCGCTCCCCCTCCTCCCTCATCTCTTAGATTGTCTGTTTCGGCCTCAAATTTGGCATCTTTGGGCATCTTCTTAGCTTTCTTGGCTTGGACCTTAGTTGCCTTGGCATCCTAAGCCTCTAGTTGGAGGTTTGACAAGCAAGAATAGAGAAGCCGTACCTTGAGCTCAACAGTAATGACCTAAGACCAATATGCCAAAACATCTTTCTGGGAGGTGAAGAACCTCCTCTCAACTGTTTGAGGTTATTTTTGTCAAAATTAAATTCGATAGCAATTTGATTGAAATCGAAGATTGGAGGAGAAATTTTGGGAAGAAGAAGATGGAGGTAAAAAGAAAAAAGAAAGGAAGAGACAGTTGTGGCAAAAAAAAAATACTGCTAAAAAAGAGAGAAAAAAGAGAAAAAAAAAGAAAAAAATATTATCTTTATGGCAATTTGGCTTTTGACCTAACCAATTTGTGAGCTCATGCAAAAGTGAAAATTGGTTAAAGATTAGTTTTTGAGCTCGTCTAAAAGTTAAATCGGTTTACTATCAGTTCAGAGGTTCATCTAAAAAATCAAATCGGTTTAGAGTCAACCCACGGACTTGTCCAAAATTTAAATTAATTTAGGATTAGTGTACAAGTTTGCTCAAAAGCTAAATCGACTTAGAGCTAATACGCAAGCTTACTTAAAAGTTAATTCAAATTAGGATCAATCCATGGACTACCCTAAAAGTCAAATTGATTCAAAACTAACTGTAGACTTGTTCGAGTATAAAATTAACTAAAGAATAGTTTGCAGGCTCGTTTAAAATCAAATTGACTCAAAATCTACCTAGGGCTCACACAAAAGTCATTTTAATCAATAAAAAACTAGAGGGCTCTCTAATTAATTAATCAAATTAATTAATATAAATCAATTAAAATAATTAATTTAATCAAATTAAAATTTAAAGTAAACTAATTAAGCTAAACTAATTTGACTCAAACGGACCATCTAGTGCACCTAAATTGATCAAATGAATAGACTAAGACTCAAATTAAGCTAGATCCATATCCAAATTGAGTTAATTGAAATCAAATCAAGTTCAAACTAATCTAAATTGAGCCAATGTAATCAAATCAATTCACACCCAAACTATAATAACATTGAAATTGAGTCAATCTGAATCAAGTCAAGACTCAAATTGGGTCAAATTAGGTTTGAATTGAACCCTAATTGGGTCAAGCCAAGTTTAAAATAAACTTTAATTGGATCAAAGTAAGTTTGAACTAAATCCTAATTGGATTAAATCAAGTTCGAATTAAATCCTAATCAGGTCAAACCAACTTTGAACCAAATCCTAATCCAAAGAAAATCCTAATTTGGTTAAACCAAACTAGAACTAGGTTGAACCTAAACCTAAACTAGGTCAAAATTGAACCAAAACTAAGTCAAACATGAACCAAAAGCAAGCCAAACCTAAATCAAAACTAAGTGAAACCTAAACTAAAATCAAGTTAAACCTAAACAAAAATCAAGTCGAAATTAAATGAAAATTAGGTTGAACTTAAACCTAAGTCCATTAAGATTCCAACCCAAATCTAATAAGGGTCCAATATGTTTAAAATCTAAACATAATAGTACTATTTTTTTATAGTTTTATTCATGAACAAATTTTTTATTTGATCTTTTTCTTGAGTATTATATAGTTAATAATCATGCCAAACTTGGAATGAAGTTCAAACCCATTTAGAAATCTCAAGCATAGATGTACATGAAGACATCATTGAAAATGATGCATGATGGTAGAGCAACGGATAAAACTTGTAGAAACAAAGTTGGCTTGAAGAAGGCTTAAGAGACAACTCACTATGTTTATCTTTTTTCTATTTTATTGAGTCAAAGATTTATTGATTGAGTTCTTGGCTTAGAACTTTGGCTAACACTCAACCTTTCATGGAATGCCTTTACTACCTCATTATTTATCCAAGGTTAGCTTGAGAAGATGTTAAACATAAAAATTGAAGTTATAGTGAAACAGTAGCTATTCTGTCTGTTAGCTTTAGATGCCTGAACTAAGCTATTCAAATGCCCAAGAATAGCAAAAATGGCTCTGAAATTACTTATAACTTTGGACGCCCGAACTTCAGGATTGGATGCCCAACAATTTGGAAGCTATAACTTCTAAAATTTCATGTTTAGAGTTCAGATAGCTGATGCATTGGTCAGACTTCCAAAACTATACTATTTGGATATGCAAACCTTGTGATCGGACATCTGAACCTGTGATATTAGCTTCAATGACTAGTAAAATTTGACTATTGGGAGGCTTCGGAAGCCTGAACCCTTATGGTTCAAATGCTCGAACGGGGCAGAGTATAGCTCAATAGTTAGTGTTCTCACCAACTGATATTTATGGATATGGAACTTGTTCTTTGACAATTTTTTGTACATTCTCGAGAAATTCTCATCTGAAATAATAAGTTTTAAATATCACTATAGCCTTCAAGAACTCTAATCCTTGTACTTCAACTTTTAAATTTTCAAAACACTTGTTCTCATTTTAAGTGATCTTATAAAGAGGCAAAAGAGCTAGTTTTCATCTTTGTGATCAAGTGAAATGCTCCAAGACTATTTGGAGTAGTTGTGGGACTCAAGCTTCTAGTAGGAGCTTATCTTGTCGGTTGGTACAAGAAGACTTGTAAGGAGTTGACTTAACTAAGGAAGTGACATGCTAGTAAAGTATTAAAGTCCTATAAAATGAGGCAAGGGTTATGAAGTAGAAGCAGTTGGTTTTTGAATTGCATTACATTATGATACACACTTCCTTTAATCTATTTATTTAATTACACTTGAGTTTGATTGAGATTTATTTGAAATTACTTTTGGTAGATTGAATTAGTTTTAATTGCTTGAAAAAGGAGCCATTATTTTCAAAAACCTAATTCACCCCCTTTATTTTAATTATTGAAAGTTTAAGAGTAGAATCTTCATAAGGCCATAGACTATTATTTTTGACATATTATGGAGGAAGGGTATACTCACCCACTAAATAAATTGATGGTGTAAGGGTCCCCAAACCTAGAGGAGAGTGGGATGACATAGATAAGAAAAATAATTTCTTGAATGCTAAAGCCATTAACGTCCTTTATTATGCTATTGATCCAAACTAGTTTAACCGAATTAGTATATATGAGATGGCTCATTAGCTTTGGTATTGTCTTGAAGTTACCCATGAGGGTACAAGACAAGTTAAAGAGTCTAAAGTGAACATATTGGTTAGCAAATATGAACTCTTTAGAATGAAATCTAATGAGTTGATAACCAAAATATCTACTCATTTTACAAATATTATAAATACCTTAAAATCTCTTGGAAAGGTTCGTACTAATGATAAAAGGTGAGAAAGATTTTAAAGTGCCTTTCAAAGTCATGGGATCCTAAGATGACCATAATTTAACAGGTGAATAACCTCAACAAGTTACCTTTGCAGAAACTCTTGAGGTTACTTATCACTTATGGGATGACCATGAAGGATAGGAGCCAAGAGGATGATGAAGATAAGAAGAAAAAAGATATTGCTCTCAAGGTAAAAAAGTCTAGTGATGATGAGAAAGATAGTGGTAAAGAAATATCTCTCATCACTAGAAAGTTCAAGAAGTTCCAAAAGAAGAGGCACATGTCCAGAAGACCTTCAAGAAATAAAAAGAGTTACATCAATAAAGAAGATGAGAATGTGCCTAAATATTTCAAGTGCAAAAAGTCTAGACACATGAAAGTGAATTGCTCCCTTAACCCTCAATCGAAAAAATTCGAAGGGAAGAAAAAGAAGGCAATGGTGGCAACTTGGGATAATTCAGAGAAAGAAAATGACAATATCTCATCCAATAAAGAGATTTCCAACTTGTACCTCATAGCTATTGAGGATGATATATGTAATTTAACATTTGATGAATTATAAGATGTTTTTAAAAATTTATATGCTATACATGAGAGATTACTTCAAAAGCATACCACTTTGAAAAATAAGTTATATTTACTTGAAAGTGATTTTGGATCTTTGAAATTCTTTGCAAATGCTTGTGATTATTGTGGGATCAATTTTGATGGTCCAGGATAGCAGAGACCCTAAAAGTAATCTCGAATCACAAATTAGAGTTGGTTTTAATTTAAAGTGTGCTATTAGGTGTTATAAAATTATTGATTTCCAACAGGCCAAAGGCTATCTTAGATGCAAACTCGAAGGCTAGTTAAGTGCGAGCTTGAAAACTGGCTTAGGCACGAGTCTAAAGGCTAGCTTAAGTGCGAACTCAAAATCTGGCTTAGATGCGAGACCGAAGGTTGGCTTGGGTGTGAGCTTGAAGGCTGGCTAAGTGCGAGCCCAAAGGTTGACTTAGATGTGAGTTTGAAGGCTAGCTTAGGTGTGCGTCCGATACTGATTTGGATGCGAGCCCAAAAGCTGGCTTAAGTGCGAGCCCGAAGGCTACTAGATGTGAGTTCAAAAACTAGCTTAGGTGTGAGCCTGAAGGCTGCCTTGGATGTGAGCTTGAAAACTAGCTTGAATGCAAGCTTGAAGGCTAGATAGACTATGTGCCTAAAGGCTGGCCGTGTGTGAGTCCGAAGGCTAGTTTAAGTGTGAGCCCAAAGGTTGGCTTAAGTGTGAACTCAAAGGCTAGTTTGGATGCGAGCTCAAGAGCTAACTTGAATGCTAACTTGAAGGCTAGCTAGCGTGTGAGCTCGAAGGCCGGTTGAGTGCGAGCCCAAAGGCAAGCTAGAGTGCGCATCTGAAGGCTAGCTAAGTATAAGCCTAAAGGTTAGCTTAGGTGTGAGTCTGAAAGCTAGCTTGAATACGAGCCTAAAGGTTGGCTTGGTGTGAGCCCAAAGTTTGACTTAGATGTGAACCCAATGGCTGGCTTGGGTGCAAGCCCGAAGGTTGGCTTAGATGCGAGCCCAAAGGTTGGCTTATATGTGAGCCCGAAAGCTAGCTAAGTGGAGCCCGAAGGCTGGCTTAGGTGCAAGCTTGAAGACTGGATTAGGAGTGAGCCTGAAGGCTGACTTGGATGCAAACTTGAAAGTTGGCTAAGATGCGAGTCCGAAAGTTAGCTAAGTGCGAGCTCAAATACTGGCTAAAGTACGAGCTCGAAGCCGAGCTTATGGTGATAGAGATTTGTCATTTCTTAGGGACTACGAATGGCTACAGTAGGATCATGGATCCTTCATCTTTATCACCATCTCATCGTTGTCTTCAAAGAGTCATGGGTGATCGTGGTAAGGTCACAAGGTCTTTCATCTTCACCGCCATCTTCAAAGAACTGAAAATGGCCACAGTAGAATCGTAAGTCAGCCATTTTCATTATTGTCTTCAAAAAACCACAAACTAACTACAACAGAATTTCTTTTAATAACAACAACTACTTTTTTTATATTTGTTTTCTATATTTTTTTTATATCATCCCTCCCTTCTCTCATGTATGCTACTTTAGCCCCACCCCCACTCCCCTTTTTTTTGGTTGCAACAATTCTCCCTCTTTCATATAGTTGGCGACCACCTCTCATTTTTTTTTATATATTTTTTTAAATTCCTTCTCTTTCTCTTCCCTCACTTCATATTCCTCACACCCCACTTCTTTTATTACACGAGAACTGGACTTAGGTTTGAATGAATTCTCAATTTGAAATTGAGAATTGATCAATTCTATTAATTTTGAAAAATCGAGAGAATTGTTAGAAATGTCTAATTCCGGTGTTTGAATGAGTATTTTTTAGATGAAATTAGAAATTAATTAATTCTCTCACTTTTAAAAAATATATTAAATTTAATATTAAATTTGGTATAAAATATAAAAAACTATAAATATAATTTATAAACACAAAATATATATTATTTTTTAAAAATTACTATTTTATTTATAAGTAAATGGAATAAAATAAAATATTAATATTAAGAAAATTCTAAGTTAATTAAAAAATTAATATAAATTTATAAAATGCCCAAAAATAAAAAATTTTATAATTTAATACAATTAATTTAGGATTTATTTAATATATTTTTTTATTATTAAATAGTTTGATAAGTTAAAATACATATATTATTAAAATTTAGTACAAAATACTAAAAAATATAAATATAATTTATAAAGATAACATATATACTATCTTTTTAAAAATAAATACTTTATTTATAAGTAAATAGAATCATATAGTATATTAATATTAGAAAATGCTAATTTAATTCACAAATTAATACAAATTTAAAAATGACCCAAAAATAAATAATTCTATAATTATAATAAATTAAAACAAGTAAATTAATTTAAAAATTAAAAAAATTAAAAAATGTTATATAAATCTATTATTTAATTTGTGGACCCCACCATAATTTTTAAGAATTAGATGAATTCCACTCAAAATTTTTAGAATTTAAAACCAAAATTGGAAAAGGGTAAGAATTGTGCAATTCCTTCCATTCCCAATCGAGCCAAATACTGAAATTAAAAAATTAAAATTTGAATTTTTCCAATTCTCTCAATTACAAAACTTTGGGATCCATCCAAAGAGGCCTTTACCCTCCCTCTCTTTCTTAGCTTTACTTCCTTTTTATGATCTCCTCCTCTCTACGCCTCTCTAGGTTGGGCACACCCTTGGTCCATGGCCCAGATCCAGTTGGATCTGGCTGGATTTGACCCCTCTTCTAGCAAGCGATGGTGGAGAAGAGGCTATGGTGAAGCGGTGCAACGGGGGCAATCAAGTGTTGTGTGAGGCATAAACCGGCGAGCAAAAATGTAGGCCAACAGAAGGTGGAGCTAATGGGTGGTGAAAGCCGGTGGACAGAGCTTCATCTCAGAAACCAGAGACCAGGCGGTGTTGAAGTGGCGAAACTTGGTGAGAATGGTGATGATGGAGTGGTACTCATGCGTGGAGTGCGCGTAGTTGGGGGAGATTATTGTCCTTAATAGTTTTGATGATGAATAAATTGTGTATTTTATTTATTTCTTGAGCATTGTGTAGCTAGTAATCAAGACAAATTCAAAATAAAGTTCAAACACATTCAAAGGTTTCAAGCTTGGATGAGTATGAAGACAATATTGAAGATGATACATGATGATAGACCAATGGATGGAACATGTAAAAACAAAGTTGTTTTGGAGAAGGCTCAAGAGACGTCTAACTCAGTTTAGCTTTTTTTCTATTTTGTTGAGTCAAAGATTTGTTGGTTGAGTTCTTGGCTTAGAAATTTGGCTAACACTCAATCTACCTTGGAATGCCTTTACCGGCTCATTATTTATCCAAGGTCAGCTTGAGAAGATGTCAAATATGAAAACTAAAGTTACATTAAAATAGTATCTATTTTGTGTATTAGTTTTGGATGCCCAAATTAGACTATTCCGACACTCAAACATAGTAGAAATGACTCTGAAATTACTAGCAGCTTTGGATGGCCAAACCTCAAGATCAGACGCTTGAAAATTTGAAAGTTGTAACTTCTAAAATTTCATATTCAAAGTTTGAATGCCCGATGCATTGGTCGTATGTTTGAAATTGTACTATTCGAATGCCTAAACCTTGTGACTGGACATTCAAATATGTTAGATTAACTTCAATGACTAGTACAATTTGACTGTTGGGAGGCTTTGGATGCCCGAACATCACAACGCATAGCTCAATGGCTCATCCTCTCATTAACTAGTATTTAAGGGCTTAGAACTTGTCCTTTAATATCTTTTTGTACATTCTTGAGTAATTCTCATTTGAAATAATAAGTTCTCTATAGCTCTCTAGCCTCCAAGAGCTCTAATCCTTACACTTCAACTTTCAAATCGTCAAAGCCATATTCTCATTTTGAGTGATTTTATAGAGAGGACAAAGAGCTAGTTTCCATCTTTGTGATCAAGTGTAAATGCTCCAAGACTATTTGGAACAGTTGTGGGACTCAAGCTCTAGTTGGGAGCTCATCTTGCTAGTTGGTGCAAAAATTCTTGTAAGGGGTTGGCTTCACTGACAAAGCAATGCACCAGTGAAGTTTTAAGTCCTCAAGAGCAAGACAAAGGCCATGGAGTAGAAATGGTTGGTCACAGAACCATGTTACATCACGATGCACACTTCCTTTACTCTATTTAATTAATTGTAATTAAGTTTAATTAAGATTTACTTGAAATTATTTTTGGGAGATTGAATTGGTTTTGATTACTTGAAAAGGAGCCATTATTTTTAAAAACCTAATTTACATCCCCCACACCCACCCCCCCCCCCCCCCCCCCCGCCCCACCCCCACCACCCCCCCTCTCCTCTTCTTTTAGGTGGAGTTTGTGTTTTCAATTAAGGGTCCAAAAATAGGTCGAATCTTAACCCATTAAAGGATCAAATTTAGATCTAACAAGAATCCAATATGGGTTGAACTAGAAGCCATTAAGGGATCGAACTTAGATCCAACAAGATTCCAACATAGGTAGAGCCTAAACCCATTAAGGGATTGAACTTAGATCTAATAAGAATCCAACGTGGGTAGAACCTGAACCCATGAAGGGATGGAACTTAGATCCCATAAGAATCCAATAAGCATCAAATCAAGATCAATTAAGGATTCATCAAGAACCTAATAAGGGTCCAACATAAGGTCAAATCCAACCCAAATCGAATCAAACCAGACTTGAATCAAAATCAAGTTTTGAATATCAAATTAAATCAAAATAATTTTCTGAATATAGAATTAAGTCAAATTAGACTTGAATCAAAATCAAGTTTTGAACTTTGAATTGGATCAAATTAGACTTGAATCAAAATTAAGTTTTAAACATTGAATTAAATCAAATCACACTTGAATCAAAATCAAATTCTGAACATCAAATTGACTTGAATAAAATCAAGTTTTGAATGTTAAATTAAATTAAATTAGACTTGAATAAAATCAAGTTCTAAATATCAAATTGAATCAAATCAAAGTTAAATTAAAATAAAGTTTTGCATATTAAAATAAACCAAATCAGACTCAAACTAAAATGAAGCATGAATATCAAACTAAACTAAATCAAACTTGAACCAAAACCAATTCTAGGTTGAGTCAAGTTTAAATCAATTGGGGTTAGTTGACAACAAGCTTAAAGTTATCAACAACACTCAAAAACTAATTGACACAAGCCAAGAAAAGCTATTAGTTATCAAATTGAGGAGGATTAGCATAAGCCCATGACTAATTATTCCTTTAAATCAAAATTGAATTAAGACAGGCTAGAACTCGCTTGATCAATTAACCAAATGTCATGTTCAAAGGAAGTTAGTCGATAACAAGCATTAAACCATCAATTACACTTCAAGCTTAGCCAACACAAGCTCAAAAGTTATTGGTAATATTTCAATTTAATCAACAACAAGACAAAGAGGCCATTGATTATCAAATAAAAAATGCTTAGCATAAGCCAAGGTCGCTAACCATTTCGAATCGAACTAATGTAGGCTTGAACTCACTTAGTTAGTTACTCAAATGATATATTCAAAGGAAATTAGCTAATAATAAGCATTAAACCATTAGTCACACTTCAAGCTTAGTCAACACAAGCATAAAGTCATTGGTGACACTTCAAAAATTAATCAACAAAAAGCCAAAGATGATGCTAATTATTAAATCAGAAATAGTCAGCATAAGCCAAGGCAGCTAACCATTTCAACTGAACTAAGGCAGTCTTGGACTCATTTTGTCATTTCAACTAAACTAATTGACAACAAGCATAAAGCCATCAGCCACACTTTAAGTTCAACCAACACAAGAATAAAGCTATCAATGATGCTTCAAAATCTAATCAACACAAGCTACAAAGGTTGTTGATTATCAAATTAAAAATGATTAACATAAGCTAAGGCTGTTTCATTCTCTTTAAGTCAAATACCAAACGAAGTTAATCAATAGTAAGCCAAAAGCTATCGGTGATACTTCAAGTGCTAATGGGTCAATTGACACAAGCCAAGGTAATCGAGCATATCCTACAATCAAGCAAAGTCATTAGCATTTACCAAGAATCAAACTAAGCACCCATTTAAGTCAACTTCCAGTCAATCAATGCACGGGAGTGGAGTAGTGGTGAACATCAAGTTTTTTCCAATCTCTTTCTTAAAATGATCAAATTATGCTTTATGTTCCTTGTGTCTATTCTAGTAGTTAGGTTTCTCACTTTAGGAAGTTTCTAATAATTGTCAAAATAATTAATAATAGTGGTTTACATTTATTGAAAGTCATATTTTTACAATATCTGATTGCACACTCAGACCCACCCTAAATTTTATTTGTTATTTGGATATTTTTCTCGAAGTCACAGCTCCATGCCAACAAAGTGGAAAAACTTCAAGGCTTGCAAACTAAGTTGAAAAGTTAGATAAATAGAAAAGAAGGAATAATGAAAAGGGAGAGCTAAGTTTGAATACCTCTTCATAGGCTATGACTACCTACATGAAAAGCTCATCATCAAGAAGTGGAGCCTCAAAGGAGATGGGATCCAAGCCAAGGTTGGTGTTGAAATACTCCTTGGTGTTGATGCTAATTAGCTCCTTCTTGGCTCAGTGTGCCACAAGGCCTAGCCCATCTTGAAGAGGAAGAGGATAAGGGGTTGGAGAAAGTTGTATCACACCTCAACCTCAAAGCAAGTGCCTCGACCACTAGAATTGAGGCCTCAATTGGTGGGATCATGGTTGGAGAAGGTAGGGGGTTCCTTTTCCTCCTGTTTCCATGATGAGCAGCTTGACTACTCCCTTCACCTGTTGGCACTTTCTTCTTCTTGTTCTTCTTCCCAGGGGCCTCTAGTAGCTTTTGAGGTTGCTTGGCTACCTTAGCCATTGAGTCTTTCTTCTTACTTAAGGGTTGACATGGAGTGTCTTAGGGAGCCCTGACCCTCTTCTTGAAGACCTTGTTCATAAAAACAATTTGGTCCAAGCCTACACGAAAGGTAGGGCTAAAGAGTTAGTAAAGCTAATCCAATATCTTAGTGTTAATACTAAAGAGTTGAAGAATGACCACTTAACAAATGATCAAGCTACAAATAAACCATGTTGCAGCAAGAAAGCTTCATAGACCATGTGGGGGTGGATCGAATAACTTCTACCTCATTGGCCAAGGTCACTAAGAGGTGATGTACCTTGAGGGGAATTTCAGAGTTGGTTTGGTAGTTGAAGGATTACACCATTTGTTAAGGAGATGTTGGTCATCTTTGGAGAAAACCCTAATAGGATGATTCTTCTAGGAATAGATTAAGATGGGGTTAAAAATAAAAAATGTCTACACCTCTTCTTTTCTGTGAAGTACCACTAACCTCCAATATTGCAACTTGAGCAGTCTTTGAGGGCATCCCTAAACATCTTGAGGGTGGGAGAAAAATTCTTAGGCTTGGCCAAGACTCAAAAGGCTTAAAGGAACCTCATAGCATTATTTTAGGGCCAAATCTCAATCACTCATAACCTCCTAGATGAAACTATCTACAGGAAATCGAAGGTCACTCTCAAAAATCTCCTAGAAGGTGGTGAATTCAAACCTAAATTTGTCTCTAAGGTTTTTTCTATCTTGGTTCAACCCTCATAGGTCTAATTTGGTGTCATCAGAAATCCCAACAACCGAACCAACTGTTCAATATGCTTCTCCCTACGTGTAGGTTCACTGATCAAAATCTAAACTAGAGCAATCCTGCCCCAAGATCTAGAGTCATCTAGAATTAAGGAAAGCCAAGTAAAATTGGGTTTGGTGAAAGGGTCATTCAGGGTTACTATCCTAAGGGAACAACCAAGGCCATACTTGGCACAATTTCACAATTGCACTGCCTTGACTACATTACCCACTACTAGCTATGGGACATATGTATCTAAGCATGATGTGAAGTAATCTAGTTCAATATATTGTCTGAGGTGAGCTAAGGGGTTTTCTAGTATTATCATGTTCCTGCCCTATGTTTCATATAGCAAGTTGTCATACCAAAGTAAAATACATGATTGAGATAATCTATTATCTAAAGCAAAATAAAAGGGTTAGGCTGGAGGACTTACGTGCTTTGTTGGGGTCTACTGAGGTGGTTATGAGCAGCACGTGTGAAGCAAGAACCGTCACAAGGGCAATTATGGAACTTGACCCAATGTTGTTGTGGATGCTAAGAGGGAGCACCACTGATGCTAGAGCAAGCACCAAAGCTGACCCATCAATGGTGGAAGGAGCCATTAGAGATGACATTTATAGCAGGGAATGAGCACCAAAATGAAGAAATCAATGGAGAAAGTTGCCAAAGATTCAAAGAGCCAGAAAAAAAAATGGCAATTAGGGATGAAGAAGACATTATGTATGCCTTGCTAAGCCATTGGGTGCACCACATGTGGCTTAATCCGAGCTGCAGAAATCCAAGAGGTGGGAGTTCAAATTCATTGCCCAAATCATGAGAAATATGTGTCATGCATCCAAGCTTGATCACCAAAAGTAGTTCAAGATGATAATAGCAAAGCACATGTGTCATTGTCAAGCAATACCTCAGTGACTTAACTGATGGCATGGCACCACTATCTCTGTAAGGAGCAAGCCCTAATGATTTTGTGTGATTTGACAAGGTAATAGTTTGATTTTAGAGGAGTTGTAGTTGATAGCGATTCATATTGAGTTGGCATATATCGAGCTAACTTCGTACACTTAATTAGAAATGAGATCGATACTTGAAGTTGGAGGGCACTAATGATACACTGAACTAAACATACCAAGCCAGAAAGCCAAAGCCACATCAATGGACCGAGATGCCAACAAGGCTAACTGAGGTCTTAAACTAAGCTCAGCCTCATGGTGATTGTGACTCAGTGGACTTAATAAAGCCTTGTGTGAGGTGAATCATTGGTTTGTGAACCTTGGTTAATGTGTAATCATGCCAAATAATCAAAGAGTTAATGAATACTTTATCGCTCAAGATAAGGTCCCAAAAAATTTGGGATTTGCAATAATTAGTCATACAAGATCTAATGAGTATCTTGGCTATGATCATGGAGTCTTGGATATGTTGAACTGCCTTTATTCCCTATAAATATGGAGGTATTCATACAGATAAGGGACTGATGCAAAATTCTTTCATTCTTCTACTCACTTCTTACCATAACTGAATTTGGCATCAGAGCAGTCACAACTAAAGACTTTCTAGTAGTTTTCTTAATGGAATTTTCTTCCTACAGATTGATGATAGATTGAACTAGTGAATCAAGGTCTCAAAAGTCTTTTCAAACCGCACAAATCGAGTTCTCACAATAGAATTCAAAAGTTCAATTTAAGAATCTTACTCATGCTAGAAATGACCAAAACTGAACTTTAAGCAAAATATGAATTTAATACAACATATCCTAATGGAAATTTAGAAGGAAGGCAATGGGAGCAAGAAAGAACTTTTTTGAGAAAAATTCTAAAAGTAAATAATTAATATTAAAACTAAATGTATATAATTAAAATCAAACCATTATTGATGATACATCAAGTTACTAGGTGGTGGTTCAAAAAAACTGGATGTGTGTAGAATGAAAGTGAAGCTACTAACTGAGGTAACTAAAGGGTGAGTTCCTAACCAAACCACTTGAGTCAAAAAAGTCAATCAAACCAAGCTCAAAGAGTAGGTTGTGAATAGAAGTGTCTGAGCTAAGACTTTGCCAATGCATCAAGCCATTGTAAGCTCGGTAGATTTGGATGTGAATGAGCTCACAAGAAAGGTCAACTATGTCTCAAAACTCATCTATAATTGAACTCACTAGAATCAATTTGATAGCAGCAATATACTAGCTTGCTAATTTGTAGCTTCTTCATGAGTCAATCCCAAGGAATTTGGGATTGACTCCCCCATTTGAGAGAAAATCAATAGAGCAATTTCTCGAGATCATGGGACCTGAATATGCCAAATCTCTAGAAGCACTATAAAAAATAAGGCAATGAGAGAGTTAAGGGACTAATGTCCAATTTCTCATTCTATCTTCATTCTTGAATGTGAAACTAACTTGAGTATTGGACCACTACTAGAGAGTTCCTACTGGTCTTCTTCATAGTTTTCTCCATGCAGATTAAAGGAAGGGCTGCCTAGTGGATTAAGATCTCAAGGAGCCTCTTAGACCAAAATTGGTGGTGAACTAGGCAGTATCAATAGCTGGTGCTTTCAGTAAAACTTGCTCTACCACTCTTTCTTGCAGTTCTAAGAGAACTTTGATGATCCGCCTGCCATGCCTCCTAGAGCATTACAACCGTCATTGTTAAAAAAACCCCTTGGGTGGCAAATACCCCCGGTGGCAGTGCAATCGTACAATTTATCCAATGGACTGGGTAAGTTGACTCAATGGGCTAATTCAATGGTTTAAATGCCACAGCCGCTTTAGGTACCCCCTCTTCAAATGTACCTGAGGTACCACTAGGACCTTCGAACTCAATGAGTTGTTAAGAGTTTCAAACCTTGGCAATAACCATCTAACAAATGACTCAGATCCTTGAGGTCCAAGTGCAAGTTATGCAGAACCTTCAAGCTCAGTAACTACAAAATCAGGATCAGGTAGTGCCAAGTCTACCATCTCATTATACTCAGCAGTCATCTCGTGTTCCAATAACAAACCTAGGTGCTACATTGAACTAACAAGGTGATTCATCACATCCTACACTGAATCCTATATAATTCAGCGGGCATCTGCACCAAGCTCAGTATAACCTCTCGATCGTGGCTCCTGCTCTTTGGTATCATGCCTCAAGGGACTATGATATGTACAGGCCCACATATGATCCGGTCAATGAGGTCACATACTACACGCATGTTAGTCAAGTCTTGATCATAATTGCCTGAGGCACCCAAAGGGAGGAACCTCACATTCAAGCTGAGAACTTCTTGGGGCACTGACTTATCCAACTTAGGTGAGATATGACACCCCTCTAATATCCGAGACAACATACTCACTTGTGCAATCGAAGTTCTGACTACCCCGTATGAGGTGTATGATGGCAGAAGGACCTGGTGGATCATGTTAGTATATGTTGTTTGACCTGAGCCTAGTACTCTAGACTTTTGAGATACTCTATTACTTGCTTTGATGATTTGACAAATAGATTCATGTAGTAGTTTTTCTCATTGGTATCTTGGCAAAAAGATACCTCTACGTTGTTGACACTAAAACAAAAAGAAAGTGAAACCCTAAGAGAATACTTGGCTCAGTTCAGCAAGGCTCAACTTGAGGTCATTGAGTTAGATAGTTTTCATTGTCCTAGCAGCTACAATCGATGGAATCTGATAGGCTCGAGTTGGCTATGACATGTCTTATTGACCTCCCAAAAGCCTCACAGAGTACATCTAGTTAGTCTGAGAATACATTAACGTCAAAGAAGTAATTTTGGCCAAGAGAGAGTCTAAGGGTTCTAGCAAACTAGGGAAAGATTCTCAGGATATGAGCTCCTTGAGCCAAAGAAACTGATAACGAAATGGAGGGAGCATAGACCCAAAGAATGAAGGCTCAAATTTCAAGCCTGCACCTCAATGAATAATTTGAGGTCTAAAGTCCTTGCTTAAACTGAACATTGAGACACAACTTAGCAGTACCTTGACAAGTCAAGGTACTATCATTTTCATTGAAAATATGGACATGATACTGAAGAATGTAGACACCGCAAAAATAAAATTGAAAGGCTAATACAAGATAGACACCTCAGGCAATTTGTTTATTGAGGTGAGAAAGCAAAAGAGACTTATTTGCAGGAGCCTCATCCTCAGATCTCTGCATAAAGGAATTCCACTCTAGAGCTATACAATCCCCCAATAAAAAGAAACTTCAATATCAACCCAAAGTGAACCCTCAATGTTAAACAACAAATGCCAAACCATCATTGGGGGGCAAGAGGCTGAAGAGGAGTCGATGAAGAGGCAACATTTTGAACCTAGGCATCAAAATATAGTCTTCTCCACAAAGGATTTGGAAGAAATTTCAACACCCCCACAAAGATGCACGGGTGATCTTGGTAGTCCAAGATAGCTATGCTACACAACATATAATGGTGGATATGGAAAGTTTGACTAATATCTTATTCACTAGGCCCTATGACTAGATAAAAATTAAGCAAAAATTGGAGTCATATGTTGGGATGCTCACTGAATCTACTGGGGACTTAGTTACTCCAATTGATAGGTCGACCTACTCCTCATGGGCCAAGAAAGCCCTAGATGCACTACCATTAAATCAAAGTTTATTGTGGAACACTCAACATACAATATCATACTGCATTATCTAGTATTTAATTAACTCCAAGCAGTAATCTCAACCTGTAACCTAGTTATGAGGTTGTGCAATCAAAATTAACCACCGAGGATAGCAGAGACCCCGGGGAGTAATCTCGAATCATAAATTAAGATTTTTTTTTGAATTGTACCACTAGGTGTTATAGAAATATGACTTCCAATAGGCATAAGTCCTTAAAGGAAAGAGTGCAGAAGAAGCTTTGATGTGTGCTACTGCTCCGTTTCCCTCCATCGGACCATATAGCATCTAATGAAAATCAATTCGGTCTTAAGCAAGTGTTGATGACATCGTTCGATGAGATATAGAAGAGAATAGGAGAAGTTTGAAGAGTTTTCAATAACTCTAAGTATTAGCGATAACTTTGTGATTTGAAGTATTTTTATTAGCCAACAAGGCATTAGTAATAACTCCATTGACCTTGAAGTGATTTCATAACTAATAAGGCATAGGTGATAACTTCATTATTTTTGAAGTATTTCTATAGCATAAAGGTGTAGGCAATAACTTTATTATTTGTGGTAGCATTATTAACAACTTATAGGGTTGAGTATCACTTTGAAAATCTTATTAGTAACTACTTTTGAGGTTAACTAGCTTGAAGGGCATATTGTCAACTACTTTTGGGGTTGACTAGCTTAAAGTGCTTATTGTCAACTACTTTTGTGGTTGACTAGCTTGAAAGGATGCATCGTCAATGGCTTCTAAGATTGACTAGATTTTAAGGGGTTGCCTAATGGCTTTTGAGATTGACTAGCTTGAAAGAGTGCGTTATCAACTATTTATGAGGTTGATTAGCTTGAGAGGCATGTCATCAACTACTTGTAGGGTTGATTAGCTTAAAGTGTAGTCAATGACTTTGAGAATATTGGTATTTAACTTCTTTGATTTGGCAACATCACCAACAACTTATGGAGTTGAGTATAACTGGAATGTGGCTGATAGGTTTGAGTATATTGGTGATTAACTTTTTAAAAATAAGGTATTATGGTTGACTGACTAAGTGAATTCAAGCCTATCTTAGTTTAGTTTGATTTGAAGTGTTGCCAATACTTTTGGGTTAGCTTAACTTTGAATTGTGGCTGATAGATTTGAGCATATTGGTGATTAACTTCTTTAGTTTTGTATTATTACCAACATCTTATGAAGTTGGATATAGCTTTGAAGTATTCCTAAAGAAGCATATTGGTGATTAACTTCTTTAGTTTTGTATTATTACCAATGTCTTATGAAGTTGGATATAGCTTTGAAGTATTCCTAAAGACTTTTATAGCACACCCAGTGAGACTCAATCTGACCTTATTTTCTACTATTTAAGCTAATTTTGTCTTAGGTCAAGATGATAACATCAATCTTTGTTCATAACCTCAAAGTACTGTTGAAGGTTTAGCACACCCAGTGGGACTCGATTTGACCTTTTCTAGTTCCATCGAGACTAATATGGTTTAGGTTTGAGTTTGATTTCACTTAGCCTGAGTCAAGTTTGACCTTGTGTTAGACCTTTATCGAGTTCAGATTTGCTAGACTTTAGCTCAAGTCCAAGTTAATTTAGTTCAACTTGATTTCATTTCAGGCTCAGCCTAGCTTTATTCTATTTTAACTTTGAATATGTGCTTTTAATTTGGACTTGATTTAACACAATTAGGGTCTAATTTGAGCTTAGTTTAACCCAGATTAGATTTGATTTGAACTCAACCTAATTTCAAAATTAACCCATCTCGAGTTTGATTAGACTTGAGTCTGAGTTTATTTGGTTTCTGTTAACTCAATTTGGATTATATTTGGAGTACACCTCGATTTGGGTTTTAGTCCATTTGTTTGATCAATTTAAGTCTATTTGAGCCAACTTGGCCTTTGTCTATTTGTTGTGATTGAGTTGTTCACATTAATCAATTTGATTTAAGGGTGTTTATGATGATTTTAGATAGACTCATACTCCAACTTTGAATGTGTCAATCCAAAGGTTGCCTTAGTTTGTGAGCTCAAAAGATACTTAGTGCGAGCCAAAGGGCTGATTGGGCATGAGTATGAAGACTGACTTAGATGCAAACTCAAAGGCTAGTTGAGTGTGACCTTGATGGCTAGGTTGGATGCAAGCCTAAGGCTAGCTAAGTGTGAGCCCAAAGGTTGGCTTAGTGAGAGCCCAAGGTCTAGTTGAGGTACGAGCCTAATGGTTGATAGAATGTGAGTGCAAAGACTGGCTAAGTGTAAGCCCAAAAGCTAGCTGAGTATGAGCATGAAGGCTGGCTGAGTGTGAGTCTGAAGATTGATTGAATGTGAGCTTGAAGGATAGCTGAGTGCAAGCCCAAAGGCTACCTTAGTGAGAGCCCTAAGGTTGGCTAACTGCAAGCCCGAAGACTGACTGAGCTTGAGCTTGAAGGCTACTTTGGATGCAAGCCCGAAGGTCGGTTAGGTGCGAGCACAAAGACTGGCTGAGTGCAAGCCCGAAGACTGACTAAGTGTGAGTTCAAAGGTTGGCTAACTGCAAGTCTGAAGAATGGCTAAGTGTGAGCTCGAAGGTTGGTTTAGTGCATGCCCAAAGGTTGGTTGAGTGCAAGCCTAAAAGCTATCTGAGTACTACTCCAAAGGCTGGCTTAGTGTGAGTCTAATGATTGGCTGAGTGTGAGCCCCAAGGTTAGCTAAGTATGAATGAGATTCGTTATCTTCGAGGGGCCATGAGTAGCTACAGTAGTGTCAAAAGTCTATTATCTTCGAGGGGTAGTGGATGGCCATTAGTAGTAATGAGGGTTCGTCATCTGCGAGTGGTTGCGAGCAATGTCTAGAGTCCATCTTCTTTAAGAGGCTACGGGTGACTACGATGTTAATGAAGTTCCATCGAAAATCAAAATAAGAGAATTTTTTTCCTTTTTCTTAAACAAACTCTTCTTATTTATTTATTTTTTGATGAATTTTCTTTTTTTATACACCAATTTTTTAAAATATTTTTTTTTGTCTTCCTCGAACTTGAAACCCCTCCCCTATGTCTTTCAACAACTTTTTTAATTTTTTTTATTTCTATTTCCTCTCCTCTTCTTCCTCACACGCACCCTACTCCCGTTTGCCCCAAATTTCACTAGGCCAAGGAGGCCCAATCTCCTCTCTAGTCGAATCCAGTCAGAAATGGCTAGATCTAGCTCGGCCTCCCAATGGCAAGGCTACTCTCCCTATCTTACAGTCGAATCTAGCTAGATCTTGGCCAGTTTGGCCACAAGTGAGCAGCGAGAGCCTTGATTAGCTAGGGGAAAGATAGAGCCAACATCAAAGGGAGGAGGAGCTTAGCCTTTAAATGGCTGGAGGCTCTTCTTCAGATCTGAGGCCACCTAGGTATCCAAGTCCTGGCTAGAGCTTGTGAGGCTTCGCTTCAAGGAGGTGATGTTCTTAACATTGGGTTCGAAGCCCAGAAAGGAGTCATCATTGACGTCAATGCCATTAGAGGAGGCAGAGACGGGAGATAGGGTGGTAGAGAAAGACGAGCTTGTAGTTTGGGTTGAAAGCGATTCAATTATCATCAATTTGGGATGCGAGCTGGTTGGAGGCAGTTAGGTTAAGGGCAGACTTACGCGACAGAGGCAACTCACAGGCTTGGAGGTGGTTGCAATTTGCAAGCTCGGATTGTAGCTCACGGGTGGCTGGGTTGCGATGGCTTGGAGTCAAAATCAGACCGGCAATAGGAGCAAGGGGGGTAGACCTATAGCTCCTATGGGTGAGGGGTTGTGGTGAAGACATTGCTGAAAGAGGAAAGGAAGCAAAGAAAATGGGAAAGAATAGCATGATAAGCTACGCAACTTACTTCTTGGTTCTTTCTGGTTCTTTTTCCTTGCCTTTCACTGTGCTTAATCTCTTGCTCAATTTACATCTCTATGGTCTCTACATTCTGCTCTCTAATGTTTATTTCTTTTTTAGGTCAACATATTTATATAGGACTCGAAGAGATGAAGTTGGGCTGAAAATGATCTCTTTTTTTTGAATTTTTGAATGATGGATATGCCAGTAAATAGATATGGATATGGTTTATTCAAAATTTGGATAAATTTGTGAAGAGATATGGATAAGTTTATTTATTATAGATGATAAAATTTGAAAGTTGTATTCATCTCGGATACTGAAATTAGAGTTATTTCCAAAATTTTTTGAAAAATCAGACTAAATTATAACTTTATATTTTTAGGGGATCTTTATGCAAGAGGGACTTGTTTATAAAATTTTAAAACTTTTAAGATCTTTTTAAACAAAATTTGAACTTATTCATAAATAAAAATTTTTGAGAAACTTATTTATGAAAAGTTAAAATTCTAGGGGCTTATTTGTAAATAAAAAAATTTGTAGGGATTTATTTATAAATCCCAAATTTTATAGGGACCAAATTATAATTATCGATCTTTAGAGAGGTTTATTTGCAAACCCTAAATCTTGAGGGATTTATTTGAAATTTTAAAATTTTATTGGGCTTTTTTACAAAATTTTTATTCCATTGACCTATTTGTAACAAAAATTCAACCAAAGACCCATTTATGAATATTTATTTAATGCAAAAATTTATTTGTAAAATTTTTATATTTTGTCATTTTGGCCCAAGTTTTAGATGGATTTTGGGCCCAATTTTGGTCCAATAATCCAACCCAATTGGTACATTTGGGTTAGGCCTATCTTGAGGTACATTTCTAAGGATTCAAAGTACTAATTGAGCTCAATTTTTAGTCAAACTCGAATGTGACTTAACTCTGATTAAAACTCACATTTGAACTATAATTTAGTGGCATATAAGTCTTAATTTTAATTATATTTTAATCAAATTTGATTGTAGTAAAAATCACCTTAAACAATTTGCTACTTTCACAGCCTCTTCTTGAGTTCTAGTAAGAGAGTGTGAACAATTTTCAAGCACATACCCCTACATCAATATTTCAGAAGTTTACTATATGGGTTTGAATTATCAAGCAAGAGTGGACCTAGATTACCATGTGGAAGTAAACTTAGTTTGTCATATAGAAATGGACTTAATTTACCATTAGAAGTAGATTTAGGTTGTCATGTAGAAGTAGGTTTAGGTTACCACATGAAAGTGGACTTAAGTTGTTACATAAAATTAGATTTAATTTGTTATATGAAAGTGGACTTAGTTTGTCACATAGAAGTGGATTTAAGTTGCTCCATGAAAGTGGATTTGGTTTGCCACATAAAAGTGGACTTGTTTTCCACGTAGAAGTGGATTTAAATTACCATGTGAGAGTGAACTTGGTTTACCATGTAAAAGTGAACTTCATTGTCACATAGAAATAGACTTAATTTACCATATGAAACTGGACTTGGTTGGTCATATAGATACTAACTTAATTACCACATAACATGGACTTGATTTGCTACATGAGAGTAGAGTTAACGTGTCATGTAAATGCAGACTTGATCATTACATAAGCTGGATGGAGTTTTGCATCTATGTTTTACCTCAAGAAACATAAAGTGCATGTTTGACCGAGCATCCCTTTTTGAAGAAATTGAAAGTTTTGTCAGAGACAAAATATGGACATTTTTTTGTTATTATTGTTGCACTCAATTCTTAAGTATAGTATCTTTTGAGGAATCAACCATTGATTGATGGTATAGACCTTTCCCTCTTATCATTGATCAATTTGTAGGATCTGCCTTCAAATATTTTTTTGACGTTATAAGGACTTTCCCAATTAGGCTTGAACTTGCCTTTTTTATTTTGATTTGGGATTATAAGTCGTCTTAAGATTAAGACTATTTCTTCCTTCTAGAAGGACCTAAGCTGAGATATCTTGTTGTAGACTCTAGCCATTTGTGCTCAATATATTTCCATATTTTTCTGTGCCATGAGCCTTGTCTTGTCCAAAGAGTCTAGTTTGTCAAGGCAAAGCTAAACATTATCTTCTCTTGTGATTTCTTCTTTCAAGGCAATCCTTAGAGAGAAAATTTATACCTCCAGTGGAAAGATTGCCTTAGTCTTAAGCACCAATGCATATGGCATTGATTGGGTGGAGTTTGATATGTGGTGCAATAGGCCTACAATACCCTAGCAAGCTTTTGGTATTAGTCTTTCTTGTTTCTGGTAACAATGTTTTTCTAGATCTTAGAGAGGTATTGTTGAATATCTCAATTAGTCTATTGGCTCTCACATTGTAGATGGATGAATACCTCCAATCTATCTTGTGATAATGCACAAATCATCCTACCTTAATGCTTCTAAAGGATGGTTCATTCAGAAATGATCCTTTGAGAGACTCTGAATTAGTAAAAAATATTTTCTTGAAAAAAACAAATAGAAGTATCCCTTTTTACCTCTTTCAATGAAATCACTTTAGCCCACCAAGAGAAATAATCGATTATTGCAAGTATGAAGTGTTGGCATCTAAAAGATGATGGTTTGATGTGCCAATGGTGTCTGTACCCCATACCTTGAATAGCCATAAGGATACTATTGGATGTAAAGGATTTGAGTGTTGATGGATGAAGTAATCATGAATTTTGCATAGGTGACATTTTCTCACATATTCGATGCAATCACCCACCATCATGGGCTAATAGTAGCACATATGCTTAATCTTCATCATTATTTTTGGGCCTGATTGATGAACTCTATAGACCCCAGAATGCACTTCATACATAACTTGTTTGGCCTCTTTGTCTGAGAGACAGCACTAAAGTAGTTGATTGAAGGTTCTTCTATAAAGAGTGTCATTGATAAGCAAAAAGTGTGCGACCCCCTTTCTGTATTGTGTTCGTATAATTTTTTTATTGGGAGTTCTCCACTTTTGTGGTAGTTGGTGAATGGTGTTATCCAATCTGCAATCTCTTCTATTAGTTTAGACTCAGTCCTCTCATATTTAATGCTAAAGACGGAGCTCATCATTTATCTACTATAGACTGTGATTAGAATTTCTCTTTGATCAGGGTCAGTCAGTGCCTTGGCTAGTTTGGCTAAGAGTCAGCTTTCACATTGATGGAGTGAGGAACCTTAGTTATTTAAGCATATGAAATTTGCATTATAAGTTCTTGAGCCTTTTCATGGTATCTCAGGAGCTCAGATTTGTGGATCATTGAAAACATATAGGTGTGATATTTCGATATTGAGAGCTATTTTCAATCCTGCAATTAGGGCCTTGTATTCAGCTTTATTGTTTGTACATGATTTTGAGATAGAATATGAGAATCGTAAAATGTCTCTATTCAAAGTGACATAAATAAGTCCAATACTTGCTTTCATTTACAGAAGATTTGGTCTGATCCCTAGTTTGATAGATGATGTTCTATCAAAGTATAGCTTCTAATAAGGTTCTCTTTCTTCAACCAAAAGGATTTATTCATTAGGGAGCTCACAATTCAAAGAAGAATCATCCGTTACTAGGTGAGCTACAAGAAAATTGGTGATGGCTTGCCCTTTGATTGCCTTTTGGGAAGTGAATTTGCTATTGTATTCCATGAAGATTAAAGTCTATTTTGCTAGTCTCCTAGTGAGTATAGGCCTACTCATTTGGTACTTTATGAGATCAATCTTTGAAATTAAAATGACTTAATGAGAAAGCAAATAATGCCTCAGCTTTTTAATCACAAATATGAGTGCCGGATAATGCATTTTGATGGGGGAGTAATTACTATCTGTCCTCACTAGTATTTTATTTAGGTAGTAGAGTGTGGTTTTTTTTCGCTTTCTTTATTGTTCTAGTTGGGAAGTGCCCATAGAGACACTTTCATTATAGCTCTGTAGAGGATCATGAGTCTATTAGGTATAGGTGCTACTAAGACTGGTGGCCTTAATAGATATTAATTAATATCTTCAAAAGCTTATTGGCATTCTTGATCTCAAATGAATGAATTGTCCTTCTTCATTAGTTTGGAGAAAGGCTTGCATTTTTCAGAGAAGTTTGAAATGAATCTCCTTATATATGTGAGTCAGCCTTGGAATAACTTCCATTACTATAAATTACTAGATAGTGGCGTATCCAAGATAGCTTTGATCTTAGATGGATTGATTTCAATCCCTCCATATTTGACAATAAAATTGAGAAATTTTTTCGATGATACTCTAAAAACATGCTTCATAGGATTCATCTTTAAGCTATATTTTCTAAGACAGTCGGATACTACTCTTAAATCTTGGGTGTGCTTGCTTTTAGATTTACTTTTGATCAACTAACTTATCCACATAATATTTCACTAACTGGTATATGAGGTCATCGAAGATTTGAGTCATGGGCCTTTGATAAGTGACACCTGCATTCTTGAGCTCGAAGGGCATCACCTTAAGTAGTAAATGCCAATTGATGTCTTAAAGGCCATATGTTTCTCATCATTAGGATACAACTTGATTTGGTTATATCCCAAAAAATCATCAATGAAAGAAAATATTTCAAAGTCGGCTATGTTTTTAATTATGATTTTCATTATTGGGAATGAAAAATCATCTTTTGGTTATGATTTATTCGAGTCTATGTAGTCCACATAGATACAGTTTGGTCATTCTTTTTCTTGACTGGCACAATGCTTACCACCCAATCGAGGTATTTTTTTATCTCTAATGAAGCTTGCTTTAATTAATTTCTTTATTTCTTTTATCATCTTCTATTCTAGGTCAAATTTCATCTTCCTAGGTGCTTGTTTGAAAGATGGAAGCTCAAGATTTATGACTAGTTTATGGACTATAGGTTTAGGATCTAGTCTAGGTATCCCTTATAACTCAATGCTAAGCAGTCAATGCACTCTTGGAGCACTATTTTGAGTTAGTTTTGGTTTTTCTCTGAAAGTTGAGTGCTAATAAAGTCAGCTTGGGGTCCTCCTCTAAGCATAGGTTGATCTCTATCAGTTCATCGACTGTGGCTTGCCCCTTATCTTTAAGTTATGGTGGAGCTTTTTTGCTTTGAGGATTATTTCTTCACTAAGTGATTCATCATGTCAAGTGAGATTTGGCCAAGATTCTTTTGGAGGCATTTCAGCTGCATCATACTCCTTTTCTTTTAGTTCTAATGAAATCCCATCATGGATATCACCTTCTTGTGATGTTTGAAAAATTGTGGATACCTCGATGCACGTTCAAGGGATATTGATGTCCTTTGGTATTTTTGCTTCCTCTTCTAGGAATGTAAGCATGTCTTTGGGGTGGATCCCATAGATTCTTGAAGAATGACTCTATCTTTTTGTTTATGGACATTCACAACTAGCTTTGCTGATTATCTGATGAAGCTGATTTGAGAAATATTTCAGCATGACTACCGGTTGATGGTCACAATCATCTACTAGACCTTTAGTCTCTGGGATTTCATGTATGCTTGGGGCACAAGAGATTGCCTTATAAAATAATATTTTCTTTTCTCGTTTGCATTGTAGAGGAATGTAGAAAGTTATTAATTCTTCTACGATAATGATGTTCAGCTCATCTAACAGCTTAAATAAGCCTTTTGAAATTTTAGTAATAAAAAGAGTATTTTCCATTTGACCTTTGTTATCATCTTTGTCAAAAGTATGACCACCTAGGCAGACTTATGGGGTTTCTTTATTTGAAGAGGCTAGATCAGGTTAGCAATATTTTGCTTTATTTCACTAATGAAAGCAGACCCCCTATCAGCATCAGATCTCTGATAGTATTTTACATCATCATAATGTACCTCATGGATATCAAAAGGGTATACATCACCATCAATTCATTATTCTTTACCATCCTAGAAGTATTTGAAGTATTGATGTAAGGTAGATGACACTACTTTATTTTTATATAGCCATGGCCTTCCTAATAGTACTTTGTATGATGCATCAATATCAATCACATAAAACTTGGCATCTGTCATCAACTCGCCTACTTTTAGAGAGATAGTTATGACTCCCAAAACTCTTTGGCTGTTTTGATTAAACCCTTGTATGGTAATAATCTTAGACAATAAGTGACACTCATTCAAAGTTAGAGCTCTTAGAGTGCAGAGAGTCATCAAATCAATTGAGGAACCTGGGTCAATCAGGATGCGATTAATCTTGATCCTAACATTATTTTTTGTGACATACAATAGTCTATTGTGGTCTATTATTCCAAAAAGTTGCTCATTATTTATGAAGATGATGGCAGGAGTTTGGCATGTATATAAGGACTCCTTCAACTTCTCTTTTGCAAAGTATGCTTGGTAGTTAGCAAAATTTTACAAGATGTACACTAGTGTATTCTTAAATTCTTGTAACATCATCAAGGCATCAAACACACTCAGCATGTTAGGAATTTTCTTGAGGTGGACTGCTATGTTGTATTTTAGCTTTTTGAGTGCAGGTTCAGCGTGTGAAGGCCTAGTACCCTCATTTATCTAAATTTTTTTTCCTTATCCTTGGAGATGTTCTTATCCCTAGGTAGAGCTTGTCTTAGAGGTCTTCAAAGTTGTATATGGTTTACTCTCCTTAGTTGAAACCTGACATTATGAGACAAATAAGGTTCATCTTTAGAATTACTTTTGAGGGTAATTATGTAACAAGCGATAGTGGACCCTTGCCCCTTGTCAGTATTTTCCTGAATGTCATTGGAGGATATGACTGATTGATAATCATCCCATTCAATATCAAAATTAGTCACAAGAAACTTTCTTGTAGAAATGTCTTTAGAGACTCTTTGAATAAACCCTTCTATTTCATATGTTGGCATAACCTTCTTTAAGACTTTGTATTTAAGATGTTTCTCCTATGGATATTCAGATTGGCTTGATTATGGATGTTTAGATTGATTTGATGTGGGGGTCGAATGGGCTTTAGTATTAGCTTGCTTGATCCTCTACTAAAATGCCCACTTCTTCCTTTGTTGCTTACTGGTATAGGGCCTTCCGAAGTGATTATAAAGTTATTTTGAGTAAGATATGAAGTCATATTCTTTGTTTGTTCCTTGTATGCATAATTCCTCTAAAGTTGGCAAAGCACATTCTTCCATGGATTCTAGGACTGGGACCTCACCAAATCTAATGAGTTGAGCATTTATTATTGGATTGCCTAATGGAGGTTGGGATAGCAACTTGTCGGTGTTCACCTCAAATGTATGAGTCACCATGCGACAAGAGGTTACAAAATTAGATAACTCTCTTCGATAGTATCTAGCTTTCTTGACCCGTCTTTAGAGTAAGTGGCACGAGTGGTTGTTTTGATCTTGAGGAGGGTCGGTAAGTGGTGTCTCACCACCCCTATGAGGTCTTTTGTATGGCTTTGTCTTTTCTGCCAGCACCTTCTCCATCCTCTCACCTTATAGAGCATGGTAGTCATATTTGTCACACTTTCCATATGGACAGTCATAGCTTGCATGTGTTTGTTCAATATTTGCATTTGGCCCCTGACAAATCTCATGTTAATTATAGCTAGCTCTTTCACAGATCCAATTATAGTTTGAGTATGCCATAGTCGTACTTATGGGTGAACCACTACCAAAATCTCCCAATAGTTAGGTTATCTCATTCAAAAGTCTACTCATGGACCTAGTTGCCACACCCTCTCTTTGATATGGTAGTAAGGATTGGTTCACAAGGGCCCTCTCCTCTTGGATTTTTTCATTAATAAAGCTCACTTGGGTAGCCTTCTTTTGGTGTTGCCCAGCTGGAGTCCAAGCTCGCTGTCCCTCCTAGAATTATGATGAGAAATGACTTTGACCATGTGGATAGCCTCCTTTGGTGAACCCTCATATGTAGCTTTATAGTGACTTGTGATTTTGTTTGTTGATTCACTCCTTTACCATAGTTTTAAGGCAAACTGTGCCCCCTATGACTTGCTCTAAGCCTTTTCTAAATTGCTTAATGGAATAGAGGAGTTGGAAGTAGGAATGGTCATGATTAACTTCGTTTAAGGGGTAGGTTTTTCAAGTCAGCTGAAAATTTTAACAGCTTTTCCTTTACTTGTGATAGCTAGGATGAGCTCTTCTTCATCAATGTTTATGTCTGAAGTTTCTTTTGATTGTCCCCTGTGAGGAGTTAGGTGAAGGTGACTAAAGATTGAGCTTCACTTCGGTCCTAACATCTAGAAGACTAATATCCTTGTTGGTTGAGGCATGCCTTCTGGCTCTCCATTCGAACAACTCTTCTCATTAGAGATGATGACATTGGGCCTTATTTCCCTTGATGGAATGTGAGAAATAAGCTAGTTTGGTATGGTAACAGCCTTAGTTGGTGCAATAGTAGGTGCCCTCTTGAACTTGATCTGAACTCCAACTACTTCTGTAGCAACTATTGACCAAGGTAAATGCACAGCTGATCCTACCCCCAGGATGATGGTGTATCTTAGGAAAGATATATTTTTCATTGTTGCCATTTGATTCTTTCTTCTATAAAGGAGAACACAATTAATTAGTCTTTAATTGCAATTATACATTATTAGTATCTCTATCATATTAACTAAGTTTTTACACTTAGAGGAGAAGTCAAGTCCCACTGGGTGTGCCAGAATTTGTGAGATTGAAATTGACTATCTAAGATAGCAGAGCCCCTAGTGAGTAACCTTGAATCACAAATCAAGATTTATTTTGAAGTACATGATCAGGTGCTGTGTAATGTGACTTTTAATAGGCATAAACTCTTATTATTAATTATCTTGATAATTGTCGTTGCCTCACTCCCCTATGCTAGACCACATGGCATTTGACCAAAATCAACTTAGTCATAAGCAAGTGTTGATGGCATCGTCTGATGGGACGTGGAAAGGAATAGGAGAAGTTTGAAATATTTTCAATAGCTTTGAGCATTAGAGATAACTTTATGATTTGAAGTGTTCTCATTAGCCAATAAGGCATTGGCGATAACCCTATTGACCTTGAAGTGTTTTCATAGACAATAAGGCGTAGGTGATAACTTCATTATCTTTTGAAGTATTTCCATAGTTGACAAGGCATAGGTGATAACTTCATTAATTTTAGGTAGCATCACAAATAGCTTAAAGGGTTGGGTGTAGCCTTAAAAATAGCATCATCAATTGCTCTTGGGGTTAACTAACTTGAAAGGATACATCGTTAATAGTTTATAAGGTTGACTAGCTTCAAAGGGGTGTCTTGTCAAAGGCTTCTGAGGTTGACTAGCTTGAAAGGTTACACCATCAACTTCTTATGGGGTAGATTAACTTAAGGGGTACATCATCAACTACTTATGGAGTTGATTAATTTGAAGTATAGCCAATGGCTTTGAGCATATTGATATTTAACTTTTTTGATTTGGTAGCATCACCAACAACTTATGGAGTTGGGTATAGCTTGAAGTGTGGCTAACAGCTTTGAGTATATTGGCGATTAACCTCTTTTGAACAAGGCATTGTGGCTGACTAAGTAAGCAAATTCAAGCCTACCTTACTTCAATTTGATTTGAAGCATTGCTAATGCTTTTGGGTTGGCTTAGCTTTGAACTGTGACTGATAGCTTAGAGCATATTACCAATTAACTTCTTTGGTTTAGTAGTGTCACCAATGACTTATGGAGTTAGATATAGCTTTGAAGGGTTGTTAAAAATTTTTGCAGCATACCTAGTGAGACTCAGTTTGACCTTATTTAGCTCCATTCAAACTAATTTTATGTTAGATCATGATGGTAATTTCACCCTTTGTTCATAGCCTCAAAGTATTACTAAAGGTTTGACACACCAATATAGCTTGGTTTGACCATATTTAGTTTCATCAGAACTAATATGATTTGGGTTAAGTTTGATTTCGTTTAGCTTGAGTCAAGTTTGACCTTGTGTTGGACCTTTATCAAGTTCAGGTCTGCTAGACTTTGGCTCAAGTCTAAGTCAATTTAGTTCAACTTTATTTTAGTTCAGCATCAGTCGAGTTTGGTTCTGGTTTAACTTTGAGTTTGTCCTTTTAATTTAGACTTAATTTAACCCAATATCTAATTTGAGCTTAGTTTAATGCAAATTGGATTTGATTTGAACTCAAAGTTAACCCATCTCAAGTCTGATTAACTTTGAAATCAGTCTAAGTTTATTTGATTTATGTTAACTCAATTTAGATTTTTTTTAGAGTCCACCTCAATTTGGACTTTAGTCCATTTGTTTGACCAATTTAAGTCCATCTAAGTCAACTTGGCCTTTGTTATTTGTTGTGATTGGGTTACTTCACATTAATCAATTTGATTTGAGGGTTTTTATAATGATTTTAGGTGGACCCGTAGCCTAGCTTCAAATGTGCAAACATAAAAGATGGCTTAGTTCCCTAGCTTAAAAGCTGGCTTAGTGCAAGCCTGAGGGCTGACTAGGTGCGAGTCCAAAGATTAGATTAGATACAAATTCGAAGGTTGGCTAAGTATAAGTCCAAACTTTGACTTAGATGTAAGCCTGAGGGCTAGCTAAGTATGAACCCAAGGGCTAGATTAGTGTAAGCCTGAGGGTTGGCTAAGGAATGAGCTTAAAGACTGGTTGAGTGTGAGCCAGAAGGATGCCTAAGTACGAGTTTGAAGACTGGCTAAGTGTGAGCCCAAAGACTAGCTGAGTGAGAGCTCGAAGGCTGGCTGAGTGAGAGCTCGAAGGCTGGCTAAATGCTAGTTCGAAGGCTGGCTCAGTGCGAGCCTGAAGGTTGGTTAAATGTGAGCTTGAAGGCTAATTGGCAAGCTTAAAGGCTGTTTTAGTGTGAGCCCAAAGATGGCTTAGTGCAAGTCCAAATGCTAGCTCAGAGTGACAGAAATTCACTATTTTTGAGGGACCATGGGTGGCCATAGCGATTTTGGAAGTCCATCATCTTCTAGGAGCTATGAGTGGCCGCAAGATGTGTTGAGGGTTCGCTGTCTTTGAGTGGCCATGAGCAATGTCCGAAGACTGCCGTCTTCGAGGGGGCTATGGGTGGTCGCATTGTTGATGAAATTTTGCCAAAAATAACAATGAGAGAAGTTATCTTTTCTTTTTCTTGAACAAAGTCTTCTTATTTATTTATTTTTTTCCAATTTTGTTTACACAAGAACATTTTTTTATATTTTTTTAAATTTCTTCTCCTTCCTCAAATTTGAAACCCCTCCCTTATTTTTGGTTAGATTTTTCTATTTTTTCTCTCAACAACTTTTTTTTATTTTTTTTATTTCTTTTTCCTCTCCTTTTCTTCCTCATATGCACCCTATTCCCCTTTGCCCCAAATTTCACCAGGCCAAGGAGGCTTGGTCTCCTCCTTGGTTGGATCTAGCCCAACCTCTCGATGGCAAGGTTGCTCTCCCCATCTCATAGATGGATCCAACCAAATCTTTGCCAAATCTGGCCACAAGCACGCGGTAGGAGCCTTGATTGGTGAGAAGATAGGATGGAGCCGGTGTTAAAGGGAGGAGGAGCTCAGCCTTGGAACAATAGGAGGCTACTCTTCTTCAAATCTGAGGCCGTTGAGGCATCCAAGTCTTGGCCAAAGCTTGTGAGGCTTGCCTTCAAGTGAGTGATGTTCTTAACGTCGTGTTCAAAGCTCGAGAATGAGCCATCACTGACGTCAATGTTGTTAGAGGAGGCAGAGATGGAGATGGGATTATACAAAAAGAAAAGCTTGTGGTTGGGATTGCGGTGGTGAGATTGATGTTGATCTAGGATGCAAGCTAGTTAGAGGCAGTGAGGTCGAGGGTAGGCTTAGGCGGCAAAGGCAGCTCACAAGCTTGGAGGTGATGGCAGCTTGTGAGCTAGAATGGTAGCTCATAGGGGGATAGGTTGCAATGGCTCAGAGTCAGAACAAGACCAGCGATGAAAGCAAGGGAGGCAGGATCACAACTCGTGTGGGTGAGGGGTTGTGGTGAAGAAGTTGTCGAGATAGGAAAGGAGGCAAAGAAAATGGCAAAGAATAGCAAGATAAGCTAAGCAACTTACTTCTTCTTGGTTCTTTCTAGTTCTTCTTCCTTGGCCTATTTTGTGCTCAATTTATGCCTCTCTTGTTTGCACGTTTTATTCTCTTATGCTTATTTTTTTTTAGGTCGACAGGTTTATATAGGACTCGAAGAGATGAAATTGGACTCGAAACGTTCTCTTTTGTTTCAATTTTTGAATGATGGATATGAATATAAATAGATATGGATATGGCTTATCCAAAATTTGGATGAACTTGTGAAGAGATATGGATAAGTTTATCTATTGTAGATGATAAAATTTGAAAGTTATAATCATCTCAAATACTAAAATTATAAAGTGATTATTTATAATTTTTTGGACAAATTAGACTAAATTATAATTTTGTAATTTTCTGGGAGGTCTTTTTGTAAAAGAAATTTATTTGTAGAGCTTTGAAACTTTTAGGACCCTTTTGAACAAAATTTAGACTTATTCGTAAATAAAAATTTTTGATGGACTTATCTACATAAAATTTAAATTTTAGGAGTTTATTTGTAAATAGAAAATTTTAGAGGGGTTTATTTACAAATCCTAGATTGTATAAGGATCAAATCATAATTATCGATCTTTTCAGAAGTTTATTTGTAAATTCTAAATCATATGAGATTGATTTATAATTTTAGAATTTTATTAAACTTTTTTGCATAATTCTTATTTAGGGATCTTTTTCTAAGAAAAATTTGGCCAAGGACCCATGAATAGTACCTTTTGAGAAATCAGTCATTGACTAGTGGCATAGGCTTTCCCCCTTATCATCGATCAATTAGTATGATCTCCCTTCAAATATCCTTTTGATGATATAAAGATCTTTCCAATTAGGCTAGAATTTACCTTTCTTATTTCAGTTTGAGATTATGAGTCTTCTCAGAACTACAATCATTTCTCCCTTCTGAAATGACTTAAGTCGAGCCATCTTGTTCAAGCCCTAGTCATTTGTGCTTGATACATTTTTAAGTTTTGTTGTGCCACGAGTCTTGTCTCGTTCAATGATTCTAGCTTATTAAGGTGAAGAGGAGCATTGTCTTCTTGTACGATTTCTTCTTGTAAGGTAATCCTTAGAGAGGGGATTTGCACTTCCAATGGCAAGACTACCTTAGTCTTGAACCACAATGCATATGGCGTTGATTGGCTTGGAGTTTGATATGTGGTGTGATAGTCTCACAATGCCTCAGCAAGCTTTTGGTGTTAGTCTTTCTTGTTTCTAGCAATAACCTTCTTCAAGATCTTGGAGAGGGTCCTGTTAAATGCCTCAGCGAGTCCATTAGCTCTCACATTGTAGATGGACGAATATCTGCAATCTATCTTGTGATGATGTGCGAATCGTCCTACCTAAAGCTTCTAAAGGATGGTATGTTATCAGAGATGATCCTTTGAGAAATATTGAATCAGTATAAAATTCTTTCTTGAATAAAGCAAATAACAACATTTGATTTTTCCTCTTTCAATGGAATTATTTTAGCCCTTCAAGAGAAATAGTCAATTGCTGCTAGTATGAAGTGATGACTCTAAGAAGAAGATGGTTCGATTGGGCTGATGACATCTTTATCCCATACTTTGAATGACCATGAGGATACTATTGGATGTAGAGGATTTGGGTGTTGATGAATGAAGTCATCATGAATTTGGCATAGGTGACATCTTCTTACATATTCGATGCAATCTCCTACCATCGCGGGCCAATAGTACCCCATACACTTAATCTTCATCATTATTTTTGGGCCCGATTAATGACATCTACAAACTCTAAAATGCACTTCATACATAACCTCTTTGGCCTCTTTATTTGAAAGATAACATAGAAATAGTTGATCAAAGATATAAAGAGTGTCATTGATAAGCAAAAAACTCACAATCCTCTTTTGAGTTGTGTCTATGTAGATTTATCTTCTGGGATTTCTCCACTTTTGAAGTAGTTGATGAATGGTGTTCTCCAATTTATAGCCTTTTCTTGCTTGATGTTGAAAATTGAGTTGATTACTTGTCTACTATGGATATGATTAAAATTTCTTCCTGATTAGGGACAACTAGTGTCTTGGCTAATTTAGCTAAGGAGTCAACTAAATTAGTTATTTGAAACCTTAGTTATTTGAATATGAAGAATTTGCCTTACAAGCTCTTGAGCCTTTTCAAGGTATTTCAAGAGCTTGAATCAGTGGACTTTATATTTACCTTGGACTTGGCTGATAACTAATTGTGAATCATCAAAATATATAGGTATGGTATTTCCATATTGAGAGCCATTTTCAGTCCCACAATTAGGGACTTGTATTCAGCTTCATTATTTGTGCATGATTTTGAGAGAGAATAGGAGTATCATAAAATACCCCCATTTGGAGTAACATAAATGATTCCAATTTTTGCTTTGATTTGTGAAAACTTTAGCCTAATCCCTGATTTGATGGATGATTCTCCATCAAAGTATAACTCCTAGTAAGGTTCTCTTTCTTCAACTAAAAGGATTTCTTCGTCAAGGAGCTAATAATTCAGAGGATAATTGTTGATACTAGATAAGTTGCAAGAAAATTGGCGAGGGTTTGTCCTTTGACTACCTTTTGGGGAGTAAATCTGATATCACATTCCATGAGGATTAAAACCCACTTTGTTAGCCTCCCAGTGAGTATAGGCCTAGTCATTAGGTACTTTATGGGATCAATCTTTGATATTAAAATGACTTGAAAAAAAATAAATAATGCCTCAATTTTTTGACCATGAATATGAGTGCCAGATAATGCTTTTCAATAGGGGAGTAGTTATTTTCTACCCCCACTAGCATTTTACTTAGATAGTAGAATATATTTTCTTTATCTGCTTCATTATTTTGGGCAAGAAGTACCCCCAAGGATCCTTCTATTATCACTATATAGAGGATAAGGGGTTTATTAGACAGAGGTGCCGTCAGGATTGGTGGCTTTAGGAGATCTGCTTGATCTCTTCAAAGGCCTATTGATAGTATTGATCCCAAATGAATAGTATCCTTTTTCATCAACTTGGAAAAAGGTTTGTATTTTCTAGAAGTTTGAAATGAAAATCTTCTTATGTATGCGAGTCAGCCTTTGAATGACCTTAATTGCTTTAAATTGTTGTGTGGTGGCATATCCAAGATAGCTTTAATCTTAGATAGATCAATTTTAATCCCTCAATGTCTAACAATAAAGTCGAGAAATTTTTTCGATGATACCTTGAAAGCACACTTTATATGATTAATCTTTAAGTTATATTTTCTAAGGCGGTCAAATACCACTCTTAGGTCCTGGACGTACCTATTTTTGGTTTTGACGACTAAGTCATTCACATAACATTTTACTAACTAATGTATGAGGTCATCAAAGATTTGAGTTATTGCCCTTTGATAAGTGGCCCTTGCATTCTTGAGCCCAAAAAGCATCACCTTGCAGCAGTAAATGTCAATTGGTGTCTTGAAGATCATATATTTCTTATTATCAGAATGCATCTTGATTTGGTTGTATCCTAAAAGACCATCCATGAAAGAGAATATTTTAAAATAGGTTGTGTTGTCAATCATGATTTTCATTATTGGTAATGAAAAATTATCTTTCGGATATGCTTTATCCAAGTCCCTATAGTCCACATAAATATATATTTGGCCATTTTTTTTTTCTTAATTGGTACAATGCTTGCCACCTAATCTAGGCATTTTTTTCTCTCTCATGAAACATGCTTCAATCGATTTCTTTGTTTCTTCTATCACCTTCTATTCTAGGTCAAGTTTCATCTTCCTAGGAGCTTGTTTGATAGGCGAAAGCTTAGAATTGATGGCCAGCTTATGGATTGCAACTTCTAGATCTAGTCCAGGCATCTCCTTGTAGCTCCATGAGAAGCAGTCAATGTACTCTTGGAACTCTACTTTGAGCTAGGTTTGGTTTTCCTCTGATAGTTGAGTATTGATGAATATTAGCTTGGAGTCCTCCTCTGAACCTAGGTTAATCTCCATCAATTCATCGACTATGGCTTGCCCCTCATCCTCAAGTTCTGGTGGAGCTTCTTTTAGTTTGAGAATTATTTCTTCACCAAGTGATTTATCATATTGAGTGAGATTTGGCAAAGGTTCGTCCGAAGGTATTTCAGCTAAATTATACCCCCTTTCTTTTGGTTCTGATAAAATTCTACTGAGGATATCACCTTATTGTAATGTTTGAAAAGTTATGGTCACCTCAGCACACATGTTAGAAGGTATTGGTACCATTTGGTCATCTTAAATATCAGAAAGAGGTTTAATGGTGATCATAAGACATGTGTGGGCATTTGGAGTAATATAGTCTAGTTCTTTAGTGTTCTTGTTTCCTCTTCCAGGAATGTAAGCATGTTCTTGGGGTGGATCCCATAAATTCCTGAAGAACAGACTCTCTCTCTTTATTTGTGGATGTCCACAGCCAAATTTATTGATTATCTAATGAAGCTGGTCTGAGAAATATTTAGGCATGATTACCTATTGATGGTCATTATCATCCACTAGATCTTTAGTCCTCAGGATTTCATGTATGCTTGAAGCATAAGGGATTATTTTGTAAAATAGTATTTCCTTCTCTCCTTTACACCATGGAGGAATGTAGAAAGTTGTTAATTCTTTCATGACGTTATTGCTCAGCTCATCTAATGGCTTAAATACGACATTTGGAACTTCAATAATAAGGAGAGTACTTTCCTTTGACCTCTGTCATCATCTTCGTTAGAAGTATAATCACCTAGGTAGACTTACTAGGCTTCTTCATCTGAAGAGGCCGAGTCAAAATCGCTTCTTAGGTAAGAAGGAGCAAAGATCAAGCTAGCAATTTTTTCCTTTACTTGACTGATAGAAGTAGACCCTCTATTAATTTCAGATCTCTGATAGTATTTTTCATCATTATAATATACCTCATGAACATCAAAAGGGTGTGCATCTCTATCAATTTGGTAATCTTCTCCATTCTCAAAGTATTTGAAGCATTGATGTAGAGTTGATAGTACTACTTTATTTTCATGTGTTCATGACCTCCCTAGTAGTGCTTTGTATGATGTATCAGTATTGATCACATACAACTTGGCATCTGTCATCAACTCACCTATTTTCAGAGGGATAGTTATGGCTCCTAGAGTTCTTTGGCTATTCTGATTAAACCCTTGTATGATAATAATCTCTGAAGATAGGTAACACACATCCAAAGTTAGAGTTCTTAGAGTTTGGAGAGTCATCAAATTGACTGAGAAATCTGGATCAATAAGGATGCGATTGATCTTGATCCCATCACTATTCTTGATAATATGGTCTATTATTCTATGTAGTAGGTTATCATTTGTGAAGGTGATGGCGAGAGTTTGGTGTATATACAAGGACTCCTTCATCTTTTCTTCAGCAAAGTATGCTTGGTAGTTGGCCAGATTCTACAAGATATGCACTAAAATATCCCTGAATGCTTGTGACATCATCAAGGCATCAAAAATTCTCAACCTAGCAGGGATCTTCTTGAGGTGGACTACTATATTGTATTCCATCTTTTTGAGTGCAAGTTCAACTTGTGAAGGGTTAACACTCTCATTTATCTGAATTTTATTTTCCTTATCTTTATGGATATTCTTATCACTAGGCATTAGAGCTTGTCTCAAAAGTAATACCTTTCCACCTCGGGGTTATACCTAGTATGCTCTTCTTAGTTAAAACTTGATATCATGAGATCAATAAGGTTCATCTTCGAAATCACTCCCAAGGTTAATCATGCGACAAGCAGTCGAGGACTCTTGTCCCCAGTTAGTACTTTCTTGAATGTCCTTAGAATTAGGCATGTGGGGCTTTCTTGTAGAAAGGTCTTCAAAAACTCTTGGCATTAACCCTTCTGTTTCATTTGTTAGCATAACCTTCTTCAGGATTTTATATTTGGGATGTCTCTTTTGTGGATATCTATGTTGGCTTAATTGTGGATATTTAGATTAATTTGATGCAAGGGTGGAATGAGTTTTAGCATTAGCTCGTTTGATTCTTTGCCAAAATGCCTACTTCTTCCTTTGACATTTACTGGTGTAGGGCCTTCCAAAGTGGTTAAAAAGCTCCTCTGAGTCTGACATGAAGTCATATTCATCGTTCATGCCTTGTATACATAATTCCTCTAAAGTTGGCAAAGTACATCCTTCTACAAGCTCTAGGACTGGCAGTTCACTAAACCTAGCAAGTTGAGTACTATTGCTAGATTGCTTGATGGAGGCTAGGAGAGCAGCTTGTCAGCGTTCACATTGGATGTATGAGTTATCATGCAATAAGAGGTCATAAACTTAGATAACTCTCTTTGATAGTGTCTAGCTTTCTTAATCCATGTCTAGAGTAAGTAACATGCATGGTCATCTCATCCCGAGGAGGGGCAGTAAGTAGTTTCTCACCACTCTTATAAGGTCTCTTGTGTGGCTTTGCCTTTTTGCCAATACTTTCTCTATCTTCTTAACTTCCTCACAGAGCATGATAGTCATATTTATCATGGTTTCCATGTGGGCAGCCATAGCCTTGATATGCTCATTCAGCATTTGCATTTATCCCTTAACAAACCTGAAGTTAGTTGTAGCTAGTTCTTTCACAGTATTTAGCTGTAGTTTGAGCATGTCATGGTTATACTCATGGATGAATCATTCTCTAAGATAATCATCTTGGGAGCAGCCCTTAAGAAGACCTATGGGATCTCTCATTTTATCAGTAACATCTCCAGTAAATCTATTTGCTTCTTCTTGTCTTACACCCTGAATTTCCTTATCATTGAAGTGATAAGGTAGGGATCAGTTTGGTTATAAACCTCCGACGATAAATATGGTAAAGCATGTTATCACTGAAAGTTCACTTTCTTCATTTCTCTCATCAGGGTTCTCTAGTAAAGCTTTGAGTGTGTTAGAAAAGAATTTCTCGAGAGTTACTTGGATTCTTTCTCCCTAAACATATTCATCCAAAGCATTGATGTATTCTTAGATAGTTGATTTCTTGACATCATATTCATCTGGTTGTACCAGTTTTTTCTTCTTACTCCTATTCTTTCTCTCATTGATGCCTCGAGCAAGTAAGGCAATTTGTTCTAATGAGGCTTTCTTTATCACTATCTCAGGTTCTCCAAGGTTTCTAGTAATCTTCTTCATCAATGTTTAAGCCTTTTTGAATTTGAGACATTCCATAAGTGCCTTTGTTCGAGAGTACATTGTGCTTTTTCTCCAAAGAAGATTTTAGCAAGTGGTTCATAGTCCTTAAACATGGTAATGTGATTAATGTGTTCGGTAGGTGTTTCAAGTAGAACTACCTCGAGAGAGTTTGCTTGCCTTCTCAGTATTGATTCTTGACCCAATATTTGAACACATAGCAGTCTTCAATGCTACGCCCCAAGACTCTATGGTAGGCATAATAGTTCCGGTGATCTATTTTGTTAGCCTCGCAATTGGAGGCCTAACTTTAGAACATCCTGAAAGATTTATCTACTCTTTTTATTTTGAAAGAATATTTCTTTCTAAGCCTTTGTTGGAGATCACCAGATCGTTCCACTTCTCCACCTCTTCCAAATGTCGGTGGCTTCTAAGGATTTTTCTTGTTTATAGTGAGGTTTGGAGGTTTCTTTTGCTTATTTGTTCTGAATGCAACTCTCACATTTTTAAAAGAATCTCCACACTTAAGCTTATCCTTTTCTGGTCTGAAGCTTTGTGAACTAGATAAGGTTAGTAGGCCAATTTTTTTCAACTTCTTGACTTGCATAATGAGGTCTTGCAAGGTATGGATAGAAGATGTGCTCAAATAATGTATCATCCATTCTCTCCTTATGTTGCCAAGCAGTAAGTTCACTACCTCAAATTGGCTCATGAGTTGTTCACACTTAATATTGAGATTTCTCTATCGTGTGATATAATCCAGAACCGACTTATTATTGTATTTCAGTATTAAGACAAGTTCTATAATACTCACTTTATTGCTAGCTCCTCCGAACCTAATTTGGAAAGCCTTCTTCATTTGTGTCCAAATCTGTATAGATTCTGGTTGCAGACTACATATCACTCGAATGCTACTTTTGTCAAGCTTGCTGAAAATTGGCAAAGTAATAACGAGGAATTATTAATTGAATCCCTATATAGAGTCACAAAGTAAGCTATGTGCTATTCAGGATTACCTAAGCCATTAAACTATTTAAAACTAGGTACTATATAGCCTTTGGGATATGGTACTTGGTCATAATGGATAGGGTATAGTTTGTTAACATCGTCACCTTACCTATCTCATTTTCTTATCTCAACTGTATGGCTTCCATTCATTGTACATATTGTTGTATGTATGTTGGGAGTTTCAGATTATTAGGGATCCTTGAAATCAAGAATTGGGTATCCCTTACTGGAGGAGGTGCTTGTGAATAACCTATTTTTTCGTGGATCTCATCTACAGGAGATGCACCTTATGCTACCTCTGCTACTTGAGATGACTATTGGGATCATTTCAACTTATTGAGCTTCTGGCTCATTATTAGCATCATCTCCATCAACTCAATGACCTTCTTTTGAACTTTATCTTTCTCTTTGCTTTGCAGTCTCAGCTGTTCTTGCAGTGCTTCTATGGTTACTTCTTAATTATAGCTTTTAGTTATGACCAAGACTTATGTCAGAACATGATGGTTCCAATCTTAAGAATTAGGTCTGGGCTTTGGGTTGAGGCTAACTTCTCCCATCAATCGAGTCATCTTATTCAAAAGTCTACTCATGGAGCGAGTCATCATACCTTCTCTTTTGCATGGTAGCAAGAATTAGTTGACAAGGGCCCTCTCCTCTTAGATTTCTTAATTAATAGACCTCACTCGGGTAGTCTTCTTTTAGCATTTGGCTGGCTAGAGTGCGGCCTCATAGACCCTCTCATAATTATGATGAGAAATGACTCTAATAGTATAGGTGATCTCCTTTTGTGGACCCTCATGCTAGGTTGTAGGTTTACAGTAACTCTTATATTTTTGTTTAGTGATTCGTCCTTTCGCCATAGGTTTAAGATAAGACTATACCCCCTATGGCTTATTTTACTCTTCTCTAAATTGCTTAATGGAGAAAAGAAATTGGATGAAGGGATGGTAATGATTGACTTCACTCGAGGAGTAGGCTTCCCAAGTCAGCTGAAAATTTTAGCAGCTTTTCATTTTGTTGTGATAGCCAAGATGAGCTCTTCTTCATCAAAGCCTATGTCTAGATTTGCTTTTGATTACACACCCCCCCCCCCCCCCCCCCCCCTGTGAGGAGCTAGGTGAAGATGATTGAAGACTGAGCATCACTTCAATCCTAACCTCTAAGAAACTGACATCCTTGTTGGTTGTGGTATGGCTTTTAATTCTTCATCCAAATAGTGCTTCTCATTAGAAATGATGACATTTGGCCTCTTTACCTCTGATGGAAGGAGAGAAACAAGCTTATTTTGCATGTCGATCACTTCAACTGGTACGGTAGTAAGTGCCCTCTTGAACTGAACGACCTCAAAGATGGTCCCAAACTTGATCTGAACTTTAGCTGCTCCTATAACAACCATTGACTGAGGTAACTGTACAACTAAACGTGCCCCTAGGATAATGGTGTATCTTGGAGCAGAGATGTTCTTTATTGTTGCCATTTGACTCTTTTTTCTACGAAGGAGAATATGATTAATCAATCTTCAATCATAATTCTACCTTATTAATGTTTCTATCATATTAAGCATATTTCTACATTTGGAGGAGAAGTCATGTCCCATCGGGAGTACCAGAATTTGCTAGATCAAAGTTGACCACCTAGGATAGCAAAGACTCCTAGGAGCGACCTTGAATTACGAATTAAAATATGTATTAATTTAACATATTCTATTAGATATTGTAGAAGTATGACTTCCAATAGGCACAAGCTTCTATTGTTAATTACCCGAATAATTATAAAAAATCTCTTAAAGTAAGAAATCTAGCTAATAAAATAGTGATACAAAAGAAAGAAAAGAAGAAAGCATTATTTGATTGATTTAAGAATGATAATGCATGGCTTAAACAAAGATATACCCTCATATTATAACGAATTTCAGTATAGAAAATATAAAAGAAATTAAGGAAAAGAAAGAGTGAAGAAAAAGCTAACGTGTGCTACTTTTTCACTCTCCCTGCACTAGACTGTGTGGCATTTGATTCGGATCATGAAAGGGAATGGGAGAAGTTTAAAGTGTTTCCGATAGTTTTGAGCATCGGTGCCAACTTCATAATTTGAAGTATTTTCTTTAGCCAATAAGGCATTGGTGATAACTTCGCTTAGATTGGAGTGTTTTCATTAGGCAATAAAGCATTGGTGATAATCCCATTGATCTTGAAGTGTTTCTATAGTCAATAAGGCGTAGGAGATGACTCATTAGTTTTTTAAGTATTTTCATAGCTAATAGGGTATAGAAGATAACTTATTTAATTTGTGAAGTGTTTCCATAGTAGATAAGGTGTAGGTGAGAACTTCATTGATTTTTGAAGTATTTTCATAGCTAACAAGTCATAAACAATGACTTCTTTGATTTTGAGCAGCGCCACCAATAGCTTATAAGGTTGAGTATAGCTTGAAGATGCATCATCAATGGCTTTTGGCGTTGATTAGTTTGAAGAGCGTGCACCAACTGCTTTTGGGGTTGGCTAGCTTGGAGAGGTGCATCGTCAATTGCTTCTAGGGTTGACTCGCTTGAAGTGTGGCCAATGGTTTTGAGCGCATTGTTAATTGACTTCATTGATTTAATGGCATGACCAATGACTTAAGTGGTTGGATATAGCTGTAAAAGTGTGGCTGACATCATGGAGCATGTTGGGATTAACTTCTTTGGATTGATAGCATCACCAACAACTTATGGAGTTGGATATAGCTTTGACGTATGGCCAACATCTTGGAATGTATTGGCAATTAATTTCTTAATTTGGTAGTATCACCAATAGTTTATGGGATTGGATATAGCTTGGAAGATGCATAGTCAATGGCTTTTGGGATTGACTAGCTTCGAAGAGTGGCCAAAACTTTGAGCATGTTTGCAATTAACATCTTTGGTTTGATAGCATCACCAATAGCTTATAAAGTTGGGTATAGCTTTAAAGTGTGTCTAATAACTTGGAACGTGTTGGTGATTAGCTTCTTTTGAACAAGGCATTACAACTGACTAACTAAGCGAGTTCAAGTTTAACCTTAGTTTAGTTTGATTTGAAGCATTGTCAATGCTTTTGGGTTGGTTTAGCTTGGTAGGTGTGTCGTTAACAACTTTGGGGTTGATTAGCTTTGAAGTATTGCTAAAATCTTTTGTAACACACCCAATGAGACTCAGTATGATCTTATTTAGTTATATTCAAATTAACTTTGGTTCAAGTTAGGATGATAATATCACCCATTTATTCATAGCCTTGGAGTATTGTCGAATATTTAACACACCCAATAAGACTTGGTTTGACTCGATTTAGTCCAGGTCCCAGTTTGATTTTATTTAGCTTGAGTCAAGTTCAATCTTGTGTTAAACATTTATCAAGTCCAAGTCTACATCTTGGTAAACTTTGGTTCAAGTTTAAGTCAATTAAGTTCAACTTGGTTTCAGTTTAGACTCAGCCTTAGTTCTGGTTTGACTTTGAATCTACCTTTTTAGTATGGACATGATTTAACCCAACTAAGGATTTGATTTGAATTTAGCTTAATCCTTATTGGATTTGATTTGAACTCAACTTGAGTATGATTAGAGTTAAGTATGAGTTTATATTAACTCAATTTTGATTTTAGTCCATCTATTTAATCAATTTCAGTCCATTTGAGCTAAGTTGGCATTTGTCCATTTATTATGATTAAGTTACCTTACATTAATTAATTTAATTTGAGAGTCCTTATCTATTTATGATGATTTTAGATGGACCCACAATCTATCTTTAAATGCACAAGTCCAAAGATTAGCCTAGTACACGAGCTCGAAGGCGGGTTAAGTGTGAGCTCGAAGATTTGCTTAGATGTGAGCCCAAAGCTGGCTAAGGTGCGAGCCCAAGGTTGGCTTGGATGCGAGTTCAAAGGATAGCTTATATACGATGCTAAAGGCTAACTTCATATAAGTTTGAAGGCTAGTTGAGTGTGAGCTCAAATACTAGCTAAGTGCGAGCTTGAAGGCTGGTTTGGATGTAACCTCGAAAGCTGGCTTGGATACAATCTCGAATGATGACTTAGTGTGAGCCTAAAGGTAGCTGAGTGTGAGCCCAAAGGCTAACTAAATAAGTGTGAGCCCAAAGGTTGACTTGATTCAAGCTCAGAGGCTGATTGAGTGTGAGACTGAAGGCTAGTTAAGTGCAAGCTTGAAGGCTACCTGAGTGCAAACCCGAAGTTGACTAAGTACGAGCCCAAAGATTATCTGAGTGTAAACCTGAAGGTGGCTTAGTGCAAACCCAAAGACTGGCTATATGTGAATCTGAAGGCTAGTAGAATGTGAGCCTAAAGACTGGCTTGTGGTGATGGGGATCTATTATCTTCAAGGGACCGCAAATGACCACAGGAGGGTTAGGGGTCCACCATCTTTGTCACTATCTTCAAGGGGGGCCGCGGTGATGTCAAGAGTGTACTATCTTCGTCACCATCTTCAAAGAACTGCGGGTAATCACGGTGATCTCAAGAGAGAGTTTGCCGTCACACCAAAGTCCGAGAGTGATCGCGACATTGAAAACTTTTTTTTATTATTTTTACTAAATTTTTTTTTCATTTTTTTCTTTTAATTTCAAGCCCACTCCTATTTTTGGCTGGTTTTTTTTTTGTTTGACAACTTTTGTTTTTTATATGTTTTTTACCTTTTTTTCTTCTTCCTTCTTTTTCAAGTTGCCCATGCCTTTTTGCTTTTTTTTTTTTTTTTTTTGGTCTTCCCGTGACCGGGCTGGGAGCAGCCCGGTCTCTTCTCCTGCTAGATTTGGCTGAAGACGGCTGAATCTAGCCAGTCTTGACTGCGGTGGGGCAGGAGGCGCACCACTCTTTCTTTATCCTGCCGGATTTGGCCGTCTCCTGGCCAAATTTGGTTGGCCTTTGTACGACAGTGATTGAGGGAGGTTGTCATCCTTGTCGGTAGAGGAGTCGATGGCATCGTGGTCTATGAAGAAGATCATCACCATCGACGGCCACATAGCGGATCTCCGGCCTTAGGCCTCGCCGGAGGTAGCGGCTTGGAGGTGATAGTAACATGGTTGCCAGCACACATTTGCTCTGCTCTTGTGGCGAAGAATTAGCTTGTAGATCCAAAAAAGCAGGGAGTTATGGGAAATAAAAGGTAGAGAAACTTGTCAGGGCAAGCAATAGCAGCGATGGCTAGTGGCTCAACGTGGCTGCAGGGAAGGGCTGGAGGTAAGTGAGGAGGTACAATTGCTCGCAGAGGTGAGCTCGGGTAGAGCTCGTGGAAACGAAGGAGTGGGCTGCTATGGACCACCACTTGGAGTGCGGTGGTGCTTGAGGGTGGTGAAGGATTATCGTGCGGATGGTAGTGGTCTCATGGAAGTTCTAGGCTCCTCCAGCAAAGGCAGTGAGGCACGGGTCTAGGGAGACTTGCAGAGTGCAAAAGAAGAACGAGAAGAAGCAACAAAGAAGAAATGAGAACAAACGAAGCTAGCTGAGTGAAAAAAACTCATCATACTTTTTCTATTTCTTGTATTCAATTTTTGATGAAGTTAGGCTACAACAAATCTTTTTTATTTGAATTTTTGAATGATAAATGTGGATGTAAACAAACATGGATATGGTTTATCCAGAGTTTGGATGAGTTTGTGAAAAGATATGTATAAATTTGTTTGTTATAAATAACGATATTTTAAAAGTTATTCTCATTCCGGACATTAAAGTTATAGAGAGATTATTTATAATTTTTTTAAAAAAATTAAGCTAAATTATAATTTTATAAATTTTAAGGGACTTTTCTATAAAAAAGACTTATTTATAAAATTTTAAAACTTTCAGGATTTTTTTAATATAATTTGGCCTTATTCATATATAATAATTTTTGTGGGACTTATTTGTAAAAGTTTAAAATTCTAGAAACTTATTTGTAAATAAAAAATTTTGGAGAAGTTTATTTGTAAATCTTAAATTTTATAAGAACAAATTCATGATTATTAATTTTTTGAAAGACTTATTTGCAAACCCTAAATGTTGTGGGACTTATTTATAATTCTAAAATTTTATTGGACTTTTGTAAAATTCTTATTACAAGAAGCTATTTGTAAGAAAAATTTGGCCAATAAGTCATTTATGAAGATTTATTCAATTCAGAAGATTATTTGTAAAATTCTTGCATTCTGTCATTTTGGCCCAAATTTTAAATGAATTTTGAATCCAATACTGATCCAAAAATTTAGCTCGATTAGCCTATTTGGATTAGACCTAATTTGAGCCCAAAATTTTCAATTATTTAAGTCCAAATTGAGCTCAATTTTTGGTTAAACTCACACATGATTTAAGTTTGACTGAGACCCATATTTGAGACATAATTTAGTGACATACATGTCTCAATTTTAATCATATTTCAGCAATATTTGATTGTGACAAAAATTATCTCAAACAACCACCAAGAGAAGCAAGACTATTGTCATCCAGGAACCAACCTGGGGGGGCAAATTGCCCCAATACTGACAAAGTCATACAACTCCTCTAGTGGATTGGGAGAGTCGGCTTAGTAAGCCTACTCAAACAACTTATCCATTAGTGCAAAATAGCTTCGAGGGTTCCCTCTATCAACGATCTTTGAGGTACCACCTGACCCCTACCATATGATGAGCCGATAGGTATTTCAAAGGATGGCCATTATTGTCTAGCATATAACTCAATTACTAGAGCTTCAAACACAAATCATGAATATTCTTTAGGCCAGCAATTGTAATACTAAGCCCAGATGATGCAAAACCTCCAAACCCATTACCCTCAATAGCAGGCTCAAGCCCAAGCTTTGGCTTAGGGTATTGCATTGAACTAATAAAATGAGTTGTAGCCACATGTGGTGAGCCGAACACACCCTAGTGGATAATACCATCCAAGTCACCAAAGTCCCTCTTTAAGTGTTTCACTTGGGTATTAGGCCTCAAGGGATTTTGGAGGGTGCAACCTCACCTATAATCTAGTTGATGAGGCTACCTACTACACATATACTAGACAAACCCTCAACTAGGGCTACAGAAGGTAGCTAGAGAGAGGCTGTACCATAAATAGCTTGAGAGAAGTATGGGATAGTAGCTCACTCAAACTAAGAGAGATGCGGCACCTCCCTAATTTTTGAGATAGCCTACTTTCTAGTGTAACTGAAGTTTAGACAACCTATGTATGAAGTATATGATGGTTTGAAGGACCCGATGAACCATGTTAGCACGTTCAAAAAATGCTATCATCTCGTAAGGAGCATGAGACTCCATCATGTGTAAGGTGTTTCTAATAACGCTACAAGATCTAATCCGAGCTTGGTATTTTGGACTTCTGAGGTATTCTATAACTTGTTTCAATAATCTACCTAATAGATTTGTGGATCAGTTCATCTTACTAGTATATCGGTGGAAAGATCCCTTCATACTTCTAACACTGAAGCAAAAAGAAGGAGAGAGTCTGAGTAAATATCTAGCTTAGTTTAATAGAGTCAGATTAAAAGTCATCAAGCTTGATAGCTCAATTATTCTCATTGTGATGATCAACAACATGTGATAAGCCTCGGTGGCCTATAACATGGCTTGTCGACCTCCCAAAAGCTTGGTCAAATTCATTCAACAAGCTAGAAAACACATTGACATTAAGGAAGTGATCCTGGCTAAGAGAGAGTTGAAGGGTAGCAGTAAACCAAAGAAGGGCCCACAAGAAGCCAAACTCCTTGAGCCAAAAAAGAAAAGAATCAAGCAAGGGGAACACGGAACCAAGTTCTAGGCATACACACTCTTGACTAATTCAAGGACTAAGGTGTTGACCCAAATTGAACATCCGGATTTTTTGAAGAGGCCCATTTTTATTCGCACCAATTAGTAGAGATTAGAGAAATCAAAGTACTACCATTTCTATAAGGAGAACAACCATGATATCAAAAAATGCAAGTACCTGAAGGATGAGGTCAAGAGACTCATCAAGGAGGGTCACCTCGGATAGTATGTCCGATGAGATGAAATATCAAAGGACCTTAGGCATAGGAGGCAAACTAGTAGGGATCTTCCTAGAGGGGTCTTCCTAGAGGAATCCCACCCCTGAGTTCCTTAACTCTCCAATCAAGGGACATCTCAACATGACCCTAACAAGCCCATTGAGTCAATTTGAAGCTTTGACGACAACTAGCAAACACTAAATCAACACCAGGGGATAAGAGTAGGTGAAGAGATAAATTAGAACTTGAAGACATAGTCTTTTCTACAAAAGACATAGAGGAAATTTCAACACTCCACAATGATCTATTGATTATCTTGGTGATCTTGGATAGCTATGTCACATAACGTATCATGATAGATACAGAGAGCTTGATAAACATATTGTTCACCCAATCATATGATTATATGAAGATGAAATAGAAGTAGGAATTATATGTCAGGATGCTCACTGGATTCACAACAGACTAGATTACTCTGCTCGACATAATCGAATTACTCCTTACAGTTGAAGGAAACCCTACGAGCACTACAATCAAGTTTAAGTTCGTGGTGGTTCGGATTCAATCTACTTACAATGTAATATTAGTTTATCCAGTACTCAATCAATTCCTAGTGATAATCTCAATTTTTCATTGAGTTACAAAATTTTCAACTAAAAATGGCACAGGTGAAGTATGGGATGACCAAAGCCTCACCAAGTGTGAGGTAGTGTAATGGTAGAATAACCCTAACCAAAAAGGCAAGGAGCCAGTGGTTACAAAAGTCAATGATTTTGCTCCTGAACCAAAAAGGTTGCATGCCAAACTTATGGAGCAACTCGTCAACTTGGTTGTTGATGAAGACTAAGGAAGAATGCTGAAGCTCAAAGCAAATTGCACAAAGCCTCTACACACCAAACTTAAGGAGTGCTTACAGAAGAGTCAAGATGTCTTTGCTTGGTCCCCAAAAGATTTGCCTGGCATGAACCTCTCAAGGTACAACACAAGCTTGCAGTGGTAGAAAACCATAAGCCAACCAAGCAAAAGAAGAGGTATTTTTCTCCTGAGCATCAAAAGGGTATTTTGGAATAGATAAACAAGCTTCTATGCATGATTTATTAGAGAAGCTTATTAGCCCAAATGGTTGGCTAACATAGTGATATTGAAAAAGTCCAATGACAAGTGGAGAATGTATATCGCATTTACCTACTTAAATAACATTTACCCAAAGGACAGCTATCCGGTATCAAAGATAAACCAACTTATTGATTCTACCTTAGGGCATCAACTCCTTAGTTTCCTGGATGCATTCTCGAGTTACCACTAAATTTAGATGCACCCTAAAGGTGAGCAACAAATAGCCTTCATCAATTATCAACGTACCTTTCACTATGTCACAATGTCATTTGGACTAAAAAAATGCGAAGATGACGTACCACTGAATTGTGAACTGAGTTTTTGAGCCTCAGCTCAGAAGGAACATGGAGGCATATGCCAATAATAGGCTAGTAAAGAGATTCTATATTGATGGATGTCTTGGAGATTTAGAGGAAACTTTCGACATACTTTGAAAGTTAAAAATGAAATTGAACCCGGAGAAGTGTGCCTACTAGAGTAGGCTTGGAAAAATTTCTTGATTATCTCATCTCAAAATAAAGAATAGAAGTAAATCCTCAGAATATTGAAGCAATCCTATAGATGAAGCCTCTAAGTTGTACCAAAGAGATGCAAAGGCTCATGGGTCAATTTGTAGCCCTAAACCATTTCTTATCTAGGTTAGGTGAGAAATGCTTGCCTTTCATTAAGGTACTTAAATAGGGCTTTGAATTTGAGTGGATGGAGGAGTGCAACTGAGCCTTCAAAGCTCTCAAAAAGCACCAAACCAAATTTGCACTATTGGTGAGACCCGAGCCAAATGAGGTACTCTTTCTTTATATAGAAAATTCAGATCAATCAATCAACTCAATGTTGATAAGTCACCAAGGTGGAAGATAATATCCTATATGCTATGTGAGCCATGTGCTCACTAGAATAGAGGTCCAATATCCACCTTTGGAGAAATTGGCCTATGCAGTGGTACTAGTGACTTAAAAATTTCAACCATACTTTCAGGTATATCTTGTTATAGTCCTCATCAACCTCTTCCTTCGGCAAATGTTGCAAAAGTTTGAGACCTTATGAAGATTGCTTCCATTGACTTAAGATGGTTTGATTTTATTTTTGAGGCTCAAAAGGCTATCAAGGCCCAAGCCTTGGCATACTTCTTGGTGGAAACCACCTCATATGCGGTTGGACCAAAATTTGAACTATGGGAAGTTTGAGTAGACCGCTTGTCTTGAGAATCAGGGAGTAGAACTGGTGCCACACTTCTAAGCTGGGATGGAAGAATAGCTAAATACTCAGCTCGACTAGAGTTAATGCATCCAATAACATTACAGAGTATGAAGATTTCCTCCTTAGTCTACAAGCAACATTAGCAAGCAGAGCCAAAAAAACTAAAGGTATTTAACAACTCCTAGCTAGTGTGCTTGTAGGTCAATAGAGAGTATGAGGTGAAAGAATCATGACCCAATACCTTGTTGAGGCACAAAGGTTCATGGGAAAGATGGATCAATTAGAGATCTGCCAAGTACCTCGGAACAGTAACACAAAAGTGGATACCATCACGTAGTTGGCCTCAGTTTCTTCAAATCCAAGACCAAGGCAAGTCTTCATGGAAAATCTTTAATAACCGAGGTACTCCAAATCTACCAAAATAAATATTGTAGATGAAGAACCTTACTGGATAGACCCTATAATAAACTACCTCAAAAAAGGATAACTCCCTAAAGATCCAAAAGAGGCTTAAAGAATTAGAAAGCTAGCACTGAACTTCACCCTAGTAGATGAAGTCTTGCATAAAAGGTTATTCACTCAGCCGCTCCTTCATTACTTAAGGCCTAATAAGGCTAAGAATGCACTCCATGAAGTATATTAAGGAATATGTGGGACTCATGATGATGGACGAGCCTTGATGTACAAGCTCCTCATACAAGGTTTTTAGTAGATCAACATAGCCTTTGAGGCAGCTGAGTTTATTTTTAAATGTGAACAATGCAGAGGCATGCCTTAGTATATCATAGTCAAGTAGTTCAGCTCCAGCAAACATAAGTTGTCTGGCCTTTTGACTAATAGGGAATGAATATTCTGGATCCACTTATATTGGCCTTAGGGCAAGGAAAGTTTTTGGTAGTTGCAATCAACTAATTCACTAAGTAGGTAGAAGCTAAACTCCTTGCCACAATCACTGAGATAAAAAAATCCAGTTCTTCTGGAAAAACATCATTTGTTAATTTGGGCTACCATGGATGTTGGTTACAAATAATGAACAACAATTAGATGGCTCGAAATTCAAGGAGTACTATAGCAACCTCCACATTGAACAAAGGTTTACATTGGTAGTGCACCCCCAGTCTAACAGTTTGGCCAAGTTAACAAACTAAACTATGCTTTCAAGATTAAAGAATCATCTTGAGAGGGCAGTAGGTGCTTGGATTGAAGAATTGCCACGTGTTGTGGTTCTACCAAACCACCCCATAGACAACTATTGGCGAGTCACTGTTCATACTCACCTACAAAGTTGATGCAGTCATACCTATGGAGATTGGTCTTACTTTACCCCAAGTTGAAAGCTATAACTCCAAGGTATATTCAAGTTGAGAAGGACATTTTCTTATAAGTTTGGGACAAATCTTGCACATGGATCACTTAATATCAACAATAAGTGGCCCAATACTGCAATGCTCGAGTACGAAGCTAAGAGATACAACCATATGACTGAGTACTTCATGAAGCTAATCTCATTAACTGAGTTTCAAGAAGTTATCCTCAAACTGGGGAGGACTACACAAGGTTACCCAGGTTGTGGTGCAGGAACATTCAAGCTTGAATACCTAAATGGCAAGATACTCTAAAGAACTTGGCATATCAACAACCTCATAAAATTTTATATTTAAATAAAAGTTATGACTCTTTATCTACTTGAAAGTTTATCAATAACAAGGTAAAAAAAACCAGTTCAGAAGAGAGCCACAAGACTTTGGCTTTGGATCCAAGTATCCAACTAAGGCATAAGATTGGCTCTCCAATCGCCTTTGGCTCTTTAGCCGCCTTTGGCTTTTTAGCCTCCCTTGTCTCTTCAGTCGCCATTGACTCTTTAGCTACCCTTGGCTCTTTTAGCCACCTTTCACTTTCAGCCACCCTTGTCTCTTGCCATCTTTGGATCTTCTATCAGACATAAGACCTTGGCTCTAGCTCTAAGCACCTATCCGAGGTGTACAAATCTTCTTAGGAAGCAAACAAAGCCTATTATGGCTTGACCCAATAAGTTATCACAACAAATGTAACTCTTGTCAAAAAATAGGGTACACATCAAACACATTGCTTGCCTCGAGTTAATACTTTGGAGATCATAGAAAATCTTGAAGTCAATTTTTTAACTTTAAGATATTACTGATTTGAGCTAGAACTTGCTCAAAATTTGTTGGGATGATAGCATTCTTTGATTCTGAGTCATTTGATTAAGTAGCTCAGGAATAAAATCATTTTTGATTCAAAGTTATTTAATCAAATAGTTTGGGGATTGATTCTAGATTATTAAATTTGGGGATTTTTGAGTTGTTTGATTCAAGATAAATCAGTTTTAATTTGGATTGTAAGTTAGATTGATTTTTCCTTTTTGGATATAACTTGGATTAGTTTGGTTTGGTTAAGAGCTAAACTGAGGCTCATCAAATTATTACCATAGTTGATTTTGAACCAAGCAAACAAGCTACAATTCTAAGTTAAAGCTTTTGTAAAAAGCAAGCAAAAATTTTCATTGAAAGCAAGCTGATTAAATTCTGAGCCAAAACCCAGGCAAACAAAACACTTTCATTTCATTGCAATAAGAAGGAAAGTTACATAAAGAAAAGAAAAAATAATTACAAAATCTAGCTCTCTAGCATTGGGGCCTTAGCTTCATCTGAGATGGAACTTCCTTCATTCACCTCCCCCTCTCCTCTTGAGATGAAGGATCCAAGCCTTCTTTGATTTAGAGTCCTTTGGGTCAAAGTCTGTGGCCCAATGTGTCTACTTCACCATGTCCTCGTAGCAGAGGTAGCCTTCTTTGAAAGAGTTAGCGGAGAGTTGCCTTCAGTTACAAAGGTTCTCCTCACTAACCTTAAAGTTGGCCACAACATTTGCCTTTGCCCACTTCAGTAGTTAGATGAACTTCAGGCTCTGGAGGTAATGAGCCATCACCTACTCCTTCACCTTCTTCAACTCGCACTCCAATCAAGCCTCAAGCTACTCCATCCTCTTCACAACTAAGTCATGCCCAACCTAGAGGATCTTCTTCTCATCCTTCACCATCTTCTTCTTCTCTTCTGCATTGAGCTGAGTGATGTGAGTTGGGAATAGAGGAGGTTTCATTCTTTCTTGACAAATATGGCCTTTAACTTTTGGGCCACTGCCCACTTCTTGGCCTCTTAGAACCTATATCCTACAAAATAAAGATATTCCATCGCTTGAAATCAACTCAAGAGTTAGACATTGGCTCTAAAAAGATTGGTAATAAAGAAAAAGAGAATAGGGTTGAGTGACTTACTTTGGTGCAGGTCTTGGCTGCAAAAAGAGCTTATCCTCAAGGAGTCAAGTAAGCTTGGAGTTCGAGTCAGCCTCGAAGTCTAAGTAGAAGTACTCTTCTATGGTAGGACCCTTGGACTCTTGGCTAGCTTTGCTTCTAGGGGAATTTGACCCCTAGGCTCTTCCACAGACTGATGGTGAGGGGGTAAAAGAGACCTCAACCATGCTCTTGCCTCAGTCAAATGCCACCACGACCAAGGTGTTGGGGGCAAGGCCCTTGTGGGAGGGCTCTAGATGGTACCCTTGGTAGTTGCAATATGGGCCGAAGAATCAAAGGTGAGAGACACTGCCTATTTCTCCCTCTTCTTGTCATTGCCCATGCTTTGGCTACTCCCCTCGACTCCTTAGTAGCTGCAATATTGGTTGAAGAATCAAGGGTGAGAGACACAGCCCATTTCTTCCTCTTCTTGTCATTGCCCATGCTTCGGCTACTCCCCTCAACTCGCTTTTCTTCTTCTTCTTGTGATGTCTTGGGGTAGCCACAACAAGGATGGGGGGACCTCCACCTCAGAGGGTTTCTTCTTCCTGGTGGGTTAGAGGGGAGCCACCCGAGGAGCCCCCACTCTCTTTTTCAGGATCTCATTCATGAACGAGATCTGATTGAGGCCTAAAATGACTGAACCTAACTTTAGACAAAGCTAAGACTTGGTAAGAAAAATTGACACACAAGGATCAAGTTGCATACTAGTTGATTGAGCCACAAAAAGTCCATACTACCACAAATGTTTCTCATTGGACCATGTGGGGGTAGACCTAATAGACTCTACCTTGTTGGCCCAAGACACTAATAGCTAATGTACCTCAAGGGAAATCTCAAGATCAACTCAATGTGTGGACAATTTACCCTAATCACTCAAAAGGTTTTGATTGTTTCAGGTGAAAATTCTAATGGGATGATCCTCCCAGGAATATGGAGGTGGGGGTTTGAAGTAAATAGTTTGTACTACTTTTTTAGAGTAAAATACCATTGACCTCCAATATTGGAATCTCAAAAGCCCTTAAAGATGTCCCCAAATATCTCTAAGTTTGCGTGAAAACCTTTAGACTTGGTAAGGGTTCGGAAAACTACTATGAATCCCATAGCATTGAGAATTATTTGGTTTGAGGCTAAGTCCCAATTACCTAGCACCTTTTGGATAAAGATATCTATAGGGTACCTCAGATCACTCTCAAATATTTTCCAAAATGTAGTAAACTCAAAACTAAACTCATCTCTAAAACTTTTTATCATCTATTTCTGACCCTCAGAGGTCCAATTTGATTCCATCTAGGAAGTCAAACACACTGACCAACAATTTGATGTTTTCTTCGTAAGGGTTAGTTTAGTAATCTAGACCTCACTTCAAGGACACCTACCAAAAATAATGGGTTCAGTCAATTTTAATTCAACATAAATGTTCCTATGAACTAAGTTTTTGAGCCAAAATATTCTCGAAACAATAATGGTGTTTTCATATGCTTTATCACATGCAAAATCGAGGTAAAATCATGAAATTTTCCTAAGATCATCATGTGTTCTATCCTATGGTTCATATGGCAAGTTGCTTGAACTGAAATAAAAGTTCACATGATGAATTGAAAATGACCAAACTAAAATGGATCAAAATAGAGACTTACTTGAAGTTGGAGCGGTGGGGGTGGAAACAAACCCTGAACCAACCATTGTAGAAGCTAGAGCAGTGACTAGATGTGAGAAGGTGGATCCCCGCATAGCTGTAGAAGTGAGCATGGAACCCAAATTGACGTTGCCTTGAGCTCCGAGAGCTAGAATCGCTTGTTTTGGGGTGATGCTTAGACCAATTGTCTCCCTAGCGGCTAAAGTACCTTTGTCAAAGGAGGAAAGATCGAAGGAGGATGCCATTTAAGCAAATCTATCAACAAGAAGCAATTGGAGGAAAAAGTGCTTGAGGTTGCAAATGGCTAAAATGGGGGGAAAAGGAGAAAAAGACCTTTATATAACCCTCATCAAAATGTCAGCTTCTCGCCACCTTGCCTGATTTAGGCCGCTAAAGTCCGAAGGATGGACGTCTTAATTTGCTTCTTGAATCTCGAAGAACACATATCACTCATCCAGAATGAGTCGTCATAGGAGGTTTGGAGTGAAGATCACGAGGTACATGTGTAAATATCAGAATGCGCCTTGGTAGTTAAGGGATATCTCAATGTCATTGTCTTAGAAAAAGCAAACCCTAATGATTTCACATGATTTGACAAGGTCATAGGGGTTGGCGACTTGCACCGTGCATGATTTAATGAGCCAATGGCTTAAATTCCAAAGAGTCATGGCTTTTGGTGGCTCATAATGATGATACACTGATTTAAAGTGTTTAAGAATCAATGCTTGGAGTTAGAGATACCGATGATGCACCGATTTAAAGTGGTTGGGTCAACAAACAAGAAATGAACCGAAACATAGTTTGTGGATCAAGCTACCAACCGAGGCTACTGAGGTCATGAGAGCAAGTTCATGACACTAATACATTGATGGCTATGCAAGCTTGGTGGCCTAAGTATTGATCCACTTAATAAATGCTCATTCCACCTTTTTGAATTCACCTTCTTCGTCATAGATGTCTGGCAACTTAGGAAGTTCAATGACTTCAGTCATGGACGAAGGTGATAGAGTATTCATGAAAACTAACATATATTTCTCTCAAAGATCAATCCTAAGAAATTCGAGAATCATAACAATTTGTTATAAGGAGTTTAGAGAGATTACTACTGAGATCACAAAATTCTGAATACTCTAGACCGCTTCTACACCGTATAAATGGCACAATATTTATAAAAGTAAAAGATTAATGCCTAGTTTTTTTTCTTCACTATTTTCATTAAATCTCTACTAACTTAGGTGTCGGAGCAGTTGTCGCTGAAAATTGTCCGACAATCTCCTTCATGATTTCTCTTGTAAATCAATGAAAGAGCAGCCTAACAAATCATAATCTTGAAAAGTCTATCGGTTGAAGTTGGCAGTAGATTGGGCTCCATCAACGATGATCTTCCTTGCCTTTGATGATTTGGAAACCAATTCATTGTGTTGTGGATTCGCTTGTAGACTGGTATTTGAAGCTCTCTTCTATCTATCTTTATGAAAGGGCACACTCAATTTGTTGGAAAGTCAGTGTTATCGTGGGTCATCAGGAGGAGAAATGATTCAAAAAATGCAGCAGAGAGGCTCTCTAGGGCTAGTTCATGGTGAAAAACATTGAATGTCCCAATAGCATAGATGTGTTTGGTTGGTGAATGGTGAGAGATTTTGTGATATAAGGATGTTGATTTTGCTACCAGGAAAACCCAATTAAAATGACCTTCCTACCTATGAAATATGACCTCACTATACCAGTGACCTAATGAAGATCACAGATCTTTTCCTGGCTGAAGGTTTGACACGGTTATTTTCTATGCTTCATACAGGTGTCGTGTTTGCTGCCAGATCCTCCCGCTTTCTGCTAGTTCAGCAAAGAATTTCCAAAGTTTTTAGTTGTATATGAACACATTGATGAACGCCGGGAAACCACTCAAGAGTATACGATATGCCTATCAAGAAGGTGAAAGAGTAGATGAAATGCAAGGCGCAGGTGAAGAGAGGCTGCATGACAGGCTGTGGTTGAATTCCAATGAATAGACCTTGATGATGCATGGTTTATTTGAACGTAGAATCTGCCATTCATCTTTTGCGATGAGTTTGTACTCTATATTGATGCCACTGGTCCAATTAACGGATGGGGCTTCAGGCTTGGAGTTTTGACCCCATTTGGCAAATGAAACATATGTGCAGAAGCATCAAAGAAAAAGCTGAATTGAGGCTTCTGCTTATCTCTATAGCTGATTAACACAAAGGGCTGTCAATCATATGGCCAACTAAATATATACAATTATGAGTCTGCTTGGAAAAAGAGGAGAAAAAGAGAATAACAGTTAAATGACTGAAGATAGATTCGATCCCAAAAGCTAATTTTTCTTGCAGAAGAAATTTATCCAGATTTCATCTGAAAAATAATACGATTAAGAACTTGATTCAAAAGTTAGGATGACATAGACAGTCTAATAATACTTTTTTATATATATTCAATTCCACTCACATTTGATATTCAATAGAAATTAAAGAACCATTTATGACCAATTACTTTATCACAAATCAAGAGTTGTACATCTACATAACACCGTTGTTCAAAAGCTGACATAGAACAAGAAAATTTTCCAAGCAGATCGTATTTGTATTCTTTGTTGGAAATGATAGGTTCAGTGTCTCCAACAAGATTCCTTCTGGCTTTTGATGGGAAGTATCTGCACCGGTAAATCTCATTAGTTAGTAGGCAATCTACTAAGCAACGTTTGGGGTTCGTGTCACTTCAGCAAAATGTTATGGTTTCACAAATATACGCACTGATTTTGCTTTCAGCTAATTCCACGCACTCACAGGCCACCGGATCAAACATTATGTCTCAGTTCCCTCCAAAAGCGAAATTGTGAACCTTGCAAGTTGCAGCTATAAGAAAAGGATGCTGGTGCTTTAGTATAATTTTTTTCTTTTGTTAATTTTTAGTGCAGTTTCTTCTGCCTGAAAGTTCATTATGCTCCCAACGGTGCAATAGCTGAGTCCTCCCAGGAAAGCCCTTGCTGGAAAAATGAAGGTCCAACAGTTGGTCAATTTGCAAAATGTAGCATAAGCCTACAATGGTCAGGTTTGGGTCGGGTTCAACAATTAAATCTGTCAAAACTGCAACCTATGAAATGGTGTACAACAGCTGGTCAATTTGCCAAAAGTAGCACAAGTGTATAATGTAGATGGCAATCATCTGCTGGAATTGTAAAGAACTGACTACTGCATAAGGTCAGAGACAAGACAGAACTGGTGTATGGCACAGGTTATAATTTCAAGCAATCAATCTACAAGAGGTTAAAGGAATAGAAAGAGGAAACCTGAGTTCCTGAAACATCTGTTATATAGGTCTACTATGTCATTGAGGCTTGGGAATTAAAATAGCAACAGGCATCTCCTTTCTTTTCCTAATTCCAGAAGTAAGTGCCAAAGAAATGAGAAGGATCATGATGCTAGACCTTTTGATCTTTGAGAAGGAAACTTTAGAAGAAAGCTTAAAAGTTTGGCATTTGGCCTTCTTGTTGGTGATGAATAAGATATGGCCCATAAGGTGCCTAATTATATATTGCCGGGTAAAAGAACTTCAGTAAAAAAGTCAATTATGTGTGCCCATACCAGCATGATGGAAATGCAGAAGCAGTGTAGTAGCCAATGGTTCCATCGTTTCCAAGGAAAGCTCTTGCTCAAACATCTTATCTAATCCAAAGACCTTGATTGGGCCCTGCGGTTGTTCCTCTCAGCCTTGATAGAGGCAATAACAGAATCAGCAGAGGGTCCCAAACCTCTTCGACCAACCAACTTCACCCCAAGCTTTTCACACAGGAAATGCAACCTCATGTCATCTCCTCCTCTCACTTCTCTCAAGTCAAAAGCTTGTTGCCGAGACAACAATGTGTAAACATGTATCTGCTGCTGCTGATTGTAATGTGATTGGAGCTGCTGAAATAGCAGCTTGTTTGAATGCTGCTGGTCAGCCTTTGCAGCTTCATTGGAGCTCTTTTTCCGATTACCACCCAAGGAGACCCTCACAACAGCTGTCGATCTAGGATCAGACTTGCCAAAAATAACAGCAAAGCTTCCAAATTCAAGGTCTGGTTCCCTGAACAAATCAGTTAAAAGTGCAGCACATGACTGTGTGTTCATTGAGGGGCTTCTGTCCACTTTTATTTTCAAGGCCCGAGCATTAGCATGGTGAGCCATATTTGCGGCCTCCCTCAATCCACTTAAGAAAGCGCCATGCATGGTTGCAGGGTATCGCCTGGTGGTGGCTTCACCTGCAAAAAAGAGCCGCCCATCTCCAACACTTTCTGCTAATATATCATAGTCATCTCCCGATGCCCCCACAGCTACATTAGAGTATGAACCTAAACTGAAGGAGTCGGTACCCCACCTAGTGCAAACACTTTGTAGAGGGTCTGGAACAGAAATTCCTTGGCGCTCAAAAATACCTGCACAGAAAGAACCAATATCAGATTAAATCATCAACTAGGACAATTCATAGTGACAAATGTCGTCGTCTAAAGATTTCTACAAGACTATCAAGGTTATGTTAAGGTTATAAAACGTAATTTTATGAGCAGAAATTGTAGGAGAGCAACATGAGCTATAATTATTTTCCATCACTTCTTTTCCCTAGATTGTGAAAACAAATAATAGAATTACACTTAAAAAGACATTCTATTAATATCATCCACAGAGTGAAACAAAATAGAAGAGGAAGGAATATACCTCTCAGAATCTGAAGAACCAAAGCAACAGCATCAGTCGGTGACATGCTTTCAAAATTGTGTGCTGCCTCGCCTGCAACCAAAGCAATCAGTAGTGGACCGCCCCCCACTGTTGCATAGCTGTAAAACAAAAAGAACTCCCCTCTCCGACTTGGGTCCTCTGACAAATGACCGAAAGTATCAAGATCTGTACTCCAAAACACATGAGGAAACAACATTGCAACCTTATTCAGCAACCCAAACCCCAACCTCTTTATCCCGTCAAGCTTCCGCTGTGGCAGTTCCGGCACAAACTTAATAGTCCCATTCTTCAAAACCCCAAGTGGCACTGTGCAAAGAACCATATCACCTTCATAAACCTGCCCTCCAGCAACAACCACCTGCACGCCATCCCCACCGTACCGAATAGTATGCACTATTTTGTCATAAAAGATCGGCACATTCTCCGCGAGGGCCTGAACGAGCCTCCCATTCCCACCAGGCAAGAAGCAATGGTCACCACCCATATCATAAGGATCATCCTGATCCCAGAACGCCAACGAGAGCTTTGAAAGCAACCCTGCATTGGCATACTCTAAGTTTGCCAAATGCCAGTTGAACAAATTCATCTCCTGCTCATTCACCGCATCACCGTAGACCTGCCTGAAGGTCTCCAGTGCCGCCCCGAGAGATACATCCATGGAGACCTCTCCCATGCACTGCCGGAGCTGGCTTGCCTTGTCAAGAAGCCGGTTAAATGCATTCTCCACCTTGATATCCAGCTCCGGATCTACCGGCTTCCCGTCGGGCCGGTACAAAGGGCACTTATCCCTAACCTTGTGGAGCGGGTACCCCAATTGCTTGGCGAGGATGCCGAGTGGGTTCCCAAGAGTTCCCGTGAGCACGCTGCCGCCAAGATCTGCGGCGGCGGATTTGTTCGCTCCCTCCATCTTCTTGGTATAAACCCTACCGCCGCACCGTTTCCTTCCTTCCAAAACGACAACTTTAAACCCGAAACACATCAACTGGCGTGCGGCCGCGAGACCGGCGAGCCCTGCGCCGACGATGACAACAGTTGGCTTCGTCGGCTCCGAAGGGATCCGCTCCTTAATCGCCGGGGCGACGCCGAAGTTGACGTAGCCGTGGGAGACGAGGTAATCGTAGGCAGAATGGAGTAGGGTTTGGCAGTGCGGGGGGACAACGGCAGAGAAAGCGTCCTTAGAGACGAAGTGGGAGACGTTGTCGCGCCATCGGGAGAGGATGTGGTTGCGGATGAGGATGTAGTTGACCTGCTCGATGCCACCGACAACAGATACGACGCCGAAGTCGATCTCCTCTTCGGTGAGGGAATCAGCGGGGAAGCCGGCGGTGAGGGCGGTGAGAGCCTCGGTGGTGGGCTCCTTGTTGATGACGATGATCTCCTCGGAGAGGTCGGGGGCGGGAGCGGGGTTCGCGGAGGTGGTGGCGATTGGAGCGGAGCCTGTGAAGGGGAGTTGCGGAGGCGGAAGGGGATGGGGGAGAGGAGGCGGAGGCTTGCGGCGGACGCCGGTGCGCTTGCGCTTGCCGGATTGAAGCACAGGGATTTGGAGGTGGAGACTGGTGGAATTAGGGTTAGGGTTAGGGTTTTGGTTTGGAAGCGGTGGAAATGGAGGAATTTGGCCATCCATGGTCGGGAGGACTCAGGTTCTCTTTGGAGCTTCGCCTTCTTCTTCTCCCCCGGTGAAATATCGTGCTAGTTTTTATTTACAAATAAATCCCTGAATTGTCGTACACGGAGTTTTGTATAAAGCGCCCAATAATTTGTCAAAATTACAGAAATGAGATTAAATGTGATCAGACTAAATGGTGATACTGTTTGAATGGCCTTAGCACAAGTACTACAGAGTTTGAACAAAAGTGTAGAAAGCATCAACTAACGACAAAACTAAAGCAAAATTCCCACGTTGTGGAACAAGATGGTGAACTTATTTATTTTCAAAGCAATAGAAGGAAAGAAGAAATCCTAGTAACACTAGGTCAAAAACTTAGACCAAGCTGAAGGCCAAGTGATGCATGGATGAGAAAAAGGGTCATGATGCTGCTGCCAAGAAGTCCATGTACAGTCCTCAAGCCGGGATTTTCCTACAGAACAAATGAACAAGGATGTGACCCCAACTTCAATAAAATCAATCTAAGATGTTCACTCAGTGTTACTATTATCAGGAAATATCTAGAAGTGAAGGAATATATTTAACAATCTTATAGCATGAATTCTTGTAAAATATATTACACCTGAAGCTTTGAATGACCATATGAATGCTGATAGTTTACAAAGAAGATACTGATTCCATAATCATAGAAATAGCAAGCAGAGACAGTCAAATGTGTATCAAAACATAACCATCAGGTAGAATCTTAAGTGATACATCAAATACTAATCATTTTTCAAACATGGAGCATCTATTACACTGCCTGCATCTTTTTATGTGGTAGGTCATGGGTACTTGGTACACATCCAACATACACCAGGGCAGCAAGGGGCTGGTTTCTATGTTTCAGCCAAAACAAAGTGGAATAGTTAATACTAAAGCTTGTCATTCAATCCTTGTTTGCAGTTCTAAGACATGGAACACTACAAACTAAAACAGGGCTGAAGGTCACTCATGAACTGGCAGATTTCTGAATCACGCAATCAATTATTGCACAAAAGCAAGATCAGAAATAAATGCATCTTAGGGAGTAGGGTGCTTGGAAATTTACCTCAAAAAATGCTGGTAAAACAGTTTGAATGGTTAACAGAGAAAGGCCAATCACACCTGTGACAGCATGAGGGCTGAAAGGGAATTCATTCGTAAGTCAGTCAGTGTGAGGGGTACAAGTGAAATGATGGTGTTACATATTTAGAATTTAGAAATAAGATAATAAGATAAATAGGTTTGACAAAATATATTGATGAGAATAGGAGCAAGATCATTCTTTCTTTCAAGCAATGGCCTCCTTGTAATGCTAAATTGATATCAGCTGAATCAATTCAGGCGAGAAGTTTCAAGGGTGAGAAGAAACATAAGTCATCATTATACCTCTCAAAAATGGGTTTGTCGAAAGTCAGTAGTGATGTTATTCCACCAGTAGCTCCAAGCGCAAAGAAGAAAAACATGCCACCAAGAAGTTTGGGGTGCAGATCTTTGGCCATGGCCTTCTCCCCCTTCAGCAATAAAATTAAGCAAGTTCAGACGACATGTGTTGAACATCCACATCATAATAAGAGAGCTAATAGAGAATTGGACTGACTCATAATGGCCACAAGTAGCATTTCTCAATGAAATAGCTTGATGGAGAGTAGACTCAACAAGAAGCTTGCTACAACGTACTAACTGACCATGTCTACAGATATTGAAGTACTGACAGCATGCTTCTTATGGTCTATGTTGATTTTTTAAACCTCAATAGTTTGATGGATAAACAACATACTCACAGGATCATTGGATAATCTTATTCGGAATCCCAGATATGTTCCATAGCCACCCATTGCAAATAGGACAACAGCCTGACAGACACAAGAGCAACATCAGCTGACCACGCATTTGTTTTATAAAATCATGCAAGAACATAATTTGCAATGATCATGTTCAGTCAGAGTGATCCCAATTAGATGAATGCTGCTCTAAATACAGATTATGAGAAACATAATTTTTGTGATGGAAATGTTTGACAGCCAATCAAGAAACGCACATTCTCACTATACTACTGCCCTAGAACTGATTAATGTTCAGAACCTAAAATTAAGAAACCAAATGCAGAAGCCAGTATTAATATAAATACCGAAAAACTACAATATTGTTTTAAGTGCTTAAAGCAGCTAAAATTCGAAAGAAATTATGTCAGCTTATGTAGTATCATGTCGCTAACATGTGATAAGAGGCCTGACATTCGCACAAAAAGTTGCACAATGAACAAACCTCACCATGTTCCCTGGATGACCCCAGTGCACAAGCCACTCAGGAAGGTTCCAACTCTTCACAAGCTCAACAAAGGGTCCAAATATCGACCTCACAACGTCAGCTATTTGATTAATTCAAATGCACATCAATCAAAAACCAAATGCCATACCAATCAAGTGAAAAATATCACCTCAGTCAATCAACTGCAACAAGGCAAGCAATGTGCCAAAAAACATCGCAAGCATCTGAAATTAGATCAACGAAACATCACCTCCAGGAAGTGTGGCTGCCAGCAATAGCGGATACGGAGCAATAGAGTACAAGAAGGCCTCTTCCGCATCATCTTTTCCGGTTTTCCCTTTCAATCCAGCTCCATCCGCTGCTACTTCCAAGCTGATGCTCTCTTTCTTCGAAGCAGCGGCAAGAACAGCAGGCGTAGCGGACCTTCTTCGGCTTCTAAGAGAGGACTTTGAAACAACTCTTCGAGGAGGAAGAGGAGATGACCGGAAGCTGCGCAGCGGAGCAGAGGAGGTCGGAGCGAGGAGGAGGGGCCGATGAGCTCGGAGAGAAGTACCGGACGTCGCCATTGCCATCGGCGAAGAACGCAGACAAGGAGGAGAAGGACAAGAGTGGAACAATGGAGAAGATGAGGGGAAAGAAAGAAACTTGTATGGGGATATGCCGGCGAGCGTGGAAGGAGTGAGGCCAAGCGACGAGCTTTTCTGATCCGTCTAACAGTATAAGCCTTTTCTGGGGGATATTTTTGCGAAAAGACCCCGCAACTTTTTCTATAGAAATGGACCCAAAACTAGTTTTCAGCCTGTTGCATTCCTTGTAGGAGCAGTTTCTCTTCCACACGAATTCAAGGCAAACTCATTGCCAAGTAGGTTAGATTTTAGTCAGGATTTTACACCCACAATCATTTCCAAATTTATCAGATAATATATAGATTCTCTTGTAGAAGGCAAGAAGAATACACCTGATTTTGAGGTAAATAAAATGAGTCGTACTTTTGTATTAACTCATACAAATTCTTTTGGCATATGCCCTGGACTGGACAACGCTGAAAGTAATGGTACACCACCAAATCGATCAAATTTATACTCTGGAAGAAAGGATACCGGACATTATTTGATTCGGGATCAGAATCAAAATCAGAATCAATATTAGTAAACTACTTTTATAAATTAATATCTTTTTATCAAAATTAACGTTTCAATAATTTAAAATTCGAAAAATTATTTAATTTTTTATAATACTTTAATTTAATAACAATGTAAAATAAGTAATATTAATTTTTTTAAAAAATAATTTTAAAATAAACTAATTCTGATACCGATTTCAAATCAAATGAGGCCCGAAAATCATGACTAGTGCAAAAATTTGTCGATAACCAAGTTTTAACGATTGGAAATTGCAATAACACTTTAGACTCGATTGTTGTGGCTTTTTATTATTGTCTCCCATTCGCCATCTTCCAGGAGTTCAAGATGGAACTTGATAACACGCTGCCCCATTCTGGCTGGCTCCTGAACCTGCAACACATTGAATGGCATATCTTGGCCTAGGTCTAGGAATAGCATCCAACTAGTTTCATACTCATCAGGACCCCAGCATAAGTAATGATATCTCCTTGGAGCACATTGCCGGGACTAGCTGGGAACTGTGGTTGCCTCGACGTGCACTGCTTCCTGTGACAACCGCAACTTGTGCCAGGTTCTGATAAAATACGGTGTGTCGGACTTCAGAGAATTCATAAAGCACTTGAAGATCTTCATCGGATATGACACCGGATGCCGACATCGACGATCAAGAGGCAGTTTTCTGGCTACCGATTTGTTGTATATGTCGAGCAAAGACAGCAGATTTGGTATGCTCTGAAGTCTGAACTTTGTCAAAAACCACCCTGCCCTAATGGAAACATCAAATTCCGGGAGTACCCGGACATGCCCCTCCGGATCTCCTTCGCTAGAATATCTTATACGAAGAAAAAAAAGAGAATGAAAAATATAAAGAGGCAAATGTAAAATGTATGTTTAGATTGGAAAACAAGTTTAAAATTTCCCCTTCGTCCAATTGATAAGATTGATATGCAAACTCCTGCTGTGGATAGTGAGATCAAACAAGAGATAAAAGCCCGGTGATCTTAAGAAGAATAGGATCATTTGCCTCAGCAAGTAACAAGAGCGACAGATGGCTGCCAGACCAATGGGTTTATTCCGTAGGTAACAATGAAGCTGCATTCCTTTCCAAAATCCGAGAAAATGGGTTTCGGGACAAACTGCCCTCTTCAATACTTTAAAACACCTTGATTTTGCTAATCCTAGAATATATAAATACCAAATTTGTGAAATATTGAAATGGACAAACCTTTCTGTTTTATAAAAGATATAAAAACGATGATCACCAAAAAGATGGCACTCCAAACAGTCAAACGTAGACTAGATCCCCAAAACAAACAAAAATAAGTCCAAAAGTTTAATGAGATCCACTCAATCCATCAGACAAACGGAATGGTGATGGCAGTACGCCAAGAAGCACTCTAGCCTCGCAACATGGATCAATTCATTCCTCGTAGCTCTACATCTGATTACAACCAATCAATACAATCAAGGGGAACAGAAATGCATCGGTAGTCTGTCTGACCAATCCCAACTGAACTTCAATTGAAAAGGGGACCAGCAGGTAGTACCAGCGACACCATCCTCATCTGTCTGGGCCAGCATCAGAGAAAATCACAGCCCCAGGATGGAGCTGATGCATAAGCGGAAACCAACAATCAAAGTAGTAGTTCATGTCCTCACTCTCCTTTTCCACCATCCAGTCAAACTTCCTCAATCTCCCCATGGCTGTTCCAAGACAACGAAGGATCTCTGAATCCAGAAATGAAGCAGGGAAAGAGCCAAGAGCCAATTATATGGTAGGCAAGCAAAACATCAAGATAAAAATCAGGCTGAACATAGGATAACAAATAACAGGAAGCTTGATCTCTGATCTCGAAACAGTCAGCTTGCCATGATATATCTAGACTAGAAAACCTGTAGAAGGCAAAATGCACCTAAATACATATAACAAATTTGGGAATTGTCTCAAGAAATATCAATCATTCAATCTATTTTCTGTCTGAATCAGAGCAAAATCCTGTATGAATGCTACAAGCAGGTCAGCCATCAGCCCACACAGTACTGATTTCACTACTCTAACAGAATACCTCCAATTTAATTATACATATGCACTGGAGCTACAGTGTTACCTGCAAAGCACAGAGACAAGCATCTTGGTAAGATGTAGATTCCCTGACTAGCAACAACAAAGAACTAACCCTTCAGGAAAAACTGATCCTCAAATTGGGAATACGGTAAGACTATATGAAAAAATTATACACCAACAAGCTGTTCAGAATCCTGCTACTCAATTGAAAGGGAGATCCACCCCACAACCAAATTGCCAATCAGGATCCTGCTACTCAATTGAAAGAGAGACATGTCCATTTCACAAAATCCATGGATTGGCACGTTCATAAGGTCATGCCATATGACCATTTGAATTAACATCCAAAACAAATAATGCATTTTGCTGATATTAAGACTCCAGATGGCAACATTTAAATAGTTAATAAATTATCTACAGCCAAAAAAAGTCCCAATAACACAAGCATATCATGATAGTAAAAAGTATTAACTTCAGTAGTTTACAAACAACTTCTCGCTGATGGAATTGCAGCATAACATCCCAACATCATAAAACTATTCAACCAAAGCAGCAAACAGATAAAACCTAACCCCTTTATCCGTCCAAAATTCCCCAAACTGGCAATGTTTATTGATCTTAGAGGCTAAGACAGCAAACCCAGGAGCATTTACTCCCATTCCCTATCCTGTCAAATCACAGCTACCTGCTTACACTTTTTTCTCTAAGAATAGCACAAAATACAGATCTCGGCAACCCTCAATATTTCCAATTGAATAAAAACCCACGAAAAATCCTAGTCTTCAACGATCAATGTATTTCACTTGCACACCAAATAACATTTCAACCTATACTGCAACCAAAGAATTCACATTTCACGCTTCCAATTATCATAAAAAAGCAACCAAACAACAGAGGCAAGATTCCAATACCGAGTAGCTCAGTCATCTGCCCAACATATAACTCTTAATTACTTCACCGTATCCCCATACGACGGATCATGCCGATCCCACAGATAGAGAGATCCCCATCCCGATCTCGACCTCCATCGCAGCCTCCGCGAGCTCGTTCACAACATCGCCATGGCCGCCGCGCCAAGGGCTGGTCTTGGCGGAGTAATCCGTGTAACCGGAGGGCGAGAGGCAGAATCCGTCGTGGTTCTTGGCCGTGAGGACGAAGCGGAAGAACCCGGCGGCGGCGGCAGCGCGGGCCCACTGAAGGGTGTCGAGGTCGGCCGGGGAGAAGACAGATAGGTCGGTGCGGCTGGTGCCCCACTCGGAGTCGGTGAAGGTGTTGGGAGGGGAGTAAACGATGACGGCTCGGCTCGGCCAAGAAAAAACTGGCTCGAGCCGAGCTCGAGCTCGCAAGCCTTAACGACTTGGAGTTCACTGTCTCGCCCGAGGACATTAGGCTCACCGTCCCGTCCCGGCCGCGGACATCAGGCTCACCGAGGATGATGAGGGATACAAAGAAGATCGACGGAGAGGAGAGGGCTAACGGCGGCGGAGACACGAAAAAGACGACAGTAAGGAGGGCCGACGGTGACGGAGACACGAAGAAGACGACAGCGAGGAGAGGGCCAACGGCGACTGAGACACGAAGAAGACGACGGCGAGGAGGGCTGCCGGCGGAGAGAGGGCCGACGGCGATGGAAAGGCTGAGGTCGCGGGAGAGAATCGCAATCGGGCCGCCGATTGTTCTGGAAGGACGGGTTAGTGGTTACTAGCTACGGGCCTTACGGCCCAAGGGTCCGACGGTGCGTTTGGTTTGGGATAATATATTTAATATTAAAAAAATTATTAGACTATTTTTATATTATTTTAAAAAATAAATTATTATACTATCCTTATGTTTATTTATTTAAATTTTAATAAATAATATATCCGATGGCATAAAAATTTTAAAAAAATTAAATTATTTACTAGACAAACTAGTATTTAAACGCCAAAAATTTGATCAGACTATCTTTTTATACTTTAATTTTGATATTGAAATTGATTTTGACCTTAATTCCAAACTAAACGGTGCCTAAGTATGTGTTATTTACACACGAGACCTCGAGTTGGAGCTCAGCTCGTTTTGTAAACGAGCCAATTCAGCAAGTTCAAACTTAACTCATTTTTTATTGGATCGAATCGAGTTCAATTTGAGATTAAATTGAGTTCAAATTGCGAGCTAAATTGACACCTCTAATTGGGATTGAAGTGGAGGAAGAAGGCCATCTCGCCAAGCTACCATGAGAGGGGGGAGGTAGAGAGGAGGGACAGGATGCAAAGAAATAGATAACCACAAAATGATGGTGAAAACGAGATACTATTAATATAAAATACAATCCGTTAAGGTATAAAAAATAAGTTATCTCTATTACTTTTACGTACAGGTAGAGGCCCTCGAGTCCTAATTCTATAATTCTTTAGTCATTTGAATTCTATTATTGATATTCTCACAAAGAGCAATACTAACATAAGTTTTGAAGGGGCAACCGCACTTTGGTTGTCCCCCTATAGTGTATTCATCTTAAAGGTTGTACAATGTATATTGGCCTAGCGGATTTGATTTTAAGGAGTCTCTCAATTTGAAGTTGATTGCGAGTTTAACTCCGCCAACAGTGGTATTTCATCAAATAAGTTGGTTTGAAACCAAATCTAAAAAGAATCAATTAAAAAGAGATAACTATATTCCATGAGATAATCAAATCAAATCTCCTAAATTTTGGAGATACTATTCCTATAAAACACAGTCCATTAAGGTATAAAAAAGTATCTATATCCCTTTTACATACACGTACAGACCCTCAGGTTCTAAATTTTATGATTCTTTTTCTTCTAAATTATATTATTGATTTTCTCAGAATAGTGATATTAACTTAAGTTTCAGAAAAACTACTATAGTTTGATGGTCTCCTTTATGGTGTCTCCATCTTACAGGTTGTGCAGTATGGATTAGTCTAGTGGATCCAATTTTAAGGAGTCTCTCAATTTGAAATTGATGGCAAAATTGACTCCATCAATAACAGTGCTTTTGTTGAAATCCGCTTTGTCACCTTACTGCCGATCTGAGAAATCATGAGCAAGCCTAGACTGCAATGCTGCCCACCACCATTGTCGGGAGAATAGAGAAAGAACTCTAACAACTACACCACTCTCTCCTATCAATCTCTCGCTGCTTCAAACTTCGCCTACGCCATTCCGATAGCCTTGTAGCTTAAATTGCAGCCACTACCTCCATGGATGGCACACTCGACTCCATCCACCGTCATTACCTTCTTAGAACTAGGTTGGCACAAGGGTTGGGGTTTTCTCCAACTCGTTGGCTATGGTAGCTGTCACACCGGCGAATTTCTACCCTGAAATTTTGCCCGTGATGGCGCCAAGGTTTGCCCACCTCAGCCCGCCAAACTCGCACAAGCCCACAAGAGTATAGAGGAGAAGAGAAGTACAACAATCTTGCCACCCTTTTATTGCTCACATAAAAGGAAATACAACTCTTAACACGGAGTGACAGTAGCCATGGTGACTGGGTCTATGCAGTGCTTCCAACTAAAGAAGATGGCAATCATGGTTAACTATTACAAGCACAGGCATGGGCTAATCAAGGTGAACAACATCTCAATCAAGCTGGTGAAGTCGAAGATCCTCGGCTACCAAGCCTTCAAGCTAATCCTCCCCCTTGCTAGAACACTAGCCTCACTGGCAATGGCTTTGATCACTAACTATGAGCTCCATGCGTAGCATTATCATTGCCCTCTTCTCCGCAGCTCCAACTTCCCCCCAACATTAGCCATTGCTCCAAGCAAGCTGCCCCCTCCATGACCCTTCGCTAGCCTCTCTCGTTCTAGTCAACCCTCGCCTATGTATCCCTTCGCTAGCCTACTCCTGCCCTCCCTCTAGCAAGCTCCGCCGACCTCTTCCTGTGCCTCACCTAGTCTTCCCTCCTGCTCATCGACCGAAGCTGTCCTTGCTGATTGGAGCCTCCCTCCTCGCCCGTATGATGCTGTCCAAGTTGGATTTGGTCAGATTCGATCAGATCTAGCTTGGACCTAAAGAAAAAAAAGACTTGGTCCCCCTTTGTGCGAGTGGAGAGGAAACAGAGGAGTGAGGGAAGTTGAGAGAAGAAATAAAAGAAGGAGATGTTAAAAAAAAGAACCCTACATGGGGACCTATAACCAAAAGAGTGAAAACGTCAAACAATAAAAGGAATGGTCTCTCTTGTTGTCAAAGGGGAGATGAAGAAAATAAGAAATAAAGAAAAAAAAAGCAGAGAGAGGAGGCCAGGGGCGACGAGGAGAAATTTGTGACCAAGAAAAATTGTTGCTATCAACTTTAAAATAATGACTACAACGATATATGACAACGAAGGGAGTTTGAAGGCTACATCGAGTACCTCACAATAAGTTGTAAAATCATAAATTTGGGGGCACTCATTCCTCTTATCTTTCCACACCCCTCAAATTAGCTTTATCATAATACTTTTTTTTCATTGTGTTTGAGTCAATTTTAACAAAAAAAAATTCTTGAAAATTCTAATTTGTGTCAATAAACCCATAAAATTTCCGAAATTTATAAATAAATTCTTTAAAAAATTTTATTTACAAATACGTTCAAATTTTATTTTAAAAAACCTTAAAACTTTTAGAATTGTACAAATATGTCCTTTTTATAAAAAGACTCCTGAAATTTATAAAATTATATTTTAATCCAATTTTTTTGAAAAGTTATAAATAAACTCTTAAAAATTTTTTATTTACAAATGAGTCCAAATTTTATTTTAAAAAACCCTAAAAATTTTAGAATACATTATTTTTATGAAAAAATTCCTGAAATTTATGAAATTACACTTTGGACCAACTTTTTAGAAAGTTTACAAACAACCCCCCCAAAATTTAGTATTCAAAAATAATACAAAATTTGAATATTTTCATAAGGAAAATAAATCCCGATTAATAAATTACTTGCTATTCACAAAGATGAAAATACAATCCATTACAAATTATAATATTTCAAATAAACCAATCGTGAGTTTTTAAAAATTCAATCAAATATAATTTCATTATAAATTGAGATTCAATATCATTAATCGGGCACTCGGAAATTGCATTCCAATCTTCTTCAAAGCCTATAAAAAGGCTAAAAAACCTGTAAAATAGACAACAAAAAAGAAGACAAAGGAGGAGATCAGATGGACATCATTAAAGAGTTAATCAAGAAAGGTGAAAGTTTGACTTAGCTTCACTCTTCTTCTTCTTCTCTCTGTTTGCTCCTCTTCTTCCATCAGGTTATCAAGCCACTCTGCCCTGTTCCACATTGAAGTCCACCCTCATTCCAACCGTCCATGCTATCTTAGATGTCTGTGCCTCATTGGAGATGCCCACGTGTTGCCTTGCTACTTGCTTGGTCCGTATTGGTGTTGTAGCTCGCCGCTCAGCCCCCTAAGTGTTGTTGCTTCACTCATTGCCATACTTGCTTGACCTCACCATACATGGTGGACCCAAGCTTGGGCCAACCTCTTAGTCGCTCCATCTTGCCTTGACCCACCCGAAAACTCATTTTGCCATGGCTCAATCACCATCTTGATGACTGATCTCCCAATTGAGTTTTAGGTGTCTCGAACTCGAATTAGAGTTTGAGTTAAAGTAGGAATCCAAAGTTGGATTTAGATTTATGATTAATTTGTAATATTAGGAGTTGTAATTAGAGTAAAACTCAGACTCAATAAGGGCCTATAAATATACTATAATACATTGGGCTTATGGTAGCGTAGTATTGAGGTTGAACTAGAAAGAAATAGAGATAAAGGAATAGAAAGAATAGAGAGAAGAGAAAAAGAGAGAGTGTCGGCTCTCGTGTGTGGGTATTTCTAATGCTTATTGGTAGTCTCTCGTGGTGGTTTCTCATGGTGTTCTCTTAGAAATTCTCTCTGAAGGTGGAGGTGTTGCCGAGACTTGGAGAAAGAGTTTAGCTGAGTAAGAAAGAGTGAAGTCTTTCTTGTAGACTCTTGTAAAATCCTTTTTCTTTTGATAGTGAATCTCTCGCTGATTTATCTTGTTATTTTCTTTTATCTTGTATTACTTCTCATTTCTTGTGTTGTTTAAGAACAAGGTGATTCGCGAATCTTCCACTGTAAATCCCAACAATTGGTACCAAAGCTTAGGAGCAAACAACCAAAATAGTAAAATCCTTACTCGAAGTAGAGAAGTTTGATAGTAAGATAAATTTTGTCTTATGGCAGAAAAAGATGAAAGCGATTTTTACTTATCAAGGTCTGCAAAAGACATTAGAGGGGAAAAGAAAAAAGGCTGGCCAAGATAAGCGATGAAGACTGAGAGGAGATAGATCAAAAGGTATTGAATTTAATTATTCTAAGCCTGATTAATGAGGTTTTGTACAATGTCATTGACGAAGAGACGACGATGGACATCTGGACAAAACTTGAGAAGTTGTACATGTTAAAAAGTCTCACTAACAAGTTCTACTTGAAACAATAATTGTACGGACTGCGTATGAGTGAAGGTACAACTATATTACATCACCTAAATGCCTTCAATAAGATTATCAATGATTTGCTGAAAGTTAATGTGAAGTTTGAAGAGGACGATAAGGCGCTAATTCTCCGGAGGTCTCTTCCTGCTTCGTACAATCATATTGTGACCACAATTCTTTATGATAAAGAAACTCTCAAGATGAAAAACATGACAGCTAGTCTTCTTTCTAATGAGAAAAGGAGAAACTCCAATATTAATATGGAGTTTGGCAAAGGATTGGTGGCTCAAGAAAGAGGAAGATTAAGAGAATGTGGAGAAGGAAAACAACGGTCCAAATCAAAATTGAAGGCGAAACTACAGTGTTATTCATGTAAGAAGTATGGCCACATTAGACGGTATTGCCCTGAATGTGGGAAGATAGAGTCCTCCAATATGGTTACGGCAATAGCGGATGATACTTCTGAGAATAGTGCAGATGGAGACGTTCTTGCAGTATCGGCTGAAATTGGCACTTCTAGTAAGTAGATTTTAGATTCCGATAGTTCTTATCATATTTGCTCCAGGAAGGATTGGTTTACTTATTATGAGGAGAATAAGAAGAAAAGTACTATTTAGTTGGGTGATAATTCAGCCTGTGAGATCACCGATGTGGGAATAGTCAAAATTCAGATGTTTAATGGAGCGATTCGTACTCTTACTGGGGTGAGGCATGTCCCCAAGATGCGAAGAAATCTAATTTCACTTGGTGTATTGGACTTAAAAGACTGTAATTATTCAGCAAGAGATGGAATCATGAAAGTGACACACAGTATTAGAATCCTGATGAAAGTGAGAAGTGCGGTAATATTTATCGATTAATAGGGAATACCATTGCAGGTGGAGTTCTGATGACTACAGTAGTGAAGAGGAAGCATGATACTCGGAGTAATTTGATGGAAGATGAACGTTCTACTCGAATTACTTTTACTACAACAGTAGACACAGGTCGTCCGAAAAGCTTCTAAAAGTACAAGATTGTAGGCATGAAGAGCGAATTCGAGGTTGGCTCGAGTTCGCATCTTGTGATTACCTGAATAAGCTAGTAGCCCAGGGGCAAGGGCTTGATGAAAGATGATGGCTGAAGATTCATGATGGTGGCACACCCGAGTTCAAGTCAAGGTAGAGATTATTGAGTTTTAAGTGTCTCAAACTCGAATTAGAGTTTGAGTTAAAGTAGGAATCCAAAGTTGGATTTAGATGTATGATTGATTTGTGATATTAGGAGTTGTAATTAGAGTAAAATACAGACTCAATAAGGGCCTATAAATATACTATAATACATAGGGCTTATGGTGGCGCAGTATTGAGGTTGAACTAGAGAGAAATAGAGATAGAGGAATAGAAAGAATAGAGAGAAGAGAAAAAGAAAGAGTGTCAACTCTCGTGTGTGGGTATTTCTAGTACTTCTCGGTGGTCTCTTGTGGTGTTCTCTTAGAAATTCTCTCTGAAGGTGGAGGCGTTGCCGAGGCTTGGAGGAAGAGTTTAGTTGAGTAAGAAAGAGTGAAGTCTTTCTTGTAGACTCTTGTAAAAGCTTTTTTCTTTTGATAGTGGATCTCTCGCTGCTTTATCTTGTTATTTTCTTTTATCTTGTATTACTTCTCATTTCTTGTGTTGTTTGAGAACAATGTAATTTGTGAATCTTCCACTATGAATCCCAATACCTCCCCATCTTCATCTACCTGCCATAGTAAGGAGTGGCCAGATCCGGCCGAAAGATGGCCATATTCAACTAGAGAAAAGGGGGGCAGGGAGCCACCCACCCTGTCATAGTGAAAATTAGCCGAATTTGGTCAGGAGGCGGCTGGATCTAGCCAAGAGAGGGGGTGGCGGGCCCCCCCTCGCCCTACCATAGCCATGGCTGGCTAGATCCAACCGTGCTGAAGAAGGTGATTGGGCCAGAGTGGCCTAGATGTGAAGAAGCCAAAAAATAAAAGAAAGGAAGAAAGGGGGTTGGGCACAAGTCATGGGGAAGAAGAAAAAGAAAGTATATAAAATAATACTAATAAAAAAAAAAAAGTTGTCCCAAAAAAAAGAAAAGTTGCATCTTACCTTGGTCTTGTGCCAGTCTTACTGTGGCCATTTGTGATCCTCAGCATCTTGACAAACTTCATTAACGTTGTGGCTATCCTACAGTCCCTTAAAGACAACAATAAATATAAAGGACTTCATGACCTCACAGTAGTTAGCTATAGCCTTTCAAAGATGGCGATGAAGATGGTGGACTTGATGATCCCATTGTGGCCGCCCACAGTCCCTCGAAGATGATAAAATTTATGACCTTATCATGGTCACCCACAGTCTCTCTAAGATGGTGATAAAGATGATGAATTCTCATCACATCTAACTAGCCTTCAAGCTCACATTCAGTCAACCTTCGGGCTTGCATCTATAGCCAACCATTGGGTTTGCACTCAGCTAGCCTTCATACTCACATTTAAATCAGCCTTCTAATTTGCATTCAAGACAACTTTCGGGCTTGCATTCAGCTAACTTTCAAGCTTGCATCTAGCCAGCCTTCAGGCTCACATCTAAGCCAAACTTTGGGTTTGCACTCGATCAGCCTTTGAGCTCATATCTAAGCCAGTCTTTGGGATCCCATTCAGTCAGCCTTCAGGCTTGCACTTAGCTAGTCTTTGGGCTTACACCTAGCCAACCTTCGAATGTGCATCCAAGCCAGCCTTTGTGCTCGCACTTAGCCATCCTTCGCACTTGCATCTTAGCCAACCTTCGAGCTCACACTCAGCTAGTCTTCGGGCTCGCATCTAAGTCAGCCTTCAAGCTTGCACTCAACTAGCTTTCAAGTTCACATCTAATCCTGCCTTTGGGCTTGCATCAAAGATTGCCTTCAAGCTCACATCAAAGCCAACCTTTGGGCTCACACCAAGCCAACCTTTAGGCTCGTACCTAAGCCAACCTTCATGCTCGCACTTATCTAGTCTTTGGGCTATCATATAGTTAGTCTTCGGGCTTGCACCCACACTAGCCTTCAGGCTTGTATCCATGCCAACCTTTAGACTAGCACCTAAGCTAGCCTTTAGGCTCGCATCTAAGCCAGCCTTTAGGCTGGCACTCAGCCAATCTTCAGGCTCACATTCAGCCAACCTTTGGGCTTATACTCAGCTAGCCTTTCAGCTCACATCTAAGCTAGCCTTTGGGTTTACACTTAGCCAACCTTCATGCTCGCATCAAAGCCAGCCTTCGGACTAGCATCCAAGCCAGCCTTTGGACTCACACTTAGCCAACCTTTAGGCTCATACTAAGTCAGCCTTCGGGCTCGCATCCAAGCTAGCCCTTGGGCTCACATATAAGCTAGTCCTCAAACTCGCAACCAAGTCAGTCTTTGGCCTTGCACCCAGCCAACCTTTGGGTTCGTATTCAAGCTAGTCTTCAGACTCACACCTAATTAGCTCTGGGGCTTACACCACTAAGCCAACCTTTGGGTTTCCACATTTGAAACTAAACTACGGATTTGTCAAAAATTATCATAAATAGTCAAGGACCCTAAAATCACATTGATTAAAACTAAAATTAAACTCTAAATGGATAAAGGCCAAGATAGCTTAAATGGACTTAGATTAGTCAAAGAAATGGATTAAAACCTAAACTGAGTTGGACTCCAAAAAAGAAAAAATTTGAATTGAGTTAACCAAATAAACTCAGACTCAACCCTAATCAGGTTCAAGATGAGCCAATTTAAAATTAATTGAGTTCAAATCAAATCTAATTAGAATTGAACTTAGCTCAAATCAAATCCAAATCAAGTCTAAACTAAAAGGATAAACTTAAAGTCAAATCAAAACCAAGTTAAGCTGAGCCTGAACTGAGACCAAGTTAAATTAACTTGAACATAAACCAAGGTACAATAGACTTTGACTCTATAAAGGTCCAACATAAGGTTAAACTCAACTTAAGCTAAATGAAATTAAACTTAGGCCCAAACTATATTAGTTCCGATGGAACTTATTAGGGTCAAAAATAAATCCCACTACGGTGTTGAAAGTTTAGTAATACTCTAAAGATATGAACAAAGGGTGATGTCACTGCTTGCCCTGAACCTAAATTAGTTTGAATAGAACTAAATAAGGTTAAATTGAGTCTCGCTGGATATATTGCAAAAGCCTTCAACAATATTTCAAATCTATACCCAACTTCCTAAGCCATTGGAGATGCTGTCAAACCAAAGAAGTTATTCACTAACATACTTTAAAGCTGTCAGCCACACTTCGAAGCTATACTCAACTCCATAAGCTATTAGTGATGATATCAAACCAAAGAAGTTAATTGCCGATATACTTAAAACTATCAGCTACACTTCCAAGATAACTCCATAAGCTATTGGTGATGTTGTCAAACCAAAGAAATTAATCGCTAATATGCTCAAAGCTATTGGTCATACTTCAAAACTATACCTGATCCCATAAGCTATTAATGACACTACCAAATTAATGAAGTCAACCAATAATATGCTGAAAACTGACGGTCATACTTTGAAGCTAGTCAATTCTAGAAGTAGTTAGTGATGCACTCTTCAAGTTAGTCAACCCCACAAGTAGTTGATGATACAGCCTTTAAGCTAGTCAACCTCAAAAGCAGTTGATGATGCCTCCCACTTTTCAAGCGAGTTAACCCCACAAGCAGTTGATGACGCACTCTTCAAGCTAGTCAACCCCACAAGTAGTTGGCGATGTACTCTTCAAACTAGTCAGCCCCAAAAAATAGTTGACGATATTCCTTTTAAATTAGCCAACCCCAAAAGTAGTTAGTAACATGTCATTTTAAGCCAGTCAACCCCATAAGTAGTTGACAGTGTGCCTCTCCAAGCTAGTCAATCCCACAAATAATTGATGACGTGCCTCTCCGAACCTTATAAGCTATTGATAATGCTACTAAATTAAAAGAAGTTATTGCCTACGTCTTATCGACTATGAAAATACTTCAAGTTCAACAGAGTTATCACTAATACCTAATTGGCTAATGAAAATGCTCCAATCTCAAATGAAATTAGTACCTATGCTTTATTGGCTAACAAAGATACTTCAAACTATGAAGTTATCGCCAATGATCAAACCCATCGAAAATACTTCAAACTTCTCCTATTCCCTTTCATAGTTTAGGTCAGACATCATAGGGGAAGTGGGGCTAATAGCATACATCAAAGTTTTTTCTCCATCCTCTCTCTTTTATTTTCTTCATTTATTTTTATATTTTTTATAATTCTATGTTAAACTTTGTTATAAAGTGAGGACATGCCCTTGCTTAAGCCATGTAACCTCCTTCTTAAATTAATTAAATGATTTCTTCTTTTCTTTCTTTTGTGTCTCTATTTTTATTAGCTAGGTTTTTTACTTTAGGAGGTTTCTGATAATTATTAGGGTAATTAACAATAGGGGTTTGTATCAGTTGAAAGTCAATGTTCCTATAACACCTAATAACATATTTAAAACAAATTTGTATTTGTGATTCAAAGTTGTTTCTAAGGGGTCTTTGCTATCCCGGGTAATTAATTTTGATCCCACAAAATTTGACACACTTGTTGGGTCATGACTTTTCCTCGAAGTACAAAAACCTAGTCAATTGTGTTCTCCTTTGTAAAAGAAAGAATTAAATGACAACAATGAAAAATATCTTTGCCCCAAGATTTACCATCATCCTAGGGGCAAGTTCAATTGTGTAGTTATCTCAGTCAATGATTATTACAAAAGTAGCTGAAGCTCAGATCCAGTTTAGGACCATCTCTGAGATCATGCAGTTCAAGAGAGCACCTGCTACTATACTAACTAAAGTTATTAACATGTAAGACCAACCTGTTTCTCACCTTTCCTTAAGGAGAAGGAGGACTAATGTCATCATCCCTATCGAGAAGGGCTATTTGGATGAAGAACCAGAAGCCGTATCTCAACCAAAAAGGATATCAACCTTCTAGAGGTTGGGACCGAAGCAAAGCTCAGTCTTTAGTCACCTTCACCTAGCTCCTTGTATAGGGCAATCAAAAGTGAATCTAGACACAGACATCGAGGAAGAAGATTTCATCTTAACTGTCACAAGTAAAGAAAAAGCTTCTAGAATTGTTAGCCAACTTGGGAAGCGTACCCCTCAAATGAAGTTGGTCATTATTATCCCTATCTCCAACTCCTTCACTCCATTAAGCAATTTGGAGAAGGGTAGGAGTAAATCATAGGGGGCATAGTCTTGCCTTAAGACTATAGAAAATGGGTGAATCACCAAACAAAAACCATAAGAGTCACTATAAGGCTACAATCGAGTATGAGGGTTCACCAAAGGAGATCGCCCACATCATCAGAATAATTTCTTATTATGACTCTGGAAGAGACTGCGAGCTCGCACCCTAGCCGGCCAAATAGCAAAAGAAAGTTGTCCAAGTGAGGCTTACTAATGAAAAAAATCCAAGAGGAGAGGGCCCTCGTGGACCATTCCTTGCTACCACACCAAAGAGATGGTATGGCAACCTTCTCTATAAGTAGACTCTTGAATGAGATGACTTAACTGATGGGAGAAATTAGGCTCAACCCAAAGCCTAAATTTGATTCTCAAAGTATAGACCATTATGTTTTGACAGAAGCCTTGGTCATAACTAAAAGCTCCAATCAAGAAGTGACCATAGAAGTATCACAAGAACAGCTGAGATAACAAGACGGAGAGAAAGATGAAGCTCAAAAGAAGGTTATAGAGTTAATGGAGGTGATGTAACAAGTGAGCCAAAAGCCCACTAAGCTGGAATGATCTCAACAACCATCTCAAGTAGCAAAAGCGATGGAAGGCGCATCTCCTGTAGATAATATCTATGAAAATGTAGGCCCTTCATAAGCACTCCTTCTAGTGAGGGACACCTAATCTCCAATTTTAGGGATTCTTGACAATATGGAACTCTCAGCATATATACAATAGTAGGTACAACGAATGGTAGTTGCACAATTAAGACAAGGTAGTGATATAGGTAGGGTAAATGATGCTGACAAGCCATACTCTTGCCATCATGACCGATTATCATATCCCAAAGGCTATACAGTACCTAATTTCAAATAGTTTAATGGCATGGATAATCCTGAACAGCACATAGCTCACTTTGTAATTCTGTGTGAAGATTCAAGTAATAGTCCCTCATTATTATTTTGCCAATTTGCAACAAGCTTGATGGGAGTAGCTTTGAATGGCATGCTAGTTTGCAACCAGAATCTATACAAATTTCAGCACAAATGAAAGAGACTTTCTGAATTATATTTGGAAGAGTCAGCAATAAAGTGATCATTGTAGATCTTGTCTCAACACCAAAATGCGATAATGAGTCGATTATAAATTCCATCACATGATTGTGAAATCTTAGTATTAAGTGTGAATAACTCATGAGCTAGTTTGAGACAGTGAACTTAGTCTGCGGTAACATAAGGAAAAAATGGATAGTACCTTATCTAAATGCCTCTTCTATCCATACCTTTCAAGATCTCATCATTCAAGTCTAAAAGTTAGAAAGAATTGGTCCGCCAACCTTATCTAGTTCACAAAGCTTCAAGTCAGAGAAAGATAATGTAAAGCATAGAGAACCTTCCAAAAATATGAGGGTTGTATTCATAGCAATTGAGCAAAAGAAACCTCCAAATCCCACCATGAACAAGGGTAATCCTCAAAAACCACTAGCTCTTGGAGGAGATGGAGAAGTAGAACGATCCAATAATTTATGACAAAGGCTCAAAAAGAAATATTCTTTTGAAAGAGAAATAGCTAAAATCTTTTAGGATGTCCTAAAGTTAGGCCTCCAATTGCCAAAATCCAAGAGGCTAGACTAGGCCAACAAAATAAATCACCCAAACTATTATCCTTACCACAAAGTCTTGGGGCATACCATTAAAAACTGCTATGTGTTCAAGAATTGGGTCGAGAAGTAATACCAAGAAGGAAAGCTAACTCTCTCGAAGGTAGCCTTATTGAAACCCCATCGAACACATTAATTATATTACTATATTTGAGGACCATGAATTTCTTATTGAAATCCTCTTTGGGAAAGAAGCACAATGTACTCCAGAACAAGAGCACTTATGGAATGTCTACATTTTGAGAAGGCTAAAGAAGCTGATGAAGAAAATAACTGGAAACCTTGGAGATCCTAAGATGGTGATAAAGAAAGCCTTATTAGAGCAAGCTGCTTCACCTACCTAAAGCATCAAAAAAAGAAAGAACAAAAGTAAGAAATAAAGTTGGTTCAGCCAGATGAATATGATATCAAGAAGTTAGCCATCGAAGAATATATCGATGCTCTAGATGAATATGTTCAGAGAGAAAGAAGAAAAGTAACTCTTGAAGAATTCCTTCCTGACAAACTCAAAGCTTTAATAGAAAACCTTGATGTGAGAAATAAAAAAAATGAACCCTCGATTGTAACATGCTCTACTATATTTACCGTCGAAGGCTTACAACCAAGTTGAGCCCTACCTCATTATTTTAGTGATAAAGAAGTTCAAGATGCAAGGCAAGAAGAAGTAAATAGATGCTCTGGGAATTTTACTGATAAAATGAGAGATCCTGCAGGTCTCCTTGACAGCTGCTATTGAGATGATTATCTTAGGAAGTGGTTTTCCTGTGAGTATGAATATGAGATTTGTCAAGGGGTAAATGCAAATGCTAAGTGAGCATATGAGGGCTATGGCTGCCCACATGGAAAGCATGATAAATACGACCACCATACTCTGTGAGAAAGTCGAGAGGTTGGAGAAGGTGCTAACGAAAAAGATAAAACCAAACAAACGGCCTCATAGGGATGGTAAGACACCACTTACTAACACTTTTCTAGATTAGAATGACCATTCATGTCATTTACTCCAAAGGCGGATCAAGAAATCTAGACACTGTCGAAAAGAGTTAACTAAGTCTATAACCTCTTATCGTATGGGGACTCATACATCCAAGGTGAACATTGATGAACTATTATCCTAGCCTCCATCAGGTGATCCAAAAACTAATGCTCAACCTGCTAGGTTTGGTGAAGTCTCAGTCCTAGTGCCTATGGAAGGATGCATTTTGCCAACTTTAGAAAAATTATACATACAAAGCACGAATGATAAATATGATTCTACGTCTGAGTCAGAGCAACTTTATGATTGTTTCAAAAGGTCCTACATTAGTAAGTGCCAAAGGAAGAAGTAGGAATTTTGAGAGAGGATCAAACAAGCTAATGCTAAAGCTCATTTCGCCCCTACATCAAGTCAATCTAAAAATCCACAGTAAGCCAATTAGAATATTCATGGAAAAAGCATCCTAAATATAAAGTCTTGAAAATGGTTATGCCAGCAAATGAAATAGAAGGGTTTATCCACAGAGTTTCTAAGGACCTCTATACGAGAAAACCCTATGTGTCTAATTCTAATGTTAAATGAGATGATTATCAACCAGTTATGTCCTCCAAGGACATTCAGGGACTATTAACCAGGGGTAAGAATCCGCTACCTCCTATCACATGATTAGCCTCGAAAGTGACTCCAAAGATGAATCTTATTGGTCTCATGATACCAAGTTTCAACTAAGGAGAGCAAACTAGATACAACTTTGAGGTAAAAAAGTGCTACCTCTAAGATAAGCTCCAATGCCTAAGGACAAGAATATCTCCAAGAATAAAGAAAAGAAAATTCAGATAAATGAGGACATTGAGCCCTCATACACTGAACCTCCATTCAAAAAGGTGGAATACAATATAGCAGCCTGCCTTAAGAAGGTCTCTGCAATGCTTAGTATTTTTGATACTCTGATGATATCACAAGAACAAAAGAATACATGGGTGCACATCTTATAAAATCTGGCCAACTGCTAAGTATACTTCGTTAAAGAGAAGATGAAGGAGTCTTTGTGTGCACACTAAACTCCTGCCATCACCTTCATAAATAATAACATGCTACCTAGAATAATAGATCACAACAGACCATTGTATATTATAGAAAATAGTGATGAGATCAAGATCAATCGCATCCTAGTTGACCCAAGTTCCTTAGTCAATTTGATGATCTCCAAACTCTAAGAGCTCTAACTTTGGATGTATGCCACCTATTGTCTGAAATTATAACCATATAAGGATTTAATCAAAATAGACAAAGAGATCTGGGAGACATAACCATCCCTCTGAAAGTAGGTGAGATAATGATAGATGCTAAGTTTTATGTGATCGGTACTGATGCATCATACAAAGCACTAGTAGGGAGGCTGTAACTATATGAAAATAAAGTGGTGCCATCAACCCTATATCAATGCCTCAAATACTTCAAGGATAATGAAGAACACCGAATTGACGGAGATGTACTTCCTTTTGATATTCATGAAGTTCATTATGATGATGCAAAATACTATCAAAGTTCCAACGTTGATAGGGTGTCTACCTCCATCAGTCAAGTAAAGTAAAAGATTGCTAAGCTAATATTTACTTCTCCTCACCTAGGAAGTAATTTTGACTCAGCCTTTTAAGATGAAGAAGCCCACCAAGCTTGCCTAGGTGTTATACTTCTGATGAAGATAATGACAAAGGTCAAATAGAAAATACACTCGTGGTTACTAAAGTTTCAAAAGGCTTACTAAAGTATTTAGATGAGCTGGCATCAATGTAGTGGAAGAGTTAATGACTTTCTACATTCCTCCATGGTGCAAAAGAGAAAAGGAAATACTATTTTACAAGGCAATCCCTTGTGCCCCAAGTATACATGAAATTTTGGGGACTGAAGATCTACCAGATGATGATCATCATCAATAGGTAGCCATTCCTAAGTATTTCTTAGGCTAGCTTCATTAGATAATCAACAAATCTAGTTATTGTCTACAAACAAAGAGGTGGAGTCATTTCTTCAAGAATCTATGGGATCCACCCCAAGGATATGCTTACATTCATAGAAGAGGAAGTAAAAATACCAAAGGACTAGGTTATATTGCCCCAAATGCCCACACATATCTTATGATCACCATTGGACTTCTCTCCAATATTCAAGATAACCAAATGGCATCAATACCCCCTAACACAATAACCCAAATAGCTACAACATTTTAGACTTCATAAGAAGGTGATATCCTTAGTGAGATTTCATCATAGCCAAAAGAAAGGGGGCATGATGCATCCAAAATACCTTCAGATGAACCTTCGCCAAACCTCACTCGATATGATGAATCAATTGGTAAAAAAATAATCCTCAAACCAAAAGAAGCTCCATTAAAACTTGAGAATGGGGGGCAAGCTACAGTAGATGAACTAATGGAGATCAACCTAGGCTTAGAGGAAGACCCCAAGTTAACTTTCATCAGCACTCAGCTTTCAGAGGACAGCCAATACCAGCTTAAAGCAGTGCTCTAAGAGTACATTGACTACTTCTCATTGAGTTATAAGGAGATGTCTATACTAGATCCTAAAGTTGCAGTCCACAATTTAGCCATTAATTCTAGGCTTCACCTATCAAACAAGCTCTTAAGAAGATGAAACTTGGCCTAGAGCAAAAAGTGATTGAACAAACAAAGATATTGATTGAAGCAAGCTTCATCAGAGAGAAAAAAAATACTCAAATTGGGTGGCAACCATCATGCCAGTCCAAAAAAAGAACTGCCAAATTTGCATTTGTGTGAACTATAGGGACTTGAATAAATTATGTCCAAAAGATGATTTTCTATTGCCAATAATGAAAATTATGATTGACAACATGACCAAATTTGAAATATTCTCCTTTATGGCTGGTTTCTCAAGATATAACCAAATCAAGATGCATTCTAATGATGAGAAACATACGAGCTTCAGGATACCAATTGGCATTTACTACTACAAGGTGATGCCCTTTGAGCTCAAGAATGTAGGCACCACTTATCAAAGGGCCATGACTCAAATCTTTAATGATTTTATATATCATTTAGTGAAATTCTATGTGGATGACTTGGTGATTAAAACTAAATCTTAATCCAAGACCTAAGAGTGGTATTCAACCATCTTAGAAAATATAATTTAAAGATAAATCCTATAAAGTGTCCTTTCGGCATATCATCGGCAAAATTCTTTGGCTTTATTGTCAAACATTAAGGAATTGAAATTAATTTGTTCAAGATCAATGCTATCTTGGATATGCCACCACCTAGTAATTTAAAGCAATTGAGGTCATTCCAAGATCGACTTGTATACGTAAGAAGCTTCATTTCAAACCCCTCTAGAAACTACAAGCCTTTTTCCAAATTGATGAAGAAAAATACTCCATTCATTTGGGATCAAGATTGTCAACAGGCTTTTGAAGAGGTCAAGTAGTATCTCTTAAAGCCACTAGTCCTAGTAGCACCCCTACATGATAAGCCCTTAATCCTTTACATGGCAGTAATGAAAGGATCCCTGGGGGCACTTCTTACGCAGAATAATAAAGAGGGTAAAAAAATATATATATACTCTACTATCTGATTAGAATGCAAGTGGGGGCAGAAAGGAACTACTCCCTCATTAAAAAGTATTGTCTAGTGTTCATATTCACAGTCAAGAAGTTATGGTCTTATTTGCTCTCTCATTAAGTCATTTTAATATCAAGAATTGGTCCCATAAGGTACCTGATGACTAGGCTTGTACTTCGTAGGAGCCTAGCAAAGTGGGTTGTAATCCTCATGAAATACAATATCTAGTGCACTCCTCAAAAGGTAGTTAAGAGACAAGCCCTCATTAATTTTCTCATAGCTCATCCAGTACTAGATAATTCTCTTATGAGTTGTAAGCTCCCTAATGAAGAAATCCTTTTAGTCAAAGAGAAAAAAATCTTATTGGAAGAAATATTTTGATGGAGCAGGCTTTGGACTCATTTATGTTACTTCGAATGGGGGCATTTTACGATTCTCCTATTTCCTCTCAAGACCATGCACAAATAATAAAACTGAATATGAGGATCTAATTGTAAGACTGGAAACAACCCTCAATATAGAAATATTGCGCCTACATATTTTTAGTTATTCGCAATTAGTTATCAACCAAGTCCAAGGTGAATATAAAGTCCACAAATTTGAGCTCTTGAAATACCATGAAAAGGCTCAAGAGCTCATAAGGCAAATCCCATATGTTCAAATAACTAGGGTTCCTTAGTCCATCAATGTGGAAGCTGACTTCCTATCCAAACTAGCCAAGGCATTGGCTGACCCTAATCAAGGAAAAATCCATAGTAGATAGGTGATGAGCTCAGTTTGTAGCATCAAGCATGAGAGAACTGAATCTAAATTAATGCAAGAGATTACAGATTGGAGAACATCATTCACCAATTACCTCAAAAGTGGGAAATTCCCAGAAGATAAATCTGTATAGACACAACTCAAAAAAAGAGTTGGGCATTTTCTATTTATCAATGACACTCTTTATAAGAGATCCTTTGATCAACTACTTCTGTATTATCTCTTAAAAAAAAGACCAAGGAAGTTATGTATGAAGTACATTCTAGGGTTTGTGGGGCTCATCAGTTAGGTCCAAAAATATTGTTGAAGATTAAGTGTATGGACTATTATTGGCCCACGATGGTGGGAGATTGCATTGAATATATGAAAAGATGTCACTTATGCCAAATTCATGATGACTTTATCCATCAACACTCAAATCCTCTACATCCAATAGTATCCTTATGGCCATTTGAGGTATGGAGTATAGATATCATTGGCTTTGTCAAACCGTCTTCTTCTAGGGGCCATTGCCTTATACTAGCAGCAATCAATTATTTCTCTCAATAGGCTAAAGTGATTCCATTGAAAGATGTAAAGACAAATATTGTTATCCACTTCTTTCAAAAAAATATCTTATATTGATTCAGTGTTCCTTGAAGGATCATCTCTAAAAATAGACCATCCTTCAGAAGTTTCAAGGTAGGATTCTTTGCACATCATCACAAGATAAATTAGAGATATTTATCCATCTATAACACTAGAGCCAATGAGCATGCTGAGGCATTTAACAAGACCCTCTCCAAGATTTTGAAGAAAGTTGTTGTCAAAAATAAGAAAGGCTAACACTAAAAGCTTACTATGGCATTGTGGGTGTATTGCACTACAAATCAAACTCCTACTCCATCGACGCCATATGCATTGGTGTTTAGGATTGAGGTAATATTGCCATTGGAAGTGCAAATCCCCTCTTTGAGGGTTGTCTTATAAGAAGAAATCGCTAGAGAGGACAATATTCATCTTTACCTAGACGAGCTAGACTCCTTGGATGAAAGAAGACTCATGATCCAGCAAAACCTAGAAATGTTTCAAGTATAAAAATCTAGGCCCTACAATAGGATGACTCAGCTTAGGTCTTTCTTGAATGGAGAAATAGTCTTAGTCTTGAAGAGACCCTTAATCCCAAATAGAAACAAGAAAGACAAGTTCAAGCTTAATTGAGAAGGCCCTATATCGTTAAAAAGATATTTGAAGGGACTTCCTATCAACTAATTAATGACAAGGAGGAAAGTCCTATTCCACCAATCTAAATTTACTTCCATGTGGCAACCTAAGCCTACTTCTATATGATAAATAAAGCCCACTTTCATGCGGCAAATTCCATATGACAGAGCAAATTCCACTAGTTATGACAACTCAAGCACGCTCAATATGGTAAGTCAAGTCTATTTTCATGTGACAAGTCAAGTCTACTTTCATGTGACAAGCCAAGTCTAGTTTCATGTAAAAATTCAAATTCACTTTCATATTGCAAGATCAAATCCACTCCTTTTAGTGATTCAAGACTACTCCACAGGACAAGTCGAACTCACATGATTAACTCCTAAGGCGTTAATGCAAAGGGTGAGCATTTGGGGAATTTGTTCACATCCACTCCCCTCACTGAGAAAACTCATGAAGTGGGTGAGAAGGGAGCCTTTGAGTCAATTTTAACCAAAGAAATCCCTAAAAATTCTTATTTTTATAAACAAACCCCTGAAATTTTTAAAATTTGCAAATAAGTCCCTCAATAATCTTTATTTGCAGATAAGCTCTAATTTTATTCAAAAAAGATCTTAAAAATTTTAAAATTTTGTAAATGTGTCCTTTTGATAAAAAACCCCTGAAACTTATAAAATTATAATTTAGTCTAATTTCTTAGAAAATTTGTAAATAGATGCTTTGAAATTTTTTATTTACAAATAAGTCTAAATTTTATTCAAAAAAGAACCCTAAAAATTTCAGAATATGTTATTTTTATGAAAAAACCCCTGAAATTTACGAAATTACACTTTGGTCTAATTTTTCAAAAAATTTATAAATAACCCCATGAAAATTTAGTACCCAAAAACAGTACAAAATTTGAATATTTTTATCAAAAAAATAAATCCCAATTAATGGATTACTTACCATTCACAAAGATAGAAATACAATCCATTACAAACCGTAATATTCCAAAATAAGCCGATCACAAGATTTTGGGATTCAATATCATTCCAAATTGGGCCACTCAGAAATTTGATTCCAATCTTCTTCAAATTCTATAAAAAAGCTGGAAAACCTCTAAAATAGACAATGAAAAAGAAGACAAAAGAAGAGATGAAAAAGCCATCGTCGAAGAGTTCATCAAGAAAGGTGAAAGATTGAAAAGGTGAAAGTTTGACTTAGCTTCACTCTTCTTCTTCTTCTTCTCTATATTTGCTCTTCTCCTCTTCTATCAGGTTATCAAGCCACTCCACCCCATTCCACCTTGAGGTCCACCCTCACTCCGACCATCCATGCTACCCTAGACGCCTGTGCCTCGTCGAAGATGCCTACATGCTGCCTTGCTGCCCGCCTAGTCCATGTTGGTGTTGTTGCTTCACTCACTACCATACCTACTTGACCTCATTGGACCCAAGCATGGGCCAACCTCGCAGCCGCTCCATCTCGCCCTGACCCACCTGGAAACTTGTTTCATCATGTGACTCAGTCACCATCTCACCGGCTGACCTCCCCACCTTCATCCACCTGCTGTAGCAAGGAGCGACTAGATTCAGTGGGGAGATAGCTAGATCCAACTAGAGAAAGGGGGGGCACCCTACTATGGCAAAAACAAGCCGATCTGCTAAGGAGGTAGCCAGATTCGGCCAAGGGAAGGAGCGACACCCCCTCCCCTTCCCGGCCATGGAAAAAACTAGCTAGATCCAATCAGGAGGTGGCCAAATTCGGATAAGAGAGGGGGCGGTGGGGTGCCCCCCACCCACCACAGCCACGATTGGCTAGATCAGCCAGACCTGGTCGGAGAAGGAGACTAGGCTAGAGTGGCCCGATCGTTAGGGAGTCCAAAAAAAAAGGATGAAGGGGGGCTGGGCACAAGTTGTGGGGAAGAAAAAGAAGAAAGTATAAAAGAAAAGAAAATAATAATAGAAATAAATTATCCTAGAAAAAAATGTTGTGTCTTACCTCATTCTTCACGTCACCCTCACTGTGGCCACCTATGATCCTCAGCATCTTAACGAACTTCATCAATACCATGACTACCTGCGGCCCCTCGAAAATGATGATAAAAATAGCAGACTTTGTGACTTAGTTGTAGCCACCCATAGCCCCTCGAAAACGGTGATGAAGATAGTAAACTTCATAACCTCGCTGCGGCCACCCGTGGCTACTCGAAGATGGTGAAAAAGATAGTGAATCCTTATCACATCTAACTAGCCTTCAAGGTTACACTCAGCTAGCCTTCGGGCTCACATCTAAGCTAGCCTTTGGGCTCATATTCAGCCAACCTTCATGCTTGCATCCATAACTAGCCTTCAGGCTCACATTCCAGTAAGCCTTTATGCTCGCACTTGGCTAATCTTTGGGCTTGCACCTATGCTAGCCTTTAGGCTTGCACTTAGCTAGCCTTCAAATTTGCATTCAAGCTATCTTTTGGGCTCACACTTACCCAGCCTTTGGGCTCACATCCTAGCTAACCTTCAGGCTCACACTCAGCCAACCTTTGAGCTTGTGTTTAAGCTAGCCCTTCGGACTTACACTAAGCCAACTTTTAGGCTTGCATCAAAACTAGCCTTCCAGGTTATATCAAAGTCAACCTTTGGGCTCTCATCAAAGCCATCCTTCGAGCTCGTGCCAAGCTAGTCTTTGGGCTCGCACCTAAGCCAACCTTCAGACTCACATTCAGCTAGTCTTTGAACTTGCACTTAGGTAGCCTTCGAGCTCACACCCACGCCAGTCTTCAAGGTCATACTTAGCTAGCCTTTTACTGCACATCCAAGGTAGCATTCAGGCTCACACCTAAGCTAGCCTTTGGGCTCGCATCTATGCTAGCCTTCAGGCTTGCACTCAGCCAACCATAGTGCTTGCATTCAGCCAACCTTCAGACTCACATCTAAGCTAGCCTTCATGCTCGTAGTTAGCCAACCATTGTGCTCGCACTCAGTCAACCTTCGAGCTTGCACTTAGCTATCCTTTGAGCTCGCATCTAAGCTAGCCTTTATGCTTGCCTCCAAGCTATCCCTCGGACTCACATCTAAGTTAGTCCTTCGACTCGCAACCAAGTCAGCCTTCAGACTTGCACCCAGCCAATCATCTGGTTTCCATCTAGGTGTCTTTCGCACCTGGTTAGCCCTCGGGCTTATACCACTAAGCCAACCTTTAGGTTTGTACATTTAACACTAGGCCACGGGTCCATCAGAAATCATCATAAATAGTCAAGGACCCTTAAATCAAATTGATTAATACTAAAATCAAACTCTAAATGGATAAAGGCCAAGCTGGTTTAAATAGACTTAAATTAGTCAAAGAAATGGAATAAAACCTAAATTTAGCTAGACTCCAAAAAAAAACTAAATTGAGTTAACTAAATAAACTCAGACTAAACCCTAATCAGGTTCAAGATGTGTCAATTTAAAATCAAATTGAATTCAAATCAAATCCAATTAGGATTGAGCTAAGCCCAAATCAAATTCAAATCAATTCCAAACTAAAAAGATAAACTCAAAGTCAAATCAGAACTATGTTAGGCCGAGCCTAAATTAAGACCAAGTTGAATGAAATTGACTTGAACTTGAACCAAGGTCCCATAGACCTAGACTTATAGAGGTCTAACACAAGGTCAAACTCAACTCAAGCTAAATAAAATGGAATTAGTCCCAATGGAACTAATTAGGGTCAAAATTGAGTTTCACTAGGAGTATTGAAACTTTGGTAGTGCTCCAAAGCTATGAACAAAGGGTAATATCATCGCTTGATCTAAACCTGAATTAGTTCGAATAAAACTAAATAAGGTCAAATTGATTCTTGCTAGGTGTTCTATAAAAGCTTTCAGCAATACTTCAAAGCTATACCAAACTCTCTAAGCTATTGGTGATGCTGTCAAACCAAAGAAGTTAATCACTGATACATTAAAGCTATCAGCCATACTTCAAAGCTATACTAAACTCCATAAGCTGTTAGTGATGCTATTAAACTAAAGAAGTTAATTTTTGATATACTCAAAACTATCTACCACACTTCAAAACTATATCTAATTCTATAAGTCGTTGATAACACTGTCAAACAAAAAAAATTTATCACTAATATGCTCAAATCTATTGGCCACACTTCAAAGCTATACTTGACCCCATAAGCCATCGATAATGCTACCAAATATATAAAGTCAACCAATATATGCTCAAAGTTGTTGCTCATACTTCAAAGATATTCAACCCCAGAAATAGTTGATGACATACTCTTCGAGCTAGACAACCCCACAAGTAGTTGATGGTGCACTCTTGAAGATAGTCAACCCCAAAAGTAGTTGATAATGTTCTCCTTTAAGCTAGTCAACCCCACAAATAGTTGATGATACACTATTCAGGCTAGTCAACCCCATAAGCAGCTAACGATGCGCGTTCAAAGTTAGCCAGCCCTAAAAGTAATTGGTAACACCCCCTTTTAAGCTAGTCAATCCCACAAGCAGTTGATGATGCACCTCTCTAAGCTAGCCAACCCTGCAAGTAATTGGTGATACATCTTTGAGCTATACCCAACCTTATAAGCTATTAATGATGCTAACAAATCAAAAGAAGTTATTGTATATGCCTTGTTGGCTATAGAAATACTTCAAGATTAATGGAATTATGACTAATGCCTTATTGACTAATAAAAACACTCCAATCTCAAATGAAGTTAGTGCTTACACCTTATTAGCTAACAAAAATACTTCAAATGATAAAGTTATAGCCGATACTTAAACCCACTGGAAACACTTCAAACTTCTCTCATTTCCTTTCACAGTTCGGGTTGGACATCATAAGGGAAGCGGAGGTAGCAGCACACATCAAAGCTTCTTTTTCGTCCTTTTTCTTTATGTATTTTTATGTTTTCTATAATTCTATGTTGAACTTCATTATAAAGTGAGGGTATGCCCTTACTTAAGCCATGTACCATCTTTCTTAAATTAATCAAATACTTTCTTCTTATATTTTTTGTGTGTTTCTATTTTTATTTGCTAGGTTTATTACTTGAGGAGGTTCCTGATAAATGTCAGGGTAATTAACAATAAGGGCTTACGCCTGTTGAAAGTCAATATTTCCATAATACCTGATAGAGCATTTAAAATAAATTTTGATTTGTGATTCAAAGTTATTCCTTAGGGACTTTACTATTCTGGGTGGTCAATTTTGATTCCATACACTGATGCAAGGTGCTCTATGGTGAATGCTATATGAAACACCACGGCCAACTTGACCTCTTGTAGTTCAGCCCTCAGGACAAGCAACACGATCCTAGGCACAACCTCCTATAGATAAGCTTTCAGGACAAGAAAATGCAATCCTAGGCATGGCCTCCTTGACATGACTTCCTACAGTACAATCTCCAGAACAAGCGACATTATTTTTGGTTCAGCACCCTGTATGCCACTATCTTATAGCTCAGATTGTTATAATTTAGTGCCCTACTGAAGGTCTAATTGAAGGTTATAGACCAAAACGAGGGGCAAAAGTAGTTTGGTGATGAACTATAGACTTGACCAAATAGAATACTAGCTCAAATTATCAACTTAACCGAAGACATATCCCAAAAGAATATGCAGTTAAATCCACTCACCGAGCCATGAGGACTTGATGCCTGGAGCTGGGGGCACTGATGATATAGTGAACTCTTAAATTAGTTCAATCAAGGTCCAATAAGTTGGCCTGAAATCAAATTCAAAAAGAATCCATTATAAAGAGATAATCATATTTTAGAAGGTAATCATACCAAATCTCCTAAAAATAAGAGATACTATTCTAATAAAACATAGTCCATGAAGATATAAAAATAAGATATTTCTATCTCTTTTACATATACACACAGGCTTTCTTTCAGGCTCTAAATTTTATGATTTTTTTTGCTTTTGAATTCTATTATTGATTTTCTCCTAAAGAGTGATACAGATTTAAGCTTCAGAGGGGCCACCGTACTCCGGCAATTCCCTCACAACAGATCAAATCTCAAGAAGTCTTTCAATTCAAAACTGATGTGAGTTTGAGTCCATCAATATTATGTATTTTATATATTTTATTAGTAAAAAGTTTTAATTAATAATTTTTTTAAGTTAATAATTATCTTTTTTCATGCATTTTTATTTAATTAAATACTAAAAGTAGAACACTTTCACTCTTTTAGAAGCAAATTAGAAAATTTTGGCGATCAGGTAGAGTAGTGATACTTGTAAATAACCCTAAGTTTATAATTTATTTCTAAACAAATCCTCACTTACACATTTTGCTTAATTTTGTTTTTTAAATAATTTGCTTTGATGGCCTACATTATGCAATAAAAACCTAAGGAGTGTTAACCACGTTTTGTTTATTTGAAATTTTGATTTTGTCCTTAATGGATATCAAATAATTAGCTTCTTTTAGTTAGTGTTTCATTTTTCAATTCTAATTTATTGGATTTCTACGTCCATAGAAAAGAACGACAAAAGGAAAATTCATTTGGAGTAGATAAATCTACCCAATAAGTAAATGATAATGTATTAATTCAGGTTCTGCAGATTTTTTTTCACTCATTGATTATATGAATGGTAACTTATTCAATATATAAAATGTTATTTTTTCAACAAGTCAATTATTTTTTAAATTTTAAGTATTTTTATTAAATTTTTTTATTTATAAATTTGTTTCAAAATCTAATCTCATCTTTATATTTTTATTATTTTTTACCTATACTACACATCATATAGAATTTTTGATGGAGCTAGTTCAAACACCAGTTCGAGTCTGAAAGGCTCTTTGAGATTAGATTCGCTAGATTGCCCTTTTACTGATCGAGAAGAGGAAACAAGAATCGTGAAGAAGATTGTTGGGAGCTTTCTACTGATAACCACTTTGACACTTAAGTAAAAAAGTCTCATCAATTCCTTTTAGGAGAGCCTTAGAGAGAGAGAGAGTTTTCTTACCTTCGTGGGTTATTCTTTTTTCTATATATTGAGAAAGTACTTTAGTAGATTCGAAAATTCAATGATTTTAATTTTGATTATATTGGACTCTCCTTATTTAGTTGCTATCACTTTTAGATTCTATGTTAAGGATTTTCCCCCATATCTTTGTTTCCTAGTTTCTATGACTACCCAACCATATTCGTATATGGACTGGCCTTGTTATCCTCTCTTATATGCCTCAGGATATATATTTGCAAGATGACATTGCTTGTATCACTGAGCCTACTTAACCTCAGTGGTATTGTCTCAAATGTCAGCTCCAAGTTTTGTACCTTGGTTACCTTGGTCTAGGGATTAGGTCCCTATTTGCTTTCACCTCAGCTAATCTTAACTTAGTGTATCATCAGTATCCCCCAACTCTAGGAATCGAGTTCAGATGACTCAGTGAGTAAAGTGACTCTCTTATCCCTCACTTTGGTGTGTTAATCTAAACTGAGTCTTCAAGCGCATAATTTTGAATTTTTGCTGTTCGAGTCTACCACTTTCATTAGATCATAAGGTGTGCTAGCCATCAAGACTCCTCGTGAGGTGAGCCATAGATTCATAGCTTCATGTTAGGTGTGAGTTGCCAACAGATGTGACTCTTTGAAAGATGAGCCGCTGCCCGATTTAGTCATGTAGAATTATTAAGGTTTACCTTATTCTAAGGTGACAGTCTGGAGGCATCCCTTTAGATGTTGAGCTGGATCCTAATGTGTACACATGTCCTTCATGATTGGTGTGACAATCTCTAGTTTCCACCTTTTAGGCTTCCTTGTTACATATGACAATGATTCAATGATTTGGAGAAGGCTACTTAAGGGATCCTTCATTCCTTTTCATCTATTTTTGGCAATCTTTGTGTCTTGTAGCTTTTTACACTCAGGCTTAATATCCCTCTATATTCGCTAAGTTTTTCTTTCTTGAAATGCCATTCTCTTTTGCTCCTTTCTCCTCCAAAAAGGGGTCATCATTCAATAAAGGACCTGCCACTTCATTTGCCCCTATGGCTGTAGCTCCATCCTCCAAGGCGGTCGTGACTCCAATTGTCTCAAAGCCAATAGTGTCATCCACCGAGGCTCTTACTATCAGTGGGTCGAGCTCTGCTCCCTCCACTGCTATTTTATCCTCTAAGGGACCTACTCCCTCTACAGTCCCGTCTACTTCTGTAGGGATAAATTCCTAACCAATGGCTCCAAGTTTTGATGAGAAATTGCCCCAAAATAAGTACCATTTTTTATCCTTTTCAGCCATTGTGGCTTTTTTATTTTTGGATCGAGACATCTTGTTTGGCTTTGGAGAGTGAGACTTGACTTGTATTTTATTAGGTGTCCTTGAGGTAAGCTTTTGGATTTTTGAATCCACTCTTTGGGAGAAACACCTTGAGGACTTATTCAGCATGTTTGGCTTTCCAAATAGGACCAAGTTAGACCTATGGAGGTCTAAGAAGGAGAGCAAAAAATTGAAAGAAGAGTTCAAGTTTGAGTTTAGTACCTACTAGGAGATGTTCGAGAGTGGCTTTAGATGCCCTATAGATAGCTTCACCTGGAATATCCTAAGAGATTGGGAGCTTGCTCATAACTAGATTGTACCTAATGCCATAAAATTTATTACTACTTTTCAAACTCTAGCTAGATCCAAGTGCTTCGCCCCTACTATAGAAATGTTTAGGATGCCTTTCAAAGGTTGTCGACATTCAAACACCGAGGATGCGATAGGTGTGAGCAAGGAAGCGCATGTCACTCTCAAACCAATTCTAGCACTAGGCATCATTGCTCGGGGGGTGGACGTGGGGATGAAGCAGTGAAAGATCTTGAAAACCATACAGAGAAGAGCGAAGAGAAAAAAAATGAGAAGAAAACTAAAGCTAAGAACTTACTCTTCTATTTTTTCTTCTTTTTCAAGTTCAAGTTCTCTTCTTAGTCTCTCAATGTGACTCTTCTTTCTTCTTTTGGTTCCTCCACTTTTTTTGTAGGGCGCTATCAGATTTTATAGTGATTATAAGATTGGATCAATCTTCATTTAAAAAGTTAAATCATGGATATAGATGATGATTTGTTGTTTTCGAATTGGGTATGGATAATGATTTGTTGTTTGAATTTGCTATAGATGGATATGGGTGTGATTGAATGAGTATTTATTTGTTGTAGATAATAATTATTTAAAACTTATATTCATCTCGGACACCAAATTTATAGAGAGGCTATTTATAATTTTTTCAGAAAAATAGACTAAATTATAATTTTATAAGTTTTACAAACCATTTTGTAAAAAGGACTTATTTGTACTTTTTTTGAAACTTTCAGGGGGGCTTTCTAAATTAAATTTTGACCTATTTACAAATATAAAAATTTGAGAGATTTTTATGTGAAAAATGAAAATTCTAGGGTTTATTTGTGAATATAGAATTCTTGGAGGGTTTATTTGTAAATCTAAATTTTATAAAAATCAAATTATAATTATCGATCTTTTAAGGAGTGTATTTGCAAATTCTAAATTTTGTGGAGCTGATTCATAGTTATAGGGTTTTATCATACTTTCTGTAAAATTTTTATTTCAAGGGCCTATTTGTAAGGAAAAACTGGCCAGGAACCTTTTTATAAAAATTTATTTGATCTAGGAGCCTATCTATAAAATACTTAGATTTTTATTTAACCCGTATTTTGGATGACGTTTGGGTCAATTTTAGCCCAAATATCTTGCTTACTCAGTCCACTTTAACTTGAGCCCAAATTTCTTAAGAATTTAGATCTGAATTGGACTCAATTTTTAGTCAAATATGACTATAATTTAGATTCAATTAAATGCACACTTCAACAATAATTTAGTAGCATATAAAATTTAATTTTGATCATATTTAATCAAATTTAATTGTGGTAAAAATTACCTTAAATAAATTACCCTTTTTACATTCTTTTCTCGAGTTCTGACAAGAGGAGAGTGTGTAAACAACTTTTAGGTACTTGACCCTTGTATCAATATTCTAGGAAATAATTATATAGGTTTAAATTGCCACGTGAAAGTGAACTTGACTTGCCATGTGGGGATAGACTTAATTTAGCATGTGAAAGTGGACCTAGTAGAGGAGGTGGGTTTCATTTCCATATAGATGTCGGCTTAGATCACCATGAAGATGAACTTAATTTGCCATGTACAAGGACTTAATTTATCATGTAAAATGAATCTGAGTTGTCACATGAAAGTAGACTTAGTTTGCCACATAGAAGTGGACTTTATTTGTCACATGGAAATAGACTTGGTTTACCATGTGAAAGTGGACTTAATTTGCTATGTAGAAGTGGGTTTGGTTGCCATATAGATGTAGGTTTAAATCATCACAAAAAAATAGACTCAATTTGTTATGTGAAAGTGAACTTAGTTGCTACATAGAAGTGGACTTCGTTCACCTCATAGAATTGGACTTAAGCTACCACATGGGAGTGGATTTAGTTTACCACGTAAAAGTAGATTTGCTATTGCCACGTGGGAGTGGACTTAGTGTGTTATAGGAATATGGATTTGACTGTCACACCAAATGAATGGGGTTTTATGCCTATGTTTTACTTCGAGAAACATAGAGCCAATGTTTGACCGAGCATCCCTTTTTAAGAAAATTTGATGTTCTCTTATAGACAAATATAAACACTTTTATTTTATTATTGTTGCTCCTAGAGACTCATGCATAATACCTCTTTAGGAATCAGATGTTAATCAGTGGCTTAGGTCTTTCCCCTTTGTTATCAATTAGCTAGTAACATCCTTCTTCGAATATCCTTTCAATAATATAAGGGACTTTCTAATTAGGCTCAAATTTGCTTTTTTTGTTTTAGTTTGGAATTATGGGTCTTCTCAATACCAAGACCATTTCTCCCTTCTAGAAAGATCTGAGCCGAGCTATCTTATTGTAAGCCTTGGACATTTATGCTTAATACATTTTTAAATTTTGTTGAGCTACAAGACTTGTTTTATCCAAGGAGTCTAGCTAATCTAGGTAAAGATGAACATTATATTCTTTTATAATTTTTTCTTGTAAAGTAATCTTTAGAGAGAAAATTTGTACCTCCAATGGTAGGACCACCTCAGTCCCAAATACCAATGCATGTGGTTTTGATTAGGTAGGGGTTTGATATGTGGTACGATAATCCTATAGTACTTCAAAAAGTTTTTGGTGTTAGTCTCATTTATTTATAGCAACAACTTTCTTCAATAGTTTAGAAAGGAGCTTGTTGAATGCCTCAGTGAGGCTATTCACTCTTGCATTGTAGATGGATGAATATTTCTAGTCTATCTTATGATAATGTACAAATTATTCTACATTAGAGCTTTTTAAAGGATGGTTCATTGTTAGAAATGATTCTTCAAGAAATATTGAATTGGTATACAATATTTTCTTGAAAAAAATGAATAATGATATCCACTTTTACTTCCCTTAGTTGAATCACATCTGCTCATTGAGAGAAGTAATTAGTAGTTGCTAATATAAAGCGATAGCCTGTAAAAGAGGATAGTTCAATTAGGCTGATTATGTTCATACTCTGTATCTCAAATGGCCATGAGGATATTGTTGGGTATAAAAAATTTGGCTGTTAATAAATGAAGTTACCATAAATTTGGCATAGGTGGCATTTTCTTGCATATTCGATACAATCTCCCAATATTGTGGGCTGATAGTAGCCCATACACTTGATTCTCATCATGATTTTTGGGTCTAATTGATGAGCTCCATAGACTCCAGTGTGTACTTCATATATAACTTCTTTAGGTTCTTTATCTGAAAGGCAGCATAGAAGTAGTTAATCAAAAAATCTCTTATAAAAGGTGCCATTGATGAGTAGGAAGTGTGCAGCTCTCTTCCTAAGTTGCATCTATACTAATTTATTTTCTAAAAGTTCTCCATTTTTGAGGTAGCCAATGGATGATATTCTCCAATCTATTGCTTCCTCTATTAGTTTAGATTCAGTCCTCTCATGTTTGATGCTGAACACTGAGTTCATCACATGCTACGAACTTTGTATGACACATTGACCCAACATGATATTGTCCTTAGGCATCTGTGGCCCACTAGTCCCCCAAGTTTTTGTTATTCTTGTCTCCCCAAAAAACAAACTCATTATTAGTTCTATGACAGTCATCATATTTAGCCCAGTTTCAACTTCTATATTTTGTTGATATGGGACTAAAGATCACACTCTAGTCACACCGAGCCTCAGTCCCATAGCCTACTAGCCTACAACTAGAGTCATGAGCCTCACAATATCCCCCTCTCAGGGACTCAATGTCCTTGTTGAGCTAGCCCATACCATTTAAGAGGTGACACAGTGCAATTCTGATAGCACTATGTGATGTCCCTGACTAGCATGATATTATCCCTAAGCATCTATGGTCTACTAGCCCGCCAGACCCTAGGGTTTTATTTTTCTTACCTCCCTGGAAAAAGGCCTCATTATTAGGTCTATAGTAGTCATCATATTTAACCTAATCTTAACTCTCATACTTTGTCAATATGGGACTAAAGATCATACTCCAGTCATATCGAGCCTCAGCCCTGCAACCCACAGGCCTATAGCTAGAGTCATGGGCCTCACACTATGATCAAAATTTCTCCTTGATCAATGTCTTAGCTAACTTGGCTAAGGAATCAGCTTCTGCATTAATAAACTGAGACCTTTATTTATTTAAACATGTGGGATTTGCTCCATGAGTTTTGAGCCTTTTCATTATATTTTAGTAACTCAAATTTATGAATTTTATATCCACCTCCCACTTGACTAATGACTAGTTGTGATTTACCAAAAATATATAGGCGTGATATTCACATATGGCAGGTTACTTCTAGTTCTGCAATTAGGGCATCATATTTAGCCTCATTATTTATATCATAAAATGCCCCCATTTGGGATGACAAATATGAGTCTGCTGCCTGCTTTAATTTGCAAAAATTTTGGCATAATTCTTGATTTAATGGATGATACTCCATCAAAATATGGTTTTTAATAAGATTCTCCTTACTCTGCAAAAGGATTTCTTCATCGAGGAGTTTATAGTTCAATAGAGAGTTGTTTGGCACTATGTGAGCTACGAGAAAATAGGCAAGGGCTTGTTATTTAACTATCTTTTGGGGAATGAACTTGATATCATACTCCATGAGGACTAAGGCCCATTTTTCTAGCCTTCTAGTAAGTATAATCCTAGTCATTAAGTACCTTATGGAGTCAAATTTTGATATTAAAATGACCTGATGAGAGAGCAAATAGTATTAGAGCTTTCTGACTGCGAATATGAGTACCAGATAATATTTTTCAATGGCAGAGTAATTACTCTCTACCCCCACTAGCATTCTACTTAAATAGTAGATTGTGTTTTATTTTTCTTCTTCATTATTTTGGGTGTAGAGTGCTCCCAGGGGCCCTTTCATTACGGTTGTGTAGAGAATTAAGGGTCTACCTAGCATGACTGTTGCCAAGACTGGTGACTTTAAGAGATATTACTTAATTTTTTCAAAGACATGCTAGCATTCTTGATCCCAAATGGATGGAACATCTTTCTTCATTAGTCTAGAGAAAGGTTTGCACCTTCTAAAAAGGTTTGAAATGAATCTTCTTATATATGCTAGTCGACCTTGGAATGACCTCAACTATGTTAAGTTGTTGGGTAGTGGCATATCCAAGATGGCTTTGATTTTACATGGATTAATTTTGATTTCTTGATATTTGACAATAAATCCAAGTAACTTCCCTGATGATAACCCAAAGGCACATTTCATAGGATTTATCTTCAAATTATATATTCTAAGGTAGTCAAAAATCACTCTTAGGTCTTGGATGTGCTTAGCTTTAGACTTAGTTTTGATTACCAAGTCATTCACATAACATTTGACCAACTGATGTATGAGGTCATCAAAAATTTGGGTCATGGCTCTTTGATAAGTAGCACCCACAATTTTAAGTCTGAAGGGCATCACCTTGTAGTAATAGATGTCAATTGGAGTTCGAAAAGCCATATACTTTTCATCATCAGGATTCATCTTGATTTGGTTGTACCCTAAAAAATCATCCATAAAAGAGAATAATTCGAAATTGATCATATTGTTAATCATGATTTCTATTATTAGCAATGGAAAATCATCTTTAGGATATGCTTTATGCAAATCCTTGCAGTTTACACAAATGCAGATTTGGCCATTCTTCTTCTTAACTGGCACAATGCTTGTAATCTAATTTGGGTATTCTTCTTCATAAATGAAGCTTTCTTCAATTAGTTTTTTGGGTTTCTTCTACCACCTTTTATTCTAGGTCAAGTTTTATCTTCCTAGGTACTTGTTTGATAAAGAAAGTTTGGGATTAATAGTCAGCTTATGGATTACAACTTCAGGATCTAGTCTAGGTATCTCCCTGTAGCTCTATGTGAAATAGTCAATATATTTCTTGAGCACTGCTTTGAGTTGGGTTTGGCTCACATTTGAGAGTTATGTGCTAATAAAGATTGGTCTAGGATCTTCCTTTCATCAATTCATTGATTGTAGCTTGCCCCCCATCCTCAAGTTTTGGTAGGACTTCTTTTGGTTTGAGGATTATATCTCCACCAAGTGATTCATCATGTTGATTGGGACTTGGTAAGAGTTCCTTTATTTCGGCTGCATTATGCCCCCTTTCTTAGGTCTTGATGAAGTTTTGTCTAGGGTTTTATCTGCTTGTGATGTTTGGAGAATCGTGGTTCCCTTGATATATATAGCTTGTGTGTCAAAAGGTGTGGAGAATGTTTGATTGGCCTCATTATCAAACAGAGGTCTAATGGCAACCATAAGGCATATGTGGACATTTGGAGTGATGTAGCCTAATCCTTTTGAATTCTTATTCCCTCTTCCACAAATATAAACACGCCATTGAGGTGGATGCCATAGAATATTTGAAAAAATGACTTTTTTCCTTTGTTAATTGAAGAAAATATTTACGTACGACCAATGACTGATAGTTGCCATCATCTTCTGGATGCTTAGTTTTTAGGATCTCATGCATACTTGGAACATAGGGGATTACCTTATAAAATAATATCTCTTTTCTTCCCTTATATTGTGGAGAAATATAAAAGATTATTAATTCCCCCACAATATTGGTACTTAGCTCATCTAATGGCTTTAGTAAGCCCTCTGGGACTTTAGTCACTAGGAGAGAACTCTCTATTTGACCTCTATTATCATCTCCATCCGAAGAATAGCCACCCCGGTAAAATTGTGGGGTTTCTTTATTTGAAGAGTCTATGCCACACCCTAGATGAGGAGTGAAGATTAGATTAGTAGTCTTTTTCTTTACTTGACTAATGGAAGCAGACCCTTTATTAGCATAAGATTTTTTATAGTATTTTACATCATCATAATGTACTTTGTGAATATCAAACAGATGTACATCTCCATCGATTCAATATTCTTCACTATCCTCAAAGTATTTGGGATATTGATATAGGGTTGATGGCACCACTTTGTTTTCATGTAACCATAGTCTCCTTAATAGTGTTTTGTATGATGCATCAGTGTCAATGACATAGAACTTAGCATCAGTTATTAATTTGCTATTCTTAGAGGTATGATTATAGCTCCAAGAGCTCTCTAACTATTTTAATTAAACCATTAGATGATTATAATTTCAAATGACAGATGGCACATATTCAAACCTAGAGCCCTTACTGTGTAGAGAGTCATCAAATTGACTGAGAGCCTGGATCAATGAGGGTGTGATTAGTTTTGATCCCATCACTATTCCTAGTGACATATAATGACCTATTATGGTCTGTTATCCCTAGTAGCAAGTTGTCATTTGTAAAAGTAATGGTAAGAGCCTAACGAGCGTAAGACTCCTTCATTTTCTCTTTACCAAATTTTGCTTGGTAATCAATTGGATTTACAAGATATGCACCAACATGTCCCTGAGTTCTTATGACATCATTAGGACATGAAAGACACTTAGTATGACAGGGATCTTCTTAAGATGAGCTATTGTGTTATATTCTACCTTTTTGGATGCAGATTCAGCTTGTGAAGGCTCAACATCCTCATTTATTTGAATTTCTTTGTCTTGTCTCTTGTGATGTTCTTATTCCTAGGCACTGGAGCTTGTCTTAAGGGTAACACTTTACCACCTTTGAGTTGTACTTGATTTGCATTCCTCAGTTGAATTCTAGCATCTTGAGACTAATAAGGCTCTTCTTCAAAGTTACTACTAAGGTTGATCATGCAATACGAGGCAGTGGATCCTTACCCCTAGTTGGTAGTTTTTGGGATATCTTTGGAAGATGTAACTGGATAATAATCATTCCATTCAACATTAGAGTTGGGCATATGAGGAGAGATCTTCAAAGACTCTTTAGATAAACCCTTCTATTTCATTAGCTAGTATGACCTTTTTTAAGACTTTATATTTAGGGCATTTCTTTCATGGCTATTTGGATTGGCTTAATGCAAGAGTTGAGTGGGCTTTAGTGTTAGCTTGCTTAATCCTTTCCCAAAATACTTACTTCTTCTTTTGGTGCTTACTGATGTAGAGCCTCCTGAAGTGATCGTAGAGTTATTTTGACTCAGACATAGGTTATATTCATTGTTCGTATCCTATACATATAATTTCTCTAAAATTAGCAGAGGGCACCCTTCCACAGGTTCTAGGACTGGGATTTCACCAAATCTAATGGGTTGACTATCTATTGCTAGATTACTTGATGATAATTGGGATGACTGCTCATTATTATTTACTTTGGATATATGAGTCATCATGTGATAGGAGGCAGTAAACTTAGATAATTATCTTTGATAATGTTTGACTCTATTGACCCGTCCCTAGAGTAGGTGGCACAAGTGACCATTTTGATCCTAGGGAGGGTGCTAGCTGATTCCCTACCACTCCTGTAGGGCCTTTTCTGCTAGTACTTTCTCCACCTCCTTGATCTCTTCACAGAGCATAGTAATTGTACTTGACATGCTCTCTATGTGGCCAACCATAGCTTGCATGCATCCATTCAATACTTCCATTTTCTCCCTTACAAATTTCATGTTCATTATGACCACCTCTTTTATAATATCTACTTTTAACTTGAGCATGCCATAATCACATTCGTGGTGATCCACTCTTTAAGATAGTCATCTTGGGGCAGTCCTCAAGGACACATATTGGACCTTTTATTGCATTAATGACATCTTCCATGAATCTATTTGCTTCTTTCTACCTTGCATTTTGAATTTCATTGTCACTGAAATGATAGGATGACTTTGATGGCTGTCTTAATTGTAAATTTTCCACAATAAATGTGGTAGTACATGTTGTTACTAGGAATTCATTTTTTGCATTCTCAGTGCTAGAGCCTTCTAAGTAAATCTCTAAGTTCATCAAGAAGTAACTTCTTGAGGGTAACTTTATTCCTTTCTCCTTGGACATATTCATCCAGGACATCGATATATTCTTGGATTGTTGATTTTGTAATGTTGTATTCATCTGGTTGAACCAAATTTTCTTATTTTTATTCTTTCTTTTTGATGTTTTGAGCAAGTGGAGAAGCTTAATTTGATGAAGATTTTCTTATTACCATCATTGGATTTTTAGAATTTATAGCTATCCTCTTTATCAGTTCACCAGCCTTTTAGAGACATAGATTTCAAATAAGTGCTCCTATTCTGATGTACACTATGCTTCTTCTTTGAAGAGGAGTACGACAAGTGGTTCATGTGTCTCAAACTTAATAATGTGATTGATGTATTCACTGGGTGTTTCAAGTAATCTTGACTTCAAGAGAGTTTATTTGCCTTCTCAGTATTACCTTTCGATCCAATCCTTAAAACACATAGTAGTCTTCAATAGTATGACCCAAGATTCTATGATAAAGATAGTAGTTTAGGTGATCTTTTTTGTTGACTTCATTTGGCCTTTTGCATTCTAGCAAATAGATGCCAAGCTTTAGAGCATCCTGAAAGATCTTACCTACTTTTTCTCTTTCAAAAGAGCATTTCTTCTTGAGCATTTGTTGAAAATCATTGGATGGTTCTACTTTCCCTCTCCTTCGAGAGTTGGTAGTTTTTGAGAGTTACATGTACTCATAGTGGGACTTGTATGTTTCTTTTGTTCATTTATTGTGAAAGCTGCCTCATGTTTTTGGGAACTCCCCTCACTTTGCCTTATCTTTTTCTAGCTTTGAGTTTTGTGAACTAGCTAAGGCTAGAGGACCAATCTTCTCCAACTTCTTGACTTGTACAATGAGGTCTTGGAAAATATGAATAGAAGAGATATTCAGGCATGGTACCATCCAATTCTTCCTTATGTTACCAAGGACTAGATTTATGGTGCCGAATTAGCTTATAGACTGTTCACACCTAATATTAAGGTTTATCCACTGTGTGCTATAATTCAAAACTGATTCACGATCATGTTTTGGTGTCAAAACCAGGTTCACAATGGTCATCTTATTGCTAACTCCTCCAAATTTGATTTAGAAAACTTCTTTCATTGTGACCAGGTTTGTATGAACTCTGATTGCAAACTAGCATACCACTCAAATGCTATCCCAATTAAGCTTGCTGAAAATTGATGGAGTAACAGTAAGAGGTTATTACTTGAGTGCCCATATAGAGTCATGAAATGAGTTATGTGTTGCTTAGGATTACCAATGTCATTAACTTATTCAAACATAGGTATTGTATGACCTTTAGGATATGGTAATTGGTGGTCATGCTAGGGTATAGTTTATCTACATTAATTATCATACTCGTGTCACTTCCTTGTCTTAATTGTATAGCCACCACCTATTATACTTGCTATTGTATGTATGTGGGAAGCTCCATGTTATTGGGAATCTCTGAAATCAAAGATTGGGTATTTCTTACTGGTGGAGGAGGCACTTGTGAAGGGCCTATATTTTCATGGATCTCATCTGCAAGGGGTGTGTCTTCTATCACCTCTACAGTTTCTAGAGATAATTATTGAGATCACTCCAATTTATTGAGCTTTTGTCTCATTTGTAGCATCATCTCCATCAACTCCAAAACTTTTTTTTGAGATTGATCCTTCTCTTTCCCTTGTTGTCTCAATTTTTCCCACAATACTTCTACAATTATTTTCTTAATAGAACTTTCAGTTATAACTAAGGCTTTCATCAAAATATGACGATCAATGTCTAGAGAGTTAGGTCTTGGCTTGGTGTATTTAGGTCGAGGTTAACTTTCCCCATCAGTTGCATTACCTCATTTAGGAGTTTTCTTATGGAAGGAGTAGTTACACCTTCTCTCTAGTGTTATAGTAAGGATTGGCTCACAAGGGGGTGCTTTTTTCTTAAACCTCCTTATTTGTAAGTCTTGTTGATACAACCTTTTTTTGGCATTTGTCTTGTTGAGGCATGGGCTCATGGTCTCTTGTAGAGTCATGATGGGAAATAACTTTTAACAGTATGGAGAGTCTCTTTTTGGAGTCTCATGTTGGATTGTAGCTTTATAGTGGCTATTATTGTTTGCCTTAGTTATTTGCTCCTCAACTACAGTCTTGAGATGAAATTGTGCCCCCTTTAACTTACTTTTACCCTTCTCTAAGCCACTTAATTGGGTGAAAGAGTTAGAGGTGGGAATGGTAATAACCGTCTTCATTTGAGGGGTTGACTTTTCAAGTTGGCTGAAAATTTCAGCAGCCCTCCTTTTGCTTCTGATAATCAGGATGAGTTCTTCATTTGTGCACATATCCAGACTTGCTTTTGGTTGCCCCCTGTTAGGAGTCGAGTGAATATGTTCAAAGACTAAGCTTTGTTTTGGACCTAGTCTCTGAAATATTGACGTGTTTGCTAGTTGAGACATGGCTTCTATCTCTTCATCCAAATGGCTCTTCTCATTTGGAATAATGATATTGGGCCTTTTTCCACTTGATGAAAGGTGAGTAGTTGGCTGGTCTTGCATGATGGTAACTTCAATTGGCATGGTAGCAGGTGTTCTCTTGAACTGGATGGCCTCGAAAATGGTTCCAAACTCAATTTAAAGTTTAGTTGCCTCTATGGTGACCATCAACTGAGGTAGGCGCATAGCTATTTTTGCCATTAGGATGATGGTGTACTCTGGGATAGAGAAGTTTTTTATTGATGCCATTGGATGCTTTCTTCTATAAGAAAAAACATAATCAGTTAGTTTTCAATTGTAATTCTATCTCATTAACATATCTATTATATTAACTAGGTTTCTACACTTGGAGGAAAAGTCATATCCCACAGGACATGCCAAAATTTGTAAGACTGAAATTGACCACTCGGGATAGCGAAGATCCCAAGGTCTAATCTAAAAATAATGAATCAAAAAAATGTGGTGGTTTGAATGTGCAATCAGGTATTGTGGGAACATGACTTCCCATAGCGCAAGCCTCTATTATTAATTACTCCAACAATTATTAGAAACCTCCTAAAGTAAAAACCTAGCTAATAAAATAAAGACACAAAAAAAATAAGAAAGCATTATTGATTAATTTGAAGAAAGGGATTACATAACTTAAGAAAGGGCATACCCTCACTTTACAATGAATTTTAATATAAAATTAAGGAAAACATAAGGAAAAAGGAAAATAAGAAGTGGGAAAGAAGCTGTGATACTGTTGCTCCACTCCCATGCATTGGAAAATATAAAGTCTGTCTCGGATGGATCTTGACTTTATCCTTGGCAAATGTTGATAATTTGATTTCTTGACATTGTTTGGTGGGCTAGAAAGGCAAATGGGGAGTTTGAAGTGATTCCATTAGCCTTGGATGTCAGTGATAACTCCATCTTGGTTTGAAGTGTTTTCATTATTCTGAGCACTGATGATAACTTCTCTTAGTTGAAGTGTTTTCGTTAGCTTGGTGGTATAGGCAATAACTTCATGGTTTGAAATATTTCCATTAGTCAATATGGCATAAGCAATAACTTCATTCGAACAAGGCACCTGGCTACTAACTAAGCAAGTGCAAGCCTATTTTTTGTTTGATTTGCATGGTTTGAAGTGTTTTGATTAACTAATAAGGCATTGGTGATAATTACATTGTTTGAAGTATTTCTATTAACCAATAAAGCATGAGCGATAACTTCACTTGAGGAAGACATCTAGCTGATTAACTAAGTGACTTCGAGGCTGGTTTTAGTTTGATTTGCAAAGTTTGAAGTATTTTAATTAGCTAATAAGGTGTAAGTGATAACTCATTGTTTGAAATATTTCTATTAGTCTTGGGCATCGGTGATAACTTCATTTGAACAAGGCATCTGGCTGACTGATTAAGAGAGTTCAGGCCTATTTTTGGTTCGATTTGCATGGTTTGAAGTGTTTTCATTAGCTAATATGGCATTGGCAATAACTTTATAGTTTGAAGTGTTTCTATTAGACAATAAGGCATGGATGATAACTTCAAGGTTTAAAATATTTTCATTAGTCAATAAGGTGTAAGCAATAACTTTATTTGAATAAGGCACCTGGCTGACTAAGTAAGAAAGTTCAAGCTTGCATTTAGTTCAATTTGCATGGTTTGAAGTGTTTCCATTAGCTAATAAGGCATTGGTGATAACTTCATAGTTTGATGTGTTTTCGCTAGCCAATAAGGTATGGGCAATAATTTTATTTGAATAAGGGGCCTGGCTAATCGACTAAGTGAGTTCAAGCCTGCCTTTAATTTTATTCAAAATGGTTAACAACCTTGGCTTGTGCCAATCGTCTTTGATTTGACAATTGACAACCTTTCCTAGCATGTTATAGATCAAATTGAAGGTGTCATTGATGGCTTTGAGCTTGTTGTTGATTAGACTTGACTTGATTTTGGTTGAGTCTAATTTAGTTCAGTTTGAAGTTTAGACTTGACTTTGGCTCAAATCTAATTTGATTTAATTTAATGTTCAGAACTTGATTGAATTGAGATTCACTAACCTCTTCTTGAGAGATAATGATATATTCTAGTTTTCTCTTTCCAGAACATTGTTGATTGGGTTTGTATTGATGCTTTATAGCCTGATTAGGGGAACCACGTGAAGTATCCATCCCAAAATCAATATTGGCATTCACAGTAAATAATCAATGTGTAATGATGAATTTAATTCACCAAGCTTGGCATTGATTGCTAGAAAAATATTTATCAAATACTGATTATTGACTATAGTAGGAGAAATATTGATTTCAATCTAAGTCTAATTTGATTTAGTTCAATGTTTAGAACTTGATTTTGGCTCAACTCTGATTTATTCAGTTCAGATCAAGTTTAGCCTTGTGTTGGACTCTTATCTCAATGGACTTAGTTCATGTTTAGTTCAGGCTTGACTTGATTATTATTTGACTTTGGGTTTTATTTGACTTGTTTAACTTTCAATTTGGACTGGACTTAACCTAATTAGAGTTTGATTCAAGCTTAGTTAGAATTAAATTAGGTTTGATTTGAACTTGACTTGATTTTGAATTCACCCAACTTGAACTCGATTAGGGTTGACTCTAAGCTAATTTGGTTTGGATTAACTCAATTTGGGTTTTATATCTAGTTCAATTTAAGTTTTGGTCCATCAACTTGGTTAATTTAGATCAATTTGATGGTCTATTTGAGTCCATTTTGTCATTGAGTTTAATTTGATCCGAGAGCCTTTGGGCTATCATGACAACTTTGAGCAAGATTATAGGTTAGCTTTAGATGTACAAGCCTGAGGGCTGGCTTAAGTACATGAGTTCAAAAGTTGACCTAGAGACATGAGCCCTTGGACTAGCTGAATATAAGCCCAAAGGCTAACTTGGATGTGAGCTTGAAGGCTAGCTGAGTACAAGCCCAAAGGCTAGCTGAGTGCAAGTTAGAAGGTTGGCTTGGATGCGAGCCTGAAGGTTGACTTAGTGCAAGCCCAAAAGCTGACTTGGGTGTGAGCTCAAAGGCTAACTTGAATGCAAGCCTAAAGGTAAGATGAATGTGAACTCGAAGGTTGGCTTGGATGTGAGCCAAAAGATGGCTGAGACAAGCCCCAAGGCCTGAGTGTGAGCCTAATGGTTAGCTTAGATGCAAGCCTAAAGGCTGGCTTGAATATGAGCCCGATGCTAGCTAAGTGTAAGCTCGAATGCTAGCTTGCATGCAAGCCCGAAGGCTAGCTGAGTGCTAGCCCGAAGGATGACTGAGTACAAGCTTGAAGACTAACTAATTGTGAGCTCGAAGGGTAACTTGGATGTGAGCTTGAAGGCTAGTCGAGTATGAGTTTGAAGGCTAGTTGAGTGCATAGAGCCATAGGTGACCGTGGTGGTGATAGAGGTCTATCAATGAGCAAGGAGCCATAGGTGGCCACAATGATGATGGAGGTATGTCAATGCACAATGAGCTACGGGTAGCCATGGTGGTCGATTTTAATAGTTTGGGAGTAGTAGAGACCTCGAGAGCAACCTCAATGTTCAAATCAAAGTTTGTTTTAATTTTAGTATGCTATTAAGCTTTGTGGGAATATTGACTTTTAATAGGTACAAGATCTATTATTAATTATTTCGACAAAAAAAGAAACCTAACTAATGAAACAGAGACACAAAAAAGAAAATAAGAAAATATTTGATTGATTTTAAGAAATGATACATGGCTCAAGTAAGGGTATACCCTTACTTTACAATAATTTCCAACATGAAATTATAGAAAATATGAAAGAAATAAAGAAAAAAGAAAGAGAAAAAAGGAGATCTGACATGTGTTATTGCCTCTCTCCTATGCATTGGACCATGTGATCTCTAACTCAGATGGGTCTTAACTAGGTCTTTGGTGGATGTTGATGATTTGGTTTGGTGGTATTGTCAGTAGGATATGCAAAGAGAATAAGTGGTGAAGTATTTTTAATAACCTGAGCATTGGTGATAATGTCTTTGGGGTTAAAGTGTTTTTGTTAGTCAATGAGGTGTAGGTAATAACTTCATTTGCTTTGAAATATTTTTGTTAGCCAATTAAGTGTAGGTGATAACTTCATTTGGTTTTAAACTATTTTCATAGTCGATAAGGCATAAGAGATAACATCATTTAGTTTTGAAGTATTTTTATAGCCCTTGGGGCATAGGTGATAACTTTATTTGGTCTTGAAGTGTTTCCATAGGCCATGGGGTGTAAGCGATAACTTCAATAATTTTGATGTATTTCCTTAGCCAATAAAGTATAAGCAATAGCTTTATTTAGTTTTGAAGTATTTTCATATTTCGTGGGGCATAAGTAATAACTTCATTGATTTTAAAGTGTTTTCATAACCTGCGGAGCATAAGCAATAACTTCACTAATTTTGAAGTATTTTCATAGCCCGTGGAGTGTAACCTATAACTTCACTAATTTTGAAGTGTTTCTGTAGCCAATGAGGCATAAACAATAACTTTTTTTATTTTAAAGTGTTTCTATAGCCAATGAGATAACTTTATTGATTTTGAAGTGTTTCTATAGACAGTGAGGCATAAGCGATAACTTCATTGATTTTGAAATATTTGTATCACCAATGAGGCTTAAGCAATAACTTCATTTGGTTTTGAAGTGTTTCTATAGTCAATAAGGCATAAGCAATAACTTCATTATCCTAAAGTGTTTCTATAGCCAATGAGCCATAAGTAATAACTTTATTTGGTTTTGAAGTGTTTTTATAGCCCTTAATACATAGATGATAACTTCACTAATTTTGAAGTGTTTTTATAGCTAATGAGGCATAAGCAATAACTTTATTTGATTTTGAAGTGTTTCCATAGCCCTTGGGATGTAGGTGATAACTTCATTGATTTTGAAGTGTTTCCATAACCCATGCGGTGTAAGCAATAATTTCACTGATTTTGAAGTATTTCTATAGCCAACGAGATGAAAGTGATAAGTTCATTAATTTTGAAGTATTTTTATATCTAATGAGGCGTAAGTGATAAGCTTATTAATTTTCAAGTGGTATTATCCACTGCTAGTGAAGTTAGGCATAGCCTTAGAGTGCTGCCAAAGGCTTTTGTATCACACCTGGTAGAACTTAGCTTGATCTATTTTAGTTCCACTGAACTAGTTCTGGTTCAAGTCAGGATGGTAACATCACTCATTGTTCGTAGTCTTGGAGTATTGTCAAAGGTTCAACACACCTAGTGGGACTTAGTTTGATCCTACTTAGTTCCACTAGGACTAATATAATTGGAATTCGAGTTTAGTTTGGAATTAGTTTAATGTACAACACTCAATTTTGATTAGAGTCTGAATTGATTCAACTTGATATTTAAAACTTTTGAATTGCAATTCACTAACTCCTTCTTGAAAGAAAGTGATACATTCTGGTTTTCTATTCCCAAAGCCTTTGGTGATTAGGTTTGCACTGATGCTCTATAGCATGACTAAGAGAAGCATGTGAAACATCCATTCCAAAATCACTATTGATATTGATAGTGAATATTCAATTTGTAATAATAAATTCAATTCATCAAGCTTGACATTGATTTTTAGAAGAATATTTGTCAAATGCTGATCATTGACTCTAGTTAGAGTAGTATTGCTTTCCATTCAAATCTAACTTGATTCAGTTCAATGTTTGAAACTTGATTTTGGTTCAAGTTTGGTTTCATGTAATTCAAGTCAAATTCGACCTTGAGTTGAACCTTTATTGGGTTTGAGTTTTCATCTTGATGGACTTCAGTTCAAGTTCAAGTCAATTTAGTTTAACTTGATTTTAATTTAGGCTCGGCCTGATTCTATATTGACTTTGAGTTTGACCCTTTAGTTTAAACTTGATTTAATCCAATTTGGCTTTGATTGGAGTTTAGTTTGATCAAAATTAGACTTGATTTGAACTTAACTTGATTTTAAATTAACCCAACTCAAATCCAACTAGGGTTGAGCCTGAGCTTATTTAGCGTAGGTTAACTTAATTTGCAAAGAGGGTGATCAAAGCGGATAAGCAGCTAAGACCTCTTACTACGCTCATTCGCAAGAACGAAAGGTAAAAGCAAGGGCTCGTTCACCTTAATCTATAAAGAAAAGACAGAACATGACGTACAAATGCGCAAGGGTGGAAGCTACGTTCGGTTAAAGGCGAAAGCAAGAAGCTGTAAAAGCCTGGTGCACATGGATTAAGATATTTCATATATCATGGTCATACCCAATGTGAGATCGCCTATTTCTGGATTGGGTTAGTCTTTAATGTGGTTGACTTCTCTTAATGACGTACGATAAAGTAATTGGTTTGTGGTCTTTGGTTTGAGGCTTGCCCCTCTTTGGAGGTCAGGATTGATTCATGTGTCGAGTCTAGTTTAATTTGAGTTTTAATCCATTTATTTGATCAATTTAGGTTCATTTGGTGGTTTATCTGAATCAATTTGGTTTTGTTCATTCACTTTCTCTAGTTAAGTTCGATGTGATTAAGTCACTTCGTGTTAATCAATTTGACTTGAGAGTCCTTGGCTATCGTGATAAGTTTTGGGTGAGCTTGTGAGCTGGTCCTAGATGTACGAGCCCGAGGGCTAACTTAGTTTGGGAGCTCAAAAGCTAGCTTAAAAGTATGAGCTTGAGGGCTCGCTTGGTTGGCGAGCTTGAAGGCTGGCCTAGAGTTGACGGACCCGAAGGCTAGCCTATAACTACGGGAGACTCGAAGGCTAACCTATAGTTTCAGATGACTCGAAGGCTAGCTTGGGTTCGGCAAGCTCAAGACTGGTCTATAATTTCGGAGGGCTTGAAGGTTATCCTATAGTTTCAACAGACCTAAAGGCTAGCTTGGTTTTAGCATGTTTGAACATTGGCTTGGTTTTGACAGGCCCAAAGACTGACTTATAGTTTTGACGAGTCTAAAGGCTGGCTTGGGTTCAACGATCTAGAAGGCTGGCATATAATTTTGATGGGCTCTAAAGTTGGCTTGGTTTTGGCAGGCCTAAAAACTAGCCTAATTTCAGCATGCCTGAAGGCTGGCCTATAGTTTTAGCTACCCAAAGGTTGGCTTGGGTTTGGTGAGTCCAAAGGCTAGTCTATAATTTTGGTAGGCCCAAAAGTTAGCCTATAGTTTCAGTAAGATTGAAGGCTAGCCTAGGTTCGGCAAACCCGAAGAATGGATTAGGTTTTGCGTGCCCAAAGGCTAGCCTGGGTTTTGGTGGGCTCAAAAATTGGCCTATAGTTTCAGTTGGCTTGAAGGCTAGCCTAGTTTTGGCGGGTCCAAAGGTTAGCCTATAATTTTTGCGAGCTCAGAGGATAGCCTATAGTTTTGGCAAACCTAAAGGCTGACCTAGGTTCAACAAGCCCAAAAGCTAGTTAGGTTCGGTAGGTCTGAAAGCTAACCTGGGTTTTGACAGGCTCAAAATCTGGCTTATGGTTTCGACAGACCTAAAGGTTGACCTGGATTTGGCAGGCCCAAAGGCTGGGCTGGCCCGAGAGTTGACCTATACACAAAGTTACGGGTGACTATGGTGTTGATGGAGTTTCACCACCATATGAAGGGCTGCGAGTGATCGAAGTATTGGTGGAGGTTTTATCAACATGGCATAGGTCGTGGGTGACCGCAGTAGTGACGATATAGAAATTGAGACAAGAGCAGCTTCTTCCTCTTTATTTTGCCAACAACCCTCTTATTTATTTATTTTTTTCTTTCTATTTGTCTCTTTCTTCCTTTCATGCCCTGATCTTCTTTTTCCTTATGAAACCCTAGCTTGTGCCTTCTTCTCTTTGCCGAAATCCCACCGAGCATGGCCCAGCTCCTTGATCTTGTGGCCAGATTTGGCCCTAATCTAGGTATAGATGGCTAGGACGGGCTGAGATCTTGCGAGGGTCATGACTTTTTCAAACTCCACTTAGAGGGTCACAGCTCAAGGAGGCAGAGGAGTTGGTTGTAGCACCGACACAGGACCAGGTGGGAGGCAGTAGAGTAGTGCCAAAGGAGCCTTAATCATAGCTAATGTGTAGTGCAATGGCTGCGAGAATAGTGTGCATGGAGTCCTAGTAGTGGTATGGGCCTTGGGCGGATGACGACAATAGCTACAGGGCCAGAGTAGGCTGATGGTGGCAGAGCTCGAGCAAGTATGTGCTAGTGCAAACATGAACTCATCAAGGGGAGCTTCGGCAAAGTGCAAGCACAATGCCGCAGGTGCATGATGGGGGCTCACCAGGTAGCAATCGAAGATATTCCTTTATAGGAGGAGAAAAGAAGGCAAGAGGAAGATCAATGAAAGAGAGAAAGCAAGAGGTAGAAAATTTTCTTGTTCTTTTCTTCAAATTTTCAGCTTCTTGATAGTCTTTTGATTTTCTAATCTCTCCCATTTCTTCGTGTGTCTGTCCTCTCTTGTTCTTCTCTCTGTTGTGTTGCTTGTTCGTGCAGGTTCTTTAATAATTTATAGGCCTCGAAGAGAAATCGAGATCAAATCTTTGATTGGCTTATTTTGGAATGTGATGTGATTGTAATATTTGATTGAAATTATATTTTCATATTTTGGGAATCACCTATAATCCACTCATTAGGATTTATTTTCTTAATGAAGAAATTTAAGATTTGTACTATTTCTGAATGCTGAATTTTCAGGGAGTTATTGGAAATTTTTTTAAAAAATTTAGACTAAAATATAATTTTATAAACTCTAGCAGCCTTTTTGCAAAAAAAGATATAATATTTTGAAAATTTCTAGTGTCTTTTTAAAATAAAATTTAGACTTATTTATAAATAAAAATTTTTAGGGGCTCATTTGCAGAAGTTAGAAATTTTAGGGGTTTATTTGTGTTTATAAAATTTCGAAGGATTTATTCGCAAAACCTAAATTTTGTGGCAATTAATTTGAAATTTCAAAATTTTCAAGAATTTTTTCATAAAATTTTTATTCATATTTATTTGGTCTAAGGACCTACTTGCAAAAATTTTGTATTTTCATTTTGACATAGATATTTGATGAATTTTTGGCCTAATTTTGGTCTAAATATTTAATCCAATCAGCTCACTTTGATTTAAGCCCACTTTTTCTAATAATTCATGTCCAAATTAAATCCAATTTTTAATCGAATTTCATTATGATTTAGATTTAATTGAGGCTCACATTTCGATCATAATCTAGTACCATTCAACTCTATACTTGATTAAATTTTTATTAAATCTAATTTTTTTTGACCTAAATCGACTCAAACACCTACCAAATCCTTTTGTTTTTCTTTTGCTAGCAAACTTTTTCTTTTATTTTTCTGTTTCCCTTCTTCTCCTGTGCCCTCCTTTTCTCTCCTTACAAAGCCCTAGTTGATCCCCTTTTTCTTCAAACCGGAGCAAGGGCTCCTTGTTCCTTGGTGCACATAGCCCAATCTGGCCGGATCTTGGCCAAATCTGGCCCCTTCTAAGGGGAGAAAGGGCAAGACTTGATCTTGTACAAGTGGTGCAAGGCTCAGCTGATCGGGATCTAACAAGATCTTGACTGGAGGTGCGATGGAAGAATGGCTTGCACAGGGCATAGGTCGTGGATGTAATGGGCACGAGCGAGGAAGCGCATATCACACTCAAACAAATTTAGGTGCTAGGCATCACTAAAGGGGAAGTTCTTGTGATGTCTCCGGCATGGGAGGGGGTGTACGTGCTTTTGCTTGCCATGGGATGCGTCAGATTCAAGCTCGACGAACTCCTGGTAGTAACGCTCTACCACAGTTGCACCACCCACGCTGCCTTCACCCACTCCCTCCACTCTGTCAGTGCTGCACTCCATCATCTCCTCGACACCTCCACTTCACTCCTCTTGCCTCACCATGGCAAAGGCCAACCAAATATGATCATGAGACAGCTAGATCTGACTGAAGAAGAGACCAAGTTGCTCTTGTTATGGTCATGGGAAGACCAAAAAAAGGAGCAAGAAGAAGGCACTGGTCATGGGAGGAAGGATAGAAGAAATAAAGAGGAAAAAAAGAAAACAATAAAAGAAGAAAAGTTTTTGTGTAAAGAAAAAAGACTTCCTCTTATCTCTATTTATGGCACCATGGCCTCGTCATGGTCACCTATGAATCCTCAAATATGGTGATAAAAATAATGAATCCATGGCCTCACTATGGCTACCGGCAGCCCCTTGAAGATGGTAACGAAGATGGTGAACCCATGACTTCATCGAGGCCACTCACAACCCCTCAAAGATGGTGATGGAAATGGTGAACTCATAGCCTCACTGTGGCTACCCATGATCCCTCAAAGATGGCAATGAAGATGGCGAACCCATGATCCTACTGCTGCTACCTACAACCCTTCAAAAATGGCAGATCCTCATCCCACCAAACCAGCCTTTGAGCCTGCACTCAAGCTAGCCTTCGGGCTTACATCTAAGCCAACTTCAGGCTTGCTTCCAAGTCTACCTTTGGACTCACATCCAAACCAACTTTCAAGCTCACATCCAAGACAGCCTTTAGGCTTGCAGCCAAATCTGCCTTCTAGCTCTCACTTAGCAAGCCTTCGGGCTCGCATTTAAGATAACTTTGAGGCTCACATCCAAGTCAACTTTTGGGCTCACATCCAAGCCAGCCCTTAGATTTCCACTTAGCCAGCTTTTTGGCTCACATCTAAGTCAGCCTTTAGACTTACATCTAAGCCAGTCTTTGGGTTTGCACGTTAGCCAGCCTTCGGTCTCTCATTCAGTGAACCTTTAGGCTTGCACCTAGCCAACCTTTGGGATCACATTGAGCTAGCCTTTAACCTCGCATCCAAGCCAATCTTTGGGTTCACACTCAACCAGACTTCAGGCTCACACTTAATCAACCTTTGGGCTTGCATATAAGCTAGCCTTTGGGCTTCACATTTTAGCCAACTTTCAGACTCGCACTCAGCTAGCTTTTGCTCTCGCATCTAAGCTTGCTTTCGGGCTCATACCTTAGCCAGCCTTCAGGCTCATACTTTAGTTAGCCTTCAGGTTTGCACTCAGCCAACCTTTGGATTTGTATCTAGTTTAGTCTTCAATCTCGCACCCAGTCAACCCTAAGGCTTATACCTCAAAGCCAGCTTTTGAGCTCACAAACTAAGCTCACCCTCAAATTCACATATTTATGGCTGAGCTACAGGTCCACCTAAAATTATCATAAATAATGATTGACCCTCAAATCAAACTACTTAACAAGAAGTAGCTCAATCATATTAAAATTGAACTCAGCCAAAACATATGGGCAAAGGCCACATTGGTTCAAATGGATCTAAATTGATCAAATAAATAGACTAACACCAAATTGTATTGACTTAAACTCAGACTCAACCCTAATTAGACTCAAGATGGGTTAATTTAGAATTATATTAAGTTCAATCAAATAAAATCTAGATTGAACTAAGCTTAAACCAAACCCTAATTGGGTTAAATCAAGTCCAAACTAAAAGGACAAACTCAAAGTCAAATAGCTAGGCTGAGCCTGAACAAAAACCAAGTTAAGTTAAATTGACTTGAATTTGAGACAAAGTCCAGTAAACCTTCTATAGAGATCCAATACAAAGTCAAACTTGACTCAAGCTAAATGAAATCAAACTCAAACCTGAACCATATTAGTCCTGATGAAATTAATTAGGGTCAAACTGAGTCCCACGGTGAGTGCTGAAACTTCTAAAATACTCTAAGGCTATGAACAAAGGGTAATGTCACCACCCTGACTTGAATTAGAATTAGTTCAAATAGAACAAAATAAGATCAAATTGAGTCTCACTAGGTTATACTACAAAATCCTTCAGTAACACTTTAAAGCTATATCTAACCCCAAAAGTAGTTGGTGACGTTGCTAAACCAAAGAAGTTAATCACCACCATGCTCTAACATGTTAGTAACATTTCAAAGCTAGTCAACCATAGAGCCATTGATGATGCATCTTCCAAGCTAAGCTAACCCAAAAGTATTTGCAATGCTTCAAATCAAACCGAATTAAGGTAGGCTTGAACTTTCTTAGTTAGTCAATCATAATATCTTCTTCAAACAAAGTCAACTGACAATACCCTCCAAGTTGCCGACCACACTTCAAAGGTATACAAAACCCCCTAAGCCATTGTTGATGCAATTAAGTCAATGAAGTTAACCAATAATACCCTCAAAACTGTTGATCACACTTCAAAGCTAGTCAAACCCACAAATAGTTGATGGTGCACCCTTTAAGTTAGTCAACCCCATAAGTAGTTGATTACGCATCCTTCAAGCTAATCAATACTAGAAGCAGATGATAATATACCCTACAAGCTAGTCAATTAGAAGTAGTTGTGATGCGCCCATTAAGCTAGTCAATTTCAGAATTAGTTGATGATACACCTTTCAAGCTAGCCAACCATAGAAGCAATTGACAATACATTCTTCAAGGTGGTCAACTCAAAAAGTAGTTGATGATGCATCCTTCAAGGTAGTCAACACCAGAAGTAGTTGATAACATGCTCATTAAGCTAATTAACCCCAGAAATAGTTGATGCACACTCTTTAAGTTAGTCAACCCCACAAGCAGTTGATGATGTATCCTTCAAACTAGTCAAACCCAAAAGTAGTTAATGATGTGATTCTCAAAGCTATACCTAACCTCATAAAATACACCATTATCCTGGGTGCAGGATCAATTATGCATTTACTTTAGCCAATGGTTTCTATAGAAGTAGCTGAAGTTCATATCAAGTTTAGGACTATCTTTGAGGTCATCCAGTTTAAGAAAGCATCTGCTATTACCTTGACTAAGGTTGTCATCATGCAAAACTAGTCTATTTCTCGCCTTCCATCAAGGGGAAGAAAGCCCAATTTCATTATCTCTAATAAGAAGGGCTGCTTAGATGAAAAGCTAGAAGTCATATCTCAACCAAAAAGGATATTAGTCTTTCATAGACTAGGACCAAAATAAAGCTCAGTCTTTGGCTACCTTCACCCAACTCCTCACAGAGGTGATCAAAAGAAAATTTGGACACAGACATCGAGGAAGAAGATTTCATCCTAATTGGCACAAGTAAAGGAGAAGCTACTAGAATCTTTAGCTGACTTGGGAAGCCAAGCCCTTGAATGAATTTGATCATTACCATCTCTACCTCCATCTCATTCACTCCATTTAGCAATTTGGAGAAGAGTAGGAGAAAATCATAGGGGGCATAGTCTTGCCTTAAGACTATAGCAAAGGGGCAAATCATCAAACAAAACCCCAAGAGTTACTATAAGGCTACAACTTAGCACATGAATTTGCCAAAGGAGACCACTCATACTATTAAAGTCATTTCTCATCATGACTCTGGGAGAGACCATGAGCCCACACCCCTACCAGCCAAATACCAAAGGAAGGTTGTCTGGGTGAGGCTTACGGATGAAGAAATCCAAGAGGAGAGAGACTTTGTGGACCATTCCTTGCTACTATGCCAAAGAGAATGTGTGGTGACCTGCTCCATGAGTAGACTCTTGAATGAGATAACTCAACTGATGGGAGAAGTTAGCCTCAATCCAAAGTCTAAATATGAATATGACCCACAAAATGTATACCATCATATTCTGACAAAAGCCTTGGTCATAACTTAAAGCTCCAATCAAGAAGTGACCATAGAAGCACTGCAAGAGTAGCTGAGATGGCAAGGCAAATAGAAAGATGAAGCTTAGAAAAAGTCATGGAGTTGATGGAGATAATACTACAAATGAGTCAGAAGCTTGATAAGTTGGAACAATCTCAATAACCATCGCAAGAAGTAGAGGCAGTAGAAGGTGCATCTTCTATATTTGAGATCCAAAAAAATGTAGGCCCTTCTCAAGCACCTCCTCCAGTAAGGGATACCCAATCCTCGATTTCAAGGATCCTTAACAATATAAAACTCCCAACATATATATAATGACATGCACAATGAATGGTAGCTACACAGCTAAGATAAAGAATTGAGATGAGTAGGGCAAATGATGCTAACAAACCATGCCCTAGCCATCATGATCGAGTGCCATATCTCAAAGGCTATATAGTGCCTAATTTTAAATAGTTTAATAGCATGGGTAATCCCGAATAGTACATAACTCACTTTGTGACTCTATGTGAAGATTCAAGTAATAGTCGTTGTTACTCCAATAATTTTTAGCAAGCTTGATTGGAGTAGCATTCAAGTGATATGCTAATTTTTAAATAGAATCCATACAAATTTGGGTACAAATGAAAAAGACTTTTTGAATCAGGTTTGGAGGAGTTAGCGATAAAGTGACCATTGTAGACCTTGTCTTAATATCCAAATGTGATAATGAGTCAATTCTAGATTGTATCACACGGTGGAGAAATTTCAGCATCAAGTGTGAACAAATGAGCCAATTTAAAGCAGTGAACTAGGTTCTTGGCAACAAAAGGGGAGAATGGATTGCACTTTATTTAAGCTCTTCTTGTATACATACCTTCCAAAACCTCATCATACAAGTTAAGAAGCTGAAAAGGATTGACCCACTGACCTCATCTAGTTCATAAAGTTGCAAGCCAAAAAGGATAAGACAAAGCATGGAGAGCCTTCCAAAAATATGAGGGTTACATTCATAATAACTAAGCAAAAGAAACCTCCAAATCTCACCATGAACAAGGGTAATCCTCAAAAACCACCAACTCTTGGAGGAGATAGAGAAGTGGAATGATCTAATGATCTCTAATAAAAACTCAGAAAGAAATATTCATTGAAAAGAGAAAGAGTAAGTAAAATCTTTCAAGATGTCCTAAAGTTAGGCCTCCAATTACCAAAATCTAAAAGGTCAAGTGAGGCCAAAAAAATAAATCATCCAACTATTGTCCTTACCATAGAGTTTTGGGACATACTATTAAAAACTTCTATGTCTTCAAGGATTGGATTGAGAAGCAATACCGAGAAGGCAAACTAACTCCTTCAAAGGCAGCCTATTTGAAACACCCACCAAATACATCAATTATATTACTGTGTTTTAGGACCATGAACCATTTGCTGAAATTCTCTTTGGGGAAGAAACATAACATACTTCCAAACAAGGCACTTATAGAATGTCTATATTGCGAAAAAGCTAAAGAAATTGATGAAGATAATGACTAAAAATCTTAAAAATCTTGGGACAGTGATGAAGAAAGCCTCACTAGAGCAAACTATCTCACTTGTTTGAAGCATCAATAAGAGAAATAATAGAAGCAAGAAGAAGAAGCCAATTTAGTCAGATAAATATAATATCAAAAAATTAGCCATCTAAGAATACATTGATGCTCTAGATGAATATGTTCAGAAAGAAAGAAGTCAAGTAACTCTTAAAGAATTCTTCCCTAACAAACTCAAAGCTTTACTAGAGGACCCTGGTGTGGGAAACAAAGAAAGTGAACTTTTGGTGGTAATATGCTTTGCCATATTTACTGTTGGGGTTTTACAATCAAGTCAATCCCCACCCAGTCACTTCAATAATGAAGAAATTTGGGTTTCAAGACAAGAAGAAGTAAATAGATTCACTAGGGATATTACTGATGAAATGAAAAATCCCATATGTCTTCTTGAGAGCTACTCCCAAGATGACTATCTTAGAGAGTGGTTCTCCTATGAGTACGATTATGGCATGCTTAAACTATAGCTAGATACTGTGAAAGAATTAGCTATAACTAACATAAGGTTTATTAGGGGACAAATGCAAATGCTAAATGAGCATATAAAGGCTATGACTATCCACATGGAAAGTATGACAAATATGAGTACCATGCTTTGTGAGGAAGAGAATGGAGAAGGTGATAGCAGAAAAGGCAAAGCCATACAAAAGACCTCATAGGGGTGGTGAGAAATCACTTATTGACCCTCCTCGAGATCAAAATGATCACTCATGCCATTTTCCCTAGAGGCAAGTTAAGAAATCTCGACACTATCAAAGAGAGTTGTCTAAGCTATGACCTCTTATCGCATGTTGACTCATACATTTGATGTGAACACTAGTGAGCTGCTATCCCAGCCTCCATCAAACAATCTAGGAAATAATGCTCAACCTACTAGGTTTGGTGAAGTTCTAGTTCTAGAGCCTGTGGAAGCATGCGCTCTACCAACTTTAGAGGAATTATGTGTACAAAACATGGATGATGAATAGGACTCCATGTTTAAATTAGAGCAACTTTATGAATGCTTCAAAAGGCCCTACTCTAGCAAGTGCCAAAGGAAGAAGTAGCATTTTGAAAAAGGATCAAATGAGATAATGCTAAAGCTCACTCCTCCCCTGCATCAAGTCAATCTAAATATTTACAGAAGAAACATCCAAAATACAAAGTCTTAAAGAAGGTTATGCCAACAAATGAAATAGAAGAGTTCATCCAAAGAGTCTTTGAAGACCTCTCTACGAGAAAAAACCTAGGTGCCTAATTCTAATATTGAATGAAATAATTATTAGCCAGTCACTTCTTCTAAGGATATTTAAGAATTACTAACTAGAGGTAAGGGTCCACTGCCTCCTGTCATATGATTAGCCTCGAGATTGATTCCAAAGATGAATCTTATAGGTCTCATGATGCTAGATTTTAGCTAAGGAGAACAACTAAAATACAACTCTGAGGTGGGAAGGTGCTACCTCCGAGACAAGCTCCAATGCCTAGGGATCATATATCCCCAAGGACAAGGAAAAAGAAATTCAGATAAGTGAGGGCATCGAGCCCTCAAAAGCCAAACTTACACCAAGGAAGGTGGAATATAACAGAGCATCTCACCTCAAGAAGATCCCTATCATGATCAGTGTGTTTGATGCCCTGATGATGTCATAAGAACTTAGGGATAGATTAGTGCACATCTTGTAGAATTTGGCTAACTACCAAGCATACTTTGCTAAAGAAAAGATGAAGGACTCTTTGTGTACATGCCAAACTCTTGTCATCACCTTCACAAATGATGCCATTATACCTAGAATAATAGACCACAATAGATCATTATATGTCATAGGGAATAGTAATGAAATCAAGATCAATCACATCCTGTTTAACCCAGGTTCCTCAGTCAATTTGATGACTCTCTGAATTCTAAGAGCTATAACTTTGGATGTTTGTCACATATCATCTAAGATTATAACCATACAAGGGCATAATTAAAATAGATAAAGAGCTTTGGGAGTCATATGCATTCCTCTAAAAGTGGGTGAGATGATGACAAATGCTAAGTTTTATGCAATCGATACTGATGCATCATACAAAGCACTACTAGGGAGACTATGGCTACATGAAAATAAAGTAGTACCATTGACCCTACATCAATACCCAAATAATTCAAGGATGGTGAAGAGCACCGAATTGACGGGGATGTGCAACCTTTTCATGTTCATGAGGTGCATTATGATGATGTAAAATACTATCAAGGATCTAACCCTGATAAGGGGTTTGCTTCTATCAGTCAAGTAAAGTAAAAGATTGCAAGCCAGATCTTTGCTCCTCCTCACCTAAGAAGTGATTTTGACCTAGCCTCTTCAGATGAAGAAGCCTCGTAAGTTTGTCTGGGTGGTTATACTTCTAACAAAGATGATAACAAAGGTCAAACGGAAAATACTCTCCCTATTACTAAAGCTCCAAAAGGCTTACTTAAGTTGTTAGATGAGTTGTGCATCAATATCCTAAAAGAATTAATGACTTTCTACATTTCTCCATGGTACAAAGGAGAAAAGAAAAAATTATTTGACAAGGCAATCCTTTGTGCCCCAAGCATACATGAAATCCTGAGGATTGAAGATCTAGTAGATAATGGTGACAATCAACTGGTAATCATGCCTAAATATTTCTCAGGTCAGCTTCATCAGATAATTAACAAATCTATTTGTGGATGTCCACAAACAAAGAAACAAAATTATTTTTTCAAGAATCTATGGGATCCACCCCAAATATGTGCTTACATTCCTGGAATACGAAGCAAGAATACCAAAGGACTAGGCTATATTATCCCCAATGCCCACACATGTCTTATGGTCACCATTGGATCTCTCTCCGATATTCAAGATGATCAAATGACATTAATACCCCCTGGTATGTGCGCCAAGGTGATCGTGAGTTTTTAGACATCACAAGAAAATAACATCCTCAATAGAATTTCATCAAAGTCAAAAGAATGGGGACATGATGTAGCCAAAATACCTTCCGAAGAACCTTCGCCAAACCTTACTCGACATGATGAATCACTTGGTGAAAAATAATTTTCAAACCAAAAGAAGCTCCACCAAAACTTGAGGATAGAGGGCAAGCTGTAGTTGATGAATTGATAGAGACTAACCTAGGCTCAAAGGAAGACCCCAAGCTAACTTTCATCAGCACTCAACTTTCAGAGAAAAAGCCAAACCCAACTCAAAGTAGTACTCTAAGAGTACATTGACTGCATCGTATGGAGCTATAAGGAGATGCCTAGACTAGATCCTAAAGTTGCAATCCATAAATTGGCCATCAATCTTGAGCTTCTGCTTGTGATATCATAAGAACTCAGGGATAGATTAGTGCACATCTTGCAGAATTTGGCTAACTACCAAGCATACTTTGATGAAGAAAAGATGAAGGAGTCTTTGTGTACACGCCAAACTCCCACCATCACCTTCACAAAAAATGACATTCTACCTAGAATAACATACTGCAATAGATCATTATATGTCATAGGGAACAGTAATGGGATCAAGATTAATCGCATCCTGATTAACCCAGGTTCTTTAGTCAATTTGATGACTCTTCGAATTCTAAGAGCTCTAACTTTGGATGTTTGTCATATATCATCTGAGATTATAACTGTACAAAGGCATAACTAAAATAGCCAAAGAGCTTTGGGAGTCATATTCATTCCTCTAAAAGTAGGCAAGATGATAATAGATGCTAAGCTTTATGCAATTGATACCAATACATCGTACAAAGTACTATTAAGGAGACCGTGGCTACGTGAAAATAAAGTAGTACCATTGATCCCTACATCAATGACCAAATAATTCAAGGATGGTGAAGAGCACCGAATTGACAGGGATGTGCACCCTTTTCATGTTCATGAGGTGCATTATGATGATGCAAAATACTATCAAGGATCTAACCCTGATAAGGGGTTTGCTTCAATTAGTCAAGTAAGGCAAAAGATTGCAAGCCAGAACTTTGCTCCTCCTCACTTAAGAAGTGATTCTGACCCAGCCTCTTCAGATGAAGAAGTCTTGTAAGTTTGTCTAGGTGGTTATACTTCTAACAAAGATGATAACAAAGGTCAAACGGAAAATACTCTCCTTATTACTAAAGTCCCAAAAGGCTTACTTAAGCTGTTAGATGAGTTGTGCATCAATGTCGTAGAAGAATTATTGACTTTCTAAATTCCTCCATGATGCAAAGGAGAAAAAAAAACTATTTGACAAGGCAATCCCTTGTGTCCCAAGCATACATGGAATCCTAGGGATTAAAGATCTAGCGGATGTTTGGTGACCATCAACTGGTAGTCATACCTAAATATTTCTCAGGTCAATTTTGTCAGATAATCAACAAATCTATTTGTGGATGTCCACAAACAAAGAAACAAAATTATTTTTTCAAGAATCTATGGGATTCACCCCAAAGATGTGCTTACATTCCTGAAAGAGGAAGCAAGAATATCAGAGGACTAGGCTATATTACCCCCAATGCCCACACATGACTTATGGTCACCATTGAATCTCTCTCTGATATTTAGGATGACCAAATGACATTAATACCCCCTGGCATGTGCGCCAAGGTGATCGTGAATTTTTAGGCATCACAAGAAAGTGACATCCTCAATAGAATTTCATCAAAGTCAAGAAAAAGGGGACATGATGTAGCCAAAATACCTTTAGACGAACCTTCACCAAACCTTACTCGACATGATGAATCACTTGGTGAAAAAATAATTTTCAAACCAAAAGAAGCTCCACCAAAACTTGAGGACAAGGGGCAAGCCATAGTTGATGAATTGATAGAGACTAAACTAGGCTTAAAGGAAGACGCCAAGCTAACTTTTATCAGCACTCAACTTTTAGAAAAAACCAAACCCAGCTCAAAGTAGTACTCCAAGAGTCCATTGATTGCATCATATGGAGCTATAATGAGATGCCTAGACTAGATCCTAAATTTGCAGTCCATAACTTGGCCATCAATCTCGAGCTTCTGCCTATCAAACAAGCACCTAGGAAGATGAAACTTAACCTAGAATAGAAAGTGATAGAAGAAACAAAGAAATTGATTGAAGTAGGCTTCATCGGAGAGGAAAAATACCTAGATTAGGTGGCAAGCATCGTACTAGTCAAGAAGAAGAATAGCCAAATCCGCATTTGTTTAGACTATAGGGACTTGAATAAAGCATAACCAAAAGATAATTTTTCATTACCAATAATGGAAATCATAAGTGACAACACGACCAACTTCGAAATATTCTCTATCATAATTGGGTTTTAGGATATAACCAAATTAAGATGCATCTTGATGATCAGAAACATACATCCTTTATGACACTAGTTGGCATTTATTGCTATAAGGTGATACCCTTTGGGCTCAAGAATGCAGGCGTCACTTATAAAAAGTCATGACTCAAATCTTTGATGACTTTATACACCAGTTAGTGGAATGTTATATAGATGACTTGATGGTCAAAACTAAGTCAAAAGATAGACATGTCCAAGTCTTAAGAGTGATAAGCAACTGCTTTAGGAAATATAACTTAAAGATGAATCCTATGAAATGCATTTTTGGGGTACCATCAGAAAAATTTCTCGACTTTATTGTCAAACATCGAGGTATCGAAATCGATCCATCTAAGATCTAAGTTATCTTAGATATGCCACCACCTAGCAATTTAAAGTAATTGACATCATTCTAAGGCCAACTTATATACATAAGAAGATTCATTTCAAATCTCTCTGAAAAATACAAACATTTTTCCAAGTTGATGAAGGACACTCCATTTATTTGGAATCAAGACTGCCAGCAGGCCTTCGAAGAGATTAAGCAGTACCTTCTAAAGCCACTAGTCCTCCCAATACCCCTACCCGATAAGCTCTTAATCCTCTACACGACAGTAATGGAAGGATCCCTAAGGACACTTCTTGCCCAGAATAGTGAAGAGGGTAAAGAAAATGCACTCTACTATCTAAGTAGAATGCTAGTGGGGGTAGAAAGTAACTACTCCCCCATCAAACAATATTGTATGACGCTCATATTCATGGTCAAGAAACTGAGGCATTATTTGCTTTTATATCAAGTCATTTTAATATCAAAGATTGATCCCATAAAGTACCTAATGACTAGGCTTATACTTAATGGGAGGCTAGCAAAGTGGGCTTTAATTCTCATAGAATATGATATCAAATTCATTCCTCAAAAGGCTGTTAAGGCACAAGCCCTCGCTGATTTTCTCGCAGCTCATCCAGTATCAAACAATTCTCCTCTGAGTTGTAAACTCCCTAATGAAGAAATTCTTTTGGTCAAAGAAGAAAAACTTTATTGGAAGCAAAACTTTGATGGAGCATCATCCATCAAGCTAGGGATCATCAAAGCTTCCGCATATCAAAGTAAGCATTGGACTCATTTATGTCACCTTGAATGGGGTTATTTTACGATACTCCTACTTTCGCTCAAAACCATGCACAAATGATGAAGCTGAATATGAAACTCTAATTGTAGGCTAGAAGTGGCCCTTAATATGAAAATATCATGACTATATATTTTCGATGATTTGTAATTAGTTATCAACCAAGTCCAAAGTAAATATAAAATCCACAAATTTGAGCTCCTGAACTACCATGAAATTCATAAGGCAAATCCAAGTTTTTCTTACGAATAAGTCCTCGAGAAAAAAATTTTATGAAAAGGTCCTTGAAAGTTTAGAAATTTCAAATTGATCCCTACAAAATCTAGGGTTTGCAAAGAAATTCCTCAAAATTTTATATTCACAAATAAATCACTAAACTTTCTAACTTTAGCAAATAAACCTTCGAAATTTCTAAAATTTACAAATAAGTCCAAATTTTATTCAAAAAGGACTTGCAAATTTTAGAATTTTTTACAAATGTATCCTTTTTTTGTAAAAAGGCTCCTGAAACTCAAAAAATATATTTTGGTCCATTTTTTGGGAAATTTTCAAATAAATCTCTCAAAAATTTTTATTCAAAAAGGACCCTAAAAATTGTAAAATTTTTACAAATAGGTTCTTTTTTCCAAAAAGGCCCCTAGAACTCATAATATTATATTTTGGTCCAATTTTTTCAAAAAATTTTATAAATAAACCCCTCAAAAATTTTTATTTACAAATAAATTCAAATTTTATTCAAAAAGAACCCTTAAAATTTTAAAATTTTCACAAATATATCTTTTTTGGTAAAGAAGCTCTTGAAATTTATAAAATTATATTTTTGTCCATTTTTTGGCAAAATTTGCAAATAACTCCCTAAAAATTTGCCATTTGAAAATGGTACAAAATTTGAATATTCCTATTGAAAAAATAAATCTCAATCAAGTGAATCATAGCCAATTACAAAACATGAAAAATATAATGAATCAAATATTACAATCACCATAACATTCTAATCACCATCCAATAGAATTAAGCAATTAAACCAATAAAAAATTTGGTTTTAAATCTTCTCGATTTGGTGTTAAATCTTCTCAAGGCCTATAAATTGATGAGAGCCTACAGCCAAAATAAAATGCATGAAGAGGGATTAGAACACCAGAGAAAGAGAAAAAGAGATAGAAATCAAAATGACGAGAAGAGATCAACATGCAACCATATTTTGGAGATGAATGAAAAGAAGATCAAAGGAAAAGATGAATTCTTATATTTTTTCGATTTTTTTTCTTCTTCTCCTCTCTGTCCCTTATCCTTTTGTCTCTACAAGAGTCTTAGCTTTCCACTGTTGCTGTTGCCCCCACACTGCCCTCTAGCATGAGTCTACCACAAGTTTGACCTCCTTGCTTGAGCCACTAGAGTCTCCTAGTCTTGTGCCAAGCCTCCTCACTGGAGCTTCACCATGTTGCCAAGCTACCACTCCCATTTCAGCTGTGCCTCGAATAGCACCTGCACCTCCATCATCGGCCATCCCCCTCTTCGCAGCTAGAACCCTAGTCTCATTGGCGTCAACCTAGTAGCACCCTTCCCCTTTCATTTTTTCCTTTTCACATTTCCTCCCAATATTACACTACAACTCAATGATGAACTCCTTTCTAGTAAGTGAAAGCTCAAGATTCCTCCTCCTCCTCCTTTCCCCTTCTTCCTCCTCTTATCTCCTCCTTAAAACCTAGATTGGATCTTCTTCTTTGATCTCCTTGAAGTGATGCTCTCCTCGATTCTAGCCTTAGCCTCTCGATGTTTGTGCTTTTTCTTGCCATATGATATGCGGGATCCAAGCTCAACAAACTCCCGACAGTGGTGCTCTGTCGCAAGTCACATTAACCTCCTCATCACCTCCATCTTCCACCGCTACGCCCTCGCCGACACCCACGCCACCTATGCCCACTACGTTTGCTCTATTAGCATAGCACTCCATCACCTTCTTGATGCCTCCACTTCACTCCTCCTACCCTACTAGGCAAAGGCTAACAAAATTTGTTGGGGAGACAGCCGGATTCAACCGAAGAATAGGCCAAGCCACTCCCAACCTAGTCATGGGAAGACCAAAAAAGAGAGCAAGAAGAAGGCACAAGTCATGGGAGGAAGGAGAGAAGAAATAAGGAGGAAAAAAATAAAAGAAGAAAAGAAGAAAAGTTGTGTAAAAATAATAAAAAAAAGACTTTCTCTTGTCTCGATTTACCACCATGGCCTTGTCATAGCCATTTGTGGCCTCTCAAAGATGGTAATAAAGATGGTGAACCCATGACCTTCCCACAACCACTCGCGACCCCTTGAGAATAGTAATGAAGATGGCAAACCTATGAAATTGCCATAGCCACTTGTGGTAACTCAAAAATGGTAATGAAGACAGTGAACTCGTGGCCTCATCGTGGCCACCCACATCCCCTCGAAGATGGTAATGAAGATAGCAAACCCATGACCTCACTATAGCCATCGTGGCCTATCAAAGATGGCGGATCCTTATCCCACAAAGCTAGCCTTCAAGCTCACACTCTAGCCAACCTTCAAACTTGCACCTAAGTCAACCTTTGGGCTCACATCCAAGCCAACCTTTGGTCTTGCATTTAAACCAACCTTCAGGCTCATATTTTAGCTAATCTTCGGGCTCACACCTAGGTAGCCTTTGAGCTCATACTCAGTCAGCCCTCAGGCTCACACTCAACTAGCCTTCGGGCTCGCATCGAAGTGAGCCTTCAGGCTCGCACCTAACCAACCTTCAGGCTCGCATCCAAGCTAGTCTTCAGACTCACACCTAACTAACCTTCAGGCTCGCATCCAAGCTAGCCTTCAGGCTCACACCTCAGCTAACCTTGGGGCTCACACTCAGCCAATGTTCACATCTAGGCTAGTCTTCGAGCTTACACCTAGTCAGCCCTCTGGTTTACACCTCTAAGCCAACTTTTGGGCTCGGAACTAAACAAGCCCTCGAGTTTGCATATTTGAGGTTGAGCTACAAGTCTAAAATTATCATAAACAACCAAGGACCCTCAAATCAAATTACTTAATATGAAGTAACTCAATCATATTGAAATTGAACTCAGCCAAAATAAATAGAAAAAGCCAATTTGGTTTAAATAGACCTAAATTGATCAAACAAATGGACTAATACCCAAATTGCTATAAAAGCCTTTAGCAACACTTTAAAGCGATACCTAACCCCCTAAGTTATTGGTGATGCTACTAAACTAAAAAAAGTTAATCGCCAATATGCTTCAAATTGTTAGCAATACTTCAAAGCTAATTAACTCCAGAAGCTATCAATGGTGCATCTTCCAAGATAAACCAACCCAAAAGCATTGGCAATGCTTCAAATCGAACCGAACTAAGGTAGGTACGAGCTCGCTTAGTCAGTTAGCGATAATTTCTTATTTAAATGAAGTCAATCGACAATACCCTCTAATTTATCAGTCGCACTTCAAAGCTATACCCAACCCCCATTTGAGGTCATTTTTGGCCGCAATTAAATTTAATTAAAATTTAATTAAAGTTAAGACCAGTATACTACTAAATTATGGCTCATATATGGGTCTCAGTCAGACTTAAATCGTATTTGATTTTGATAAAAAAATTGAGCTCAAATCATTGGAAAATTCAAGTTCTAGCTAAGCCTAATCTAAATAAACTAATTGCGTAGGAATTTTGGACCAAAATTGAGTCCAAAATTCATCTAAAATTTGGGCCAAAATGATAAATACAAGAATTTTATAAATAGAACCCCCGATTGAATAAATATTTATAAATGGGTTCTTGGCCGGTTTTTCTCACAAATAGGTCCCTGTAATAAGAATTTTATAGAAAAGTTTAATAAAATTCTAAAATTACAAATCAATCCCGCAAAATCTAGTATTTACAAATAGACTCCATAAAAGATAAATAATTATGATTTAGTCCTTATGAAATTCAAAATTTACAAATAGACTATTCCAAAATTTTTTATTCACAAATAAGCCTTTGGATTTTTAACTATTTATAAAAAAGTCTCTCAAGATTTTTTATTTATAAATAAGTCCAAATTTTATTTAAAAATGATCCTGAAAGTTTTAAAACTTTATAAATAAGTCTTTTTTATAAAAATAAAATTATAATTTAGTCCAAATTTTTTTAAAAAATAAAAATTGTCCCCCCTATAATTTTAGTATTTGGGATAAATACAAATTTTCAAATTTGATCATCCACAATAAGCAGGCTTATTCATATCTCTTTATAAATTCATCCAAATTTTGAATAAGTATATTCATATCTATCTACATCCATATCCATCACTCAAAATTTAAATAAAAAATATTTATTTTTAATCTAACTTTATCTCTTTAAATCTTATAAAAACTAGTAGAACTTACAAACTAGAGAATAAAAAAGTGATCAGAGGAGTAGAGAAAGGGGAAAAAAGACGTCGATTATAAATCAGCTGCAAGAAAAGAAGGAACGAATGTAGAAAAAAAGGTTAAGCACTTATGTTTATTTTATTTTCTTTTCCCTCTCTTTTTCCTCCCTTTCCTTATTCCATGCTTGTGCAGCAATGCCCTGCACCAAGTAACCCATTGTACACCGGTCAAACCAACCCAGGTGGGGTTGGCCTTGCTGTGCTCCATCTCCTAGTTGCTAAACCTTGGATCTGACTCCTCACTATGAGCGATTTGGGGAGATGATCTTGCTGCAGCCTGGACCAACCACCTCCACCACTCCGTCGTCGAGCATCGACACCTCCACGAGCTGCCGCCAAGTGCCACTACCTGGACTGCTCCCCGCTCCATCATAGCCATCACAGAGCACCATTGTCCAGCCTCCTCCCCGTGCCGCTGAGAGCCATCGTCGCAAGCACCACCCCCATCACTTCATCCACAACCAATGCCCACACGAGCCCGCTTCTGCCCACTAGAACTCCTTGATTTCAATGGATCCTGGTTCTCGTGATCCAACCAACCTGACCATCGCCAGCACCGATCATCGCCATCAACACGACTTCCCCCTCCACATTGAGGCCTACCTCTCCCGCCATGATGGAGTAAATAAGCTCTTCAAGATCAGCCGCTACACTGCCAAGATCACCCTTATTGGACCCATGGATGGAGGAGAATCGGAGCTTTCGCTCCTGGCTTGCTACAAGGCCGGATCTGGCCGAATCCAGCTAGAAAGAGCGAGGCGGGGTGCATCCCCGCCCTGCCGCAGCCAAGGCTAGCCGAAGGAGAGGCTGGCCCTCTCCTGGGCCGGTGGTAAAAAAAAAAAAAAAGACAGGAAAAAATAAAAAAAAATTTATTATGTAAAAAAATAATAAAAGGGGAGAACTTTCAACATCATGGTTACTAATGATCTTTGACATAACGGTAGACTCTCGATAACATTGCAGCCACCTGTGGCCATTGATGATGAAGACAGTAAATCCATGACTTCACTGCGGCGACTCATGGTCCCTCGAAGATAGCGATAAAGATGATGATGAAGACGGTAAACCCACGACCCTGTTGTGGTCTGTTGGCTTTATGGTGTCTCGAATCCAGATTTTCCGGATAGTCTCAATTATATTAAGAAGTTATTTAATGGGTCTAATCCTTATCTAGATTTATCTTCTACTAGAAGACTTAAATTAGTAGAAGTCTTATTTGAGTCAGTCTTCTACTTTGACTCAAACATCATTAGGCCACATCTATAAATACACCATTGATGTAAGGGTTTCAATATAGAGTGAAAGAGAGAGATATAGATCAATACTCTCAATACATCTTGTGACGGTTAGGATACTTAGTCTTTTGTGAGAGTTTGTGATATTGGAGTTTCGTCTCCATCGTTATAATATTCTCTTTCTCTTCTCATCAATACAAAATTCTCTGCATCGTTTTCGCCACATATATCTCTTATTTGCTATCTTTTCCTTTTTTCTGTTCTTCCTCTATATCGTAAATTGTGGTGGACATCGATATTTTCCGCAATAAGTGGTATCAGAGCTTGGTTCAATATGTCTACTACGAAGTTTGATATAGAGAAATTCAATGGAAAGCAAGGATTCCCTATTTGGCAAGCAAGAGTTCGTGCAATTCTTACTCAACAAGGATTGAGAAATACGTTGGAGGACGTCAAGCCTGAAGATGTCGCTGAAAGTGTCTGGGAAAACCAAAAGGCTAGTGCACATAACACAATCATCCTCAGTCTCACCGATGAGGTACTCTATCCATTTCTTGATGAAACATCATCTTCAGAGTTATGGAAAAAGCTGGAGAAAGAGTATATGAGTAAGTCTATCTCAAATCGAGTTTATTTAAAGTAGAAGCTCTTCAATTTTCGAATGACAGAAGGTACGAATATAGTTGATCATCTTAATACTTTCAATAAACTTGTCTCTCAATTGTTAAGCATTGATGTTAAAATTGAAGATGAAGACAAGGCAATTATTTTATTATCGTATTTACCTCCTTCTCTTGAGAATCTTAAAACTACTCTCATGTATGGGAAGGATTTGAAATTTGACGATATTTCTGCTGCCCTTCTATCTAATGAATATTTGAAAAAGATTGGAGGGGATGTGCCACACTCAGAAGCATTAATTGTCAGAGGTCGTACCAAAGAAAGATCAAGGACAGGTCGTTCTAGATCCAAATCCAAAGAAATAAATTGCAGGTATTGTAAGAAGATGGGACATGCAATTAAAGATTGTTGGAAGCTCAAAGCAAAGAAAGAAAGAGAATCTCAATTTAAAGAGCAAGCCAAAGAACAAGTGTCAGTTGTTGAAGGAAGTTCTGATGATAATTTGGGTAATGTTCTCTCTATTAGTTCTAATTTTGATCGTTACCATGATATTTGGATTCTTGATTCTGGTTGTTCTTACCACATGTGTCCTAATAAGGATTGGTTTGAAGACTACAAGTCCTATGATGGTGGTTTGGTTTTGATGGGTAATAACAATCCATGCAAAACTGTTGGAATTGGAACAATCAAAATTAAGATGTTTGATAATATTATTAGAACTCTTACTGATGTTAGACATGTTCCTGATTTGAAAAAAAATTTGATCTCTTTGGGTGCTTTGGATTCTGCTGGTTATAAGTATTCTGCTGAAGGTGGAGTTCTTAAGGTTGCTAAAGGCTCATTGATAGTGATGAAGGGCCTAAAGCATGAAAATTTTGTATGAGTTAGTAGGAAAAACCGTTGCAGGTGAAGCAGCAATTTCTCAGGCCTCTTCTTCTGATATGACCCACTTATGGCATATGCGTCTCGGTCATATGAGTGAGTAAGGTTTAAATGAGCTCAACAAAAGAAAATTACTGAAAGGTCTCAACTCATGCAAATTGGATTTCTGCGAGCATTGTCTCTATGGTAAACAGTCCAAGGTAAAGTTTAACACTGATATTCATTGCACTAAAGGCTTAATTAATTATATTCATTCTGATGTGTGGTGCTCTCCTATTCCATCAAAATCTGGTGCTCGTTATTTTATCAGTTTTATTAATGACTTTTCCAGAAAAGTGTGGATTTATTTTTTACATCATAAAATCGAAGTATTTTCTGTTTTCAAACGGTGGAAAACTTCAGTTGAAAAAGAACTGGTAGAAAAATCAAATACTTCAAAAATAATAATGGCGGAGAGTACAAATCAACAGAATTTCTCAAATTCTGTGAAGCTGAAGGCATCAAACGCCACTTTACCATCCCAGGAAAACCTCAACAAAATGGTGTGGCTGAAAGGATGAACAGAACCTTGTTGGAGAAAGTACGTAGTATGCTAAGTACAGCTAATCTTGATAAAAATTTTTGGGCAGAAGTAATCAATACAGCATGCTTCATTGTGAATCGCTCTCCTCAAACAGCCATTAATTGTAAGACTCCTGAAGAGGTATGGACTAGTCATCCTGCAAATTATTCTTCTTTAAAGATTTTTTGTTGCCCTGCTTATGTGCATGTTGTCAAGAATAAGTTAGATGTATGTTCCAAAAAGTGTATTTTCCTGGGTTATGCCAAAGGCGTCAAAGGCTATCGTTTGTGGGATCCTACTATTTCAAATGTAATTATTGAGAGAGACATAGTATTTAATAAAAGTGTTATGCTAAAATCTCTCAAGAAAGATCCTAATGATATAATGCAAGTGGAGGTGGAGCATGTAGTTCCTTCAGAAGAAGATATTCAGGATATGCCCAACTCTCAAGAAAATTCTAAGAATCAATTTCTGAAAAGTCTCCACTTCGAAGATCTCAAAGAAAAATAAAGCCACCTGAGAGGTATGGTTTTGAAGATATGGTAGCTTTTGCTTTAGTTACTGACAATGGTGATCCTTCTTCCTATAAAGAAGCAGTGCAGAATAAGAATTCTTCTCAGTGGCAAGCTGCTATGAATGAAGAGATGGATTCTCTTCAAAAGAACCATACGTGGGATCTGGTGAAATTACCAGAAGGTAAAAGAGCAATTGGTTGCAAGTGGGTATTTCGAAAGAAAGAGGATTTCTCTGAAATAGATGGTGTTAAATTCAAGGCTCGTTTAGTTGCAAAAGGGTATTCACAAAAGGAGGGTGTTGACTTTAATGAAATTTTCTCTCCTGTGGTTAAACACACATCTATTCGTTTTCTACTTGCTTTAGTTGCTTTTCATAATCTTGAGTTAGAGTAGTTTGATGTCAAAACTGCCTTTCCGCATGGAGAATTAGAAGAATAAATTTTTATGCAACAGCCTGAAGGGTTCATCCAAGAAGGCGAGGAAAATTTTGTCTGCAAGTTGAACAAATCACTTTATGGTTTGAAACAGTCTCCAAGGCAATGGTATAAAAGGTTTGACAGTTTTATGCTGGGACAAGATTTTATTCACTACAAACATGATTGTTGTGTTTATTTTAAGATGCATGCCAATAACTTATTTATTATATTACTTTTTTATGTTGATGATATGTTTATCGCTACTCAAGACATATCTCTACTGAATGATTTAAAGTTTAAAATGAAAAAGGAATTTGAGATGAAAGATTTAGGTGCTGCAAGGAAGATTCTCGGTATGGAGATTGATCGAGATCGAAAGCATGGAAAATTATGCTCACACTCAGCCATCCTTCTGGTTTGCATTTAACCATCCTTTGGGCTTACACTTAGCCAGCCCTCAGGCTCGCACCTAGTCAGCTTTTAGGCTCGCACCCAACCAGCTTTTGAGCTTGCACTCAGTCAACCTTCAGGCTTACATCCAAGCTAGCTTTCAGGCTCACACTTAACTAGCCTTTGGACTTACATCCAAACCTACCTTCAGGCTCGTACCTCAGCCAGCCTTTAAGCGTGCACTCAATCAGCCTTTAGACTCACACCTATCCAGTCTTCAGGCTCACACCTCAGCCAGCCTTCAAGCTTGTACTTAGCTAGATTCAGGCTCGCACTCAGCTAATTATCGGGCTCACAATCAGCCAACATTCAGGCTCACACCCAGCCAGCTTTCGAGCTTGCACTTAGCTAGCCTTCAAACTTGCATCCAAGCCAGCTTTCAAGCTCACACTCAGCCAGTCTTCAAGCTCTCACCCAGCCAATTTTCAAGCTTACATTTAGCTAGCCTTCAGGCTAGCATCCAAGCCAACCTTTAGACTTATACTTAGCTAACTTTTGGGCCTCCATCTAAGCTAGTCTTCGTACTTGCACCAAGCCAACTTTAGGCTTGCACTTAGTTAGCTTTTGAGCTTGTGAACTAAGCAAACTTTTTGAGTTCACACATTTGAAACCAAGCCACGGGTCCATCTAAAATTATCATAAACAGCCAAGGATACTCAAATCAAATTGATTAGTGTGAAATTAAACTCAATCATAACAAATGGATAAAGGCCAAATTGGCTCAAACATACCTAAATTGATCAAACAAATTAGACTAAAACCCAAATAAAATTGAGTTGACTTAATCCAAATAAACTCAAACTCAATCCTAATCAAGTTCGAGATGGGTCAATTCAAAATCAAATCCAATCTAGATCGAAGTAAATTAAATCAAGTTTAAACTAGAAAAGAAAAACTTAAAGTCAAACCAGAACCAAACTAGGTTAACCTTGAACTAAAGCTAAGTTGAATTAAGTTAACTTGAACTTGATAATGGTCCAACACAATATCAATCTTGACTCAAGCCAAATGACACCAAACTCAGACCTAAACTAAATAGGGTTAAATCGAGTCCCATTGAATACATTGAGTCTTCGGCACTACTCCAAAGCTGTGAACAATGGATGATGTTACCATCCTAGTTTGAACTAGAATTAGTTTGAATAAAACTAAATAAAGTCAAATAGGGTCTCGTTGGGTGCACTATAAAAGCATTTAGCAATATTTCAAAGGTATATCCACCTCTATAAGTTATTGGTGACACTATCAAATCAAAGAAGTTAATCACCAATATGATCAAAATTGTTGGCCACACTTCAAATCTAGTCAACTTTAGAAGCCATTCACAATGCATTTTTCAAGCTATATCCAACCCCATAAGCTATTAGTGATATTGCCAAATCAAAAAAGTTAATCGCCAACATGCTCAAAGCTGTTGGCCACACTTCAAAGCTATATCCATCCCCGTAAGCCATTGGTGATGATATCAATCCAAAGAAGTTAATCACCAATGTGGTCAAAGTCATTGGCCACACTTCAAAGCTATACTCGACCCCCTAAGCTGTTGATAATATTGCCAAATCAATGAAGTCAACCAATAATGCACTTAAAGCCATTGGACACACTTCAAGCTAGTCAACCCCAAAAGCAGTTAGTGATGCGCCCCTTTAAGCTAGTCAACCCCACAAGCAGTTGATGACATGCCCTTTCAAGCTAGCTCACCCTAGAAGCAATTGGCGATGCATCTTCAAGCTATACCCAATCTTATAAGCTATTGGTGACATTGCTCAAAAGCAAAGAAGTTATCACCTATGTTTTATTGGTTACGAAAATATTTCAAGATTAAAGGAGTTACTGCAAATGCCTTATTGACTAACCAAAACACTCTAACCCAAATGGAGTTATTACTTATGCCTTATTCGCTAATGAAAATAATCCAACCCAAAAGGAGTTATTGCCAATACCTTATTGGCTAACGAAAATGCTCTAACCTAAACAAAGTTATCACCAAGGCTCTATCGCTAATAAAAATACTCCAACCCAAATAGAGTTATCGCCCATACTCTATTGGCTAATGGAAATTCTCCAACCAAAATAAAGTTCTCACCTATGCCTTATCGACTATGGAAACACTTCAATAGAACTAAAGAAGTTATCACCAATGTCTTATTGGCTAACAAAAATACTTCAAGCCATGAAGTTATCATCGATGCTTGAAGCTATTGGAAACACTTCAAACTTCTCACATTTCCTTCCATGATCTGGGTAGGATTCCACGTGGTCTAGCAGAGGGGGAGCGAGGTGACAACATACATCAAAGCATTTTCTCTACTCTTTCTTTTTGCTATTTTTCTTTATTTCTTTCATGTTTTCATGTTGAAATTCATTGTAAAGTGATGGTACACCTTTACTTAATTCATATATCATCTTTCTTCAATCAATCAAATAATACTTTTTTTTCTTTTTTATGTCTTTATTTTATTAACTAGGTTTCTCACTTTAAGAAGTTCTTAATAATTATCAGGGTAATTAACAATAGGGATTTGTACTTATCGGAAGTCATGTTTCTACAATATCTAATAGTGCACTTTAAAGTAAAATTCAATTTGATTTATGATTCAAGGTTGTTTCCTATGGTCTCTGCTGTCCCAGTGATCAACTTTGATCCCACAAATTCTGACATGGTCGGTGGGATATGACTTCTCCTCCAAGTATAGAAATCTAGTAATATGATAGAGACACAAATAATGCAAAATTATGATTAAAGACTAATCAATTGTGTTCTTTTTTGTAGAAGAAAAAATTAAATGACAACAATGAAGAATATTCCCATCCCATGATACATCATCATCCTGAGGGTAGGTTCAATTGTGTAATTACTTCAATCAATGGTTGCTATAGAAGTAGCTGAAGTTCAGATCAAGTTCGAGACCATCTCTGAGTTCATCTAGTTCAAGAGGGTACGTACTACTACACCAGTTGAAATGGTCAGCATACAAAACTAGCCTATTTCTTGACTTCCATCAAGGAGGAGGCTTAATATAGTAATCCCTAGTGGAAAGGGCTGTTTGGATAAAAAGCTAGAAACTATGCCTCAACCAAGAAGAATGTCAGTCTTCCAAAGGATAGAACCAAAGCAAAGCTTAGTTTTCAGTTGCCTTCTCCCAACTCCTTATAGGGGGTAGTCAAAAGTAAATCTAGACCTAGGCATCAATGAAGAAGAGCTCATTTTGACTATCACAAGTAAAGAAAAAGGTACTAGAATTTTTAGTTGACTTGGGAAGCCTACCACTTGAATGAAATCAGTCATCACCATTCCTACCTCTAACTTCTTTGCTTTATTAAGCAATTTAGAGACAAGTAAAAGTAAGTCATAGGGAGCACAATCTTGTCTTAAAACTATGAAAAAAGGATGAAAATCAAACAAAAGTACAAGAGTCACCGTAAAGCTGCAACCCAATATAAGGGCTCACAAAAAGATATCGCCTATTGTTAGAGTCATTTCTTACCATAACTCTGAGAGGGACTATGAGTTCGTACCCTAACTGGCTAAATGCCAAAAGAAGGTTATCCGAGTGAGATTTACTGATGAAGCCCTTGTGAACCAATCCTTTCTACCACATCGAAGGGAGGATGTGGTGACCTGCTCCATAAGTAGACTCTTGAATGAGATAATTCGAATGATGGGAGAAGTTAGTCTTAATCTAGAGTTTAGACTTGATTCTCAAGATAGGAACCATCATGTTTTAATATTATTAATAATTATGATTTGATCCTTATAAAATTCAAAATTTACAAATAAACTCCCCCAAAATTTTTAATTGACAAATAAGGCCCTAGATTTTTAACTATTTGCAAATAATTTTTTTAAATTTTTATTTAGGAATAAATTAAAATTTTATTCAAAAAAGACCTAGAAAATTTTATAACTTTATAAACAAGTTTTTTTTATAGAAAAGACCCCTTGAAAATTATAGAATTGTAATTTAGTCCAAATTTTTGAAAAAAAATTGCAAATAGTCATTACAATTTTAATATCTAGGATAAATATAAATTTTCAAATTTGATCATCTACAACAAAGAAACTTATCTATATCTCTTTACAGGTTAATCTAAATTTCAGATAAATATATCCATATCTGTTTACATCCATATCCATCATTTAAAATTCAAAAAAAAAAAATATTTACTTTCAGCCCAACTCTACTTCTTTAAGTCCTATAAAAATCTATAGAACCTGCAAATTAAAGAACAAGAAAGAGATCGGAGGACCAAAGAAAGGGAAGGAAAGAGGTTGACTACAAATTAGCTACAAGAAAAGAAGGAACAAACACAAGAAAAAAGGTTTAAGCCCTTATTTTTATTTTATTTTCTTCCTCCTCTCTTTCTCCTCTCTTTCCTTTTTCCATGCTTGTGCAGTGATGCCCTGCACCAAGTTACCCATTGTTCACCCATCAAACTGACCCAGGTGGGGTTGGCCTCATTGCGTTCCATCTCCCAGTTGCTAAGCCCTGGATCTGACTCCTCATTACGAGCGATTTATGGAGATGATCCTACTGCGGCTCGGGTAGGCTGCCTCCACCACTTTGTCACTGAGCATCGACACCTCTACGATTTACCATCAAGTGTCATTGCCTAGTCTCCTCCCCACTCCGCCGTAGTTACCGTTGAGCGACGCTGCCTGGCTCCTCCCCATGTTGCAGAGTGTTGCCACCACAAGCACCACTCCCATCACTTCATCCATAACCGATGCCCACACGAGCCTGCTATTGCCCGCTAGAACTCCTTCATTTCAATGGATCCCGATTCCCATGCACTAGCCAACTCGGCTACCACCAGTGCCGATTGTTGCCATCAACATGACTCCTCCTCCACGTCGAGGCCTACCTCCCACCGTGACAGAGTGGACAAGCTCCTCAAGATCAGCCGCTACACTGCCAAGATCACCCTCGCTGGACCTATGGATGGAGGAGAGTTGGAGCTTTCGCTCCCAGCTTGCTGCAAGGCCTGATCTGGGAGAATTCGGCTAGAAAGAGGGAGGCAGGGCGGGGAGGCCAAATTTGGCCCAAGAAGGGTCTAGGCTGCTCTCGGCTCGATCGTGGAAAATATGGGGGAGGGCTTCGTTTGAAGCTTGAAGAAGAAGCCCAAAAAAGTATAAAAAAAGCTTGTGCTCCGAAAAAAAATCGGCTAAAATAGAAGAAGACGAAACAGAAGGGAAAAAATAAAAAATTTTGTTATGTAAAAAAAAAAAAAATTTGGTTTAAAAAAATAAAAAAGAGACCTTTTGACATCATGACTACTTGTGATTTTTGGTATAATAGTAGACTTTCGTTAATATTGTGGCCACTCGTAGCCTTCAATGATGAAGATAGCAACCAATGACTTTGTTGTAGCCACTCATAGTCATCAAAGATGATGATGAAGATGACAAACCCATCACCCTGTTGTGGGCACCCACGAGCCTTCGAAGATGGCCAATCTCCACTACCTATCCGGCCTTTGGGCTCACACTCAGTCAGCTTTTGAACTGGCATCTAAACCATTCTTCAGGCTCACACTCAGCCATCCTTCAGGCTCATATCTAAATCAGCCTTCAGACTCATATGTAAGCCAACCTTCGGGCTCGTATCCAAACTACCTTTAAAGTTTGTACCTAAGTTAGCATTCAGGTTCGCACTCAACCAGCCTTCAAACTTGCTTTTAGCTAGTTTTTGGGTTTGCATCCAAGCTAGCCTTCGGGCTCACACTCAATTAGCCTTCGGGTTCATACTTAGCTAGCCTTTGGGTTCGCACTTAGTTAGCCTTTGAACTCGCACCCAGCCAGCCTTCGGGCTCACACCCAGTTAGTTTTTGAGCTCACAATCAGTCAACCTTCAGACTCTCATTCAAGCTAGCATTTAGGCTTACACTTACTTAACCTTTCAGCTCATATCCAAACTAGCCTTCGGGCTCACACCTAAGTCAGCTTTCGAGCTTACACTCAGTCATTCTTTGGGCTTTCACTTATCTAGCCTTCGGGCTCGTTCCTTAGTTGACCTTTAGGTTTACACTCAACCAGCCTTTAGGCTCACATTCAAGCTAGCCTTTGGCCTCACACTCAGTCTGGCTTCGAGCTCGCCCCTAGATAGCTTTCAAGGTCACACTTAGTTAGCCTTTGGGCTCGAATCTAAGGCAACCTTCGGGCTCACACTTAACCATCTTTGGGGCTTACATCTAAACCAGTCTTCGGATTTGCACCTAACTAGCCTTTGGGCTCGTACTTGTCAACTTTTAAGCTCGTAAACCAAGCCAACCTTCATATTTTCATATTTGAAGCTAGGCTATAGGTCTACCGAAAATCAACAGAAACAATCAAGGACACTCAAATCAAATTAATTAATATGAAATTAAACTCAATTATAATAAATGGACAAAGGCCAAACTAACTCAAATAAACCTAAATTGGTCAAAGAAATCGGACTAAAACTCAAATCAAATTGAGTTAACTTAATCTAAATAAATTCAAACCCAACCCTAATTAGGTTTGAGATAGGTCAATTCAAAATCAAATTCAGTCTAGATTGAACTAAGTTAAATCAAGCCCAAACTAGAAAAGGCAAACTCAAAGTTAAACTAAAACCAAGCTAGGCTAACCTTGAATTGAAACCAAGTTGAATTAAGTTAACTTAAACTTAATAAAGGTCTAACACAAGGTCGAACTCAACTCAAGCTAAATAACATCAGACTTAAGACTTAAACTAAATAGGATCAAACTAAGTCCTATTGGATGTACTGAATTTTCAACAATACTCCAAAGATATGAACAACAGATGCTATTACCATCCTAACTTGAACTATAATTAATTTGAATAGCACTCAATAAGGTCAAGCTGAGTCTCACTAGGTGTGCTATAAAAGTATTTAGCAACATTTAAAAGCTATATCCAACTCTATAAGCTATTTGTGATGTTATCAAATTAAAGACCTTAATCTCCAACACACTTAAAGTTGTTGGCCATAATTCAAACCTAGTCAACTCTAAAAGCCTTTGATGACTCATCTTTCAAGTTATATCCCACCCCATAAGTCATTGGTAATGTTGCCAATCAAAGAAATTAATCGCTAATACACTCAAAACTATGGTTACACTTTAAAGGTATATCCAACCCCATAAGTTATTAGTGATGCTATCAATACAAACTTTTGACCATACTTCAAAGCTATACCAACCCCCTAAGCCATCAGCAATGCTACCAAATCAATAAAGCCAACCAACAATATGCTCAAAGCTATTGGCCACATTCGAGCTAGCTAATCCCAAAAGTAATTGATAACGCGCCCCTTCAAGCTAGTCAACCCCACAAGCAGTTGATGATATGCCATTTCAAACTAGCGAACCTCGGAAGCAATTGGTGATACATCTTCAAGCTATACCCAACCTTATAAGATGTTAGTGACGCTGCTCAAAACTAAAGAAGTTATCACCTATGTTGTTGATGATGCATCCTTCAAGGTAGTTAACTTCAGAAGTAGTTGATAATATACTTTTTAAGCTAGTCGACCCCAAAAGTAGGTGATGACACACCCATTAAGCTAGTCAATCCCAGAAATTATTGATGACGAACTTTTTAAGCTAGCCAACCTCAAAAGTAGTTAGCAATACATTCTTCAAACTAGTCAACTCCAAAAGTAGTTGATGACACCTTTTTCAATCTAGTCAACCCCAAAAGCAGTTGATGACGTGCCTATTAAGCTAGTCAACTCCAAAAATAGTTAATGATACACGCTTCAAGCTAGTCAACCTTACAAGCAGTTGATGACATATCCTTCTAGCTAGTCAATGTCAAAAATAATTGACGATATGATTCTCAAAATTATACCTAATCTCATAAGCTATTGAAAATGCTACCAAACCAAAAAGAGTTATCACCTATGCTTTATTAGCTATGTATACACTTCAAGGTCAATGGAGTTATCATCAATGTCTTATTGGATAACGAAAACAATCCAACCCAAACTAAAAGGAGTTATCACTGATGTCTTATTAGTTAATAAAAATACTTTAAATCACAAAGTTATAATCGATGCACAAAGCTATTAGAAACACTTCTAACTTCTCCAATTCCTTCCATGTCCCTTCAGTCGATGCCATCAACATCCATCAAAAATCGAGTCAATTTAAGTCAGATGCCATATGGTCCAACATAGGGGGAGTGGGGTAGCAGCATACATCAAAGCTTCTTCTCTACTACTTTTTTCTTTATTTTTTTATATTTTCTATAATTCTATGTTGAAATTCATTGTAAAGTGTGGGTGCTAAAGCCATGTATCATTTCTTAAAATCAATTAAATATTTTCTTCTTTTTCTTTTTTCATGTCTCTATTTTATTAGATATGTTTTTCATTTTAAGAGGTTCCTGATAATTATTATCAGGATAATTAACAATAGAAATTTATGCCTATTGAAATTTAATGTCCCCACAATACTTGATAGTGCATTTCAAATCAAAATAAATTCTGATTTACGATTCAAAATCACTCCTGAGGTCTCTACTATTTTACAACGCCAAAATTGATCGCACAATATTGAAGCACCTCACCCCATTAAAGGATAAAGAAAAGCTAAAACCTAATTGGAAGGGACCAATGTAAACACAGGAGCCTATTCTAGTAATGCTTATCAATTCATCAACTTTAAAGATAAAGCACTCTGTGACCCGTGGAATGCCATATACCTAAAGAAATGTTTTTTCGATAAAAAAAAGTCTCTTCTCACTTAAGGGCAAGATCTTTGAAAGAGAGATAGTGCCATGAGTGAAGGAAGAGTCGATAATAATGTGAAGTGATTTTCGAGGCCTAGGACTTTTCTTTCATAGTCAAACTTTAAGTTAATCTTAGGAATATAAGCTTGAGAGTAAGGTGGTCGGCCTCAAAGTAATCAAGAGCTTAGTAAGAAAATCACCTCTCAGGCTAGGTGCAAAAGCGAAAAGATAACCTCTCATAAATCTCCTAGAAACAAAATAACACTCCAAAATAAATAATAAGAGCATAGTCTTAGAGGCACAATTCTCATGATTTGAGACAAAAATTCTAGGCTAGCCTAATCAAGTAGAGGATTGCATCCAAAGAGAATAGAACAATTTATCTTAAGGTTAAAAAAAAAGAGGGCCAAATTCAGTTTTCTCTCTTATGCAAATAAAATTATTACTTCATGATTTTTTCTTCAAAGTATAGGATACAAGCATAATGCAAAAAAAAAAAAAGAGCGAGGATTCCTTATGATTAAAGAAGGACCTAGCCTCAAAACCAACACAAGTGCAATGATGACTTGAGCATGCAAACAAAGAATCGAAGAGTGAATGGCTTATCCTAAAGAGGCTAAATAGTTTATAGTCTCATTTGAGTATGACATATTGATTATTCAAGTCGTGCATAAATATTGCCAATCAGGACCTTATATCTACAATTTTGGCCTCAAGTTTCAAGGAAAAAAGGATCATCAAAAGCCCTAAAAAAATTTTGGACACCAAATTCCTGGCATCCAGAATCATAAAATTGACTCTTAATCTATGACACCCAAAAAAAATGGGGTGCCAAGTGTGGACCACAAAAATAGAATTAGGTGCCAAAACATTAGCACCTTAAAAAATAAAAAAAGAGACCAATTTTCTCATAAAAAATAAAATCGAGCACTAGGAACCTAGCACCCAAAATCAGAGCTACTTTCAAGTCCGTGGCATGCAAAAATAAATTTCGGCTGCCAAAATCTTGGCACTTGGAATCAGAGCTGTTCTAGATCCATGGCACACACAAAAAAATTGAGCTCCACAATCCTCGCACTCAAATTTAGAAATGCATTCCATCTCTCTAGCACAAAAAAATAATTCAGAAAATTTTTTTGTAAGGTTTTTGACCACACCACTAACGCGTGCATCTTCTTTGCTTCAATGAGTGACACTATTATGACATTTTTTCTAAACTTCCACTTAGGAAAAATCAAAGTGGTCTACTACCCCTCTTCGTGAGAAAGACCCCTTGGTCTAGCTAGTAGTTGACACTATATTATTTTTCCATTCAAAATTTTGAATTGCTTAGAGCCATCTTTACATTCGCATCATCTCGGCATGCATGCATCCTTTCCATTATCTTTTAATGCTTTAGTAAAATGGGCCAAAAGCTTCAACTACTTAAACTGCTCAATTTTGATTAGTTTGGCAACTTCTGAACTGGATAGACCTTGCAAGAATAGTGGTAGTTTCTCAGACTACAATAAGTCATCATGATATTGTCATATTTCCATAAACCCCCACTTTTGCTCCCTTTGTGTGACAAAATCGCAAACAAGTTTACGAGCCTCTGGATCTATCTGAAACCCCTAGTATGTTAAACCAACCTCATAGTCCTTTTTGAAGCCAACAAATCAGTTAAGAGTCAATCAGTTTATTCTCAAAGGTAGACATCAATTTACCCTTGACTTGTATATTATTTTAACATCCCACCAAGGGAGGGATATTTGTAGATACCCTAACTTTTTAGTTTTTTAAACTCTAAATGTATAATCTCAAACCGACTCTATTGGCTAAACCCTATAGTTTGAACTTTTATATGATATCACGATTTTTTAGGACTTTATTTTGTAAAAATACCATGCCCCAATCGGCCTTTTTATTTTTAAAATATCTTAGATTTGCATTTTCATGAAAAGCAATGCTTTAATCTAGATTTTACAAATTTTAGAGACTTATGTTTTAGAATTGTATATTTCAAGAATTTATTTGAAAAAAATCCATATTTGTTTTTGTACAATTTCTTGAATCTATTATTTTAAAGTTGTCCACTATAAAATCACGTTAAAATCAATTTATTTATGAAAAATTCAGTTTTTAGAGGTTTATTTACAAAAATTACATATGACTTTTAAGTAAAAAGTGAACCAGAATAATGGTCATAAATTCCTGAGAAAATGGTTGAAAACATGCTGAAAATGGGTTGGGAATTCAAATTTTGAAAATTTTAAATTTTGAATTTTTGTATATCAAATTTTTGTTACTCAAAAACGGGGTGTTAGAATCTTGGCACTCCCTTTTTGGCAGTGGCACCAGGGTCTAGCTCTAGATTTCTAATAGTGGCACCAAATTTTGGGTGCCAGATTTTTGGCACCCAAAAATGGGGGCGGCAAGATCACGGTGCCTACTTTTTGGCAGTGGTGCCAAGGATCTAATGCCTACCTTTTCAGAGCACGACTGGCACCCTCTTTTTTGATAGAGTACTAGCTAGGTGACACTCAAAATTTCTTTTGACATTTGATTTTGGGTTTTTCAGCCTAGATCGATAACGTGGCAAAATCTCTACCATTTGGTTTTTATGCTTGCCATACACGGCCATTAATCAGAAATTCATCTAAAATTAATAGCCGAAATATCTTCTAAATAATTCTTCTCTCAACCTATAAGTACAATCCATTTCCATTCGTAAAGGAATCTCAAAAATTATATTAAAATTTGTTATTTTATGGGAGAAGTTCTCCATGCTCCAATGAAGAAGGAGTTCTATGATGACCATGAGATTCTACTGAAATCCAAAGTCAAATTCTTCGACCTCAAAATTCTAACTAAAAATTTGATCACCATCTTGTTTCGGCAATATGGACTACATCTCTCTACTTCCTTTTTCCTTTTTTTCATCTTTTTTTTATTCCATTTGATACATTTAAGTTAGAATTTTAATTTATTTTATTATATTACATTTTGAACTCAACCCTTAGATACCAAAAGGGGTAGGAGTGATATTTAGGCCCTTTTTTATCCAGATAACGGATAAGTTTTAGACTTATTTTTTATGATCTCATTTATTCTTACGAATTGGATGTTATGCCTAAAAAATTTACGAATTTTTTTTTATTTATAGCTAAATGCAAAAATGAGACTGTTAAGACGAGTATACCCCATGCCTACTAGGGAGGCTTCTACAACTTTATTGAGGAACTATTTGTAAATCAAATGTGTGAATCATCAAGGCAGATGCAAATATCAAAAGAAAATTAAGTTAAATTAAATTTAAAAACTGAATCGTTACACATCTTAAAATCAAAACTCAAACACAATCAATTAGGAAAATCTAAAAAATGAGAAAGCACAAATGAATGCGGTGAGAATAGAACCTTCACTCGAATCCTTAAAATCTTAATTTTTTTGGAAAAAATTTCAGCGGAGGTAAAATCGACATTTCAAATGATATTTGAAATAATATGAAGGTAAATGTAATTGCTTTCACATCTAAGGGACTAGTAAATGAAAAGGTCAACAAATTTTTGATAAATTCAAAAATTGTTAGGGGGTTTTTGGTACTTTCTCATAATTCATAATAAATGAAGCATTGGAAACTAAACATTTTGTATCAAATCAATTTAGTCTTTCCTAAATGGGACAATACATGGCGGCGCTGTCTCATCGCGGCGTTAGCGTTGAGTCTTACAATCCATAAGCAGAGGGATACAACTGATTAATGCTGCTATCCAAATACATCTCTTCTACTTGTACAAAAAACACTAGAGCTACCTTCTCTAGCCTCTCATACCTGCAAGGTTGCATTCATTTCTTCTTGGCACTCATAGTCCTGCCTAGGGCTGTGCATTTGGTTAAAACTGAACCAAACCAAACTGAATAAACCGAACCAAAATTTTTGAAATTTTGAAAATCCAAAACCGAACCGAACTGAATAGTATAAAAATCGAACCGGAACTGAACCGAAATATTTCAGTTCGGTTCGGTTATAATCGAATTGCAAACTAAATTTTTACAGGACTCTAGATGAACGGATCTGGTCATTTGCATAAGGGAAAAAAATAGTACAGGATATACATTATACATACCCTGAATCTGACCCTGATAGGCTGATACCCAGTCCAATTGCAAGATTGCAAATTGTAACCCAATAAATAATCAGTTAATCTCAATATCTCACATGCCACAATGGCACAACCGCACAAGCAGGAGCAAGACACTTCAAGACTTCAAGTGAATCAAGTCTTCAAGTTGCAGGAGTAGCACAGCAGAAGCAGTAGGAGGCTAGGAGCAGCAGTAGCAGGACAATGTATAGTAGCAGACTAGTAGTCTAGTAGAAGCGGGCAAGCTGCAAAACACTTCAACAGCTCAACTTCTTGTAGCAAGACACTTCAAGACTTCAATTGAATCAAATCTTCAAGTTGCAGGAGCAGCACAGGAGCAGCATAGCAGGAGCAACAGGAGGCTAGGAGCAGCAGCAGTAGGACAATGTATAGTAGCAGACTAGTAGTCTAGCAGAAGCGGACAAGTTGCAAAACACTTCAATATCTCAACTTCATGTAACAAGACACTTCAAGACTTCAAGTGAATCAAGTCTTCAAGTTGCAGGAGCAGTATAGCAGCAGGAGCAACAGGAGCAGCAGGACAATGTATAGTAGCAGTCTAGCAGAAGCGGGCAAGCTGCAAAACACTTCAACAATTCAACAGTTCAACTTCATGTAGCAAGACACTTCAAGACTTCCAAGTTCCAAGTCTTCAACAGTTCAACACTTCAACTTCATACTTGCAGGAGCAGCGAGCAACAAGACAATGTATATTGTATAGTAGCAGAAGCTGGCAAGCTGCACTATTGCAGAACACTTCAACAGTTTAACTTCATGCTTACAGAGTTGCAGGACAATGTACAGTAGCAGGACAATCCTATAACTCTATAAGGCTATAATATCATTCTTACAAGTCAAAGAACTCAGTATCAGCAAGTTGCAAGACAACAACTGTAATTATGTGGTTCAGAATAAATATGATCAATGCAGTAATCAGTTAGCATTTGAACTTTAAAAGATTATATCATGCCAAATGGTCCATTAAGAAAAGCTTGAGAAATCTCCTATAGTCCAGTGTACAGAAGTAACAGAACAGAAGCTAGAACCAGAAGTTTCAACTTCTAAGTAGCATAACATTACTAGGGTGAAGCCAAAGAAGGAGACAATCGTCCAATTAATCACTTGCCCACATGCGAGCATAGCATATGGCAATGAGCCAATGATTCATCATCTTCATCGCCTCAAACAACTTATGAAAAATTCAACAAATATCATTAGAAAAACCATAAAATAATTCCAAGAGGGTCATATCATCATATTCGCCTTATACCATCATACCCAGCATCCCTCTCTGGCTCTCCCCGTGAGCGAATGGTAGGTAGTGGTTGCCTTCATAGGCCATCCAAACAACCATGCCATTGCTACAAGCCTACAAAGTGAAGAGGACGAAGCCAGAGTAGGGGACCATTGGAACACTTCTGCATCAAAACACCAAAGACAAAAAAGCCTCAAATAAAAGCAAAAATTCAAGAGGCTCAGATGGCTTTGATGCATCATCAAAAACGAAGATGTCTCTCCTTAGGCATCAACCTACTCAGCTGCTCCTACAAAATAACAGTTGGATACATACCTGTCCCTGGATAGTTGGATCATGCTGTTGAACTTAAAAACATAGCAAATATCATCACAGTAAAAGCAATTAAGAAAATATTAGGTAAGTAGGTAACTGGGTAAGGAACTAAGGACTGTAAAATCATAACTTCACACATGCACTGATGCTGTGATGCACATGAATGATAAGGATCTATAAGAATGAATCTGTAAGAGATGACCATAGAAAGTTAGAAACATGAAAAGAAATGCATAAAAAATAAGTAAGCATATTCAAATCTTAAGATGACTTCTCAAAATTCAATGGTTATGACATCCAATTTCATCTTTATCAACTCTGAAATAAAAAAATTCATTCGATGATTATTTGATCATAATAAAGAAATATACAATGCAATAATAAAAATTTTAGCAATGCAAATCTTACCCTCTTGAATCTTTTCAAGTTCTTACAAACTTTCCTCAACATTGATTTCTATTTTTGAATTTTTAATCCAATCTTGAGTGTAAACGAGAGCTTATAATAGTGTAGGAGTTAAAGAGCTATGAAAATGATCAAGTATGTGCCCTCCTGTGCTAAAAGCTGATTCCAAGGCCACTGTAGAGATAGATATAGCTAATATATCATGAGCCATATGTGACAGAATAAGAAATTTGCAGCTATTCACTTTCCAGAAGCCCAAAACATCAAAGTTTGGCTCATTTTTTTCAAGATCCTTTGACAAATACTTGTCTAGCTCAGACTTCATTACATCACTCATGAAACTTTTTCTATGCTCAGCAAATAGACTGCTTAAGATGTACTTACCTGATTGCTTTGGCATACTTGATCCTTCACCAGATGGTATTTCTCCCGGCTGTAGTCGCATTCTGTACTCTTTAAATAAATCATATACAACTTCATGCAACTTTCTCCTCATCATAACACCTCTTTTACCTTCATACATTTTTTCAACTCCAAACCTAACATATTCTAACTTGCGTCTTGGATCAAAGACAACAGGAACAAAGGAAAGTATATTAATCTTCTCTGGCTCACCCCAATACTTGTCATATTTGTCTTTCATCACACCAGCCATATCTTGGACTTTTGTATCACCGCTGACTTTCCACATATTCAAAAGAAGGTTAACTTGACAAATTTCATTAAAAAATAAATTACTTGTAACATACATAGAGCCAGAAACTCTAAGAGTCAACTCATAGAAATGCTCTAAGAATGTAATAAGTCATCTAATATTCTGCCAGTCAAAAGACAGAGGAGTTTCATCTTCATTATTAAGCTGATGACTGAAATTGCTATCTTCCTCTTCAAATTTTTCAAAAGACTGCTCAAAAGTTTGAGCTGCTTCAAGCATCATATAGGTGGAATTCCACCTTATGGATATATCCAAATAAAGACATTTTCTGCTTTTAATTTTTTCAATTTTCACACATTCTTTGAACCTCTACCATCTTGCTGGAGAATATCTCACATATTTAACAGCAGATCTAACCCGAGCAATGGAATCTATCATCTCTTTCAAACCACATCTTTCACCACAAGATTAATGATATGTGCTATGCAACGCATATGAATATATTTTCCTTGTGTCAAACAAGTGCCCCAATTCAAATTTTTTTTCTTCAAATAGGAAATAGCAGTATCATTTGAAAAGGCATTATCAACAGTAATATTCAAAACATTATCAATTCCCCATTCAGAGAGGCATTTTTCAGTTGCTTTTCCTATAACTTCACCCTTATGACTTGTAATTTTGCAAAAATTTAAAAGCTTTTTATTCAAGTTCCAATTAATATCAATATAATGTGCTGTGATACACATATAGTTTATGTTTTGAATTGAGGTCCAAGTATCAATGGTCAAACAAACTCTCTATTTGGACTCTCTGAAATAGTGTCTCAACTTTTCATTTTCATCATGGTAGAGTTGAAAACAGTATCTAGTTATAGTCCAACGTGAAGGTATTCAAAATCTAGGACAAGCTTGAGACATAAAGTATTGAAAGCCTTTATGTTACACAAAACTAAAAGGCAGTTCATCTACAACAATCATGTGTGCCAGTGCTTTTCTAATTTTTTCTTGATCAAACTTCCAGATAGTTAGCACAAACTCATTTGCTACTTCTTTCTGAATAGGTTGCATAACAAGTTTGTGTTTGATGTGTATCAACATTATATGGATATTGCTTGCATTGATTCATGTGATGTCTAAGAGAAGAAGTACCATTTTTTTTAATCACAAAAGAATTCATTACCACAATAGTTGCATCTGGCTTTGGTTGACTTGCCCGAGTCTGTGAACTTTGTGTAATGCTCCCATACAGTTGATCGTGTTGTCATTTTTTTTCTCGGCATTGGAGGCTTTGTACTGCACGTAGATGCATTGCCCTCGTTTGAAACTTCGATAGCCATAGGTGTAGAACTTTCCTGAGAAGCAAAAATTGGCATTGGACTTGGAATAACTGGATTTGTGTTTGAAAGCTGCTGACTGTCATCCTCGTTCAACATCTGTCAATAGAAAAATACAGAATTACAGATTAAATTATATGAAATCGAAAAACCCTAATTTAATTTCATAAAATTCAACCCTAACCTTGCAATTTGATCCTGATGATGCCGTTGTAGAAAAATGAGATATTGAAGCTCAGAGCCTCGAAGGTTAGTCACCGAGAGATATTGAGGCGTCAAGAGTCAGAGCCTCAGAGGAGGAGGGGGGTCCGGGGTTGGACGAAAGCGATGTCACCGGGGATGAAGGAGAAGAAAAATCGGGAGTTCAGAACTGAAGATTTACTGATCTAACAATAAAATCGTATGAAATCAAAAAATCCTAATTTAATTTCATAAAAAATCAACCCTAAATTTCGTAATTTCCGAAATACTCTTAACTTGCAGCTTAATCCGTTGTAGGAAATTAAGAGATTGAAGCTCAGAGCGTCGACCAGAGAGATATTGAGGCGTCGGGACTCAAAGAGTCAGAGCCTCAGAGGAGAGGAAAGGGGGAGGGGGGTTCGGGAGTGGACTATGGACGAAAGGGTTAACAATAAAATCGTATGAAATCAAAAAACCCTAATTTCATTTCACAAAAAATCAACCCTAAATATCCTCACCTTGCAGTTTAATCCATTGTAAAAAAAATGAGAGATTAAAGCTCAGAGCGTCGATCAGAGAGATATTGAGGCGTCGGGACTCAGAGCTTCAGAGGAGGAGGGGAGTCCAGGGGTGGACGAAAGCAATGTCACCGACACGGTGCAGCACCGCAGCTGCAGGGATGAAGGAGAAAAAAAATCGTTAATTCGGAACTGAGGATTTACTGATCTAACAATAAAATCGTATGAAATCAAAAAACCCTAATTTAATTTCACAAAAAATCAACCCTAAATTTCATAATTTTCTAAATACGCTCACTTTGCAGCTTAATCCGTCGTAGAAAAATGAGAGATTGAAGCTCAGAGCGTCAACCAGAGAGAGGCGTCGGGACTCAGAGCCTCAGAGGAGGAGGGGGGGTCCGGGGGTGGACGAAAGCAATGTCACCGACACGGCGTAGCACTGCAGCTGCAAGGATGAAGGCACAGCACCGCAGGTCTGCAGCGGCGAGAGAGTGAGCAGCGAGAGCGAGAAGCGATTGGGAATTTGAGATTAGGGTTAGGATTGAAATGAGAGACGAGAGCGAGAGCGGCGAACCGTTCCGAGAGAAAGCGATAATATCTAGGGCTATTTGAACCGATTAACCCAAAATCGAAACCTAACCGCAGTATATAGGTATATATATAATTCGGTTCGGTTCGGTTTTTTCGGTTTTTCAAAATCAAAAACCGAAACCGAACCGAATTAAAAATTTTTTTTTTCCAAAATCGAATCTAACCGAAAACCGAATAACCCAAACCGATTAATTATTCGATTTCGATCGGTCGGTTAATTCGATTTTGACCAAATAATGTACAGCCCTAGTCCTGCCACACCAAACATCCGCCATCGTTAGCAATGGCAGCTCCGGCATCGGCGTTCGCTTCATCCGCTGTGACTCTTGTCTTTTCCCTCTCTACAACCCCAACGCCACCGCCATCGCCTACGACCGGTGGGCCCCGCTCGTGCGCCACTCCAAGCTTCAGGTCGACTACCTCAACTCCGTAATAAGATCTGCTTCCTCCCCAGATGCCGCCTGATCACCGGTGATCCCCCGAGAATCGGAGTACCTGATGAAGTTCTCCATCCGCAGTCTGCGACACGAGGGACTTGCCAAACGTCGACACAGGAAGCGACTTGATATGGATCCAATGCCAACCATGCCTAAAATGCTTCAAACAAATTGCTCCGATCTTCGACCCCTTCAAGTCGTCATCCTACGCGACACTGTCTTGCTGGTCGGAAAGGGGCCACTGTTTCCCCTTGCGCAAATGCGAGAACGGCGACTGCTGGTACGCCATGCCGACGGCTCGATCGCGAGTGGTGAGGTCGGCTGCGAAGACTTCGCCTTTGATACGGTGGACGAGAGCGACACGAAGATTGTGTTCAGCGACATGTACTTCAAGTGCGGAAGCTCAAACGTCGTCATCTTCCAGGAGAATAAGCATGGGATTATGGGACTAAACATGTCTTGGAACTCGCTTATTAGCCAGATGGGCACGTTGGGGAGAGGCGGGTTCTTATACGGTTTGGTGAACGCCGAGTACACGGATTCCTGCAGCCAGATGCTATCCGGAAAGCATGCGTTGTTCTCCGGTGGCCCTACTCCGATGGCGGTGAGCCCCAGGAAGACGAAGTTCTACTACGTCAATCTCAACGACATCAGCGTGGGGAAAGAGTGGCTGAACATACCTCCGGCTTCGGGGACGTTCCTGCGGCATTTTGGCGGGGACGGCGGCATGATTGTGGACTCAGGAGCGGAGCTCACGTTATTGAAGAGGGAAGGATATGATATATCGGTGAAAAAACTAAGGGATGTAATACGCTTGGAGCCAGAGAAAGGGGAAGAGAATATGCTGTGCTTCAAGGGGAGCAGGAAAGACATGGAGCAAGGGAAGGTGCCGGAGCTCACGTTCCACGTTCCATTTCAAAGGGCTTGACGTGTGGCTGCAGCCGCCGAACACGTACATTATAACTCTGGACATGCTCTGCCTCTTGATGCAGCCGGATGATGATCTCTCTATCTGATGTATGCGCAACAGAAGAATGTTGGGTATGACGTTGATCGTGCGAGAATCCACATGACTAATTTGATTGTCCGACATTTTAAATTTACATGGAACTGCTTTTAGATAATTCTATCGTATTTGAAACTTCCATCTAAAGATTCATATTTTAGAGCATGATCGCCAACTTCTTCCTCCAATTCAGTTTTGGGGTCACATGTCTTAACCATTCTAATGATTTACCGTTGATCTAACAACAAGTCAACTTGTGGATTTTACAATGCATGCTTCTGTTTCCTCTTTTATTTGTAGTATGAAGCATTAGGTGGTGTGTAAGGTCATGGCCGGTCTTTGTGCTTTCCTGCACAATGGATTTCTGCTAACTGTCAGGCTCAAGCATGAAAAGATTGTACGTGCTAAACTAAAAGTAAACCTCCAACTGGATGCACTTTAAGTTCGATCGCAAATATGACAAAGATGCCTCAGCTAATTTGTTGCAAAATGTCTAGCACGTCGTCAGCATTTCTCTGCATTAGATTTTGCTGTGTCCTCTTCATATTCTCAACCTTGCTGTGCCCTGCTTTTTCATCAAACATCAGCAAGGGGTTCAGCACAAGACTCATCCATCGCGACTCGCCCCGATCACCGCACCACAACTGCAAAGCCACCGTCTCCGATATCTGGAAGGCGGCCTATGACCGTTCAATCAACCGCCACAACTACATCGCATCAACTCTTTCCCTCTCCTCCTCCTCGCAGCCTAGTCTTCGCACAGACCTGCCTCAGATGGCCGGTCTCTACATGATGAAGGTGTCGATCGGCACCCCTTCGGTCGATCTTCTGCTTCCCTTCGACACTGGAAGCAACCTCATCTGGACACAGTGTCTCCCTTGCATGAACTGCATCTCCAACAGGCCCGTCTTCGACCCCTCGTTGTCAACGACCTACGAAATCTGCGACTGCCAATCACCAGAGTGCATCAACGCCAGAAACAGCGAGTGCACCGAAGACCTCTGGTGCCAGTACCACCAAAGCTACGGCGACAGCACAAGCTCAATCGGCATCCTTTCCTCGGAGACATTAGCAATAACCTCCTCCGACGGCTCAGCCGTCTCCCTCCTCGGCATAACATTCGGCTGTGGGAACGAAAACCACTTCGCCTCCCCACTGCTGGGGAGCGGCGTCGCTGTCTTCGGCACCGGGCCGCTCTCGCTCATCTCCCAAGTCGGCGACGTGTTTGGCTGGAAGTTCTCCCAATGCCTTATGCGACATTCGGCAACAGAGAAGAACGATGGGTATCTTATCGTCGGCGAGAACGCAATGATGATTGGAAACTCGACGCCATTGGCCACCAATGATCCTGGCGGCGGAGCTGTTTTCTACTATCTGACGATGGAAGACATAAGCGTCGGCTCGACGAGGCTTGGCATTCCGCCGGGGACGTTTCAGTGGAACAAAGACGGCAGCGGCGGAGTCATCATCGACGCCGGCGCAGAGTACACGATGCTGGACAGCGTCGCATATGAGATGATGGAGACGAAGCTTATGGAAATGATAAAGATGGATATGGTGGAGACGCCGGAGAATGAGAACTTATGCTACAAGGGAAGTTTGGGGGACCTGTTGCGAGGAGACAAGGTGCCGGTTATCACCTTGCACTTCGTTGGGCTGGACGTGCAGGTAAGTCCGGCGAACGCGTTTGCCATGCAAAGTGATGGGGTGTTGTGCTTGGCGATGCAGCCGTCGCAGCATGATTTATCGCTGATCGGAAGCTACGTGCAGCAGAACATGAACGTCGGGTTCGATCTGGGGACGATGAGTTTCACCTTTGCTCCGACGACGTGCTAATAAATTGAATATGAAATTTGCATATTAGATGACCACTATAGTATGACTTGCATGCTGATTGCCCTTTTTCTTTATGTAGAATAAGCCTAAAATCTTGCATTTTTACAAATTCCTAATCTAATTCTTTACAATCATACAATGCCCATATTCATGCTTTTGATAAAAAGAAAGAAACACTGAAAAGCACTTCTAAAGAGTTCTACCATCGGATTACCAAAATTAGATTTCCGTTTTTGACCAACTGGAAATTAGGAAAATTAGACTTCCACCAAAAATAATTACCTAAGTTGAATTTTATTAAGATAAATTGCATATAATTCTTTATAGAATTTTATTAAATTATATTTTTTTTGTTAAATTTTAAAAATTACATATAATTTTTTAAAAATTTGTTAAATTACATATTTATCATTCAATTTTAAAAAATTATATATAACTTCTTCAAATTTTTCCAAATTGCATATTTCACCTCCAAATTAAAAAAATTATATATTTTTCTTGGGTTACTTATTAAGTATATTATAAAATATTAATCAAGTATAGATCTACCGTTACATTTAATAATATTTAAAAAATATATCATTTGATATCATTTAAACAAAAGTAAAAAAAATAAAAATACCCATAACCTAATTAGACAAGATTTTGGTGGTTCGAACATAATCATAAAAAAGTCTATCTTGTCAAGTTAAGATATTTATCTCATGTCAAATTTTAATCTAAGACATAAGGGTGAGCAAAAAGATCGGAAAACTGATATAGCAAATCGTACTATTGAGAATTGTATCGAAAAATCAATTCTCAAAACAAGTTAGTACGGTTTTGATTCATAATTTTGATAGAACCAGAATTTCAATTTAGGTACCAGTTCTATATTTTATGAAAAATCGGTGAACTAAAACCCTACTAATTATTAATATATATATATAATATAAATTTTTAAAATATAATTTTTTATGTTATGTGTATGTTAATATATTTAAAATTAAATCTTTATAGGATTGTAATGAATAATACAATATTTTTGAACAAATTGTATGTTAGTGTATTTAAAATTAAATTCTTATAAATTATAATATAAACTATACAATTTTAAAACTAATAATTTAAAAATTGATATACCGGTTTTAGAATTGGCTTAGAACTGATTCACAACCAAAATAAAAAAATTTGGTTCTTAATTTAAATCGGTACAATTCCGATTCTCAATTTTTTATGAACCGGAATATGGTTCCAATTCAAAACTATATAAAATCAGTATGGTAAATCAATTTTGCTTTCCTACTAAATCATAAAAATGAAAACTAAGATCAAAAAACTGGACAACAAAAAAAGTGGCAGGTTTAAAATTTGAATCTTCAACGTGCTTCAAAACAAGATTTTCACCTTCATAAAAGAATTAAACCATCAATATTGATTCTTTAAACTTAAAGAGTTTTTAGTACTAATTATTGAGTGCAAATCAACCACAATAGTTCGAAATTCAATCATTCGAGCTCACCAAAGCTTAATGAAGCTTAAACCTCTGTAATGCGCTAATAATGACCAAAGCTTATTTTAACTAAGTCAAGGGTATTTTTTTCACTCCAATTTAAATGACGTGAAATGGTATATTTTATGAATATTTTTAATTCTAATAATAAATCTACATTTGATAAGAGTTGCAATATGCCCAATAGCACAAGCATAAATATATAATTTTTTAAATTTGAAGGAGAAATATATAATTTGATAAGATTTTAAAGTGTTATATGCAATTCTTTTTAGTTTGAAAAAGATACATGCAATTTCAAAAAAGTTTTAAGAAATTAGATGTAGTTTTTAAAATTTAGAAAAAAAATATAACTTAACAAAATTTTGAGGAGTTATGCAATTGACTCATTTTATTATTGGAAATTTCTACATTTTTATGTGCAACAACTATTATCGTTAAAGATAATTTGATATAATTTATTTTCCTTTTGGGTACTGTTATATCCATTCATAAAATTGATCAATCCACTCAAAAGGATTTTCCTCTAGTCAAATAGTTATATTTACCTAAGTAATTATACTTTTTGAGTTTTATTTACTTTTTTGTTAATGATCGTCATATACATTATTTTCTTAATATATATTTTTTTTAAATTTTTGTCATTATAATTGATGATACATCGAGAAAAATCAGCCAATTCAAAAGTCAATGAGGACCAAACCCTAGACTGAATCATAAAATGACCCCTCGGGGTAAAGACCTTGTTTAATGTCGAGTTGGAGTAGACTTGTTGGCTGGCATAGCTTCTAGACATGATTCAATTATTCTCTAAGAGGATTACAACAAGCTATCTTTGGACTCGGATATCTCAACTTATGCATGATAAAGACCAAGTTATTATGGGGTCTAATCTACATTTATATCTAAAAATTAATCGTGAAAGATCTGATATTCATAACTATTTATTATGAGGAGTATGATGAGATGACGGGGCTGAGATTGCAGGAATTCGAATAGCACAACATTCAAAGAAGTGAGGACTAATGCCAATTTTTATTTTCCACTATATTCCACCCTTACTAACATAAGCATCAGAGTGATCATTGCCAAAGAGTTCTTGGTGATTTTTTTTACTATTTTCCTCCTCTTGTATATTAGAGGGAGAGCAGCATAGTTGATTGAGATCTCGAAGAGCCTATCAAATCGAAATCAATGGTGAACCAGGCTCCATCAATAAATTGATAATTTCATTGAGATCTACTTTGGCTCTCTTCTTCACTAATTTAAGATGCCTCCAATAATCTTCTAGTCATGCCTTCTAGAGCAAAAAGACCCTCATCATCCAATAATTTGCCAAGGGGGAAGGGAAGGATAGGGCTAGATAGTCCCAATGCCAGTGGAATTGCATCTTGTTCAGTGAACCAAGAGAGTTGGCTCAGCAAGCCAACTCGGCAATCTAGCCATGACAATAGCCTCGGGAAGCCCCTCTTCTAATGGTTCCCAAGGTATTGTTAGGTCCCTCCAACTCGATGAGTTAGCATAAATTTTAGACCATAGCAATTGTTGTCCAACAGATGATGCAGTTACCCGAGATTTAGGTGCAGATCATGAAAAATCTATAGGCCTTGTAGTTAGGTCCAGATAATGCAAAATCTCTAGACTCATTATGCTCCGCAAGAGGCTCAAGCTCAAGCTTGGGCTCAAACTCTAGCCTAAGGTGCTATACTAAAATAATAATATAAGTCATAGGTGCACATCATGAGCCAGGTACATCCAAATGGGCATCATCACGCAAGTTATCATAACCCCTCGGTAGTAGTTTTACTTTAGTATCAAGTCTCGAGGGATTATGATGGGCATAATCCCACCTATAATCTAGCTAATGAGGCCACATATTATACACATGCTAGATGAGCTTTGGCTAGAGCTACACAAGATACTCAGAGGGAGGCTATGTTACATGTAACTCGGAAAAGGTCACAAGAACAAGCTCATCTCAACCAAGTGAGGTATAATACTTCTTTAATCTCTGAGATAGCATACTTTCCTATATATCGAAAGTTTCACCAGCCTCTCTACAAGGTGCATGATGGTTCAAAGGACCTAGTGGATTACATTAGTACATTTAAAAACACCATAATTCTATAAAGCGCATAGGACTCCACCATGTGTAAAGCATTTTTAATAACATTGTAAGGCCTAGCTCAAGCCTACTACTCCAAGCTCCCAAGGTATTCTATAATCTACTTTGATAACTTGATAGATAGGTTTGCAGAACAATTCATCTCACTAGTATCTCGACGAAAAAACCCCTCTAAACTTCTAACATTGAAGTAAAAAGAGGGGGAGAGTTTAAGGGAGTATGTCTCAATTTAACAGAGCTTAGCAAGAGATTATCAAGCTAGATAGTTTCATTGTACTCACTACCAAGGTGAACGAACTGAAGAAGCTTGTGCTTGGAAAACTCGTCCATGGTCTCTCTCCAAAGGAATCCTACCCTCAAGTTGCATAACCCACCAATCAAGGGTCACCTCAATCTGACCTTGATAAGTCCACCAACTTAGAATGAAACCTTTGTATTGACTAGCAAATGTTGAAACATCACTAGGAGGCAGGAGGAGCTGAAGGAGGAGACAAAGAGATAGCACTGTGAGCCCAAACATAGAGACAAAGTCTTTTTTGCAGAAGATTTAGAGAAAATTTTAACACCATGCAAAGATGCATTGGTAATATCGGTGATCTTGGATGACTACACCATAAAATATATCATGATAGATATGAAAAACTCAATAAACATTTTGTTTACTCAAGCTTATAATCAAATGAAGACCGAGTAGAAACTAGAGTCATATATCGGGACACTCACTGAATTTATGGGAGACTTGGTTACCTTTCTCGGTATGATTAACTGATTGGTTACCTTGCTCGGTATGATTAACTGACGTTTTACAGTTGGAGAGAATCCCAAAATCACTGTAATCAAATCAAAGTTCATAGTGGTTCGGATCCAGCCAACTTACACCATAATATTAGGTTGTCTAGTATTCAATAAGCTCCAAGAAGTAATCGCAACTTTTCATCTAATTATGAGATTTTTAACTAAATATGACACAGATAAAGTGTGGGGTGATCAAAGCCATGCTAAGAAGTATGAGATAGCTTACTAGTAAAACAACCCTAACCAGAAGGGTAAGGATCTGACAATAGCCAAAATTAATGAATTTGTCACCAAACCAAAAAAGGTGCATGTTGAGCTTATGGAATCGCTCATCAACTTGGTCATTGATGAAAGCTCAGGGAGAACATTAAAGTTTGGGGTGAATCTTATGAACCCTTTGCTCACCAAACTAGGGGAGTTCTTTCGAAGGAGCCAAAATATCTTTATATGGTCTCCAAAAGACCAACCAGGCATAGACCCTTCCATTGCATAGTATGAGCTTGCAGAGGTAGAAAATTATAAGTTAGTTAAGTAGAAGAAGAGGCACTTCACCCTCGAGCATTAGAGAACCATCATCGAGGAGGTAAGCAAACTTCTCAATAAAGGGTTCATCAGCAAAGTTCACTACCCTAAGTGACTAACCAATATAGTGATAGTGAAGAAGTCTAATAGTAAATGGAGAATATACATCGACTTCACCAACTTAAATAAAGCCTGTCAGTAGGACAACTATCCTTTACCAATGATAGATCAACTCATTGATACTACTTTGGGACACCAACTCTTGGGCTTCCTAGATGCAATCTTAGGCTACCACCAATTTTAGATGCACTGCAAGGATGAGGAGAAGACTACCTACTAATCAAGGTAACCTCTACTATATTGCAGTGCCCTTTGGACTAAAGAATACAGGAATGACATACCAAAGGATGGTAAACAAAATTTTTGAGCCTTAGCTTGGAAGGAATATGAAAGCATATGTTGACAATATGCTTGTGAAGAGCCCATAGTAATGGGCATTTGAAGGGTCTAAAAGAAACTTTCAATACACTCTAGAAGTTCGGGATAAAGGTGAATTTGGAGAAGTGTGCCTTTGGGGTAGGCTCAAAAATATTCCTCGGCTACCTCATCTTAGAATGAGGAATAGAAGCTAACCTAGAGAAGAATAAAGTAGTCATGCAAATGAAGCCTCAAAGCTCTATCAAAGAAATACAGAGGTTCATCAATTAGTTGGTAGCCCTCAACTACTTTTAATCCAGGTCAGATGAGAAATGTTTACCTTTCTTTAAGGCACTCAAGCAGAGTTCCAAATTTGAGTTGTAGAGGAGAGTGATTGAGCCTTTGAAGACCTTAAAAGTATTTAGCAAAGCCTCCCATGTTGATTAGACCCAAGCTAAATGAGGTACTCTTCCTCTATGTAGTAGTCTTAAATCAAGCAATCAGCTCAGTGTTGATAAGTGACCAAGGTCAAAAATAACACCTCATATATTACGTGAGCCAAATGCGCACTGGTGTGGTTTGGTATCCTCTACTGGAGAAGCTAGCTTATGTCATAGTATTGGCAACTCGAAAACTTCATCCATTCTTTTAGACACATCTTGTCATGATATTCACCAATCTTTCACTTCTACAAATACTATAGAAGCCAGAAACCTTGGGAATATTGCTCAAATAACCCATCGAGTTAAGTCAATTTAATATGACTTTTGAGGCTTGAAGAACTATCAAAGTCTAGGCCTTAGTAGACTTCTTGGTGTATACTACCTCATACCTAGGCCGACCAAAATCTGAACCATGGGAGGTCCAGGTATATGGCTCATCTTATAAGTCAAATTGTCGGATTGGCACCATTTTTCAGAGTCCAAATGGAAGAATGGCTAAATATTCAGTTCAGTTGGAGTTTGAGGCTTTCAATATTGTTGTGGAGTACAAAAACTTTCTCCTTGGATTATGTGTGGCATTACAAGCAAGAGCCAAAAAATTAAAGGCATCTGGCAATTCGAAACTTGCATGTTTGTAGCTTACTAGGGAATATAAGGTAAAAGATGCAACCATGGTCTAATACCTAGCTAAAGTGTAGAAGCTCGTAGCAAAAGTGGATCAGGTAGAAATTTGTCAACTTCCTCAAAATTGCAACATGGAGACAGACACTCTTATATGATTGGCCTTAGCTTCTTTAATTTCAAAACTAAGGCAGATTTTCATGGAGAATCCTCAATAACCAAACTACTCAAAATCTCCCAAGGTGAATGTGGTGGATGAAGGGCCCAACTGAATGGATCCCATCATCTCCTACCTAAACAAGGGTAGCTTTCTGAGGATCCAAAACAAGCTCAAAGGATTAAAAAGCTAGCCCCAAGCTTCAACTTGATAGATAGAATCTTGTACAAAAGGTTATTCACACAACCACTCCTCTCCTATTTGAAGCCTAATGAAATCGACTATACCTTTTGGAAAGTGCACAAAGGGATATGTGAAAGTCATGACAGAGGTTGGGCTCTTGCACACAAACTCCTCAGATAGGGATATTATTGGATCAATATGGCTTCCAAGGCTACTAAGTTCATTTCTAAGTGTGAACAATACTAGAGACATGCCTCGATATATTATGGCCTGATAGTTTAGCTCTAACAAACCCAAGTTATATAGCCTTTCGACTAATGGAGGATGGGTCCATTTCCATTGGCCTTATGATAGAAAAAGGTTTTGGTGATCGCTATTGACTACTTCACTAAATGGGTGAAAGCTAAACCTCTTGCCATAATCACTGATAAGGAGATTTAGGAGTTTTTTTAGAAAAGCATAATCTGCATATTCAGGCTACTGCAGGTACTAGCCACAGATAATGGGAACTAGTTTGATAGCTCAAGATTCAAGAAGTACTATAGCAACCTTCATATAGAGCAGAGGTTTACCTTGGTGGTGCACCCTTAGTCTAATGGCTTCACTAAGGTAACAAACTGAACCCTACTTTTAAATATAAAGAAATGCTTCGAAAGAGCAAAGGGTGCCTGGGTTGAAGAATTATTATATATCTTGCGATCTTATCAAACTATACCTTGGATAATAACTAGTGATTCACCCTTTATGCTCACTTACGGGGTCGAGGTAGTCATCCCTATGGAGGTTGGCCTTACTTCACCTCAAACCAAGGCTCATAATCTAAAGTGAACGAGACAAATATTAAAGTCAAGAAGAACCTTGTCTTTAAGGTTTGGGAGAAGGCTTGCACTAGAATTATTGAATACCAGTAATAAATGGCCCAGTATTACAATGATTGAGTTCATAGTCAAGAACTGCAATAAGATGATTGGCTACTTTGTTGAGCCAAATTCATCAATCGAGTTTCAAGAAAATTGTCTCCAAATTGGATATGTCCATTCAAATTTTTTTGAGTTGTAGGACTAGGAGCATTCAAGTGCAAGCATTGAGATGGCAAGATGCTCCAAAGGACATGGCATGTGGATAACCTTAGGCAGTTCTATCTCTGAAATAAACTTTAGCTCTTTTATCTAATTTAAAAGTTTTTTATCCACAACACCAAGTGACAACTCAAAAGATAGGCATAAGACCTTGATTCCATACTAGGTATAAGACTTTAGCACCATCCCAAGCATAAGACCTCAATCCATGCCAAGTATAAGACCTCGGCACTATGCCAAGCAGAAGATCTCGGCACCATGTTAGGCATAAGACTTTGATTTTATACCAAGCATAAGACCTTGATACCATGCCAAGCATAAGGCCTTGGCTCCATGCCAGGCATAATATCTCCGCACCATGTCAGGCATAAAACCTTGGCTAAATGTCAAGCCCAAAAACATGGCCTCTCATCAAGTGTGGCAGCCGAGTTCTCATTCTATGAACTCACCCAAATTGTTGGAATATGGCTCCAAGTTAAAACTCCCACTAGGCTGTATGAAATTCATATCTATGTCCATAGCATAAGTTGAGTCATCCAGGTCTATTTCTAGGAATACCATAATGAGTATGGCTCATCTTGGAGGTGTTATCTTTTGTAGTTTTGATGATGATCAAACCATATATTTGACAATTTCTTGAGCAATGTAGATTGAAGCATAGCTTGGCACAAAATAAAATTCAAGATCATTCGTAGCCTCAAAAAGAAGATGAACATGAAGAAGATTGGGGCATGATGATAACTTAAATGAATGTGACTAGAAGAACTTGTAGATGGCTTAAAGGGCACTCAAGAAATTGAATTGACTAGGTTTAGATTTTTATCTCTTTTAGTCAAGTCAGTTTGATATTGAGAACATTTTATTTAGAGTATTTATTATGTAGAGTTCTACAAGAAGCTCCCAATAGAGCTTTACTGAATGAACTAGATGCCCATTTCTGAATTGAACATTCGACTGTGAAGTTTGATGTGGAAACTATGTTATTTAGAGCATTTGTCACATAGAGTTGTACAGGAAGCTTTTAACAGAGCTTCACAAACTAAATTGGATACTCGTTTCTAAACTAGACGTTCGATTGTGATAGTACCACTATAGTAATCTACAATAGTTCTACAATACCAAACATTTGATTAACAACTAGATATTTGATCCACAGAATCCACATAATTAATAACTAGTTTTTTGATCATTGGAGTGAACCAAACTGAGGGATCTCACCCCCAATGACTTGATTTGACCCCAAAAATATAAATAGGTATGGTTGGGTTTCTCTAAATAATTTTGACATCTTCTAATTTATTTTAGAGAAAAGATCAATCCCCATCCAAGCCTTCTAGCCAAGAGTGCTCTAAGCTATCACTTTAATATCAAATCTTCAAGCTCTTGTACCCAATCTTGAATGATCTTGTAGTGAGCTTAATTTGTATCATTGATTTTCATTTTTCACTTGTAATTTACTACAAGAATGTTTGGAGTGGTTAAGAGACTCTACTCCAGATTGGAGTTGTATTTTGTCTATTAGAGCAAGAGGAGTTATACGGGATTGGCTTCACTGATAAAGTGACACACTAGTAGAGTATTAAAGTTCTCAAGAGTAAGATAAGGGTTACAGATTAGTAGCGGTTGGTCTCCGAACTATGTTAAATCATGATGTCATTCTTTCCTTTCTTTAGTTACATTATAGCACTCATGGTTTGATTGAAATTTGGGTGGATTTGCTTTGATAATTTGAATTGGTATTGTTTTCATTAAAAATTATTATTTGTTCTATTACACCTAATTCACTCCCCTCTCCCAAGTAGGGGCATGGATTCGGATTGCCAACTATTTTGAGCTAAGCTTAGGATTATCTCATGAATCAACAAATAGAGATGTTTATTATTTTTGAAGGTTAATTTGGACTAATCATGTATAAAAGTCAAGGTATCTAACTTGGATAATTAAGGTGGTTGGTTTGCTTCAATTTGGTAAGACATTCCACTAAACTAACACTTGTGAGGAAACAAGTAAAAGGGAAAGTTTTTCATTATACTTGAACCAAAATATTGTTCAATTGGAATTTTAAGTTTGGAGTAAAAAAAGATAGAATAATCTTAATCTTCCTTCAGAGGATTGGATGCCTTCACCAAGCCCTCACCATCCTCAAAAGAGCTGAGTGATTAGCTAGAGCTAGCACCATTAGGAGCTTTGGCATAATCTTTTGGGACTAGATTAGCATCAATTACCTCTACGTATTCCCTCCATATCTGCTCCACTCAAGGAAGCTCATACAACTCAATGCAAAGGCTACAAGGATAGAACTCAAGACTTACTGAGGGCCAAATCACCATGTCTCAGCATGTTAAGTACCCATCCTCAAAAACCTCAACATTGTATCTCCTGAGCTCCATCAAGTACTCCTCACTCACCTTGTATTCTCAAATGGCAAGCTACTTGGCATCCTTGATCAGGAGTTCATAATCCTCACTCTAGTGAAAGGCAATGGTTGCATTCTTTTGGGACTTGATAGGCTTGGTAATATGGAGATTTTGCAACTTCTTGTTCTCTCGCTGAGCTGTGTCCTATTCTTCTTCCACATTCTTGAGCTTCTATTTAGTGGACTCCTTTTCCTCCATAGCCACCTTCTTGGCCTTTTGCTCAGCCTTTGCAGAAGATCGTGATTTGGCCATGTCAAGCTAGAGTGCCTCATCTAAGTTTGAAGGGCTCTGAGGCTGGCCTCAATACTAGTGAGTGTGGACTTGCTACTTCAAGCGACCTTCTTGGCCTTGAGGTAACACTTCTCTACATGATAGAAGTACTCTACTATCTATACACTAAGATAAAAGTTAGAAAATAAAACAATAGAAGTGAAAGATGAAGAAGTGAAAGTACTTACATCTTAGGAGATGTTGATGCCTCTGAGGAATAGCTCCTCATCAGTGAGTTTAGTGGTCCGAGAATCAGGTTCGAATGCATCTCCCAAGTCATTTTCCTCATTTCCCTTCTCCTTCCCCAAGCAATGTCTAAACATTGGAGCTCAAGGTGGTGTACCTCGATGCCAAACATGGAGAAGGTGATGCTGAAAGGTCTACCACCTCCCATTGAACCCTATGCTCTAGATTCACTTCTTCCAACACTTTGCTAATGTTCAAAAGGTCAACAAGGATTGGCTCCTTAATAGGGATGGTAGATGGAGGACTTCATGTCTTCTTCTTATTCTTATTTTGCTCACTATTTGGGACAACCAAGCTGCTACCCTCACCTCTTAAGGGCCTTGATTTTCCCTTCTTTTCCTTCTTTATCGAGACTGCCAGCTCAGAAGGTCCCTCAACTCCCTTGTCTTTCTATTTTGGCTTCCGAGGTGGTTGGAGAGGAGCAGCTCAGGAGGCATGAGCCTTATTCAAAAAAATTGATTCTACTGAGACCTACAAGCAACACTGAGGTAATAGTTAAGTAAAAATATTGTAAAAGCTAATGTTACAATTTAAAGTTTGGGCTATAGCAGACTCTCAGGCTATAGAAAGACTAAGTTTGAGAAATTTTTTCTCACTCATCTAGCTTAAAGCAGACCTCAACTTTTGCACCTTGGCTAACCAGGATGTTAGGAGTTGTTGAATCTTTGAGGATGCATCAAGGGGTTTCTTGTGGCCAGAGGGCATCCCCCATTCACTTTAGAACTCGAAGTTCTCTCTTGAAAGGACTCTAAGTGGTCCTTTCAGAAGTGAATCAATGATGGGTTCACTCCAAATAGATGTCGACCTTTCTTTGGTGCTAAGTACCACCTCTTGTCTATGCCCAAACTATGACCACCTCAAAAAGCATCATGAAACATCTCCACAATCAGAGTTACACCCTTCACAATCACCAAGCCTCAAAACACAATGACAAACCTCATTGTGTTAGGAACAAACTAGGTGGGTTTGAGGTCAAGGTTGATCAGCACGACCCAGATGAAGTTGTCCATGAGGTACCTGACTCCCCCTTCAAACATCTCCTAGTACATTGTGAATACATGGCTGAACTATTCCTTTAGGTTGAAGATATCTTCATTTGAACCCCATGTGTGGGCCTCAATGCCATCTAGGAAGCTAAAGACTTGAACTAATTATTCTAGCTTCTTCTCTTGGAGGATCTATTCAGATACCCAAACTTTGACTGAGGGAGGATCCCTATTACCTATCAAAATTCATAATGACTGAGTCACTATAGGTTCAAAAAATAGGTTATCTACTCAAGAAAAATAGTTTGGCACTCTATTGATGTCTGAGCTTGGAAGATCAATTTTCTATCCTAAAGGGACACTACTCTAATAGTCTGTACAAAAGTAGGGTTGCTACTACCTATTTTTGGAGGTGGGTGGAGAACCCTGAGTTACTACATGGAGTAGAAGCAAAAGTTACTATGGTTTAGTGTTACACTACAACTCATTTTCAAGCTATAGCTCTACATTATACTATATTTTAGTGTAGTGCTGGATTTACATATAAATCTTGAGCCTAGCTTGGGCAATAAAGTTTTTTGAGCTATAAGTCAAATCATGAAAGGTTCAACTATGGTTACCTCTATGAGTTAGTATCCTATGCCTCGAAAGATTGCCCACTCTAAATTGCACAGTAAGCAATGAAGATAGACAAAAACTAATAATAATTTGGGGAATGAATGTACCCAAGCTGTGGGTTTACGAAGCTTGAGTGGTGTTTGGCATAGGTGTGGGAACAAAGGCTCCTCGGACTATGGCAGCAGTCAGAACAGCAAGATTCAACACCACCAGAATGCCGAGAGGTGGCATAGGGGTCGCCAGAGGAGCAACATGGTCATTGGCGAGGGAGTGACCACCACTAGCCATCAAAAATTGAAGATGGAAGATGAGATTGGTGAATTAGGGCTTAGGATCAAGAGAAGAAGAGGTAAAAAAAAATGGAATTGCTGCTCTCAAATCATATTTTATAGTCTCCCCAAGTTGCTCGATGGTTGACATGTGAAAAAATCTGAACCCTCTGAGGTAACCAACACCTTTCCAAACTATGCCTCCAAATCTCAGAAGACACATGTTAGATATCCATGCACCACTGCCAAACAATTGGCTGTCAATGCAAGTAATGAGGGTGGAACTTTGGGAACCAAGGAACGCATTATGGGAAGGCGATGTGCCATGTTGAAATAGTAATAGCTCATTTCCCAAGGAGTCACGAGTCTATTGAGGGTATTAAGCCCCCATAAATAACCTTGAACATTGAATTATGGCACTTCGATATATGGACTTTGGGGGCATTGATTATACATCAAGATAAATCGACCGAGTTAAATAGTTAATGAGGACCAAACTATAAAATGATCGCCTGAGGTAAAGACTAGTTTAACACCGAGTTGGAGTAGACTTGGTGTCTTCGGCTGGTATAACTTCTAGACCTGGTTCAATGGTTCTCTAAGGGGATTATACCAAGCTTCTTCTACACCCGAGTACCATGGCTTATGCATGATGAAAACCAAGTGAATTCCATATTTATATTTTAAAATCAAACTCAAGAGATTCAAGATTCATAATTATTTATTACAAGGAGTCAAAGGATATCACGATATTAAGATTGCATGATTTTGAATATGCTGAACTGATTCATGCCCTATAAATAGCACAACATCCAAAGAAGTAAGGACTAATTCCAATTTTCATTCTCCACTATATTCTGAGTAATCCCTACTGATTTAAGTATTAGAGTAGTCATTATTAGAGAGTTTCAACAACTTTCTTCATAGTTTACCTTCTCTTATAGATTGGTGAGAGTGGTCTAGCGGATTGAGATCTCAAAGTCTCTAAGATTGAAATCGGTGGTGAACTAGACCTATCAACAATAATAACAATATAATCATTATTTTTGAAAAGTATAAATAAAATCAAATTAAGTTTATTAGAAAATCTCATGTATTATTCTTGATGATATACTAAGCTAAAATCAATCGAGCTAAAAGTGAATGAGGGATCCCCAGACTGAGATAATCGAGGTATAGACTTTGGAGCTAATGTTTGAGACAATACCACCGAGGTCAAGTAGGTTTGGTGGTACAAGCAATGCACATCCGGAAAACACATATCTTGAGGCATACGGAAGAGAATAACAAACCCAATCCATATACGAATATGGCTAGATATTCATAAAAACTAGAAAATAAAGATATGGAAGAACAATCATTAATACAAAATTTGAAAGTGATAGCAACCAAATAAGGAGAGTCTAGCATAATTAGGATTAAAATCATAGAATATTGGATCCATTGAAAGACTTCCTCATAATATAAAATAAGAAACAATCCACGAATGTAGGGGGACTCCTCTCTCTCTCTTAAGCTCTCCTAAAGAGAATTGGTGGATCTTTCCTAACTTGAGCATTAGAGTGGCCATTATCAGGGAGTTGTCGATAGTCCTTTTCACATTTTTTGATTCCTTTTATAGATTAACAAAAGAGTGGCCTACCAAATTTCATCTCGAGGGGCCTTCCAAATTAGAACCAATGTTTGAACCAAACTCCATCAATAAATTAGTGCTTTTATTGAGAGTTTCTCTATCTCTCTTCCCAACTAATTTAGGAGGTCTCTGACAATCTTTCAACCATACTTCCTAGGATAGCATGACTCTTGTCATCAAAGAACCCATATGGAAGGTAAATAGTATGGGAGGTAAATAGCCATGGTATTGATGGAATCACGTGACTCATCTAGCGAACTCGGCAGATTGGTGCAACAAGCCACCTCTATAATCCGAACTTAGTTATAGCCCGAGGGAATCCTTTTACAAATGGTCCCAGAGGCACCGATAGGTGCTCCAATCTAGTGGGATGATAAGATTTCTAAATTTTGGCCACTACCATTCAGTAGATGATGCAATTGCTCGAGACCTAGGCATAAGCTATGCAGAACCTATAGGCCTAGCAACTACAAAATCAAGTAAAAGAGATGCAAAGCCTCTAGCATCATAATGCCAAGTGACAGTAGACTCTAGTTTAGGTTTGGTCACTTGCTTGAGGCACTACGCGAAACCAACACCATGAACTATAGCCGCACTTCAGCCTCCATATAGGACACCATCAATGAAGCCCTCATAACCCCTTGGCAACAATTTTGCTTCAGTACCAAGGTTCGAGGAATTATGATGGATAAGACCCAACCTATGATCTAGCTGAGGAAGCCACCTATCAAACACATTCTAGCTAGACACCATATGCGAGTGTTGAAGTTCGGAAGGGAAGCTATGCTACACCTAGTTAGGGAGATGTTATGGGCATCAAGTTATCCTTACCAACTAAGATACTCACAATGTAGCAGAAGTTTCGCTAGCCTCCTTGTGAGGTATACAATGATTCAAAGAACCTGGTTGATTATGTCAGTATTTTCAGGAAAAGCATGATTCTAAAAGGGGCATAGGACTCAACCATGTGTAAAGCGTTTCCAATGATGCTATAAGGCCTAGCTAGAGTATGGTACTCTGGACTCCCAAGGTACATAATAGCTTATTTTGATAACTTGGGAGATAGGTTCATAGAACAATTTATCTCATTGGTCCTTTGATGAAAGAACCCCTCTATACTCCTTATATTGAAGCAGAAGGAAGAAGAAAGCTTAAGGGATCACTTGATCTGATTTAAGAAAGCCCAAAAGTTACTGAGCTTGACACTTCTATTATCCTCACTACTACCATTAATGGAATCAAACAAGCTCAGGTAGCCTAAGAGATGGACCACCGGCCCCCACGTAACCTGACAAAGTTCATCCAACTAGTCTGTGAGTACATAGATATTGAAAAAGTGATCTTGGCAAAGAAGGAGTCTGAAGATGGCAACAAAAAGAGAGAGTCTCAAGTAAGGTTTTAAGTTTCAATTTTCGAAACGGTTTTAGCATCGAGAAAAATCAATGCATTTTGGCTAAAACTATTCTCATTTCAATTTTGAAAAAGAGGTTTTTTTTAGTTATTAATTATGTATTGACTAGAGTTGACCTATATTTTTACTATACTTTGACTTCAAATTAAAAATATAATAAAATCTTCAAAAAAATTTAAATTATAAAATAATTTATAACTAATTTTATCATAATATTAAATATTATTTTAATTAATTTAAATTAATTTTGATAGTCAATCACTTGTATAGTTATTTTTCTATATATTACTATATAAAAAATAGAAAGTACAAAGAAAATAATACAAATATGTTTAAAAAATAAAAAGTAATATAAGATAATTTAATTTATTATTAAAATATACTTGACACATACATAATCTATTAATTACAATGTAATATAATTAATCATCATAATCATCATTAGTTGATTTTGGAATATTTAGGTGTGAAATTACAAATTTAGTATCTCGATGATTAAGATGAGAATTTGAGGTATACGAGTAAGAACAACTAGTTTTGCTTGATCTCATAGTAACAATTTTGAAGTATAACCATATATTGAGGGTTCAAAATGAAAATAATAACCTTATTCACATTGTGCGAAGTGCTCAGGAGTAGTTACGGCAAGATGATAATTGATAGCATTAAATAAACCTTATTGAGAGATAATAAATTTGATCATTTACTGTTTCGCATTCTTTTAATGTCTAATCTATTAAATCTTATGCAAGTATATCATAAGCTAAAGGTAGAATCATTCTATGGTAAAATATTAATTTTTTGTGAAGAATGAACATAATTATTCTTACTACTTCAAGTGTAACTTGGTTTAGAATTGTAATATAATCATCAAGCTTCACCATTATCTATTTTTAAGAAAATATCATATAATCATCAAGATTCATAAAATATAAAGTAGATAATAGAAAATATTGCAAAAAAAATACTACAACAAAATGCGATAATGAAGTAAACAAATTATCGTAATACAAAAGAAACCATAGAGGCATTAAATTTGAATGTTATAAAATTATAATAATATCATATGCACACCAACTACATACATAACACGAAACATATTAGTTTAATACAATAATGAAAATATCATATCGTAGGTAGCATTAACTACGTCTTATAATCATGTGTTATTTTGAGGTGGATCTCGATGATATTAGTATTCCTCATCACCATCCTTATCAGTATGATGGAGTTATGATCGGTAGTATTGTTCAGCATGCAAGTAGTATGGAGTCACATGATCTTCATCAAATAATGTGAAACATATGTTGTTCATTGATGAGGATTCTTGCATTGACTAATGATATCCTTCATTAAAAAAAGATGCCCTATTATGATTTTTGCCATATTAACTAGAGCTCATACTATCTGTTGGACCTTGATTGTCATCTTATTCAGCATGTGGAATATATTGATATTTTGGTATATAACCACCATATAAATTAAAGTCAAAAAACTCATTTTCTCTATGCCTTGAAAAAGATGAAGATGAGTCCTCATATTGCGGTTGTCAGTCTTACTAGGTATACCACCATTACTACTATCACTAGTATCAACAATAGTCTCCATTCTATTAACTTTTTCTTCCGATTCTTTATTTAAGAGATGATGAATAGCTTCTTGTGTTTGAGAATGATTTAAAATAGATTTTTCTCTTTTTGAAATCTACTTTGTTAAAGGATCATCATCTTCAAATATAATAGATAAGTTGATTATCTCATCCTCTAGTAATATTCTCTTTTGCAAGTTCTGTGCTCTTAAATGTATGTTATAATGACAAAAAATAAGTTTCTCCAATTTCTCTATTTTAAGTCCGTTCCTCATCTTTATGTGAATTAATCTAAAATCTATTCAATTCCTCATGTATTATGAACTTGAAACAGTTTGACTTACAATTCTAATTGCTATGCTTGTAAGATTAGATGTTACATGCCAACTATAAATACTCCATCATTTAGTTGTAATTTATCAAAAAAAATTTGTTAAAAAGTTAATGTTATTTAAATTAGTAAATAAGTATTATTATTGAATTAAATATCTAGGAGTATTACCCCTAATAGTTATAATAGCTTGTTGTGTGCCGAAGTCCTTGACTTTGTTTTTGAAGTCATCTATCTATTTAATGAATGTTCTGATGTTAAAAACTTTCTAAATTATGTAAAAAATACAAATGAATGATTTAGAATATACCTCGTGTAATACCAATATTCTCGTTCTCATATTTGACTTCATCATCTCGATTACCTCATGTACCACTTTAAGAATTATATTGTTGTTGCCGACATCATCAGCATATTGAAATATTGGATTTAGAAAGTATCCTACAATGTGATTAAATATTAGTCAACAATATTATTATTGTAACTTATAGTGCTATAGAATGATACTTTACTCAATTTCCTATAGCATGAATATCCCTAAATAATGTTTTGTCCCAATGATGGTTGATAATCTTCTCTCATTTATGAAATTCAATTGTTTCTGTATGTCACCTTATTTGCAATTTTGTTTATTCTACTATTTTTTATAAGAACCCCATCTAGAAATGATCATCTGAGTCAATAATTTATGGCACATTAACTAATGGACTAAAGATTCTGATTATATTCTTAACTAATTTCCAAAATCACTCATTCAATACTAAATTATAGAATTGTTTAGATAGAATTTTCTCTAACCATTTTAAATTCAAATAATACTTGTTATATTCCTCACTGGAAAAATAATCTCTTCACCATTGTCGATGGGTATACAGAAAATCCAAGGAGATGAATTGTGTAGTAAATTAAGTAATGCCTAGTCTGATAATCTCTTGACTCCGTGTTTCTTTTCTCATCAGTTCAAGGCACCAAGTATGGTTATAAATGAATGACGTCAACTTCTGACCTTCCTCAATAACTTTCTTAATATTAGAATATTTACCCATATCCTTCAACATTAAGTTAACAGAGTGTGCTATACAATGTATACGGAAGTGATGTTTCCCTTTTTGCATTAACTTCTTCCTAGCATATACCAAGGAGCTATATTGTTAGTTATGACTTGTACCACTCTTCATTCACCAATCTCCTCAATGATGTTGTGAATCAAATGATACAAAAAATTGCTAATCTTTAACTCCCTTAATGTGTTGATTGACTTTAAGAAATTGTCTCTTCAAGATAATATACTAAAAAATTTATCAAATATTTACTATTTTGTGTCTTCCATCCATCACACATCAAGGTGCAGCCAAATTCATCCCAATATTTATGGAAGGTCTGTATGAAAGTAGACATCTCTTCAACCTCAAAATCTAAATATTTTTCAGAAATTACATAGACATTTGGTGGAGGAACTCCTAGGCCAACCTCTTAAGTGACACATATCATCCCATAATAGCAACCACTATCTACTAAATAAAATGGAACTTAGTTATAGAAAAAAATTTGGATACTATCCTACCCAACCGTTATTTTGCTTTCTGAAAACCACTTGATGTTGTCCTTAAATTTAGTTGCATATCAATAGAAATAGGTCAATAGGAAAAATATTAATAGACCCTATGTCAAGAATCTAAAGATTCCCTCAAACTCCTGAAGGGTTAGCTGTGCATCGATATGTACATTATTTTCTGAGACTAGTAGATCGATGTTCATAAAAAGTATTTGAACCACTAACAAGCTCATGAACTATCTCAAAAGGGCTTGCACCACCTTGAGTTTTCTCATACACTCTTTAGCTCTCACAAATAGCTTCTTGAATCTCATTAATATTTTCTTCAACATCGGAAACTCGTTTAGGTTCTAGATTACATCTCCTCAGATGTTCCTATTCAAATCACAATTTTTTTGCCTTATCCTTTTATCTTTGTTCTCTACTACTTTGTACTATTGCCTAAAATATTTATCTCACTTCATTGGGAACCTTCTCATAAGTTTGAATTACATCGGTTACTCCTCCCAACTACTCTTTTAATCTTGTGATTCCAAAATAAAATATACGATCATATAATTTGCAATAAACTTTTCGAAAATTGACATCCACTAATTCATAGTATTGTCATACGATATCCTCATCTTGAGTTGATCGTTGTGAGTTTTATTTGGGAGCCATCTATAATACAACAACTAATTTATCATCGCAAGAAATTTAACTATAATTAAGCCAAAAATTAAATCTTTACTACTAAATTTTCGCTAGCTTTAAAATTTTTCAATTTACTAGCTATTTTTTACATAAATTTTAAAATTGTTAGTTTACTAACTAATTTTCACATAAGCCCTAAATTCTTTTAAAATTAAAAAACACAATTTTCTTACAAATTTATTAATAAATACCTATTGTAGTAAAATTTTATTGAAATTTTCTTTATTAATAATTTACATAGAAGCCCACATTTTGTTAAAGATTTATAAAAAATAAGATTATTATGCTTTAATTGCAAATCAAAAAGAGTAATTAGCTCAGCTATTTCTCTTCACAGGTGGATCTATCATAGTAAGAATAAGAAAATCATGTTGAATAAGTAAAGTGAAAAAAGCATTATAACTTATTAGTAAAAAAATTTTTAAAAGTAAATAAATTTATAGGGATCAAAATAGTAAGAACAAGAAAACCATAACTTCAAAGATCATATCCAAACCCTAAACTACTTACCAAAGTTAGATATATACAAACCTTATCTACTTACAAGCAAGAACCTTAACCCTTTTGCCATCAAAGTTAGATAATATTACAAATCATATCTACTTACCAACTAGAATTATGTACATGACATATATAATAGTTTTAACTCCAAAAGAACTTCTTTCCTCTTTTTTCAATATTATTATATCCTACAATAGAAGAAAAGCAGTAGCAATTTGGATACTTCAAAGATGATGCAGCAGCACCAATAAATTAAAAAAGAAACCCTAAGCATCTTGATGTGCAGAATGCTAGCTTTATATAATGAATGTTAATCATGCCCTAAACCCTAACCTTATCTCCCTTCACTGACTTTATATAATAAAATACAACCACCACTCACATGTGCACAGTTGGTTCACACGTTTCATTGGGATATTGACAAGGCTTCTTACATGATAGTGGGAATACATCCACATGCTGGGGATCGTGCACTGAGATCTGAAGCTAGAGAACATCTCATTCCAATCCAATGATCACTTCATGCTTATAGCTTTTGACCTCCCAATGAAATGTGTGGCGCCAAGGACAACTCAGCCTAGCTAGTCACTAACTAGAATCTACTCACCCTTGCCAACCCCTCCCCCACCCAAGACCCTCCTCCCTTATTGCCACCTCTATCCCATTTCCTGCTTCCATCACAAGTGCCACCACAAGAAACGCCTTGGCTATCAGGCCCCACAAGTACCTGGTCCCTGAGATCATCTCCAGTGAGGGTCATGGCTCCACCATTGACTACTTGGTCCCTTGGCCAACATCATCACCTGCACACTCGAGTTTCCCAAGGAACCCACTGTGTCACATTGCTCCTAGTTGAAGACTAGTTTCGGCCTTCTTCTCCTCATCGCATTGCTCCTGGCCATCATCTTCCATTCTTCATCTTTGTTTAGCTCCTAAAAATCCTAATGACATAGACCAAAACAAAATCAGTTGTAACCAAAATATTTTGGCCAAAATCAAAACATTTCGGCTACTTTCCCAAATCATAGTCTTAAGAGAATGAACTCCTCAAGCCAAAGAGGTAGAAATAGAATGATAGGAGCAGAAGCCTAAATTTCAAGTTTATACCCAATTGAATAACTCAAGGTTCAAAGTCCTAATGTAGATTGAGTATCAAGTTTTCTTACAAAGGCCCCAACCCATCTGCACTACCAAGAAAAACCTTAATAAATCAAGGTACTATCATATTCTTCGTGATTATGGTTATGACACAAAAGAATGCAAGCACCTCAAGGATAAAATCAAGAGGCACATCAAAGAAGGTCACCTCAAGTAGTTTGCCTATTGAGGTGACTGAGCTGAAGAAGCTTGCATGTGGGAGAATCATTGGTACTCCCCCTACAAGGATCCTACTCTTGAACCACAAAACCTTCTAGCTAAGGAAACCTCAACATAATCTAGACAAGCCCACTGACTCAAAGCAACGATTTGATATCGACTAGCAAATATTGAACCCTTGCTAGGGGGTTCGAGGAGGACTCAAAAGAGGAGATAAAAAAGAGATATCATTGCGAGCTTGGCCACGGAGACATAGTCTTCTTTACTATTTGAGGCAATTTTTACCACGATCAAAATTAATTAAAATATGATTAAAGTTGAGACTTGTATGCCACAAAGTTATATTTCAAATATGGGTTTCGATTAAACTTAAATCGCATTTGAGTTTGATCAAAACTTGAGCTCAAATCATTGGAAATTTAGACTCCAGCTAAGCCTAATCTAAATGGAATGTGTGGACTAGATTTTCGGATCAGAATTAGGCCCAAAATTTATCTAAAATTTGGGCCAAAATGACAAAATATAAAAAAATTATTAATAAACCCCTGGGTTGAATAATCCTCATAAATGGATCCCTGGCCGGATTTTTTTACAAATAGGTCATTATAATAAGAATTTTATAGAAAAATCTAATAAAATTATAAAGTTATAAATTAGTCCGGCAAAATTGAGGTTTGCAAATAAACCTCTCAAAGGATTGATACTTATAATTTGATTCCATGAAATTCAGGATTTGCGAATAAACTCTCCAAAATTCTTTATTTATAAATAAATCCCTTCAAAATTTAAAATTTATAAGAAAACCCCTTCGGAAAAAATTTTATAAATAAGCCCCTGAATTTTTGATTTTTTGTAAATAAGTCCATCAAAAAATTTTATTTGCGAATAAGGCCAAATTTTATTCAAAAAGGACCTTGGAAGTTTCAAAACTTTATAAATAAGTTTTTTTTTATAGAAAAACACTTGAAATGTATAAAATTATAATTTAGTCTAAATTTTTCGGAATGAATTTGCAAATATCCCCTCTATAATTTCACTGTTCAGGATGAGTATATCTTTCGAGATATCATCATCTATAAGAAATAGATATAGATATATCTCCTCACAAACTTATCCAAACTCTAGATAAACTCTATCTATATCCGCCTACATCCACATCCATTATTAAAAATTCAAACAAAAAATTCAATCTCAGCCTAACTCTATCTTTTCATGAGTCCCTATAAAAAAACTGAAAAACCTATAAAACAGAAGAACAAGAAAAGAGATCAGAGATGGAGAGGACATAGAGGAGGGAAGACTAGCTTGATCAGGAAAGGGTAAGGCTTTTGCCTTAAGTTGTTTCATTTTGCTTTCTCTACTTCCCTCCCTTTTCCCCTTTTGCTCTTACTTCCTTGCAAATTTTTCAACTATCACTGCCTGCTACTCCTATGCTCTATGCTCAAGTCTTCCATTAATATCTTGCTGGAGTGAATGATGCTAGAGCAAATCCCTTTCTTCTCCTCCTTTGACTCTACTTCCTCCATCTTACTACCTTCAGCAAATAAGAAAGAGGACAACAATAATGGTAGGAACTAGTGTAGTCACCATCTATGGCAATGATGTTGTCCTCGCAAAGTCAAAGAAATCCACCTTCTCCCTCAAGGCCAGCCTCACCCAGATGCCTCGTGGTAACATCATCACTTAGGGGTAGGCCCATCACAACCCTTGAATGTGACCCTATCGACAAACTTTGGCCAGGGTGGTGTTGTGCACCATTACCATCTCCGTCATGGCCAAGGCTTGCATCGAGCACTTTGTCAAGGACCAAATCCTCGAGACCATCAGCATCAACCATGGTGACAATTTCAAGGCTCCCAAACTAGCTGATGATGTACATCGCATCTGCATCCACCTTCCTTGTCGCTACCACTGAGGGAGAGCTGGATCCATCCCCATTGGGAGGAGGCAAAGAAGAGGCTCAAGTAAAAGAAAAGAAGGCATCAAAAGAGAAGATGGAGGAGGAGAAGTAATCTTGTTAGAGAAGGACAGTAGGTGAAGGAGAGAAGAAAGATGTAGGAAAGGGAAAGAGATGAGTTGAAAGGGGAAGGTGATAGTTGAAAATATAAAAATAAAAATAAAGAAAATGGAAGAGATGTTGAAGATAAGAAAGGAGTTGTTGTTGCTGCTAAGTTGGAATGGTGGGGGAGGAACAAAGCAAAAAATAACAAAATAAAGAAAGGTCAAAAAGTTGCTGGGAGAATAAAAGCAAAGTAAAAAAGAAAAGATTGTAATAGTAAAAAAAATTGTGGCCGGAAGTAAAAAAGAAAATGAGTTGTCTCAATTCACATACTTTCGACTTGAGATTTAGGGTAAAAAAGAAACAAATTTGTCCAAAATAGAGGAGGAAGTTTTTGGACTTAAAGAATAAATAAAGAAAAAAATATAAAAAGTTGTTGTGTAAAAAAAAAGAGAAAAAAATTTGACAAAAAAGGTTTTCGACATTGTGGCCATCCACGATCTTGAGCATGATGGCGGACTCTTCACAACACCGTGGCCACTCGTGGTCCTCGATGATGAAGATAGAGAATTCATGACCTCACTACAGCTGTCTGTGGCCTCTCAAAGATGGTGACAAAGATGATGATAAAGACAGTGAACCCATGACCCTACTATGACCACTTGCAGCCCCTTTGAAGATGACATTGAAGATGATGATAAAGACAGTGAATCGATGACCCTACTGTGGCCACCTGTGGCCCCCTTGCAGGCGGCAATGAAGATGATGATGAAGATGGTGAACCCGTGACCCAGTTATGGCTACCCCTGACCCTTTGAAACCCGTGATGAAGAGATGAACTCATGACCCTGCTGCGAATACCATGGTCCTTCAAAGATGGCAGATCCCCATCACCACAAGCGAGCTTTCGAGCTCACATTCAAGTTAGTCTTCGGACTCACACCCAGCTAGTCTTTGGGCTTGCACTCAACTAGCCTTCGAGCTTGCATCTAAATTATCATTTGAGTTCACACTCAGCTAGCCTTCAAGTTCACATCTAAGCCAACCTTCGGGCTCACACTCAACTAGCTTTTAAGCTCGCACTCAGCTAGCCTTGGGGCTTGCACTAAGGTAGCCTTTAGGCTCACACTCAGTCAGCTTTCAAGCTTGCACTTAGCCAGTCTTTGGGCTCACACTTAGCTAGCCTTTAACTCATACTTAGCCAGTCCTCAGATTTGTACTCAGCCAACCTTGGGGCTTGTACTCAGCCAGCTTTTGAGTTTGCACTCAACCAACCTTCGAGTTTGCACCAAAGCAAGCTTTTGAGCTCGCATTCAACCAACCATCGGGCTTGCATCTATACTAACCTTTGGGTTCACACTAACCCATCCTTCAAGCTCGCACTCAGCTAACCTTCTAGCTCGCATTTAGGCTCGCACTAAGCCATCCTTTGGATTCGCGCTTAACCAAGTTTCAAGCTCGCACTCAGCTAACCTTCAAGCTCGCACTAAGCAAGCCTTTGGGCTCACACTCAGTTAACTTTCGAGCTTACACTCAGCCAACCTTTGGACTCACACTTAGCTAGTCTTCAAGCTCGCATCTTTGCCAGCCATTAGGCTCATATCTAAGCCAGCCTTTGGGCTCGCACTAAGCCAGCTTTCAAGCTCACAAACTAAGCCAACCTTCATATTTGCATATTAGAAATAGGGCTATGGGACCATTTAAAATCATTATAAATAGCAAAGGATGCTCAAATCAAATTAATTAACAATGAAATTGAACTCAATTGAAATAAATGGATAAAAGTCAAACTAGCTTACATGGACTCAAATTAGTCAAAAAGTTGGACTAAAACCCAAATTGAGTTGGACTCTGAAAATCCAAATTGAGTTTACCAGATAAACTCAAACCAACCCTAATCAAGTTTAGGTTAAGTCAAATTAAAATCAAATTGGGTTCAATTCCAAATCAAATCCAATCATGATTGAACTAAGCTCAAATTAAATTAAAATTAGGTCCAAACTGAAAAGCAAACTTGAAGTAAAATTAGAACCAAGTTAGGCTGAGCTTAAATTGAAATTAAGTTGAACTAACTAATTTGAACTTGAGCCAAAGTCCATTAAGACGCAAACCTGGACTCAATAAAGGTCCAACACAAGATTGAACTTGACTTTAACTAAGTGACATCAAGCTTAGACCTAAACTAAATAGGGTCAAATCAAGTCTCATTAGGTGCAATAAGTCTTCGGCAATACTCCAAAGCCATGAACAAAGGGTGATGTTACCACCCTCGCCTAAACCAAAATTAGTTCGAATAAGATCTAAGTAAAGTCAAATTGAGTTTTGCTGAGTGTGCTAAAAAAGCATTTAGCAATACTTCCAAGTTAAATCCAACCCCATACACCATTGGCAATGCTGCCAAATCAAAGAAGTTAATCACCAATACATTCAAAGTCATTAGCCACACTTTGAAGCTAGTCTCCAAAAGCTATTGATGACACATCTTCCAAGCTATATCTACCTCCATAAGCCATTGGTGATGCTGTCAAATCAAAGAAGTTAATTGCCAATATGTTTAAAGTTGTTGGCCATACTTCAAAACTAGTCAACTTTAGAAGTTGTTGATAACGCATCTTCTAAGCTATATTCAACTCCACAAGTTGTTGGTGATGCTATCAAATTAAAGAAGTTAATCACTAATATATTCCAAGCTATTGGCCATACTTCAAAACTATATCTGACCCCCTAGGCCATTAGTGATGCTACCAAATCAATGAAGTCAACCAATAATACTTTCAAGGCTATTAGTCACACATCAAGCTAGTCAATCCTATAAGTAGTTAACAATGTGCTCTTTAGGCTAGCCAACTCCAGAAGCAGCTGATGATACACTCTTCAAGCTAGCCAACCCCAGAAGTAGTTGGTGACATGCTCTTTAAACTAATCAACCCTAAAAGTAGTTGATGATGCACTTTTTCAAGCTAGTCAACCCCACAAGCAGTTGGTAATGCACCCTTTCAAGCTAGTCAACCCCACAAGCGGTTGGCGATACACCCTTTCAAGTTAGCTAACCCTAGAAGTAGTTGGCAATGCATCTTCAAACTATACCTAACTTCATAAGTCATTGGTGATGCTACCTAAATCAAAGAAGTTATCGCTTACACCTTATCAATTATGGAAAGACTTCAAAAACTAAAGAAGTTGTTGCCTATGTCCTATCGGATATGGAAACACTTCAAGGTTAAAGGAGTTATCACCTACACATTATTTACTAATAAAAATACTCCAACCCAAATAGAGTTATTACCTATGCCTTATCAGCTAGTGAAAACACTCCAATCCAAACAGAGTTATTGCCAACACCATATTAGTTAATGAAAATACTCCAACTCAAAAGAAGTTATCACCTACGCCTTATTGGCTATAGAAATACTTCAAATATTAAAAAGTTATTATCGATACTCAAAGCCATTAGAAACACTTCAAACTTCTCCCATTTTCTTTCTATGGTTCGGGTCTAACGCCAGCGCAAGGGGAGAGAGCAAAAGCACACGTCAAAGCTTCTTCTCCACTCTCTCTTATTTTTTTTCTTTATTTATTTTATATTTAGTATAATTTGTTATAAAGTGAGGGCATATCCTTACTTAAGACATCTAACATCTTTCTTAAATTCATCAAATAATATTTTCTTCATTTCTTTCTTTTGTGTCTTTATTTTATTAGCTAAGTTTCTTATTTTACAAGATTCCTGATAATTGTCAGGGTAATTAACAACAGGGGCTTGCACCTATTGAAAGTTATATTTTCATAATATCTTATAGTGTATTTAGAATTAAAATAAATTTTGATTTGTGATTCAAGGTCGCTCCTCATGTCTTTGCTATTCTGGGTGATTAACTTCAATCCCACATCCACCAAGGAGCTAGAAGGAATTTTCACACCCCACAATGACATATTGGTAATCTTAGTAGCCCTAAATGACTATGCCATTTATCATATCATGATAGATATGAAAAGTTTGACAAACATCTTATTCATCTAAGTCTATGACCAAATGAAGACCAAGCAGAAGTTGGAGCCATACATTAGAATGCTCACTAGATTCACAGGGGGACTCAATCACCTTGCTTGGCATAATCAACTTGCTTCTCACTATTGGAGCAGACCCCAGAAACACAACCATTGAATCAAAATTCATGATAGTTCGGATACATTCCACCTACAATATGATATTGGAATGACCAACACTTAATTAGCTCCAAGTAGTATTTTTTATTTTTCATTTAGTTATGAGGGTTTCTACTAAATATGACACAGATAAATATGGGGAGACCAAAGCCTCACTAAGAACTATAAAGCACCCTATTAGAAAAATAGCTCTGGCCAAAAAATCAAGGGACCAGTAGTAGGAGAGATTAATGAATCCACTCCTAAGTCCATGAAGGGACATGTCAAATCTATAAAGTGACTCATTAGCCTGATCATCGATGAAGACTTTGAGAGAACACTAAAAATCAACATGAGCTTTCAATAGCAGAAAATTATAAATTTGTCAAGCAAAAGAAAAAGCACTTCTTCCCTGAACACCAAAAAGCTATCATTACAGAGGTGAGTAAACTTCTCAATGCAAGATTTAAAAGGAAAGTTCACTATCCCGAGTGGTTAGTAGACATGGTGATGGGAAAAAGAATCTAATGAAAAGTGGAGGACGTGCATCGACTTCACCAACTTAAATAAAGCTTGCTTGAAAGATAGCTATCCTCTACCAAAAATTGACCAGCTCATTGATTCTACCTAGGGTCACCAACTCCTAAGCTTCTTGGATGGGTTCTTGAGCTAGCCTTAGATTTGGATGCGTCCAAAAGATGAGAAAAAAATAGCCTTCATCACAGATCAAGGTACCTTTTGTTACATTGTAATGCCTTTTGGACTAAAGAATGCAGGGGAAGCATACAAAAGAGTGGTGAATAAAGTATTCGAGGCTTAGCTCAGAAGGAATGTGGAGTCATACATTGATGATATGCTCATGAAAAGCCTCCATGCCGATGAGCACATGAAAGATCTAGAAGAGCCTTTTGATATACTTCAAAAGTTCAAAATGAATTTGAACTCGAAGAAGTGTGCTTTCAAGGTGAGCTCAAGAAAGTTACTCGGCTATGAGCTCCATCAAAGAAATGCAAAGGCTTACGAGTCACCTGGTGGCACTTAATCACTTTCTATCTAGATCCAAAAAGACATGCCTTCCCTTTTTTAGGTGCTCAAGCAAAGCTTCAGATTTGAATAGATAGAGGAATGTGACAAAGCCTTTGAAGACCTCAAAAGATACTTAGCTAAACCACCTTTACTAGTAAGACCTAAACCAAATGAGGTATTCTTTCTTTACATAACCACATCAGACCAAGTGAGCCATTCGGTGTTAACAAGTGACCGAGGTGGAAAATAACATCTCATATACTACGTGAGCCATGTACTCATAGGAGTGAAAGTCTGGCATCCACTGTTAAAAAAGCTAGCATAAGTTGTGATGCTGGCAACCCAAAAGCCCTGCCCTTGCTTTCAAGCATATCCAGTCATAGTGCTCACTAATCTTCCACTTCAGCAAATGTTTCAAAAGCTAAAGACCTTAGGAAGATTACTCAAGTGGTCCATCATGTTATGTCAATTTGATATAACCTTCGAGCCTAAGAAAACTATCAAAGCTTAGGCTTTAGTAGATTTCTTGGTGGAGACTACCTCATACCCTACAAGACTAGAATTTAAACCATGGGAGGCTCAGGTAGACAACATACCTTGTGAGTTAGGCTAGGGGATTGGTGCCATCTTTAGAGTTTGAATGAAAGAGTGGTTGAGTATTTAGCTTGGCTCGAGTTCGAAGTCTTAGACAATGCTACAAAGTACGAAGCATCCTTGCTCAGATTACATGTGGCATTAGCAGCTGGAGCCAAAAAACTAAAAGTATTTAGCAACTCCAAACTTATGTGTTTATAGGTCACTGGAGAGTATGAGGCGAAAGACACGACTATGACCCAGTACCTAGTTGAGGCATAGAAGTTTATGGCGAAAATGGGCTGAGTGAAAATTTGTCGGGTACTCCGAAATGACAATGCAGAGGCAAACGCTCTAGCTCAAATAGCTTTGGCTTCTTCAAATTCAGTACCTAAGTGTAAGACCTTATTTCACCTGCGGCATGAGACCTCTGCATTGTGCCAGACATAAAGACCTCGGTTGACTTAGAGTATTAGAACTTGGCATTAAGCCAAGGATAAGACCTTGGCTATATGCCAAGCACAAAAACCTTGATTGTATTAGACCTTGGCTATAAGTCAGGTACAAAGATCTTAGTTTCACCGAGGCATAAGACCTCGCCTATATGCCAAGCACAAAGATCATAACTTACTCAAGGCATAAGACCTCAGCTATAAGTTGGGAACAAAGACCTTGGTTTACCCAAGGCACAAGACCTCGACTATATGCCAAGCACAAAGACCTCGATTCACCCAAGGTATAAAACTTTGGCTATATGTCAAGCACAAAGACTTGGTTCACCCAAGGCATAAGATCTTAATTATAAGTTAGGCACAAAGACATTGGTTCACCGAGGCATAAGACCTTAGCTATATAATAGGTAAGAAAACCTTGATTCATATAAGGTATAAAGACTTCAACATTACACTAAGTATAAGATCTTAGCTATAAGCCAAGCATAAGACCTCAGCTATAAGTCAAGCATAAAGACCTCGATTCACCCTATTTGAGGTGATTTTTATCATAATTAAGTTTGATTGAAATATGATCAAAATCAAAACTTATATGCTACTAAATTATGGCTTAAGTATACATCTCAATTGAATCTAAATTGCGGTCAAGTTTGACTAAAAATTGAGTTCAATTCAAACCTAAATTCTTAAAAAACTTTGGCTCAAGTTAAAGTGGACTAATTGGACAGGATATTTGGAACAAAATTGTCCCCAAACACATTCAAAATATGGGTGAAAATAAAAAATATTAGGATTTTATAAATATGTTCCTATATCAAATAAAGTTTTATAAAAAGATCACTGGTAGAATTTTTCTTATGAATAGATCACTGTGATAAGAATTTTGCAAAAAAATTCCATAAAACCCTAAAACTATAAATCAATCCCCCTCAAAAGATTGATAATTATAATTTGACCTTTAAAAAATTTAAGATTTACAAATAAATCCTCCAAAAATTTCATCTTCGCAAATAAATCCCTAGAATTTTTATCTTTTGCATAAAAGTCCCTCGAAAATTGATATTTGTAAATAGGTCCAAATTTTAATCAGAATGCCCCTAAAAGTTTCAAAAATTACAAATAAGTCCTTTTTAGAAAAAAGTTTTGCCAAACTTATAAAATTATAATTTAGTCTATTTTTTGAAAAAAATTACAAATAGCCTCTCTATAAATTCAATATTCGTGATGAGTATAATTTTCAAATCATTATGATCTGCAACAAATAAATACTAATCCAATCACATCCATATCCATCCATAACTAATTCAAATAATAAATATTATTCACAACCAATTTTAAAATAACAAATCATCATCCATATCTATGATTTAGAATTTTAAATGAAGATTGATCCAATCTCATCATCACTATAAAATCTAATAGAGTCTTGCAAAAAAGGAGGAGGAACCAAAAAAGAAGAAGAGTTAGATCGGGCGGCTAAGAAGAAAAGATAGAAAAGTAAATTCTTGGCTTTTGTTTTCTTCTCTTTTTTTTCTCTCTTCACTCTTCTCTCTATGATTCTTGGGAGGTTTCACTACTTCATCCCTGAGGCTAAGGCTAGAATCGAGGAGAGCATCACATCAAGGAGATCAAAGAAGAGGATCCAATGTAGGGTTTGCAGAGGAGATAAGAGAAGGAGCAAGAAGGGGAAAGGAGGAGGAGGAATCTTGAGCTTTCACTTGCCACAACGGAGTTCATCATCAGGTTGCAGTGTAGTACTCGGTTGAGGCCAGCAAGACTAGGTTCTAGCAATGAGGAGGGGGGCAGCCAGTGATGGAGGTGTGGGTGCTGTTCAGGGCATAGATGGAATGGGAGTGGCGGCTTGGCCACCTGGCAATGTTCCAGCGAGGAGGCTAGGCAAGGGACTGGGAGGTTCTGGTAGCTTAGGCAAGGAGGCTGGGCAAGTATTGATGGTTGACTCATGCTGGAGGGTAGTTTGGGGGCAGCAGCAATAGTAGAAAGCCACGACTCTCACAGAGACAAAAGAACAAGGGATAGAGAGGAGAAGAAGAAAACTAATCGAAAAGATAAGAATTCACCTTTTCCTTTGATCTTGTTTTCATTCGTTTCAAAATTATGGTCGTGTGCTAATCTCTTCTCCTCATTTTGATATCTGTCTCCTTTCTCTTTCTCTGTTGTTCAGATCCCACTTTGTGTGATTTTTTTGGCTACAGGTTCTCATCGATTTATAGGTCTTGATAAGAATTAACACCAAATTGAGAATATTTGAAACTAAATTTTTGATTGGTTTGATTGCCAAATTCATTTTGATGGTGATTGGCACGTTGTGGTGATTGTAATATTTGATTGAATTGTATTTTCATATTTTGTGATTGGTTGTGATTCACTTGATTAGGATTTATTTTCCCAATGAGAATATTTAAATTTTATACCATTTTCAAATGGTGAATTTTCAAGGAGCTATTTGCAATTTTTTCCCAAAAGATGGGACCAAAATTTTATGTTGTAAATTCCAGGGGCTTCTTTACAAAAAAATATATTTATAAAATTACAAAATTTTCAGAATTTTTTCTAACTAAAATTTAAACTTATTTAAAATAAAATTTTTAAGGAGTTAATTTATAAATTTTCTAGAAAAATTGGAGCAGAATATAATCTCATAAGTTCTAGGGGCCTTTTCACAAAAAGGACCTATTTGTAAAAATTCTAAAATTTTCAGGGTCCTTTTTGGATAAAATTTTTTGAGAGATTTATTTATAATTTTTAAAAAAATGAATCAAAATATAATTTTTGAGTTTCAAGGGCCTTTTTACAAAAAAAATACATTTGTAAAAATTCTCAAATTTTTAGGCTCTTTTTTTGAATAAAATTTGTTCTTATTTGTTAATTTCAAAATTTTGAGAGTTTATTTGCAAAAATAAAAAATTTTACGGATTTATTTGTAAATATAACATTTTGAGGGTTTATTTGTAAAATGCTAGATTTTGCAGGGATCAATTTGAAATTTCATAACTTTTAAGGACTTTTTCGTAAAATTTTCTTCTTAGAGACTTATTCATAAGAAAAATTTGGTTGGGGACCCATTTATAAAGATTTCACAATTTTCATTTTAAGCTAAATATTTGATGAATGTTAGTTTCAATTTTGGTTCAAGTATCGAATCCAATCAGCTCTCTTTAACTTAAACCCAAATTTTCTAACATTTCAAACCCAAATTAAATCTAATTTTCGATCGAATTTGATTGTGATTTCGTTCCAATTGAGGCCCACTTTTTTATCACAATCCAATGGCATTTAATTATATATTTTGACTAAATTTTGATTATATTTAGTTTTCCTTCAAAATTAACTCAAACAAATACCAAGTCTCCTATCTCGAACTTGCGCTCAATCACCTTCTTCTAGTAGAATTAGGATAGTCGCTATTGATAAGTTTGTGCTTGATTGGCTATACTCAATTATCTTTCATCTAGTAGTTCAAGTTAGTTAAGAAGAGACTCATGTATCTCGATTAGACTTAAGCTATTTTACATTTCTATTCTAAGTGATGGATGTGGGATCGATTTCAATGACTCGAGAGTAGTAGAGACCTCGGAGAGTGACCTCGATACATAAATTAAAGTGTATTTTAATTTGAAATGTGCTAGAAGATATTATGAAAATATTAATTTTCAACAAATGCAAGCCCTTGGTATTAATTACATCGACGATTGTCAAGAACCTTCTAAAGTAAAAAACCTAACTAATAAAATAGAGATGCACAAAGGAAAGAAAAAAGCATTCAATTAATTTTAAGAAATAGAATATGACCTAAGTAAGAGTATACCATTACTTTACAATAAATTTCATCATAACATTATGGAAAGATATGACAATGATAAATAAATAAGAAAAAGGGAAGGAGTGAGAAAGAAGCGCTGATGTATGTTACTACCCCACTCCCGTATATTAGACCATGTGGTGTCTTGACTCAAATAGGTCTTGACTCGATCTTTAGCAGATATTGACGGCATTATCCAATGAGACATGGAGGGATGGAAGTATTTCCAATAGTTTTGAGTGTTGGTGATGACTCTCAGAGTTTGAAGTATATCCATAGCCCATCGGGCATACACGTTGACTTTATTAGATTGAGGCATTTTGTAGCCAATGGGATGCAGGTGTTAACCTCTTTGAGTTGGAAGTATTCAATAGCTTGTCGAGCATTAGTGTCGACTTTGTTTTGAGGTATTTCATAGCCCGTGGGGTGCAGGTGTTAACCTCTTTAATTTTGAAGTATTTCATACTTTGTGGGACATCGATATTAACTTTTTTGGTTCGAGGTATTTTGTAGCCCGTGGGGTACAGGTGTTAACCTCTTTGATTTTAAAGTATTTCATAGCTCATGGAGCATTAGTATTAACTTCTTTGATTTGAGGTATTTTGTAACCTGTGGGATGCAGATGTTAACTTCTTTGATTTTAAAGTATTTCATAGCCCGTGGGGCATTGGTATTAACTTCTTTAGTTTGAGGTATTTTTTATCTCATGGAGCGTAGGTGCTAACCTCTTTAATTTTGAAGTGTTCTATAGCCCATAGGACATCGGTATTAACTTCTTTGATTTGAGGTATTCTGTAGTCCATGGAGTGAAAATACTAACCTATTTGATTTTAAAGTGGCATTATCTACTTCTTGTAGGGTTGGGCATAGCCTTGGAGTGTTGCTAAAGGCTTTTGTAGTATACCTAAAGGGACTCAGTTTGACCCAGTTTAGTGCTATTTGAACTAGTTCTAGTTTGGGTTAGGACGGTAATATCACCCATTGTTTATAGTCGTGGAGTGTTACCAAAGGTTTAGCACACTTAGTGGGGCTTAGTTTGATCCTATTCAGTTCCATTCAGACTAATCTGATTTGGGTTTGAGTTCATTTTAGATCTAGTTCGATATTCAAATTTTGATTTTGATTCAAGTCTAAATTGATTCAATTTGATGTTCAAAACTTGATTTGGATCAAGTTTGATTTGATTCAGTTTAATATTCAGGACTCAACTTCAATTTGAGTTCGATTTGGTTTAATTCATGGTCAAAACTTGATTAAATTGTGATTTACTAATTCCTTCCTAAAAGATAATAATATGTTCGGGTTTTCTCTTCCCAGAATCTTTGATGATTGAGTTCATACTGATACTTTATAGTATGACCAAGGGGACCATGTGAAATATTCATTCCCAAAAATCATTGTTGGTATTCATGATGAATGTTCAATTTGCAATAACAAATTCAATTCACTAAACTTAGTATTGATTTTCAGAAGAACATTTTTCAAATACTGATCATTGACTCTAGTGGGAACAATATTGATTTCAATGCCAGTCTAATTTGATTTAGTTCAATGTTTAAAACTCAATTTTAGCTCGAGTCTGATTCATTTGATTTGGATCAAGTTTGACCTTGTGTTGGACTTTTATTGGGTTAGGGTTTACATCTTAATGGACTTTGGTTTAAGTTAAAGTCAATTTAGGCTTAACTTGATTTTAGTTCCAGTTTGGTCTATTCTGATTTGACTTTTGGGTTCAATTTGACCTACTTAACTTTCAGTTTGGACTTGATTTGACCTAATCAAGATATTAACCCAACTTGAAGCTAATTAGGATTGAATTTGAGTTGATTTGATCCGGATTAACTCGATTTGGATTTTGAGTCCAATTTAATTTTAGTTTTAGTCCATATATTTGATCAACTTAACTCTATTTGGGGGTCTATTTGAGTCAATTTTATTTTATTCATTGATTCTAGCTGAGTCCAATATGATTGGGTCACTTCATATCAATTAATTTAATTCGAGTGTCCTTGGCCTGTCATGATAATTTTGTGCAAGCCTACGGGTTGGCCTTAGATATGCGAACCAAATGGCTGGCTTAGATGAACCAGTTGGAAAGCTAACTTGATTTGACAAGCTTGAAGACTAGTCTATGGATGTAAGCCTGAGGTTGGCTTGATTTAGGAGGCCTAAAAGTTGGCCTAATTTATAGACTCAAAGGCTAGTCTATGGGTGTGAATCCAAGGACTGGCTTGATTTGGTGGGTCAGAAGACTGGCCTAAATTGATGAGCCTGAAGCCTAGATTATTTTGCAGGCCTAAAGGCTGGCCTATGGGTTCGAGGCCGAGGGCTAATTTGATTTAGTGGGCCTGAGGATTGACTTAATTTGTCGGACCCAAAAGCTGGCCTATAGTTATAGTGGGCCCAAAGACTAGCCTATAGTTGCGATGGGCTTGAACGATGGCCTATGGGTGTACACCCAAGGGTTAGCTTGATTTGGCGAGCTTAAAAGCTGGCCTAATTTGGTTGGTTTGAAGACTGGCCTATTGTGGTGGGCCTGAAGGTTGACTTATAATTCAGTAGATCCGAAGGCTAGCCTATGGATGTGGTTGGCCCGAAGGTTGACCTATAGTTCAAGTTGGTGAGTTTTGGTTCTCCTCTCTCTTATTCAAGTCCAAGTGAGTTCTTGTTATCATCCTTCCTTTGTCTTGAAAGAACTTCATGGCGTACTCCAAAATTCAAGTTGTTCCCACAACAAGTGACGCTGTAGTGCACAAGAGGTCGTGGGTGACTGCAACTATGATGGAGGTCCATTAATATGCAAAGGTGTGGGTCACCATGGAAATGGAGATCGTCGATCCATAAAGAACTGCAAGTAGTCATGATGTTGGTAAAGTTTTGTTGATGTGCCAAAGGACCACGAGTGATCGTGGTGTTGATAAAATTTTGTTGGCATGGTAAAGATTGCGAGTGATGGTAGTGTTGATGAAGTTTCATTGTCATACCAAGGGACCTCAGGTGATCACAGTATTGATAAAGTTTCATTGATGTACCAAAGGACCGCAAGTGGTTGTGGTGTCAATGAACTTTTGTTGACATGCCAAGAGCCGCGGGTGGCCATAGTGTTGATGAAGTTTCGTTAACGTACCGAAGGACCATGAGAGGTCACAACGTTGATGAAGTTTCATTAATGTGACAAAGGTAGCAAGTGACCATGGTGATGATGGCACAGATACCAAGGCCAACTTCTTTTTTTAGCTGAATTTCCTTTGTTTACTTTTTTTAATCTACTTTTCTCTTCTTTCCTCCCAATTCCCTCTTCCTCCTCACAAAACCCTAATCGGCCCCTATCTCTTCTCAATCGGGCCATGGTGGTCTGGAGCAATTCCCAATTAGATTTGGCTAGATCTAGCCATGACTGACAGTGGTATGTGACAGGAGCCACTTGGAGTTGGTGATGGCAGCAAAGCTCTAGTAGGATGCGGATGAGGCACAAGAGCAGGGCAGCTGGTGGTGCGGGCCTTGGAAAGCAGCCAAAGTGGGGGGCGACAAGGCAGGCCAGTAAGCAGGTAGACAAGGCCAGGGCTTCAGTGTGAAGAGGAGAGAAAGGCTAGTGTGTAGGGTTGAGGGTGGGCGAGTGGCAAAGTTGACAGGTAGTGGAGCTTATGGGATGTGAACTGGGTGGATAGGGGAGGAGCTCTAACAGTAGGTTCTGGTGGAGGCAGTGGGGATGAGTTTGCCAAAGAGGAAGCTAGGGAGAGGCCAGCTGATCGTGGGCTTTGGCAAGAACAAGATGGCTTCGAGCAAGTCCATGCTGGTGTGGAACTCATGAGCAGGCCAACAATGAACGTGGGACTAGGACATAAGACCAGCATGGTCTTCTCTGGTGAGAACATGTTCAAGCCAGTAATGGGTGACATAGGGGCACGAGTTTCGGTAGCACAGCGCGAAGAACAGGTGAGGTGCTTGGACATTCCTCGAAAGCAAAATAGAACAAATGGAAGAGAGGAAGGAGAATAAGAGAGAAAAGAAAAAGCTAAGTATACTGACCCCTTCTGTGCATGAGAGTTGTTCATGATTCCTTCTCATTAACCCTTGAGATGGTTTTCTAATCCTCCTCTCACTTTGTTTCTTTCTTTGCAAGTTCCCAAATATATGTCTCAAGAAAATTTACAATCAAATATTTGATTTTTTGACTTTGAAATATTGTGAGATTGTGATATTTGATTAAAATTGTGTTTCCATATTTATTGATTGGCATGTAATCCATTAATTGGGATTTACTTCCTTGATGAAGAGATTCAATATTTGTACCATGTGTGGATGTTGAATTTCTAGGAGAGATATTTACAAATTTTTCAAAAAATTTGGACCAAAATATAGTTTTATGAATTTTAAAGATTTTTTTACAAAAAGGACCTACTTATAAAATTTTAAAACTTTCAGAATTATTTTTGAATAAAATTAGGACATATTTGTAAATAAAAACCATCAAGTGTCTTATTTGTGAAAAGTAAAAATTTTTGGGGTTTATTTGTAAATATAAAATTTTGAGGCTTTTATTCGTAAACCCTAGATTTTGCAGAGATTGATTTGAAACTTCAGAACTTTCAAGAATTCTTTTTACAAAATTTTCATCCCAAGAACTTATTTGTAAGAAAAGTCTGATCAAGTATTTATTTGTAAAAGTTATCGAGTATAGGGATCTATTTGCAAAGATTTTATATTTTTTTATTTTGGTTTAGATATTTAATAAATTTTGGGTCCAATTTTAGTCCAAACATCTGGCCCACTCAGTTTAGTTTAGTTGAACCTGAATTTTCCAACAATTTAAGTCTAAGTTGAACTTAATTTTTGATCAAATTTGATTATGATCTAGATCTAACTTAGACCTACATTCGAATCATAATTCAATGGCATTTAAATTCATATTCTGACTAAACTTTGATTAAATTCGATTTTTGGCCAAAATTGACTCAAAATATGGAATTTAAATTTCAAATGGTATTATCACCTTCATTCCATACATTAGTGTAAGTAGTTTCTAACCTGTTCAGGTATGTATGGAGGAATGGTGGGTCCATTGAGCCTCATCTATCTTATTTATCTAATGTAATTTTTTGCTGACTTCTATTATCTTTTTAATAATCTTAATTAGAGTTATGTTAGTGGCTTTAACTTGACTATTACCTTGAGGATAGTAAGGAAATGAATGGTGTAACCCAATAAAAATTGCTTACATAATCCCGCATTTGTTGTGAGAGGAATTGTGGCTCATTGTCTATCATGATCGATTTTGATACTCTGAACCTAGCTAAGATGTTGTGCCTAACAAATTGAACCATGCCCGCTATTTTGAGCTCCAAGAAATATTCAGTTTCAACCTATTTAGTAAAATACTTAATTGTAATTAGGATAAAATCTTTTTTGCCATTGTGGCATTCTTTGAAAATAACCCGATCACATCTATAGCCCATATTGAGAATGGCCATGATATTGATAGAGTGTGGAGGGAGGATGTAGGAGCATGAATCTAGCATTCTAGGCATCTCCTTATGAAGTGCCTATAGTCCTTCTCCATCAAGGGTGTAGAGCTGAAATTTATCACCCCAAGGAACAATCTCAAAATAACAAATAAAAAATTAAGAGTGGTTTAAGTGCTTGATCATGGATTATGGAAACATGACTTTCAACATACACAAGCCTCTTTGTTAATTATCTTGACAATTGTTAGAAACCTCCTAAAATGAGAAATCGAGCTAATCAAATAGAGACATAAAAAAAAGAAAGCATGATCAATTGATTTAAGGAAAGAGATACATGGATTAAGTAAGAACATATCCTCGCTATACAATTTAAAAGATTAAAATTTATAATCATAAATAATATGAAATAAGAAAGAAATGAGAATAGCTTAATGTTTGTTACTGTCCTACTCCCGTGCACTTGGCCGAATGAAACTTGACTCAGATAGATACTTGATTTGATCCTTGGTGAATACTGATAACTTCATTAGACTTCAGGATGTGGCTGACTGTCATGGTCTATGCCAGTTGAACTTTTTAAGATCTAAAGTATCACTAACAGGTTTCTACTTGTTATCAGTTGATTGCTTTTGATCTTTGATTTGATAATTGACGGCTTCTTAGCTTATTGTCAATTAGATTTAAAGCATCACCAATGGCTTTAGAGCTAATATTGGTTGACTTTAAAGTGTGACTAATAGTTTTATGTGTGTTATCAGTTGATTTTTTTTGAACTAGGCATCTTGCTGACTTACTAAGAGAGTTCAAGCCTACTTTTAGTTCAATTTGAGATAGATAGCGACCTTGATTTATGCTAACTATTTTTGTTTAGATAATCGATGACCTCTTTGGTGTGTTATTGATTAAGTTTAAAGCGTCACTAACATCTTTGGAGCTTATGTTGGTCGAGTTTGAAGCATGACTGACAGCTTTAAGCATACTATCAGTTGACTTCACTTCAAATGGTATTTGGCTGATTAACTAAGGGAGTTCAAGTCTGTCTTCAGTTTGATTTGTTTTGAAGAAATGATTAGTGACCTTGACTTATACTAATTATTTATGATTTAATAATTAACGACCTCTTTGGCATGTTGTTGATTAAGATTTGAGGTGTTATTGATAGCTTTGAGCTTGTTATCAACTAACCCTAAGTGATTCAAAGTTGACTCAACCCAGGCTTGATTTTGGTTCAAGTCTAATTCAATTCGGTTTGAAGTTTAGACTTGATTTTGATTTAAGTTTGATTTAATTCAGCTTAATATTTAGAAGTTGATTTTGATTAAAGTCTTATATGAGTCGATTTGATATTTAAAACTCAATTTCAATTTAAGTCTAATTTGATTTAACTCAATGTTCAAAATTTGATTGTGATCAAGTTTCATTTGATTCAATTCGACTCAGGTTCAACCTTATGTTGAATTTCCATTGAGCCTTGACTTGGTCCTTAATAAATCTTGGATCTAGCCCTTATTGGAGTTTTATTGAATTCTTAATGGATGTTGCATCCAAATCCTTGATGGATCCTTATTAGATCCTTAATAGATCTTGAATCTGACTCTTGATGGATCCTTATTAGATCCTTAATGGATCTTGGATCCAATCTTTAATGGGTTCTTGACCAATCTTTCATGGATCTTAGAGCCAACCTTAATAAGTTCTTATTGGATTTTAAATGGATCTTAGATCCAACCCTTAATAAGTTCTTATTATATTTTAAATGGGTCCTTATTAGATCCTTAATGATTTTTAGTTCAACCTTCATTTGGTTCTTGATAGACTCTTAATGGATCTTAGATTGAACCCTTGTTGGGTCTTTAATAGATCTTGGATCCAATCCTAATTGTATTCTTATTGATTTTAGTTCAACCCATTAATGGATTCGAGTTTAACCTATGTTGGACCCTTATTGGGTTTGGGTTCAAACCTTAACAGACTTGGGTTCAAGTTCAAGTTGGTTTTTATTTAGGTTTGAGCTAATTCTAGTTCAATTCGACCTGATTTTAATTCAAGTTCAACTTAATTTGGTTTAGGTTCGACCTGGTTTCTTTTCAATTTGACCTAGTTCTTGTTTTAGTTCAATCTAGTTCTATTTTTAGTTCAACCTAGTTTTGGTTCAAGTTTGACTCACCCTAGTTCAGGTTTGACCTAGTTTTAGGTTTGAATTTGAGTTTGATCTGACCTAATTAGGGTTCGGTTCAAACTTTATTTAACCTAATTAGAGTTCAAATTTGAGTCCAATTTGACTCGATTAGGCTTCGGTTTGAACTTAATTTAACCCAATTAGAATTTGATTCAAACTTGGTTCACCCAATTGGGGTTCGGATTTGAGTTCATTTGATCCGATTGGGGTTTAGTTTGAACTTAGTTTAAACCAATTAGGATTTAGCTCAAACTTAATTGACCTAATTAGGATTTGATTCAAATTTGGTTTAACCTGACTAGGGTTTGATTTGAATTTGGTTAATATGATTAGGATTCGATTCAAATTTGGATTAACTCTACTAGGTTTTGGTTCGAATTTGGTTGACCCAATTAGGGTTCAATTTGAAGCTTGACCCAATTAGAGTTCAATTTGAACTTAGTTTAGGTTTTAGTTTGAATATGATTTGACTTGATTTGAACACAATTTGATCCGAGTTGATCTAATTTGGACCTATCAAGGTTAGGTCTAAACTGACTTGATTCAACTTGATTCGATCTGAACCCAATTAACCTTGGATGGATTTGAACCCAAGGCTCTTCTTTTTTTGTGACAGAACCGGATAACTAGTTGAAAAATCAATTAACTAGTTGAAAGGGTTCCGGTTGTAGTTTATCAAAATCAGACGATCAGCTGAGGGTACAGTTGACTAACAGAGAGCTTGCAATTCTGGTAGATTAGACCCAGTCGATCAATTGATCAAGTGGTCGACTGGCAAAGAGCTTTTTACATGACTAGATTAGTTTTAGTCTATTTATCTCATCAATTTCAGGCCCCTTTGGTAGTTTATTTGTGTTTAGCTTAATTTGTTTATTTGATTTACCCGAATCAGCTTGATTTTAATCTGATAGAGTCATTTAATTTAATAATTTTATATTGATCGATTTGATTAATTTGGTTTGAAAACTCTCGAATTGTCATAATGATTTTGGACGAGTCCACAGACTAACCTTGAGTTAATTTAACTTTTAGATGAGTTTATAGGTTGGCCTTTTATTGATTAGACTTTCAGGCGAGCTTTTGACTGGCTTTAAGTCTAAATTGAGTTCTTGGACAAGCCCGTGAGCTGGGTCTAAACTTATTGAGCTTTAAGCGAACCCACGGGTTAGCCCTTAGTCAAAATTGACTTTCGGATGAGTCTACAAATTAGCTCTTGGTTAAAATAGCTTTCGGACAAGTCTATATACCGATCCTAAATTAATTTGACTTTTAAGTGAATCAGTAGGCTGGTCTTAAATCAAAATTAATTTTTACGTGAGCTCACAAGTTGGTCCTAAATTGATTATCTTTCATGCGATTCAACAAGTTGATATTGAATCAAAATTGATTTTTGAATGAACCTGTAGGTTAATACTATAACAATTAACTTTCGAATGAACTACTGAACAGGCCCTAAATCAGTGGGGTTGAATACGAAAATTGAGGTAAGGTTTATTTTTGATGACATATTTTTTTAATTGCTGGCATGTACTCTTTCTTCTTTATTTTTATTTTTTTTTCAAACAGACTGAACCCTTTTTTTTTCTTTTTTTTTGTTTTTGTATCGTCCCTTTTCTTCCCAAACTGGCCCATCCTCTTGCTTCTCTTGAGCTCCATTACCCGGACAACACTGAGGGTACTACATCCCCTTGTCCGATGGTCAGATTTGGCCACATTGGCCAGATCGGGCTTCTCGAACGGTGGCAACGAGCAGTCTACGTTGACATAGGGTACGGGCCAACAGGCGAGGGTGATGGCTGGCGAGCAAGGGTGAAGGCTGGGGGGCTGGGTGAAGCCGGTGGGAGGCCAGTACAATGGGGTTTAGCCAGCGCGGTGACCTATAAGAGGTGGTGGCTCTTTCATTTCCGGCCAGATCCAACCAGGCATGGCCGGATCCAGCCACTCTTCTGGCAGTGGCATGCTCAGATAGTGTCAACACTGGAGAGGGGTAGGAGTGCTGGCTAGCGAGAGGCTATGGAGAGGGCTGCGTTAGGCCATGGGCTACTTGTTGAGGCGCAGAGAAGGGTCAGCAGAGAATGCAGATAAGGGCTGCTATGCCGGCATACACCGGCGAGGAAGGGGTCATAGTAGCATGGTGTAGTGGTAGGGAGCTGGCCCTTCCTCGCGACAGTCCAAGAGGAGAGCGGCATCAACGAGATCTGCGATGAGCAGCTCGACCCGGCTTGGGCTGGCGCAGCCTCGAAGACCGGCCAAGCGGGAGTGCTGGTAGGTGGGAAGAGGAGTTCTGTCGGCATACTCGGCGCACGGAGATGACGTAGGTTCAAGCGAAGCTCAGAGGGTGCAGCCGGGAGATGATCGTGGGTAGTGGTTTGACATTGATGGAAACCTCATAGGTAGAAGACAAGAAAGAGCAAGAGAAGGAGAAAAGTAGAATCCAGATAAAATCCAAAAACTTACTGCTTTTCTTTACTTTGTTCTATCAATGATGTCATCCTCATCTCCTCTCTCTTCCAATTTGGTTTTTCAAGATTTTAAAGATATCTAAAAAGATCATCCAAGAACTAAATGAATTCTAATTCCTAATTAAATTTAGAATTTGAATTTTTACATCCTTAATTGATATGATTTAAAATTACAATCTTAGTTGAAATTCTAATTGCTTATAAGATTGGATAAGAATTCATTTATTATTAATAAGAAAATTGAAAAAATATGCTTATTTCAAATATTAAATTTACAAAAGGAATTTATAATTTTTTTTGCAAAAAATTTAGACCAATTTATAATTATATATTTTTTAGGGGCTTTTTTACAAAAAAAACTATTTATAAATAAAAATATTTTGAAGGATTTATTTGTAAAAATTAGAAATTCTTAAGATTTATTTACAAATATATAATTTTTTAGGGGTTTATTCGTAAATTTTAAATTTTGCGGGGATTGATTTATAATTTTAGGCCTTTATGGATTTTTTTTTCATAAAATTCTCATCCTAAGAACCCATTCATAAGAAAAATTGAGTCAAAGGCTTTTTTCTATAAGAATTTATTTAATCCAGCGACCTATTTATAAAATTTTTACATTTTTTTCATTTTACTCCAAATTTTGAATGAATTTTAGATCTAATTTTTATCCAAATACCTAACCTACTCACCTACTTGGGCTAAGTTTAGCTTGAGTCAAAATTTTTCAACAATTCGAATTCGAATTGGGCTTAATTTTCAGTCAAGTTTCATTATGGTTTAAGTCTAATTAAAACCTATGTTTAAGCCCTAATTTAATGGCATATAATTCTTTATTCTAAATTTCAAACAAATCTAATGATGATGATGAAGTCTAAAGCACACGGCAAGAAGAAGCAAATAAACTTGTCAAGTGTATCACTAATGAAATAAAGATTCCCATGAGTCCTAACAAACTGTCATGGAGTAGTTCGCCTTCGAATACAGCTATTGCATGATCAAACTACAACTAAATACTATAAAGGACTTACCTATAACTAATATAAAGTATGTCAAGATACATATGCGAATGATAAATAAACACATCCAAGCCATGACTGTTCCACATGAAAAGTATGTCGAATGTAACTGACATGCTTTCTGAAGAAATCAGAAACATAAAAAGAATGGTGGAGAAAAAGACAAAGGCACACAAAAGCTCTTGCATAAATGGTAGAAAATAACTTACTAACCCTTCTAGAGATCAGGATGACCATCCACCCTAAAGTAAATTAAAGAAGATAAACAATATCAAGAACAACTATCTAGGTCTATTGTCGCTTGCCACATGGTGACTCATACAAGTGCTACAGACACTAATGATCAAGGAGTCTAGTCCTCATCAAATAACCTAATCTTAATGGCAAATGATCAACCCATTAGGTTTGGTAAAGTCTCAATCTTAGAGCTTATGGAAGGATGTTATTTATAACTTTAGAAGAGTTATATATATAGGACACGAATAATAAATATAACTCTATATTTGAGTTAAAACAACTCTATAATTATTTCAAGATCCTACACTAATATGCACAAAATGAAGTAGGCATTTCAGGAAAGTATCAAACAAGCTAATATCAATGTCTGTCCAACTTCTACGTCAAGCTAATCCAAACACCCATAAAAGAAATGCCTTAAATATAAAAGTTCAAAGAAGGTTATACTAGCTAATGAAATAGAAGTATTCATCCGAGTCTTCTTTCTTCGTTGGCCAGATCCGATCGGATCTGACTGGATCCAGCCTTGGCTTATGGCGGGGTGGTGGCTCTGAGCTCTGACGGTGGCATGGAGAGCAGGTTGGAGAGCAGGAGTGGCGGGAAGGTAGACCGGCAGCTCCAGTATAGGAGATAGGGTTTTGGCACAGTGGGCTGGGGCGGCCTTGCGGCGGTTAGGGTGCAAGGAAGGCCATCGAGGTCGGTGCTCGATGATGACGACACCATGAGGGCGGTGTAGCTGGGGCAGCCTTGCAACACGCAGGCGAGGTCGGCGATGGGAGCTCCAAAGGTGGAGCTTCTCTGGCGGTGGTGGTACAGAGGCTCCAGCGGTTGCAGCTAGGGTTCAAGTGAAGGGATGGTGGCTCGATCGGGCCTCCCTCAAGCGATAGTGTTCAGGTTCGGTGATGAAGGCACAGATGGTGATCAGCATGAGGAAAAGCAGCCGTTAGTGGGTCCAGTCAAGGGAGTAGAGAAGTAGGACATGGGATTGCCTCTTTAAAGGAGAAAGATGAGTGAGAAGAAAGTTAGAGAGAAAAGAAAGGAACATAAGGGGCAAATTCACCCTGTACAATGATTTCTTCTAATCTCTTCTCCTTTTCACGATAATTTTTTATCCTTTTTTTTGTTTTTTTTGTGCTGCAGGTTTTTATCAATTTTTTATAAGCCCTGAAGAGGATGGAAATCAAATATCTGATTGGTCCAATTTGAAATAATGTTGGATTTTAATTTGTAATTGAATTTTATTTTATTGTATTTTCAAAATCTTGTAATTGGCTTGTTTTGGAATTTTGTGTTTTGTGACGGATTGTATTCCCAAATTTCTTGATCTATATATAATTAATTGGGATTTATTTTCCTGATGAGAAAACTCAAATTTTCTACTATTTTGGAATGCTCAATTTTTAGGGGAGTTATTTATAAATTTTTCAAAAAATCTGGACTAAAATATAATTTCATAAATTTCGGGTTTTTTTGCAAAAAAGACATTTGTAAAAATTCTAACATTTTTAGGATTCTTTTTAAATAAAATTTGGACTTGTTTACAAATAAAAATTTCGGAAGACTTATTTATAAATTTTTAGAAAAATTGGATCAAAATGTGATTTTGTAAATTTCGGAGGGTTTTTTGCAAAAAGGATATATTTGTAAAATTCTGAAACCCTAGGGTCCTTTTTGAATTAAAATTTGGATTTGTTTGCAAATAAAACTCTTTGAGGAGCTTATTTGTAAATCCTATTGTAGCCCAAATCTTATTTTAGCATTTAATCTAAATTTGGGCCCAAATTCAATATCTAAATTTAGTTTGTCACGAGTCTCACTTAAATTCGGAGTAAACCTCCAAAGTCTACTTATATAAAGGAAAAGAAAATACACTCTACTATCTGAGTAGAATGTTAGTAGGGGAAAAAAGCAACTACTCTCTCATTGAAAAGCATTATCTAACATTCATATTCGTATTCAAGAAGCTAAGATATTATTTACTTTCTCATCAAGTCATTTTAATATCAAATATTAATCTCATAAAGTACCTGATGACTAGGTCTATACTCACTGGAAGGTTAGCAAAGTAGGCTTTAATTCTCATAGGATATGATGTCAAGCTTACTCTCCGAAAGACAGTCAAAGGGTAAGTTCTCGCCAATTTTATTGCAGCTCATCTAATTCCAAATGATTCTTCGCTAAGTTGCAAGCTTTCTGATGAAAAAATTCTCTTGGTCGAAGAAGGAAAACCTTACTAGAAGCTATATTTTGATGGAGCATCACCTATCATATTAGGGATCAAACCAAAGCTTCCGCAAATCAAAGCAACTATTGGACTCGTTTATGTCACCTCGAATGAGGGTATTTTATAATATTCTTATTCTCTCTCAAAAATATGCATAAAGAATGGAGTTGAATATGAGTCTCTAATTGCAGGAATAGAAATAACCCTCAATATGAAATTATCATACCTATATATTTTCGGTGATTCTCAACTGATTATCAACCAAGTCCAAGATGAATATAAAGTCCATAAATCTGAGCTCCTAAAATATCATGAAAAAGCTCAAGAGCTTATAAGACAAATCTCACATGTTCAAATAACTAAGATTCCTTGGTCTATTAATGTGGAAGATGATTCCTTAGCCAAATAACTAAGGTTCCTTGGTCTAATCACAATCTGTAGCAAACAAGTGGTAAGCTCAGTCTTTAGTATCAAACATAAGAAGACTAAATTTAAACTAATAGAAGAGGTCATAGATTGGAGAATGTCTCTTTAGTATCAAACATAAGAAGACTGAATTTAAACTAATAGAAGAGGTCATAGATTGGAGAATGTCATTCACTAATTATCTCAAAAGTGGAGAACTCTCAGAAAATAAATCCACACAGACAAAACTCAAAAAGAGAGCTGCGTACTTTTTACTTATCAATGACACTTTTTATAGAAGGTCTTTTAATCAACTACTTCTACATTGTCTCTTAGAAAAATAAGTCAAAGAAGATATGTATGAGGTGTATTCTAGGATTTGTAGGGCTTATTAATCAGGCCCATAAATTATGATAAAAATTAAGTGTATGGGTTACTACTAGCCCACGATAGTGAGAGATTGTATTGAATATGTGAAAAGATGTCACCTATGTTAAATTCATGGTGACTTCATTTATCAATACTCAAATTCTCTACATCCAACAGTATCCTCATGTCCATTCGAGGTATCGGGTATAGATATCATTGGTCCAATTGAACCATCTTCTTCTACAGGCCATCACTTCATGCTAGCAATAACTCATTTTTTTTCTCTCAATGGACTTAGGTGATTTCATTGAAAGAGATGAAAGTGGATATTGTTATTCACTTCTTTCGAGAAAATATCCTATATCAATTTGGTGTTCCTCAAAGGATTATTTTTTTATAATAGATCATCCTTTATAAGCTTTAAGATCGAATGATTCACACATCATCATAAGATAGATTGGAGATATTCATCCATCTATAATGCAAGGCCAACAAACTCGCTGAGTTATTCAACAAGACCCTTTCCAAGATCTCGAAGAGAGTTATTGCTAGGAACAAGAAAGACTGACATCAAAAGCTTTTCGAAGCATTGTGGACTTACACACTATATATCGAAACCCCAGCTAATCAACTCCATATGAATTGATGTTTGGGACTGAGGTAGTCATGCCACTAGAGGTGTAAATTCCCTCTCTAAGAATTTTCTTGCAAGAAAAAATCATAAGTGAAGATAATATTCATCTTCAGCTTGATGAGCTAGACTCATTGGATGAGGCAAGACTTGCAGCCCAACAAAACCTAGAAATGTATCGAGCACAAATTATCAGGGCTACTAATAAAATGGCCTCACTCAGATCCTTCTAGAATGGAGAAATGGTCTTGGTTCTGAGATGACCCATAATCCCAAACCGAAATAAGAAAGGTAAATTTGAGTCTAATTAGGAAGGCCCTTATATCATTAAAAAGATATTTGAAGGGGTATCCTACTAACTAATCGATGATAAGGGGAAAAGGCCTATGCCACCAATCAATGACCAATTCCTCAAAAAGTACTATGCCTAAGCCTCTGGGGGCAACAACAATAACAACTGAAAGTGTCTATATTTTATCTATGACGGAATATCTGACTGCCTCAAAAAGAAATGTCCGGTCAAAAATGTGTTTTATTTTTCTTAAGGCAAAATATGGACACAAAATCCTATCCAATTCGGTGATAGTCAAGTCTATATCCCCCATAAAAGTCCACTCCCATGAGGTAAATTAAGTTCAATTCCATATGGTAAATAAGTCCATTTCTACACAGCAAATCAAGTTCATATTTCATGACAATTAAGCTTATATCTATATGGAGAATCAAGTTTATTTCACATGGTAAATCAAATCTACTTTTTATGGTAAATTGAGCCCACTTTTTGTACCAAATCAAGTACATTTCTTGTGGCAAATCAAGTCTACTAATCATGTTGAATCAAGTCCGTTTTTTAGGCAAGTTAAGTCCATTCATTGTGGTAACTCAAGTCCACTCATTGTGGCAAGTCAAGTCCACGTATTGCAACAAATTAAGTTCACTTGTAGTAGAATCTAAAGTCCACACCTTGTGGTAAATTAAGTTCACTCATTGTGGCAACCGAGTTTACTTCTTATGGTAATTTAAATTCTACTTTTGTGTGGTAAAATCAAGTTCACTTAACATAGTAGATTAAGTTCAGTCCCTATGGCGATTCAAGGCCCCTCCATATGGCAAATTAACTCCACTCTCTTATGGTAAATTAAGTCCATAGCAAACTAAGTTCTCTCCACATGGCAAACTGAGTCCACATTTATGTGACAATTCAAACTCAAATGGTCAACTCTTGGGGCATTAATGCAAAGGGGCAAGTACATGAGAAATTTATCCACATTCACTCTCCTCGCTAAGTGAACTCGTAAAGTGAATACTAATGGTTCATTTGTTTGAGTCAATTTTGATCGAAAATCAAGTTTAATTAAAATTCAGTCAAAATATAGAGTTGAATGCTATTAGATTGTAATCCAAATTTGGGTCATAATTAGACCAAAATCGTGATCAAATTTAACCAAAAATTGGATTTAATATAGACTTGAATTGTTGGAAAATTCAAGTTTAAACTAAAGAGAGCCGATTGGGCAGGATAATTAGATAAAAAGCAGACACAAAATTTATCAAATATTAGGGCCAAAATGAAGATTATAAAATTTTTGCAAATAAAACCCTGAACTAAATATATTTTATAAATGGGCCCCTAACCATTCTTTCTTACGAATAAGTCCTGATATGAAAATTTTGTGAAAAAAGTCCTTGAAAATTCTAAAAATTCAAATTGATCCCTGCAAAATCTAGAGTTTGGGACTAAAATTCTCAAAATTTTATATTCACAAATAAATCTCCAAAATTTCTAACTTCCATAAATAAACCCTAGAAATTTTTAACTTTTATAAATAAGTCCTTTAAAAATTTTATTTATAAACAAATCCAAATCTTCTTCAAAAAGGACCTTAAAAAATTTTAAATTTTATAAATAAATTTTTTTTACAAAATGATCTCTAAAACTTATGAAATTATATTTTGGTTCAAATTTTTCATAAAATTTGTAAATAACTCCACTGAAAATTTAATAACTAAAAACGATGCATATTCTGAATCTCTTCATCAGGAAAATAAATCCCAGTCAAAGAAGATTACATGATAATCACAATAATTGGGAATCCAATCCAATTACAATCATAATCCAATATATTCTAAAATTAACCCAATCAAATATTTGATTTCAAATCTCCTTAAGCCCATAAAACCAATGAGAACTTGCAAAGAGGAAGAGAGAAAGACGAAAAGGTTAGGAAGTCATCAGAAGAAGAAATTAGAAAGGCCACTAATACTGCTTAAGGAAATTAGAATTAAGGCAAGCTCGAACAAGGAGGAGAATCAAGGAGAAGGAATTCTTATATTCTTATTTGCTTTTCTCTTCTCCTCTCTACTATGCTATTCTTCCTTCTTTGCAAAGTCCTCAGCCTTCTACTAATATTGCTGCCCCCTATCCTCCTCGAAATAAGCTACTCACCAACTCCGCTTATGCCTGCTCACCCACGCGCAACCCAACCTTACCTATTGCTTTACTCATGCCACCTGAGCCCTGCCGGTCCTCCCCTATCCTTTTGCCTCATCGGCTGGCATCCCAATTCCTCGACCCTCCTTGCCCCAGGCCTCAAATCCATGCCACCATCTACTAGACCTCTGTAGCAAGCTCTACTACCAGCCACTCACCTCTAGCCTACTCAACCACCGTTGCTCCCTACGAGTCTCCACAGCATCACTAGCTTGAGCTACTTTGGTCTCTGCTCATTGCCATCAACCACCACCCATCATTGCCACCTTGCCTACCTACCACCTACTGGTAACTAGATCTAGCCTAGCTCCAACCAAATCCAACTGTAGAACCAAAGGAGAGGAGCCATTGGCCTCTTTCACTAAGCCAATTGCATCCGCATCATCTCCAGGCCACTTCAACTGCCTCTTGCCATCAGTCATGGCCAAATTCGACCAGCATGAACCTCCAGGCTACCATAGAGGGAAATAAAATTTTAAAAAAGTAGTTTCTATAAAAAAAATAAATTTAGTTCGCAGCATCTTGTCTTAGTTTTTGAGCCACCACACCATGGCCATACGTGGATTGTGGCGTGTCAATGAACTTCATCAACACCATGGTCACTCACAATTGTTGTGTGATGATAGATCTCCCTCAAAAATGCAGCCACTTGTAACCCTTGATGATGGTGAACTCCAAACTCCACTGAGGCCACCCGTAGTCCTTCAAAGACGGTGAATGCCCACAGAAACTCAGGCCAGTCTTTGGGCCCACCATTATAGGCCAGCCTTCAAATCAGCCAAACTCAAGCCAATTTTTGAGCTCACTAAACCTAATCCAGCCTTCGGGTCTGCCAAACCTAAGCCAGCCTTTGGACTCATCAAACTTAGGTCAGTATCCAGGTCCACCAATCCTAGATTAACCTTTGGTTTCACCAAACCTAGGTCAGCTTTTGGGCTCGTCAAATTCAAGCCAACCTTCAAGTTTGCCAAACTCAGAATAACTTTTAAGTTTACCAAACTCAGGCAAGCTTTTAGGCCTGCCAGAATTATAGGCCAACCTTGGAACCTATCGAACCCAGGCCAGCTTATAGGCCCACCTAACTCAGGCCAGCCTTTAAACTTGCTAAATTTAGACCAGCCTTCGAGTCTGTCAAACCTAAGCTAGCATTCAGGCCTGTCAAACTTAGGCCAGTCTTTGGGCCTATCAAACTCAAGCTAGCCTTTGTGTCCACCAAACTCAAGTAAGTCTTTACGCCCACCAAATTCAAGCCAATTTTTGAGCTTGCCGAACACAGATTTGCCTTTGAGCCTACCAAACTCAGGCTAGCCTTGGAGCTAGCTGAAATTATAGTCCAGCCTTTGTACCTGCCAACATTAAGCTAGCCCTCAAGTTTATACCTCTAAGCCAACTTTTAAGCTAGCAAACCAAACTAGTCTTCGAGCTTGCACATCCAAGATAGCCCATAAGCTAGCCCAAAAATTATCATCACAGCAAGAAACTCTTAAATCAAATTGACTAATACAATGTGATTCAATCACTTTGAGCTCAAAACTAACCTGACTCAGATAAACTACTAAGTAAGCCCAAATTGATCAAATACATGGATTATAATTCAAATTCAATTAGACCCGAAATCTAAAATAAGACTTAATGGGTTAATTCAAGATCAAGTCAAGTTCAAATAAAATCTAATCTAGGTTGAACTATGCTCAAACTGAATCCTAATTGGGTTGAATCAAGCTCAAAATGAAGGGTCAAACTTGAAGTCAAACTAGAACCAGGTGAAGCTTGAGACGAAACTAAGTTGAATTAAATTGACTTGAACTTGAATCAAAGCCTATCAAGATGTAAACTTGAACCAGATAAAGGTCCAACACGAGGTTGAACTCAATGAGAATCAAATAGAACTAGACTTGAAACAAAAATTGAGCCCTAAACATTGAACTAGGTCAAATTAGATGTGAACTAAAATTAACACTGCTCCAACTAGAGTTAATGATTTGTATTTGATAAATGTTCTTTTGAAAACCAATGTCAAGCTTAATGAATTAAATATTCACTACAAATACCAATAGTGATTTGGGAATAAATGTTTTACATGATTCCCCTAGGCATGCTATAAAGTATCAGTACGAACCCAATCACCAAAGGTCCTAGGAATAGAAAACTAAAACATATCACTATTTTCCAAGAAAGAGTTAGCGAATTACAATTTAATCAAGTCTTAAATATTGAATTGAATCAATTTAGATTCAAATCAAAATTGAGTGTTGAACTGATTTCAAACCAAACTTGAACTGAACCATATTAGTCCCAATGGATCTAAATAGGGTCAAACTGAGTTCTACTTAGTATACCGAACCTTCGACAATACTCCAAGATTAGAAACAATGGTTGATATTACCATCCTGATTTGAAGTAGAACTAGTTCAAGTGGAACTAAATTAGATCAAATTAAGTATTGATGGGTGTGCTACAAAAGCCTTTGATAACAATTTGAGGCTATACCCAATCGCATAAGCTATTGGTAATGCTACCAAATCAAAAAAGTTAAATATCAACATGCTCAAAGTCTTGGGTCGACCTTCAAGCTAGTCAACCCTAGAAGTAATTAATGACATACACTTCAAGCTAGTCAACCCTAAAAGTCATTGATGATAAGTCCTTCAAGCTAGTTAACTTCTGAAGCTGTTGACGCATGCCCTTTAAGTTAATCAAACCCAGAAGTAGTTGATAGTACACCCTTCAAGAAAGTCAAACCCAAGAGCAGCTGATGGTGCACCCTTTAATCTAGTCAACCCCAAAAGCTATTGACATCATACCCTCAAAGCTAATCAACTCCAAAAGTCTTTGATAATACTCCCTTCAAGCTAGTCAACCCAAAGAGCAATTAACAACGCACCCTTCAAGCTAGTCAACTCCAAAAGCCATTGACGATGCACCCTTCAAGTTAAGTCAATCCCAGAAGTAGTTGATAATGTACCCTTGAAGCTAGTTAAACCCAAAAGTAGTTGTTGATGCACTCTTCAAGTTAGTCAACCCCAAATATAGTTGATGATGTACCCTTCAAGTTAGTTAACTCTAGAAGTCATTGACAATGAGCTCTTTAGGTTCGTCAACCCCAAAAGTCATTGACAACTTGCACTTCAAACTAGTCAACCCCAAAAGTTGTTGACGACACACCCTTTAAGCTAGTCTACTCCAAAAGCCATTGACGATGTGCCCTTCAAGGTAGTCAACCCTAAAAGTCATTGATGATGCACCCTTCAAGCTAGTCAATACTAAAAGCAGTTGACAACATACTCTTCAAACTTGACAACTCTAGAAGCAGTTGTGACATACCTTCAAATCCCAATAGGTTTTACTGACATAAGGCAAGCCAGTCAGCTTCTCCAATTAGCATGTTATTAACATCTACTAAAGATTGAGTTGAGACCCATCTGAGTTAGATGTCACATGGCCCAGCATGCCGGGGCAAGGCAACAACTCATATCAAGCCCCTTTTGATTCCCTATCTTTTCTTTGTTTTCATTATCCTCTTGCGTTCCATAATTTTATTTTAAAATTCATTATAAAGTGAGGGTATGACCTTACTTATGCCATGTATTATTTCTCAAATCAATCAATATCATGCTTTTTTTCTTTTATATTTCTATTTTATTAGTTAGGTTCCTTACTTTAGAAGGTTCTTGATAATTATCTGATAATTAATAATAGGAACTTACACATGTTGAAAGTCAATAGTCCCATAATACTTGATAACACACTTCAAAGTTGCTCCCAAGGCCTCCGCTATCCTAGGCCACTAAAATGAATCCCACACGATTGACATGTTTAGTGGATATTTTAGACAAGTATGATTCTAAGAGAGTCTCAACTTACCTTCTCAGTATTTTTTTCAATCCAATCTTTAAATATAAGATAATCTTCAATCGTATAATCCAAAACTCTATGTTAAGGATAATAGTTTGGGTGATCTATCTTGTTAGCCTCACATAGCCTTTTGGATTCTGAAAATTGGAGGACTAGTTTTAGAGTATCTTGAAAGATTTTACCCATACTCTCTCTCTTAAAAGAGTACCTTCTCCCAAATTCTTGTTGGAAATAGTTGGATGACTCCGCCTTTCCACCTCTCTCAAGAGTGGATAATCGTTGAGACTTACTTCCATTTGTGAAAGAGCTTATGGGTTTCTCCTATTCATTTGTTGTGAACATTGTCCTCACATTTTTAGAGGGCTCACTATGCCTTACTCTTTTCTAATTTGAAATTTTGCGGACTAAGTAAGATTGGTCGACCGATATTTTCCAACCTCTTAACCTATGTAATGAGATCTTAAAAGGTGTGGATAGAGGAAGTATTTAAATAAGGCATCTTCTAATCCTTACTTATATTATCGATGACTAGGTTCACTACCTCAAATTGGCTTATGGGTCATTCACACATAATGTTAAGATTTCTCCACCATATGATATAATCTAGAATCAACTCATTGTCACATTTTGATATTAAGATATGACCTATAATGGTCACTTTATCATTGATTCTTATGAGCCTTATTTGAAAGTCTCTTTTGTTTGTGCCCAAATTTGTATGAATTTCGATTATAAACTGGCATACCACTTGAATGCTACTCCTATCAAGCTTACCAAAAATTAGCAAAATAACAACGGAAGGACTGTTACTTGAATCCACACACAAAGTCATAAAGTAAGATATGTGCTATTCAGAATTATCATGTTATTAAATTATTTGAAACTAGGCACTACATAGCCCCTAGGATATGGTACTCGATCATAATAACTAGGGTATGCCTTGTGCACATCATTTATCATACCCATGTCACCTTATCTTAGCTGAGTAGCCACCATTCATTACACCTACTGTGGGATCAAAATTGATCACTCAAGACAGTGAAGATCTTGAGGAGTAACCTCGAAATAATAAATCAAAAGTGTGATAGTTTAAGTGCGCAATCAGGTATAGTGAGAATATAACTTTCAATAGATACAAACCGTTGTTGTTAATTATTCCGACAATCATCAAGAGCCTCCTAAAGTGAGAAATCTAGTTAATAAAATAGAGACACAAAAGAAAAGAAGAAAGTATAATTTGATTAATTTTGAGAAAGGGATACATGGCTTAAGTAAGCATACCCTTACTTTACATTTTTAATAAATTTGAAGATATAAATGACATAAAATAAGAAAGGGAATAGGAAGAGTAGGATATTTGTTATTACCCCACTCCTATGTTCTAGACCATGTAGAGTCTGACTTGGAGAAGTCTTGATTTGATTTTTGATAGATATTGATGATTTGGTTTAATGGTATCATCCTGTAGGATATGAAAGGTGATGAAAGGAGTTTAAAGTATTTTCAGTAACTTTGAGCTTCAACAATAACCTTATTGAATGGTGTTACTAGCAGCTTATTGGGATTAGCATAAAGTATTTCCAATAGTTTTGGGATTTGATGATAATTTCATGATTTGAAGTATTTCTGTTAGCCGATAAGGCATTGGCGATAACTTCATAATTTGAAATATTTTCATAGCCAATAAGAGATAGGTGATAATTTCATTTAGTTTGGAATATTTCTACAACTGATAAAGAGTAGGCAATAATTTTATTGTTTGAAGTGTTTCCATAGCCAATAAGACATTGGTAATAACTTTAGGGTTGAAGTGTTTCTATAGCCAATAAGGTATAGGCAATAACTTCTTTTAAAACAAAGCATTGCAGCTAATTAACTAAACGAGTTCAAGTCTACCTTAATTTGGTTTGATTTGTGAAGTATTTTCATAGTCAATAAAGTGTAGGTGATAACTTCATTGTTTAAAGTATTTCCATAGCAAATAATACATAGGTGATAACTTTATTTGGATGAGGCATTGTGACTAACTGATTAAGTGAGTTCAATCCTACTTTAATTTAGTTTAATTTATGAAGTATTTTCATAGCCAATAAAACATAGGTCATAACTTTGTAGTTTAAAATTTTTCATAGCTAATAAGGCATATGCAATAACTTTATTTGAATAAGGCATTGTAGCTGACTAACTAAGCAAGTTCATATCTACCTTAGTTCAATTTAATTATTTGAAGTATTTCTATATCCAATAAGATGTAGATGATAATTTTATAATTTAAAATATTTTCATAACCGATAAGGTGTAAGCAATAACTTTGTTTAAATAAGGCATTGTAGTTGACTGACTAAGCGAGTTCAAGTTTACCGTAATTTAGTTTGGTCTAAAATTTAGACTCAATTTGGTTTAAAATCTAATTTGATTTAGTTCAATATTTGGAACTCAATTTCAATTTGAATTTGATTTGATTCAGTTTAATATTTAGAACTTGATTGAATTATATTCACTAACTCCTTCTGGTTTCTTCTTCCCAGAATCTTTGGTGGTTGGGTTCGCACTGATCCTTGTAGCATAACTAGAGAGAACCATGTAAAATATCCATTCCTAGAATCACTGTTGGCATTGATGGTGAATATTTAATTTGGAATAATAAATTTAATTTATTAAGCTTGGCATTGATTTTCAAAAGAAGATTTGTCAAATACTAATCAATGACACTAGCTGGAGCAATGTAGATTTCGATCCAAGTCTGATTTGATTCAATTCAATATTTAGAACTCGATTTTTGCTTGAATTTGATCTATTCAAATTAGTTTGATCTTGTGTTGGACTCTTATCAGGTCCAAATTTGGACTTTGGTTCAAATTCAAGTTGATTTAGGTTCAATTTAGTTTTAGTTTGGGGTCAACCTGGTTCTTATTTGACTTTGGGATCAATTTGTCCCACTTGAATTTCGATTTTAAATTTGACTTAACCTAATTATGGTTTTATTCAAACTTGATTTGCTTTCAGATTGACCTGATTTGACTCATTCGGAGTTGGGTCTGAATCAATTTGATTTAGATTAACCTAATTTTGATTGGGTTCAGTTCAACTTGAGTTTTAGTCTATTTAGTTGATTAATCTAGGTCCATTTAAACCGGTTTAATTTTTTTTTATTGAATTTAGCTCGATTCAATAGTCCTCAAACTGTCATAATAACTTTGGACAAGCCTGTGGGTTAGCCTTAGAAGTAGGCAATAACTTCTTTTAAACAAAGCATTGCGGCTGATTAACTAAGAGAGTTCAAGCCTACCTTAATTTAGTTTGATTTGTGAAGCATTTTCATAATCAATAAAGTATAGGTGATAACTTCATTGTTTAAAGTGTTTTCATAGTCAATAATGCATAGGTGATAACTTTATTTGGAAGCGACGTTGTGACTGACTGACTAAGCGAGTTCAAGTCTATTTTAATTTGGTTTAATTTATGAAGTATTTTCATAGCCAATAGGACATAGGCCATAATTTTGTAGTTTGAAATTTTTCATAGCTAATAAGGCATATGTGATAACTTTATTTGAATAAGACATTGTACCTAAATGACTAAATAAGTTCATGGTTACCTTAGCTTAATTTGATTATTTGAAGTGTTTCCATAGCCAATAAGGCATAAATAAAACTTCATAATTTAAAGTATTTTCATAACCAATAAGGTGTAAGGAATAACTTTGTTTGAATAAGACATTATAGCTGACAGACTAAGCGAGTTCAAGTTTACCTTAGTTCAGTTTGGTCTAAAATTCAGACTCAGTTTGGTTTTAAATATAATTTGATTTAGTTCAATATTTGGAACCTAATTTTAATTTGAATTTGATTTGATTCAGTTCAATATTCAGAACTTGATTGAATTAGATTCACTAACTCTTTCTATTTTCTTCTTCCTAGAATCTTTGGTAGTTGGGTTTGTACTGATGCCTTGTAGCATAACTAGAGAGAATCATGTAAAATATCCATTCCTAGAATCACTGTTGGCATTGATGGTGAATATTTAATTTGGAATAATAAATTTAATTTATCAAGCTTGGCATTGATTTTCAAAAGAACATTTGTCAAATACTAATCAATGACACTAGCTGGAGCAATGTAGATTTTGATCCGAGTCTAATTTGATTCAGTTCAATATTTAAAACTCAATTTTGGCTCAAATTTGATTTAGTTGATTCAAATTAGTTTGATCTTATGCTGGACTCTTATCGGGTCAGAGTTTGGACTTTGGTTTAAATTCAAGTTGATTTAGGTTCAATTTAATTTCAGTTTAGGGTCAACCTAGTTCTTATTTAGCTTTGGGTTCAATTTTTCCCACTTGATTTTCAATTTTAAATTTGACTTATCCTAATTATGAATTTATTCAAACTTGATTTGCTTTCAGATTGACTCGATTTGACTCATTTGGAGTTGGGTCTGAATCGATTTGATTTAGATTAACATAATTTTGATTGGGTCTAGTTCAACTTAAGTTTTAGTCCATCTAGTTGATTAATCTAGATCCATTTTAGCTAGTTTAATTTTGTTTATTGAATTTAGTTCGATTTGAGAGCCCTCAAACTGTCATATTGTGGGCTGGCCTTAGAAGTGGAAGTCTGAAGACTAGCTTGAGAAATACGAATTTGAGGGTTGGCTTAGAAGTGCTAGTTCGAAGACTAGCTTGGAATGTAAGCCAAAAGGCTAACTTGATTTGGTGAGTCTAAAGATTAGCCTATAGTTGTAGCAGGATAGTATGCCAGCCTATAGTATTGATAGGCTTGAAGGCTGGGCTATAATTTTGGAGGGTCTGAAGGTTAGACTAATTTTGACAAGCTTGAAGACTAGCTTTGTTTCGGTGGGCCCGAGACTGACCAAGTTTTGGTGGATCCAAAAACTGACTTAGTTTTAATAGGCCTAAAGGCTGGCCTAGTTTTAGCAAACTCAAAATTTGGCCTGGTTTGGCGGGGCTGATAGTTGACCTGATTTTAGCATACCAAAAGGCTAGCCTCGTTTTAGCGATTCTAAAAATTGACTAGTTTTGGTGGGCCCAAAAGCTGAACTAGTTTGATGGACCTGAAGGTTGGCCAATGTTCGACTGGCCCAAATGCTGACTTAAGTTCCATGGGCCTGAAGCTGACTTAAGTTTGACGGATCTGAAGACTGGTATAGTTTTAGGCTATCCTATTTTTAATGGGCCCGAAGACTAGCTTAATTTTGATGGCCCAAAGACAAGCTTAGTTTTAGAAAGCCCAAAGGATGACCTGATTTTGGTAGACCCAAAGGCTAGCCTAGAGTTTGGTGGATCCAAAGGCTAGCTTGAGTTTGATGGGTCCAAGGGTTAGCCTGAGTTTGGTGGACCCAAAGGCTAGCTTATAATTACAGTGGACTTAAAGATTGGCTTGAGTTTGGCAGGCCCAAAGGGTTGCCTTAGTTTAAGAGGCCTAAAGGCTAGCCCAAGTTCAACGAGCCTGAAGGTTGACCCAATTTTGGCAGGTCCGAAGGTTGGCCTAAGTTTATCAGGCTTAAAGGCTGGCCTAGTTTTGGCCGATCCAAAGACTTGTCTAAGTTCGATGGACCCAAAAGTTGACTAAGTTCGATAGACCCAAGGGTAGTTTTGGTGGGCCTGAAGGCTGATCTGAGTTTGGTGAACCTAAAAGCTGGTCTAAGTTCAGTGGGCCCAAAGGTTGGTCTAATTTTGATGGGCCTGAAAATTGGTCTGTGAATGCGCAAAACTGCGGGTGGCCGTGAGCATAAAGATGACAATCGTGCAAGCATGGATGTAGCATAGACAAATGAAGCCATCGGTGACCGCGAGCATGGAGCAAGCCAATTCCTCCTCCTAAATCTTCTCCCTCGATTGATGCCTTCCTTTTGCCCTTCTCTAAATTTTTTCATTTTATTATTTTTCTTCGTAGCTCAACTTCTCTCTCCTTTCTTTGAAGCTGGATTTTCCCCCCTTTTTTACAATATCCTTTTTTATTTTTTCCCTCTATTTATTTTCTTCTTCCTCAACCTTATGCCCATTTTCTTCAAAACTTTACCAAGACACGATGGTCTAACAGTCTATCCCAGTCGGATCTGGTCCCGATCTATCGGCGTGTGGTAGAGGAAAAGGCGGATGGGCAAAAAGCATGTCCTAGTGAAGCTTGCTATTGTAGTGCTTGTATGGCAGTGCGAAGAGAATGGCAGCGTCTACGAATAGCTTCCTTGGTGCAGGACAGTGACATAGCAGGCCAGGAATGGCAATGGGGAAGCTTAAGAGGTTGCCCTAGCATAGATAGTGGCAACATGGTTTAGAGACAGTGATGGACCAGCAAGAGGGGCTGGAGGCACGAGTCGGACAGACAGCGGAATGGGCAGAGGGAAGGCAAGTTGAGCAGAGCTCATTGGAGTCAGCACATGGACAGGTCTGGCTAAGGTGGAGACAGACTTCGAGGGGGACTAGGGCATGAAGGAAATGGCAGCAGGAGCAGCAGAAGGCAGTGGGGCAAGCTGGTGTGGCTTTTACCTCCAGCGAGGTACTTCCAGCATAGAGGCTAGGCTTCTTCCCCAAGCAATTCGTGCAAGTGATTCAACTCGATCGGTTCAATCACAAAGAGGTTGGGCTATGGAGGTGAGGTGTGCGCAGTAGTCAAGCAAAAAGTAGGCCTCATACCAAAATGACAATAGAGATACGAAGAAGAAAGCAAAGAAAAACAAAAGATAAGAGCTTACTTGATTGGTTCAGTTCTTGACTTTTGTATTGTATTCCTAATTTTGCTGACCTCCGTGCTCTAATTTTCTCTTCTCTCTCTCTTTTTTTCACAAGAGCATGAATAAATTTATAGGGTTGGAGAATTTGAATCAAGAATTTTATTTATTTATTTTGGATGAGTTATGTTTGGATTGGATAGTTGTGGATGTGCTTTTTAGAAATTAGATAAGCCTGTCAATGAGTTTGCTTGTTATAGATGATAATAATTTGAAAATTATATTCATCTCAAATATTGAATTTATAGAGAGATTATTTGTAATTTTTTCAAAAAATTAGACTAAATTATAATTTTATGATTTCAAGGGACCTTTTTTACAAAAAGGACTTATAAAATTTTAAAACTTCCAGGGTCTTGTTTAAATAAAATTTAAATTTATCCATAAATAAAAAATTTTTGAGAGACTTATTTGCGAAAAGTTAAAACTCTAGGGGTTTATTTACAAATAAAAAATTTTGAATGGGTTTATTCACAAACCCTATATTTCATAAGGATCCAATTATAATTATTAATCTTTTGAGGTATTTATTTACAAACCCTAAATTTTGCGAAACTAATTTGTAATTTTAGAATTTTATTAATTTTTTCATAAAATTATTATTCTAGGGACCTATTTATAAGAAAAATCCAACCAAAGACCCATTTATGAAGATTTATTTAGTTTAGAGACTTATTTATAAAATTTTTATATTTTATCATTTCAGTCCAGATTTTAGATGAATTTTGAACCCAATTTTGGGTCCAAGCATCCAGCCTACTCAGCCCACTTTAATTTGAGCCCGAATTTCTTAAGAATTTATATCCAAATTGAGCTTAATTTCCTATCAAACTCGAACACGATTTAAATTTGACAGAGACTCATATTTGAGTCATAATTTAGTGGCATATAAATTTTAGTTTTAATCATATTTTAATCAAATATAATTATAATAAAAATTACCTCAAACACCTATTGTTGTATGTATACTGGTAACTCCATGTTATTAGGGCTTGAGATCGAAGATTCGGTATTCTTTACCAGCAGAAAAGATGCTTGTGGAGGACCTACATTCTCATGAATTTTATTTGCAAGAGGTACATCTTCTCTTGCAAATTCTTGAGGCATCTACTGAGATCGCTCAAACTTATCGAGTTTTTGTCTCGCTTGTATCATCATCTCTATTAATTTCATGACCTTACTTTGATCCTCATCCCTCTCTTTTCCTAATTATCTTGATGTTCTTGTAGTGCCTCTATGGTCATTTCTCCACTAGAACTTTTAGTTATGGTTAGGGCTTCTATCAAGACATGATGACCCACATTTTGAGGGTTAGGTCTGGGTTTAGTGTGTTTTAGGTCGAGACTGGCTTCTCCCATTAGGTGAGTTACCTCACTGACAAGTTTACTCATGAAATGAGTAGCTACACCTTCCCTTTGGCATGGTAATAAGGATTGATCTGCAAGGATTCCCCCTTCTTGAACCTCTTTATTTGTAATTCTTATTCGTGTTTAACATTTGGTTAGTTGGGGCATGGACTGGTTAAATCTTCCTAAATCATAATCAGAGATGACTTTGACAATATGGACGATTTTCCTTTTAGGGGCTTCATGTTTATGATGGCTCTTGTTACTTTATTTAGTTATGCGACCCTTAGCCACTATCTTGAGATAGGATTATGCCCCTGTGTCTTGCTTTTACCCTTCTTTAAGTCATTTAGTGGGGCAAAGGAATTAGAGGTAGAAATGGTGATGACTAACTTTGTTGGAGGAGAAGGATTCCCAAGTCGACTAAAAATTTCAACAGCCTTTTCTCTACTTGTGACAATCAGGATAGGTTCTCCTTCATCTATGTTTGTGCCTAGATTTGCTTGTGATTGCCCCTTGTGAGGAGTTGGGTAAAGGTGACCAAAGACTGAGTTTTGGTCCTATCATTTAGAATATTGATATCCATGTTGATTAAGCCATGGCTTTTGACCCTTTCTCTAAATAGCCTTCTCATTAGGAATAATGACATTGGACCTCATTTCCTTTGATGGAAGGTGAGAAACATGATAACAACTTCAGTTGGTGCAGTAATAGATGCCTCCTTGAAGAAAACGGCCTCAGAGATGGTCCTAACTTGATCTAAACTTTAATTGCTTCTATGTTAACTATTGACTAAGGTAAATGCATAGTTCATCCTATTCCCAGGATGATAGTGCACCTTGGGATAGGGATGTTCTTCGTTTCTGCCATTTGATTCTTTCTTTTGAAAAGAAGACCACAATTAATTAGTCTTCAATTGTAATTTTACCTTGTCAATATTTCTATTATATTAGTTAGGTTACTAAACTTGGAAGTGAAGTCATGTCTCACCAAGCATGTCAAATTTTGTAAGATCAATTTTGATGGTCTACAAGTATCGAAGGCCCCAAAGAATAATCTCAAATTATAAATTAGAGCTTGTTTTAATTTGAAGTGCACCATCAGAAGTTGTGAGAATATTGACTTCTAATATGTGCGAACTCCTATTATTAATTACCCTAATAATTGTCAGAAACTTTTTAAAATAAAAAATCTAGTTAATAAAATAGAGACACAAAAAAGAAGAAAGTATGATATTAATTGATTTGAAAAATAGTACATGGATTAAGAAAGAGCATGTCCTCACTTTACAATAAATTTAATATCAAATTATGGAATGCAAGAGGATAATAAAAACAAAAAATGATAGGAAATGAGAAAGGGGCTTTGGTATGTGCTATTGCCCCGCCCCCGCATGTTGGATCATGTGACGCCTGACTCAGATGAGTCTTGATTCGGTCTTTGGTGGATGTTAATAACATCCTAACAGATGAGACTAACTACCTTGGATTATGTTAGTAAATCCTATTGGGATTTGAAGGTGCATCATCAATTGCTTCTAAAGTTGACTAGCTTGAAGAGTGCATCGTCAACTACTTTTAGGATTGCCTAGCTTGAAGAGCACATTATGAACAATTTTTGGAGTTGACTAGTTTGAAGGGTGCGTCGTTCACTGTTTCTATGATTAACTAGCTTGAAGAGTGCATCATCACCTACTTTTGAGATTGACTAGTTTGAAGGGTATGTCATCAACTACATCTGGGGTTGACTAGTTTTAAGGGTGCATCGCCAATTGCTTATAGGGTTGACTAGTTTGAAGGTGTTATCAACTATTTCTGGGGTTAAATAGCTTCAAGGGTGTATTGTCAACTGCTTCTAGGGTTTCCTTAGCTTGAAGGGGCACATTGTCAACTGTTTTTGGAATTGACTAACTTGAAGGGCATGTTGTCAATTATTTCTACAATTGACTAGCTAGAAGTGCACATCATCAACTGCTTCTGGGGTTAATTAGCTTGAGGGGCACGTTATCAACTATTTCTGGGGTTGACTAGTTTAAAATATAACCAAAGGTTTTGAGCATATTGGTATTCAATTTCTTTGATACAATAGTATCATCAACAGCTTAGGGGATTGGATACAACTTTGGTGTATTATCAAAGGTTTTTGTGGCATGCCCAGCAGGACTCAGTTTGACTCAATTTGGTTTCACTCAAACTAGCTTTGGTTCAAGTCTAGATGATAACATCAGCCATTATTCATGACCTTAAAGTATTGTCGAAGGTTCAACACATCCAGTAGGAGTCAGTTTGACCCTATTTAATTTTGTTGATACTAATATGGTTTGGATTTGAGTCTAGTTTAGAATAAGCTCAATACTCAATTTTGATTTGAGTTTGAATTAATTCAACTCGATGGTTAACACTTGATTGAATTATAATTCACTAACTCCTTCTTCAAAGATAGTGATATGTTTTAGTTTTCTATTTCCAAAATCTTTAGGCACAATCTGGTTTGGGATTAGGATCAACATTAGCATTTTTCAGAATTACTTTTTTTCTTATAAAATTAATATTACTTATTTTACACCATTATTTAATTAAATTATTATAAAAAATTAAATAGTTTTTTTGAATTTTAAATTATTATAGTGTTAATTTTGATAAAATGAGATTAATTTATAAAAGTGATTTACTAGTCTTGATCCTAATCCTGATCCTGATCTCGAACCAAATGGTACCTTAGTGATCAGGTTCTTATGAATGCTTTATAGCATAAGAGAGGAACCATGTGAAACATTCATTTCAACATCATTATTGGTATTGATAGTGAATGTTCAATAATGAATTCAATTCACCAAGCTTAGCATTGATTTTCAGATAAATATTTATTAAATACTGATCATTAACTTTGGTTGGAGTAGTATTAATTTCAATTCGAGTCTAATTTAGCATAGTTTAATGTTCAAGACTAGATCTTGGTTTGAGTTTGGTTTTATTTGATTTGGATTGAGTTTGGCCTTTGTTAGACCTTTATCAGATTCGAGTTCGCATCTTGATAGAATTTAGTTCAACTTGGTTTCAGTCTAGACTCAGCCTAATTCCGTTTTGACTTTGAGTTTGATCCTTCAGTTTGAACTTGATTCAACCCAATTAGGGTTTAAGTTAAGCTTAGTTTGATCCAAATTGAATTTGATTTGAACTTGACTTGGTTTTGAATTAACCTGACTTGGACCTAATTAGAATGGGTCTAGGTTGATTTAGTCTAGACTAATTCAAATTAAATTTTGGATCTAGTTTTAATTTAAGTTTTAGTCTAGTTATATGATCAATTTAGGTTCATTTGGTAGTTTATTCAAGTCATTTTGTTTATATTCATTTGTTCTAACTAAATTCCATGTGATTAAGTCACTTGAAGTTCATCGATTTGGTTTGAGAGCCCACAGGCTATCATAATAATTATGGGCAAACTATGAGTTGGTCTTAGTTCGAGTAGACGTTCAGCGAGCTCACAGATTGACCTTAGTCCGAATAGATATTTTGTGAGCTTGTAAGTTAGTTTTAGTTCGAATAAGTATTCGATGAACCCGCGGGCTGCCCTTAATTTGAATAGATGTTTGACGAGCTCGCAATCAGACTTTAATCCGAATAAGTGTTCAGCGAGCCTGCGAGTTGGTCTTAATCCAAATGAACGTTCAGCAAGTTCATAAGTTGGCCTAATTCAAATAGACGTTCGGTCAGCTCACAAACTGATTTTATTCTAAATCGACATTCAGCAAGCTCATAAGCTAGTTTTACTCCGAATAGATGTTTGGCAAGCATATGGACTAGCTTTAGTCCAAATAGGTATTCAACGAGATCGCAAACTGATTTTAATTTAAATAAATATTCAGTAAGTTTACAAGTTGGCCTTACTTTGAATAGACATTCAGCAAATCTATGGGCTAGCCTTATTCTGAATAGATGTTCGCGAGTTTGTAAGTTAAGCATAGTCCAAATAGACATTTGGCGAGATTGTAAACTAGTCTTAATTCAAATAAACATTAGTGAATTTGTAGGCTAACCTTAATTCAAAGAAACGTTCAACGAGCTCGCAAGCTAGTTCTAAACTAGAGTTGAATTTTGAGTGAGCTAGTAGACTTGTCCTTAGTAGTTGGTGGGGTCCATTAATGTGCAGAGAATCATAAGTGATCATAGTGTTGATGGAAATTCGTCATTATATCGCGGTGGGTGGCCATAGCATTGATGGAGTTTTGCTTTCATATGAGGGGTTGTAGGTGATCACGGTGGTATTAAGGGTTCGTCATTTTCGAGGGATCACAAGTGACCACAATAGTGTTAAAGATTTGTCATTTTCGGAAGGTCATGGATGATCATAATAATATTGAGAATCCATAGTTTTGGAGAGATCGTAGATAATTGCAGTGATAATAATACAAAAATGGAGATAAGAGAACCTCTCCTTTCTTTTTCTAGCTATTGGCCAACTTTTTTTCCTTTTGCATAGCAATTTTGTTTCTTTCTCACCCATGCCAAGCCGGTAGATGGAGCAGGCTGGGACACTGGGTGGCGGGCCGAGCTGGCGGGCCGAGAGAGGCCAGGTTTCCATTGGTGGGTGTAATGGAGATCCAGCTGGGGGAGGGGGGACAGTCAGGATGGTGTGCACTCTGGTGCAGGAGCGGATCTAGCAGTGGTTCTAGTGGAGCTCAGTGAAGAGGTGCGGGGCAAGGGATTTCCGGTGGAGCTGGGAGGTGAAGCTTGAACACAAGCTCAGATGGCCAGGACCGGCACGACGTGGTCGGAGCAGAGACGAGGCCAATTCCTCCTCTCCAGCGAGCTGTCCTTGGGGAAGTTGGATGGTTCTCCATGTGAAGTAGAGGGTTAGGATGTCATGGAGGGGCTGGTCAAGCAGGGTTAGGGCTCTGGCGAGGTGCAAGGCAAGAGGAGTTGGTGCAGTGGTGATGCAGCGAGACCAAGCGAGGCGTGAGAGAGCCAACCCCGGGAAAGAGGTATCTGAGTTCGGCCATCTCTAGCCGGACCTAACCTTGTTTGACGACGAGCTGTGTGGATAGCCAATACAGGGAGCAGAATGGGGCAGCAACAATAGTAGCAGGCCAAGGACCTCACAAGGAGAGAAGGCCAGAGAAGAGGAAGAACAGGGTAAGGAAAGAAAAAGGTGAGAAAGCACTTGTATTTTTCCTCTCTGATAGCTGTTCCTTCCTGATGGCTTCTTGGCCTTCTTCACGTCCTCTCTTGCTCTTCTTTGTTGTCTGTTTATCTTTGTCTTTTGTTTTGCAGATTTTTTCTCAATTTATAGGTTTTTAAGAGATTTATTTTCAAATCTCTGATTGGTTTAGGTTTCGAAAGTTGGTGAGATTATAATATTTGATTAAAATTATTTTTGTGTTTTGCGATTGGCCTCTCATTCACTTAATTGGATTTATTTTCTGATCATGAGATTCAAAAGTATTTTTGAATGTTAAATTTTCATGGGATTATATGTGAATTTTTTCAGAAAATTTAAATCAAAATATAATTTTATAAACTTTAAGGATCTTTTTAAAAAAAATACCTATCTATAAATTCGGTTTTGGTTTTGATTTTTGTTTTTGAAAAATCGTAAAAACCGAACCGAACCGAACCGAATTACATATTATATATAAATACATAATATTGGTTTTAGTATTGGTTTTTTATTTTAATATAAATATAATTAAATTTAAATTGAAAAAATCAAATTAGTTTAAATTTTCGGTTCGATTTTAGTTCGATTTTTATAATATTCGATTCGGTTCGATTTTTAAATTTTTAAAATCGAAAATTTCAGTTTAGTTTATTCAATTCTATTTGATTCGATTTTGAACCAAATACACAGCCCTCGGTGCTACAAGAAGGTTTAGGCAAATTTATACACTATTAAAATTCAACACAAAGAGGCATGTTTTATTTTGGAAAAAACTCCCAAGGCATGGCTGCCAATTATATGTCATTCTCTATGGCATATGGATTCTTGCGTTTATGCGGATAAGATTTTCCATTTATTTTTTAAGGAAAAAGTTAATTAGTAAAAGATTCTGAATATGCGATGATTTGTTTTTTTCACTAATAATAATTAAGTTTTTCATTCATTTTTGGAGGGAAGCATGAAAACCATTGGGAAAAATGAATATTATTAATTTCATAATTATGGTGGTTTACCACTAAATCCGCTTGTGCATCGCATAATCCTCTCCTCACTGGAATTCTAGTACAGAGAGTTAGAATTATGCAATCTATATATATAAGCAGCATCACGGAAGCGGTGTTAAACGTAAACAAATCCTCTCTTTCCAAGACGATGTCTTCTTCCCTCCTCCTCATTGCCCTAATCTTCGTTGTTGCCGCTCCCTCCCTGGTGCGAGGCCGCGTCTACCAAGATGCTGACTCTCGTCAGCTACGCATATACATAGTTCACGTGTTGCCGCCTGAGAACTTCGTCTTCTCCACCTCCGATGAGCTGAGGTCCTGGCACGAGTCTTTCTTGCCAGAGACCACCTCTGCTTCCGACGATGAGCCGCGATTGCTCTATTCCTATACCCACGCCTACAGCGGCTTTTCTGCGAGGCTATCCGAGGACGACCTTAAGGCCATGGAGAAAAAGCCCGGCTTTGTGAGCGCGATGCCTGAGAAGACATATCAACTTCTCACCACCCACACTCCCGACTTCCTCGGCTTGCACCTCGGCTCTGGCTTCTGGAAGCGCTCCAACCTCGGCAAGGGCGTCATCATTGGCCTTCTCGACTCTGGCGTCACCTCCGACCACGTATCTTTCCACGATGATGGAGTCCCGCCGCCACCTTCCACATGGAAGGGGAAATGCGCGCATGGCGACGTATGCAACAATAAGCTCATCGGCACGTGGGTTTTTGGTGACGGAGCCTCCTTGTCCCGTTCCAGCATGAAAACTTTGAAACCTGCATCCGATAGCGTTGGTCACGGCACTCACACGTCAAGTACGGCCGCCGGGAACTTTGTGAAAGCTGCAAGCGTGTCCGGTCTAGCCAATGGCACTGCTGCCGGGGTCGCGCCTCTAGCTCACCTCGCCATGTACACGGTATGCGGTTTCCTGGGTTGCCCTGGCAGCGCCATACTTGCTGGCCTAGATGCGGCTGTGAAGGATGGCGTCGATGTCATCTCTCTTTCCCTTGGCGGCGATCCAACAGATTTTGACCAAGATCCAATTGCCATAGGTGGATTCCGTGCTGCTGACAGAGGGATTTTTGTAAGCGCTGCGGGAGGTAATAGAGGCCCTGCAATGAAAACCGTCTCAAACACTGCTCCGTGGCTACTCACCGTAGCTGCGAGCACCACCGACAGGAGAATAAAAGTCACGGTGAAGCTCGGCAACGGGGAGGAGTTTGACGGTGAATCTCTCTACCAGCCCAGAAACTACAGCTCTAAACCATTTGAGCTCGCCTACATCGATAACTCCAACTCCAGGGCTACATGCTCTAGTTTGGATGGTGTCAATTTAGAGAAGAAAGTGGTTGTTTGTGACGTGAGTTCGAAGACCTCAAGGCTTGAGAAAGAGGGAAATGTGAGACAGGTCGGAGGTGTTGGCATGATCCTTGTCAACACCGAGTTAGAAGGGTATACTACCTTTGTCGATCATGACATCCTTCCAACTTCGCATGTGTCCTTCTGGGATGGGTCCAAGATCAAATCCTACATCAAATCTGCAAGGAATCCGACCGCCACTTTCATCTTCAAGGGCGCCGTCCTTGGGAATGCGACGGCTCCAGAGATTGCTTACTTCTCATCAAGGGGTCCTAACGTGTTAAGCAATGGTATCTTGAAGCCTGACGTTGCTGGTCCAGGTGTCAATATTCTGGCTGCATGGCCAGCTGATTTATCTGGAGCATCCGAAAACAGCGATGATACCCGTGGCTTCCAAATGATATCGGGCACGTCCATGGCGACCCCCCATTTGAGTGGTGTGGCGGCTCTGGTGAAGAGCGCGCACCCTGACTGGTCACCGTCGGCTATCAAGTCAGCAATTCTGACCACTGCTTACAACAAGGCCAACGATGGGCAGCCGATTAAGGACGAGCAACACAAGGACGCAAGCATCTATGCTACAGGTTCCGGCCATGTGGACCCCACAAGGGTAGCTGATCCAGGTCTAGTTTACGACATCGAGACTGATGAGTACATCAGCTATCTTTGTGGGCTTGGTTATGATGATGACAGGATCGGTGCCATTGTTGGCCCTAAGATTAGCTGCTCCAAGTACAAGAAGATTTCAGAATGGGAACTGAACTACCCCAACATATTGGTGCCGCTGTCTGAATCTAGCAAGGTTTCTGTATCAAGGACTGTGACGAATGTTGGGGATGCTCGTTCCACATACAAGGCAGAGGTCGAGGCGCCAAAGGGCGTGACGATTACGGTGAGCCCGGATGTGCTGCAGTTCTCCAAGACGAATGAGAAGAAGAGCTTCAATGTGACAGTCGCATCGGAAGGAGCTCTGGGTGACGACTGGAAAGGGCAGCTCAAGTGGCTTTCAGGAGATTATGCTGTGAGAAGCATCATTGCCAATATGCCTCGCTCCACGCAATTGAATTGAAACTGCAATAGTGAATAATTGCGTGGCTTGTGTCGCATGACATAATCGTTTTTTAATACCTTATTTTAATTGTTAGCAGGGGATTTTAAATGGGTTACGTTGTTTACTTTAAAAAGTGAATGCTTCGAATAAATTTAGCGATTGTGGGCAAAAAACAGAAGACCACCAGTACGATCAAAATGGCTTTTTGCAGGAAGTTTGCTTCACATTGTTCTTCTGTCTAACCAAGAGATTTTGCATGCATACACTTTAAATATTGGCTTGATAATTGTAACAACAGATCATTGATTCGAACTTTACCTAAAAATAAAAGTTTAATAATAAATCTCAGTGGTTTAAGAAAAAGGTTTTGCATACATATGCTTGAATTGAAATATAGATTTTTTAACAAAAAGATATAGAATTCACAAAATCACAACATCATCATTAGTATCAATTGCTGATGCCTACTTTTATGTTTCTATACAACACTAACTATTATGAATCTCTATCCAAACGAGGGAAATGGAGAAAACAACCTTCCCTCTAGCCTTCCCTGGTTATAAATGCCCAAAAGCCTTCTTCATCACACCGTTAAAAAGGTATGGCCCCGAAGGATGTGTTTCAGCCTTGATTTGCCCACTCTCAAAGTATGGCCTGAACTCTTCCAAACTCTCTCCGGTGACCGTCAAGCTCGAATACGTCGCCTTCGGATGAGCAGGAGGCCATGTTATGTCTACAACCAACGCGTCTTCTTTGGCCACTACGAACGTGTTCATGCTCTCTCCTGAAACGGAACAATCAGCACATCAACAAAGAAAATGCATTGCCAATTAATGCTTACCAATAGCGTCATAGACGACATCAGACTTATCATAAATCTCTTCGTATTTCGTCGCAGTGTAGTCTATAACCCTGTCGACGGCCAAGCTTTTGACAAACTCCACCTTGCCGGTGCTGCAACTTCCCACAACTTCAGAGTCATTATACTGCTGCTTGGCAAGGTGAACAACCAATGTCCCCACGCCAACGCCTCCCCCGACGACGAAGATGCTCTGTCCTTTGAAACCTGCAGTTTTGAAGCCCTCAATGACAGTACTTTGAAAAGCCAGAGGGAGGCTTGCCGCTTTTTCAAATGAAATATTGGCGGCCTTCATGGCGACAAAGTTCTCCCTACTGCTACATTTTCCGCGAGCGTCCACAGATGATTCATCTTCTCGGGCTCATTAAAGTTCTGCATGCTGCCATAGATTTCATCGCCAACTGTTAAAAGCCGACGTGCGGGGGCCCTCGGCCGATGACGACGCTGGTGGCCATGTCACAACCTGGAACTGTCTGTTCGAGATAAAATTTTCAACTACTGTTTCAGTCAGAGAACTGGGTTTAGTGGAAGGGTTGATTTGTACTCGCTGGTAGATCGCAGGAGCAGACCCCAGCGCGCCCCCACCCCTCGAAATTATTTGGGCACTGTTTGACAGATCAAAATTAATACATTATTTTTTATAAATTAATAATTTTTATTAAAATTAATTTTATAATAATTTAAAATTCAAAAAAATATTTAATTTTTTATAATAATTTAATTTAATAATAAAATAAATAATATTAATTTAAAAAAATATTGATTTCGATTTTGATCAATGTTTTGAATTCAAAATGGCCGCTCGTACTGGGACCGAGAGCTGGTTGTATTGGAGAGCGGGGACTGGTAGGTCTCCCAGTGTGAGGACCACTTTCGGCCCGTATTCTTTATATAACCATGCCTTCTGCATGTCGATGGCCTGTGAGACAGGAAGCTTATCTTCCAGCAGCTTCGAAGAGCAGAATTCTCACAGTCCGATTAGATTAAGAAAATGTGGTGTAGATTTGCTCCACATTAATTTGTAGTTGGCAATTTTTGGATATGACTGAGATGGTGAAGAATTGATTGATAAGATTGGCGCTAGAAGCCAAATGGTTAGTAGCGACCAATCCGCGCAATCGGATTTGGATTCAACAAATTTGAATCGTTGGATCGCTAGTGGATGGTTCAGATTCGTCGCTACATCGCAACTATAGTGGCTCAATCCGGTTTTACGTGTGAGACGATCCCAACTACAAGTCTGCTACGTATTATATTGGAAGTTATGATGGATTTAACAATGCTAACTAGAGTTAAGTAAAAATTTAATAGACGTCGTAAAAATTGATTATCGAAATGGACTACTACTTTATTACACTAATAATATTACAATAATTAAAAAAATTGATCTCTGGCATTTTTACTATAACATGCAATTGTTCGCTTTTTTTATTTCATGCTTCGGAAATGATTAAACCCTAATATGTTATAAAACCTTATTCTAATATTACACAAACCCAGTCACAATTAGGCTTAATGGTAACATTAATTTAATCACATATTTACCTAATTAATTTTTAATTCTCATCCACCTACCTTCTAAAAACTTCTTTTTAATGACTTTCTAAAATATAATTACTATTTCTAGATTATATTACATGCTAGTTTCTATTTTTCTCTATTAACATATTATTTGTAGTTCTGTCAACCTAAGTTTCGAAATCTCAGCTAAAATGTTTTGGTTTCCATTGAGATTGTTTTTATTTCCCTGCAACAGTGAAAGCATGAACGATATAAACGATGCCATTCCCGTGGAGATACGATAGGCCGTGAAGGAGCACAAACATGAGCATTTTGACATCGTGCTTAGTGAAGAGCCTTCACATTGTAGACATGTGGTGTAGGAGGTCAGTGACGACACACTCCATGACGAGGGCGGCAGGAGAATCAGGGTCCTAGTTCATGGCGACGACATGGAGCTTGACGATGACAGGGTGGTTCAAGCGGGAGAGGAATTTGCTCTCGGGGTGGAGCAGCCTGAGGTGCTTCTTGCCACATCTTTCAACATCAAAATAAACTGATACACAGGTAACACAGATTGCAGCAAAGAAAGGGTTTTTTGTATTAGTTGGAAGGAGGTGGTACGCTGCGGCCAGCTTGAAGTTTCTTTGCATATTCTACTAGCTGCTCAGCCTCCGGCAAGAAATCCCTCACCGCACCATCCAAGTAGAAGTGCTTGGCCCATGCAGCCAAGAGAGGCACCTTTGCCTCGTCTAGGAACACGAGACCGATTAGCTTCTCCGTCGCGTCAATCCACCTCACGAAGACGCCAAAAACAATGTCCAAGTAACCAATTGTGTCACCGGCAAAGAACTCCTTCCCTTTGCTGCATTTCTAAAATGCCTCCTCCAGAGGCAGCAGCAAAGCCACAGCTTCGTTGGCCGCCTCCGTCTCCCATCTTAAGACTCTAACGAAGGAAGAAAACCACTTTACCAACACAACTTTCAGCAAGAAACACACAACAAAGATTAATCCAGCTTCTAGTTAAGTTACCTTGCCGACATAGTAAGCCCAAAATCTTGCAGTGGATCACAGGGAAGAACTGAAGGCCCACAGCTAGACCAGACTTCGTCTGTGTACTGAACAATGATCAGGGACTCGCAAATGGCATTGCCATTGTGGATGAGTACAGGGATCTTCCTGTACACGGGGTTCGATTTGAGCAGAATCTCGCTCTTGTTTCCTCCAGGTTTCCTCAAGGTTTCCTCCAGGTTCTTGTTCGTCAATCCCTTGAGTTTCATTGTGCGATCTTGGCCCTCAGTACAAAAGGGCTCACCCAGCTCCCCAGATGCAACCATTCTTTCTTTACTGCCTCGGTTGGAATTTATGGTATTGAAATGCTTTGTGAACACAATCTTTTGAGCTCTGATGTAGATTGCAATCTAATTGAACTGGTTGGCGATCGACATGCCGTCTATCGTCACGCATGAGTATTGGGATTTTTCAAACAAGGAATGACCCCCATGCAGCACGTGGTGGAATAGTCTGATCATTAAAACGTTGACCACATAATCTAAATCAATTGCTTTTATTGAGAAAATAATCAATTACTTGTTACATTTTTGGATTTTTGCGAGTATATCTACCAAAAATACTGAGTTAAGCATGTATGTTGTTTTAAATTTTCTAATTGCATTCATATACGATCATATATCGAGTTAAAGCAATCAAATCAAATCGAAACCTAATTTATGGATTAAGTTATTGACTGAGATTATCAATCCATAATTAAAATCAAAATGCCCAAACTTCCATTCAAGATAATGACACTGAAATATTTATGGACCAAGTCAATTCAGTAACTTAAATATTATTCATTTGGTGAATATTCATTATGAGACAATTAAGGAAACTTAATATACTTGGCCCATATATAAAAGTGATAAAGTATTTGTGGAAATTAATATATAATGATCGCCAAAAATTAATTTTGGGAGATTTGAAATTTATAGCAATCGATTACGAGAAGTTCAATGAAATTATCTTTGAAATTATAAAATAGCGAATACATCCCATCACCTCCTTATCCTATAAACAATATTATATTTACAAAAATAAGAGACTAATATCCACATTCTTTTTTCATGATATTCATTATGATTTCTGCTAACTTAAGTGTTGAAATGACCGTTGGTAGAGTTTGATTCTTACAATAATATCTATTTAATTTTTTTAACCTACAACCCTCAAAGTAAAATAATATTTATTTTGAATAAAATAACCGTAAAAAGATTAATATAGGTTTACATACATACCCATAAAAAGAGCTGGACTTACCCATATAATATTTATTTTGATCATTTCATTTTTTATTAAAAATAAGTTAAAAAACTATTTAAAAGAGTATAAACATAATTAAAAAAATTTAAAATATAAAAACTAATTTACTGTTTTTTAAGAACATACAACCCTTAACATTTTTTTTGCCCAAAGAAAGTCAAAGTAAACATGGATTTTTTTTATAGCCCTATTTATTGTCACCATTACATATAATTATTATAAGGGGTGAATTGTATATAACCTTTTAAAATTTTATCAAATTATAAATTTTTCTCCGAACTTAAAAAATTATATATAATTTTTTAAATCTTAACAAATTATATATTTCTTCTTGAAAGTTGAAAAATTGCATATAATTATTTGAAATTTTTTTTGAAATTGTATATTTCACCTCAAAATTTAAAAAATTATATTTTTTTCTTGGATTATTCAATATTTCAAAAAAATCTTTTCTGATGCAAATTTTTCATTAGAATCAATAATATTTAGAAAATATATATTGTTTGATATCAATTAAATTAAAGTAAAATAAAAATAAAAATACTTCCGATCAGGTGTAAATTAACATAGTGGAGAATATAAGTAAAAGTCAGTTATAGATTTGATTTATATCAAACTCAAATCTGACCTAAATTGAGCCTTAATTATAGTTAAGATCAAACTAAAGAGTTAAATCAGCTCATAATAAAATTATTATTTTATATCTCGGGTTTAAATTTAATTCGAGATTAGATTGAAATGAGTTTAAACCAAACCATTAACAAAATAGTAATTTTTCATCTTGGGTTAAAATTTAATATAAGATAAATATTTCAACGAAATTAAAAAGATTTTTTTTACAATAATGACATAACTATCAAAGTCTTCTCTAATCAAGTCAGAAGTATTTTTATTTTTTTATTCAATTTGAATGATATTAAACGATATATATTCTCAAAATGTTCATGATTTTAAAGATAAATATATATCCAATTAAATTTTTACAATATATCTAACAATGCAAAAAATATATAATTTTAAATTTTGGAGAAAAAAATATGTAATTTGAAAAATTTTGAGAATTCATATATAAATTTTCAAGTTTTAAGGAGAAATATATAATTTGGTAAAATTTTAATAAGTTATATACAATTGACTTACTATAAATAGTTATAGGTGATCTTTATAGAGTAATAAGTGTAACAAAAATTAAATAATAAATTTAACTTAATTCCATTATTCATATATGGACATAACTTTCGCTATTTTTGGCTTAACCATCCACATTTATTAAAATAAATAAAGTGTAATGAAATCTCAAAATTATAATCTTTCACACACGAAAAATTAATATAATATGTAAAAATTATCGAGAAATTGACCAATTTAAAGTACGAAAAATGATTAATATGAATATTAATATCCATCTTTTGCGACTTTAATTTTAGAATTACTCATTATTAATTCATGTGACGTGTTCTTTGGAACCCAGTAATGTTTAATTTGCACTTAGCACATGTTTAAACTAATTTCTATTTTGTTAATAAAACTTGAACCTATCGATATGTCCAATGTTATAAAATTGTCAGGAGATTACATACAAATATAGATATGTTATATATGTCAAAAGCCTTCTATGATTATTTGCCATAAAAAATCCTCCATTTAACTATTGAGTCTATTCTATCGGACAGCAAATCCAAACGCTAATGCTTGAATTTGTAACCGAGCCTGGTTCATAGATGGCTTACCTTGAGATGATGCTATCTGTGGCTCAAAGTCTTCGGCAAATTGATCCGTTTACTTTAATATAGTAAACGACAATATTAATATCCAAGACACGGTTTTAAATATTGGTCGAAATTAAAATATTTCGACCGAAATATTTCGATTTAGTCAAGATCGAAATATTTCAGAATTTTAATTTTAATTTTAATACTATTTACATTTAAATATAATATTTATTTTTTATATTAACTTCATATCAAAATTTTTATTTAGCTCAAGTGATTAAAATTTTAAACCTCTTCTAAAAAATAAGGTTTATAATAATTATAAAAAAATATGTATATAAATTATTTTCATATTTTTTTTTAATATTTTAAATTTAAAGTCAAAGTTTAGTCAAAAAAAATTTAAAAATAATTTGACCGAAACTGAAATAAAAATAATTTTGACCGAAACAACCGAAACGTATCGATTTCTATAAGTGTCAAAACCGATTCCAAAATTGAAATTTAAAACCTTGGTCCTAAGAGCTCTTTAAGGCCAAGAGTGCGACTGCTCGCGCCAACTTTAGGTGGATGTACTTGCTTTTGCCTCCGGGAGGATGTACTAGCTTCACCGTCACTGCTCATTACTTTTGTTCTACCATTGCTCGCCGCTCTGCCACTGTTCAAAAACAAAGATGCAGAGAAATTCTTTGTGCTTGCAAGGAGGGCAGAAAAAAGGATGGCAGTACCAGATTGGAATAGAGGCTCGTTGTTCGTTGCTCGTTACTTCTGCTCTGTCACTTCTCGCTACTCTTCTGCCGCTCGCTACTTTTGCACCATCGTTGTTCGTTCCTCTACCGCCACTCGCTATTTGTTTATGTTTGCTCCACCATTGTTCATTACTCTATTGTTACTCGCTGCTCGTTGCTTCTACTCTGTTGCTACTCACTGTTTCGCCGCTTATACTCCGTGGGCTGCTCACTGCTCCATTGCTATTGCTCCGCACGTTGCTCGTTGCTCAGCACGCTGCTCACTACTCCGCTATTACTGCTCTGCATGATTTTTCTATGCTCACTGTCGCTGCTCGCTATGAAGCTCAAACCCTAGAACCGAAACGTAATTAGATGAAATGGTTTGACACAGGCCAAAACTGAAACGTTTCAATTTCAGCCGAAATTTTAAAGCTTGCTTAGGACCCCTCCATTGACGTGCTCATTGTCCCAAGCATGAAGGAGGTCTTCATCTTCTCTTGTGCCCACTTTAACTAAGACAATGATTGTCACAAAGCTTCTGAATAGTGCAAATATCCTTCCACCTTCATATCCACCATTGAGTCCTGTGACGGGATCTAGCAGCTCCTTGATGCGCTCATCATCGATGAGAGCCAACCCAAGCCGGCGACCACCTCCTTGTCGGCCAGACAACTCGCTTCTCTAATACTAGGATGGGATCCAATCTCCTCCAATGCAGATGAAGATAACAGTACTGCAAGTGCCCCTATTCATGGTGTTGTTCATGTTGTTCATGGTTCTGTTCATGATGTGCAGGTTGTGGAATCCATTGGATGCAAGTTGATAGTTCTGTTCATGATGTGTAGGCCATGGAATCCATTGGATGCAAGTTGATGCAAGTGGATGCAAGTTGCATGGCTGTGGATTCAAGTTGTGACTTGTTTGTTTGCTTTTAATAATTAAGATTAGTAGCTACGTGGTACATTTTATAAGTTACAGGATAAAGATAGTGGTGCACTCACATGTATATGTTATCTCTTTTTTTAACCCTAAAGTGACTGTGAAAGATATTAACATCTATTATATAAAGTAAGAGTAAGTATTCTGCAAATAATGTGCTTAGAATTTTTTCTTTGATGTGCTACTACTGGTATTTTATTTGTAAAATATTGTGAGTCTGTTATTTTCCTTCTACTTTAGACTACAATCATATTCAAGAAGGAGGTAAAATTTTTTTAAAAATTCTGAATTATTATATGTGTCATATATAGAATTGTAGTTGCATAATATATAAGGTTTGTAATTTTGTATTATTAGGGTTAGTAAAAAAATTTGAGTTTGCTAAATTGCCAACTAACAAATTAACTAACAAACCTTATATGACTCTCGGTTCATTCTTATTTTTCTTTAAGGCAAATGCCCAAATTTCATACATAGGTAAATTTATAACCAATATTTAGATATATAATATGAGATTTAGAGAAATTTATCATAAAAACATTATTATTTTGGTCAACAAAATAACTTTAGTAATAGGGACTTAAATGCATAAATTTATGTGAAAATTAATTAGTAAATTGAGAAATTTGCTAGTTATATAAAAATTAACTATTATTTGTTAGTAAATTTGTGCAAAAATAGAGTTTTTTATTTTTTTTAAAAGTTAAGGTTTTATGTGTAAATTAGATAGTAAATTGAGAATATTTAAATTAATATAAAAATTAATTAGTACATCGAAAAATATTGAAGTTAAGTAAAAATTAGCTAGTATTTTTTAATAAATTTGTCCAAAAATAGATTTTTTTTTATTTTTAAAAAATTTAGATTTTATGTGAAAATTAGGTGGTAAATTGAGAATATTTAAATTTATGTGAAACTTAATTAGTAAATTAAAAAATTTTGAAACTCTACAAAAATTAGCTATTATTTGTTAGTAAATTTGTGCAAAAATGGAGTTTTTTTTATTTTTTAAAGGTTAAAATTTTATGTGAAAATTAGGTAGTAAATTGAGAATATTTAAATTAATATAAAAATAGTTAGTAAATTAGAAAATATTGAAGTTATGTAAAAATTAGTTATTATTTATTAATAAATTTATGTGAAAATAGAGTTTTTGTATTTTTTAAAAATTAAGATTTTATGTGAAAATTATGTAGTAAATTGAGAATATTAAAATTAATGTAAAATTAGTTAGTAAATTGGGAAATATTGAAGTTATGCAAAAATTAGCTAGTTTTTGTTAATAAATAATTTTTCAAAAATACATTTTTTATTTGTTAAAAAAATTAAAATTTTATGTGAAAATTAGGTGGTAAATAGAGAATATTAAAATTGATGTGAAAAATTAGCTAATAAATCAGAAAAATTTGAAGTTATGCAAAAATTAGCTATTAAATTGAATTTTTTTTCTTAATTATAGATAAATTTTTTTCCACCATAATTTGTGCTGCTATTGATGGTCTTTTCCTATTGTTGCTACTGTTATTCATATGCTTCTGTTGCTCGTTTGTTGTTTATTTTGCTATTCTGTTGTGTTGCTGTTGTATTATATATGGCTCTCAAGCAAAATATGTAATAATCTACTCGCGATGATGATATCGCATAACAACACTGTGAATTAGTGGATGCAGGTTTTCAAAAAGTTTGTTGTCAATGGTGTGATCGTATACTTTATTTTAGAATTATAAGATTAAAAGAGTATTTGGGAGGAGTAACCAGCTCGGTCTAAACCTGTAAGAAGGTTCCGAATAAAGTGAGATAAATATTTTGGACAATAGTACAAAGCGGCAAAGAATATAGAAAAGGATAAGGTTAAAAAATTACGTTTTGAACAGAAACTTATCACGCGCAGTAATCAAGATCTCGACTAAGTTTTTGATAATGAAGAGGTAATAACAAGGTTGAAAAAGTAATTCGTGAGAGTTGAAGATTGTACGAGAAAACTCAAGGTAATGCTGGCCCTTACGAGATATTTCATAATCACCGAACTACTAGTTTCAAAGAACGACATACATAGCGACGCACAATTGTCCCTTCAGGAGTTAAAGGGAATTTTTATTTTTCTGACATTGGGTCTATCAATATCTGTCTTATTGATCCATTTCTATTGAAACCAAGAGATGATATTCAACTAAATTTGAGAACAGCATGAAGTGATTTTCGGAAAGCAAAACAATGGTTGGGTAGGGCAGGATCTAAATTTTTTCTATAACCATATTCCATTTCATTTAGCATATGATGATTACTATCATGAAATAATACGTGCCGCTTAAGAGGTTAACCCATAAGTTTCTCAACCAAGTACGTATGAGATTTTTGAAAAGTATTTGGATCTTGAAGTTGAAGAGATGTCTACTTTTATAAAGACCTTTGATAAATATTGGGATAAATTTGGGTGTATCTTGATGTGTGATGGATGGAAGACACAAAATAGTAAAGATTTAATAAATTTTTAGCATATTATCCTGAAGGAATCATTTTTTTGAAATCAGTCGATGTATCAGGGGAGTCAAATACTTGTAATTTCTTGTACTATTTAATTAACAGTGTCATTGAGGAGATTGGCGAATTGAGAGTAGTATAACGCGTAACTGATAATGCAGCTCCGTTGGTATATATTGAGAAGAAATTAATATAAAAAAGGAAATATCTTTTCTGGACACCTTGTGCAGTACACTTTATTAACTTAATATTAAAGGATATGGGTAAGGATCATAATATTAGAAAAGTTATTAAGGAAGATCAGTAGTTGACGTCATTCATGTATAACCATGCTTGGTGTCTTGAACTAATGAGAAAAAAAACACAAGGACGAGAGATTATCAGACGAGGCATTATTCGGTTTGCTACACAATTTATCTTCTTGGATTTCCTATATACCTATTAATAGCCACTGAAGAGATTATTTACTAGTGAAGAATATGACAAGCATTATTTGAAGTTGAAATAGTCAGAGAAAATTCTTTTTGAATAATTCTATAATCAAATCTTGAATGAGCAATTTTGAGAATTAGTTGAGAATGCAATCATAATCTTCGGTCCATTAGTTAATGTGCTGCGAATTATTGACTCAGATGATCATTCAAATATGGGGTTCTTATATAAAGTAATAGAATGAGTAAAATTGCAAATAAGATGACATACAAGAATAATTAAATTTCGTAAATAAGAGAAGATTATCAACCGTCATTGGGACAAAACATTATTCAGATATATTCATGCTGCAGGTAATTGAGTAAAGTATCATTTTATAGCACTTTATTAAGTTATAATGATAATATTGTTAATTAATATTTCATCACATTGTAAGATACTTTCTGAATCCAATATTTCAATATGTCGATGATGTCAACAATAGTAATACAATTCTTAAAATATTACGTAAGGTAATCAATAGGATGGAGCTAGATATGAAAACAAGAATATTAGTATTGCGCGAGATATATTCTAAATTATTAATTTATTTTTTTACATAATTAAGAAAATTTTTACTTTGAGTACATCCATTAAATAGGTAAATGATTTTAAAAATAAAGTCAAGGATTTTAGCACATAACAATCAATTGTAGTTATTAGAGGTGATACTCTTGATATACTTGATATTTAATAATAATACATATTTGGTAATTTAAATTATATCAACTTTTTAACAAATTTTTTGATAAATTACAGCTAGATGGTGGAGTGTTTATGGCCGGTATGCAGCACCTAATCTTACAAAGATAGCAATTAGAATTTTAAATCAAACTATTTCAAGTTCATAATGTGAGAGGAATTGGATAACTTTTGGATTGATTCATGCGAAGATGAAAAATAGACTGAAAATAAAAAAATTGGAGAAACTTATTTTTTTGTCATTATAACATATATTTAAAAGCCCGAAACTTACAAAGGAGAACATCACCAAAGGATGAGATAACCAACTTGTTCGTCATGTTTGAATATGATGATCCTCTAACACAGTGGATTCAAAAAAGAGAATAACATGTCTTAAATCATCCTCAAACACAAGAAGCTATTTGACATCTTTTAGACAAAGAATCGAAATAGGAAGTTAACATAATGGATAATATTATTGATTCAAGTGATAACAACAATGGTGGTACAGCTGGTGAGCCCAATTTTCAATAATTATAATTTGAGGACTCGTCTTTATCTTTTCCATGGTATGAAGAAAATAAATTTTTCAACTCCAATTTATATGGTGGTTATGTACCATAATATCAATATGCTTCACATGGTAGATAAGATGACAATCAAAGTCCAACAGATAGTGCAGGCTCTAACTACTATGACAATATCATAGCAGAATGTCTTCTTTCAATCAAGGATATCATCAGTCAATGTAAAACCATGTAACTTCATACTATTCGCATGTTGAACAATACTATCGATCATAACTCCATCGTACTGATAAAGATGGTGATAAGAATATCAATCTCTTCAAGATCTAACTCAAAATAGCATGTAGTTATAAGATATGGTTTATGCTACTTATGAAATGATATTTTCATTATTATCTTAAATTGATATATTTTGTATTATATATATAGTCGGTGTGCATATAATATTATTGTAATTTTATGACATTCAAATTTAATGTCTCTATGGTTTATTTTGTACTATAATAATTTATTTACTTTGTTATCACATTTAATTGTAGTATTTTTTTTAGTATTTTTTATTATCTACTTTATATTCATGAATTCTGACAATTATATGATATTTTTTTAAAACAGATAATGACAAATCCTGATAATTATATTATAGTTTCAGACCAAGTTACACTTGAAGTAGGAAGAATAATTGTGTTCATTCTTCACCAAAAACTTATATTCTGTCGTAGATTGATTCCATTTCAGCTTATGATATACTTGAATAAGTTTTAATTGAACAGTTATTAAAACAATGTAGAAGAGTAAATGATCAAATTTATGGTGTCTTTCGACAAGTTTCACTTAATACTATCAATCAGTGTCTTATCATAATTACCTCTAAACACTTCGCATAGTGTGATATTTATTTTTCATGAGTTATTAGATTACTTTTACTATATGTTGTCAATGAAAATAATTATCATTTTTATTTTGCACCTTCAATGCATGGTTATACTTCATAATCGTTACCACGAGATCACGTAGAGCTAGTTGTTCTTGCTCGTATACTACAAATACTCATCCTGATTGTCCAAATACTGAACTTATAATTTTACACCCAGTGTTACAAACTCAATTGATGATGATGATGATGATTAATTGTATCACGTTATAATTAATAAATTATGTATATGTCAAGTATATTTTAATGATAAGTTAAATTTGCTCATGTTAATTTTTAACTTTAATCATATTTATATTATTTCTTATATAGTTTCTATTTTTATATAGTAATATATAAAAAATAGACGATATAAGTGATCAACTATCAAAATTGATTTAAATTAATTAAAATAGTATTTAATTTTATGGTAAAATTAGTTATAAATTCTTTTATAAATTTTAATCTTTTTTAAAAAAATGTGAAAATTTTATCATATTTTTAATTTGAAGTCAAATTACAGTCAAAATATAGTTAAATTCTAATCAACAAATAATTAATAACTAAAAAAATATTTTGTTAAAATATAATTAAACTCTCATCAACATATAATTAATAACTAAAAAAATATTTTGGTCTAAATCGAAACAAGAATGGTTTCGGCCGAAACATATTAATTTCTCTGGGTACTAAAACTGAATCCAAAATTAAAACTCAAAACCTTACTTTCAATCATTTTTACTCATTTTTTACCAACCAAATTGTTTCTATACATGAACCATGCGGTTGTTGTAATTTTTTTTTGAAAGAATCATTACATTAATGGTGTGATTAATGTAAATCTGGACCATTAAGCCATTACAATTTTCACCTTGAATTTTTTTTCATTTAATAGCAAATATTTCATTTTATCCTAGTTTGAATAGCTTTCTAATCAAGAGGAAGTTTGTTTTGCTTAATTAGGAGAACATTCCACGTGGATCTCTCCATTGACATAGCAATTCTGCCCGGTCTTTGACACTGAGAATTCATTTGGATAAATTTATGATTAGCAACGTGATGTTTGCATGGCTAATCCCAACGCGAAGACCATGTTTTGTAAAGCGTACAAACAATATTAGGGTCCATTTGGATATTTGAAAAAATAATTTACTAAATTTGTTTTCGCCTATAATCTCTGTTTATATAAAATATTAAAGTGATCCACAAAGAGAAATTATTAATTTTTTCATGAATTCATAAAAAATATCAAAATTCTAAAAAAATTTAATATTATAAAGAAGTTTTACTAAACACTTTCATAAGAAATTTTTATGAAAAAAAATCCAACAAACTTCAAAATTTCTAGGAAATTAGGATTATCCAAATGGACCCTTCCTTTGATTTTAAATTCACACCAGTCATTTAGTTTTTTATTCAATCATTCAAATACATATAAATTGAGCTATGATATATTAGGACCTGTTTAGATTGCATTTATCTTGTGATTGTCACAATAATTTATTAAGTTATTAATGTGAACAATGAGTTACGTGAAAATTTAACGACATGAATATTTTAATTTGGAAAAATTTTAGTTAGAGAAAATTTTCTATACTTCTGTAAAAGTTACAATATCGTATTTTTTTTTAAAAAATTTTTTCTTTCTCAAATACTCTATGTTAACGGTGTTAATTTTGAGTACTATTAAATCTAATAAAAAATAATAAAATTATCATTATGCCCTTATTTTATATATCTATATAAAATATAATTTTTATAAAAAATTCTCTGAAATTTAAAAATATTAAAAATCTAATAAAAAATCAGAAAATCATAAAAAATCTAAAAATACCTATTAAGTAGTGATATTTTTTCTGTACTTCTATAAAAGTTACAATATCGTATATATTTTTTTTAATTTTTTCTTTCTCGAATACTCTAGGTTGACGGTAGTTTAATTTTGAGTACTATTAAATCTACAATAAAAAATAATAAATGATCATTATGCACTTATTGTATATATCTATATAAAATTAATTTTTATAAAATCTCTGAAAGGGAGAAATATTTAAAAATCTAATAAAAATCAGAAAATCAATTAAAATCGAAAATACAGAAAAGTTTATAAAAAAAAATCCTTGAAAAAATATAGAAAAAAGATAAAAAAATCTTTGTAATGTCAAAACATCATAAAAAAAATGAAGTATAAAAAAATCATTAAAAAAACCCTAAAATACAAAATTAATAAAAAAAATTTTAAAAATATAACAAATTATAAAATACTGAAATTTTAGAAAATTACAAAAAACTGTGAAAGTATAGAAAATCACATAAAAATTATAAAATCATAGAAAATCACAAAACCTCCAAAAATAAAGGAAATAAAAAAATTCTTCAAGTTTAAAAAACACAGAAAAATCCCTGAAAACACCTTGAAATTATAAAACCACCCTACTTTCATTGTTTTTTCTTCAATTTCTATACTTTCAAAGGAATTTCAGGAATTTTTTTGTGTTTCTTTATTTTGGGGGGTTTTACAATTTTCTATAGTTCTAGAGATTTTCTACTATTTTCTATATTTTCTGGATTTTTTAATAATTTTTTCAACGTTCAGTAATTTTTGATTTTTTATATCTTTAGGAGTCTTTAATATTTTTTGTATTTTAAAGATTTTTTGTGATTTTTGTACTGTTAGAGATTTTTCTATTTTTATAAACTTTCGAGGGTTTCCTTATCTTTTGCTATATTTTTAGAGATTTTTATAACTTTTTGAGTTTTTATTATATTTTTATTTTTTAAAATTTTAGTGGATTTTTATAAAAAACTATATTTGATATAGATATATAAAATAATAGCCTAGTGATGATTTTAATATTTTTTTGTTAGATTTAACTGTTAAAATTAATACCGTTAAGCTTAAAGAGTATGAAAAAGAAAAAATATCTTCAAAAATATATAGGATATTACAACTTTTGCAAAAATATAGAAGAAATGGCACTGTTTTATAGGAATACACAAAAAAAATTTATTTAAAATATCTGTTTGGATGAATAGAAAATAAACTGATCTGTCACTTGCTAATGGCCTTTGGATGTGTAAGCAAGAAAAACTGATGTTCCGAACTCCAGGAATTAATAACCAGAACGTTACCGATCAACCTTAGGTCAAGTGCAATTGCTCAAGAACAATAGTTCTCGTGTGAATTGCCTCTTAACAAAGTGTAAACACAGGCCACGTCACGTAATTATAGACATAATGGCATTTAAGTAGATCGCATCTTAGTTCTCAGAGGAATGGAATATAGAGTCAATAGACTATTTCATCTCCATTGACCAGCCATTAAGACTGCCCAAACACAGCAAATTTTGAGATAAATGAAATTTTCTTTATTCATTTGTACTGTACCGAGTAAACATGCGGTAGTACCTCAGGCCTCGAATTCACATTCATCTTGAGAGATGTAGACGTTCATTTTTTAGGTCAAATCCTACATTGAAATCCCTCTGATTCAATTTGCCAAAAATCGATTCTTAATCAGTACGTCTCGTGACGAGGCAAATGGATTGGCCGCTAATCGGCAAGAAGGAGATTTGTGGAATGATCGTCCTGCTCAATTTTAAGTTTGAATTTCGATTTTGATTTTAATCCTCACTAAAAATATTTTTTAATTATTAATTACGTATTGATTAAAATTTGACTATATTTTTTTATTGTATTTAGATTTAAAATTTAGAATAATAAAAGTTTTTAAAATTTTTTAAAAATTATAAAAAATTAAAAACTTATTAATAAGTTCATTATAATAGTAAATATAATTTTAATTAAATTAAAATAAATTTTATAGTTAATCACTTAGTGGGTATACGAACCTTTAAATTTAGAGATAATAATTATATTTAATTTACTAAAAAAAATATTTACCTATAAACCCATATGTGGTTCTAGTTTGGTTTACATAAATTTTTTAAATAATTTATATTTGTATTTAACGATTTTGAGTATATATCAACCTTAGTTAGTCAGCAATATTAATTCCTGTGATTCGACATAAATTTATTAGAAATAAATATTCAAAATGACTTGCATATAAATAGTAAAGATTATAGAGTATTAAATATAATTATATCTAAATTCTAACGTTAATATTTCAACGTTTAGCGTTTATGTATTAACTAAGATTTTGAATTTCGATTTCAAAATCGGTTTCGACACTCAAAGAAATCAATACGTTTCGGTCAAAATTATTTTTATTTCAGTTTTGACTAAAATTTTTTTATTTATTAATTATATTTTGACCAAATTTTAGGTTTATTTTAATTATTTTTTAACTTCAAATTAAAATAATTATAAAATAGTGAACAATATCCTACACCAAAAATTCATACACGTAAACAGTCCCATGCAAGTGAACAGTATCTGGCAGAGATTGGCGAGGGTGCGAGTGCACTAGCGCGGGGGTCAGGCTAACGAGGCCGTCAGAGCCAAGCTAGTGACAGCGTTGGCGCGGGTGTGAGGCTGACGTCAGCTCGTGGAAGCGAGGACCAGGCCTGCAAGAGCGCGAGCGAGTGCGCGAAGCCGGCGAGGGAGCGATGCGTAGCGGACGAGCGTGCAGTTGCGGGCGCCAGAGGTCGATGTAAGAGCACGGGCGTGGGAGCTAGGTCGGCAAGGGCGCGAGTGTGTGCGCAAGGCTGGTGAGGGAGCGGACGTCAGGTTGGCAAGCACTCGAGCGCAGGGGCCATAAGCCCGTGTGAGGGCGTGAGCGTGAGACCGGCGAGGGCACGAGTACAAGCCGGCAATGGTGTGGGTGCCAGCGGGCGAGCCCGATCGCGGAAGCGCATAGGTGCAGGTGCCACATGCTGGCGTGAGGGCGCGGGTGTCAGGTGGGTGAGCCCGCTCCCACAAGCGTGTAGGTGCGTGTGCCATAGGCCGGTGCGAGGGTGTGGGCACGCAAGCTAGACTGGTTAGGGCGCGAGCATGGATGTGAGGCCGACATGAGGTCGACAAGGGCTCGGGAGCAGGCACGAGAACGGCGAGGGCGCAGGCGCAGGCACGAAGTTGGCACAAGGGCGCAGGCGTGATGTCGGTGAGGGCATAGGCGCGATGCCGACGAGGACGCGAGCGCATGGCCAATGACTGCGCGGGCGCCATGCGGGCGAGCTTGCACTCGGGCGCGAGCACCAGAGGCCGGTGTGAGTGAGCTCGCCCGTGCGCTCATGCTTGCATGAGCGCACGGGTGCAGGCGCCAGAGGCCTGCTCGAGGGCGCGAGCTCGATGCCGGCAAGGGCTCGAATGCTGGCACGAGGCCAGCGAGGGCACGAGCGCGAGCGCAAGGCCAGTGACAGTTGTGCGAGCTCGCTGCGCTCTCTCCCCGCTATCCACGTTCTCTCTGCGTTTGCCGCCGCTGCAAAATCCTAATCCTAAACTAAAACTAATTTAATCATTTTGTTTCACTACCGATCGAAACCAAAACGTTTCGGCCCAGATGCACCACCTCGATTAGCTTATTCTTAAGCAAATCAAATGCAAGGGGCTTAAGAAGTGTCACAGGCGTGCCTAAGTTGACCATCACTCCGTATTTCACCAAACGTCCCCTCGGGTATGCCGAACCTCTCGGACCCCACAGAGATGTCGTGAAGTGTCACCGTGTACCAAGGAACCTTTGTACGCGATGGCGACACGGCCATTGGCGTTGGATTCCCGCGTAATAGGGGTGAGCAAAAAAATCGAAAAATCGGTATACCGAACCGTACCGGTTGAGAATCGTACTTGAAAATCGGTTCTCAGATCAAACCGGTACGGTTCCGATTTTGAAATTTAAGAGAACTGAAAAATCAATTCTGGTTCCACATTTTCTGAAAAACCGGTATACCGGAACCGTACCAGTTTTTCCAATATATATTGGTCTTCAGCCGAAACCCTAACCTAGTAACCCTAATTCCTCACTCGCAGCGTCGCCGCCTCGCTCTCGCCCTCGACACCGCACTCGCAATGACGCCGCCACACTCTCGCCCTCGACTCCACACTCGTAGCGACACAGCCACGCTCTCGCCCTCGACCCCGCACTCGTAGCGACGCTGCCTCGCCCTCGCCCTCACCGGTCATCGTCAGGCCGTCACTTGCTCCGATTTCTTATTCCCAAAGTCTCAAACCCTAGATCTGGGTCCCTGCATCTCTGATCTCGCCGGTCACAGCCCGCCGCGCCTTTTTCTCCGTTTTCTCTTCTCATTCTCAAAGGTAAGAGTTCAAAACCCTAACCCTAAGTCCGTGTGTCTTCTATCTCGTCGCCTCTTTTTCTGATTTCTCATTCTCAGTCTCAAACCCTAGATTTGCGTCCCTGCATCTCCAATCTGGCCATCTCGTGGTCTGATTTCTCATTGTCAAAGGCTCAAACCCTAGATCTAGTTCCTGCATCTCCGATCTCGTCGGTCACCGCCCGCCGCACCTTTTGCTCCTTTTTCTCTTCTCATTCTCAAAGGTTGGGAGTTCAAGACCCTAACCCTAGGTCCCTGTGTCTCGATCTCGTCGTCTCTTGCTCTGATTTCTCATTCTCAAAGGCTCAAACCCTAGATCTAGGTCCCTGCATCTTCGATCTGGCCGTCTCATGCTTCGATTTCTCACGGTCAAAGGCTCAAACTCTAGATCTAGGTCCCTGCATCTCCGATCTCGCTAGTCGCCGCCCACCGCGCCTTTTACTTTGATTTCTCTTCTCATTCTCAAAGGTCGAGAGTTCAAAACCCTAACTCTAGGTCCCTGCATCTCCAATCTCGTCGCCACTTTCTCTGATTTGTCCTTCGTCCATCGCTAGAGCAGCGACATCGCCAGAACAGCGACATCGCCAGTCGCCAGAGCAGCGATCTACTCTGGTATGCCCTCTCTCTCAAGTACCAACTCTTCTATGATTTCTGATTTTTACTGATGTTGTGTTCTATTTTTTCAGAGTTTTCTCAGAAATTTTGGGACTGCGAGCTGAATTTCAACTTATTCGGGGATTTTCCTACTGCGGCGTGGCTGATCGTGCCAATTGGCCCAGTTCTGAGTTCTGTGAATTAGGTAATACCGTAATAGTCTTTCCTGTAGTTCTACTAGAGATAATATTACTTGCATGCTTGATTGCTTGGTCTGTTGGTCATATATCTTCTTTCTTCTATTTTAGATGGATTCCGGCAGAGAAATCACTAATAAAAATACAAGTATGAATGCTTCAAATATAAAATATTTTTGTCAAAATCAAAATATTGGTGAGAACACTGAGAAGGCTAGTGAAGCTCAAGATGTAACTTCAAGGATAAATAAAACAAATCAGAAAACTTGGAAAGTGAGAAAAAATAGCTCATGGGTGTGGGACCATTTTTCTAAACTAAATTCCAGTGAAGATGGTCATAAGGATAAAGCCCAATGTAATTACTGTGGAAGTCTCCTTTCATGCCCTTCTAATTATGGAACAAGTAGTTTAAGTACTCACTTAAGTAGATGCAGAGATTATCCTCCAAACATGAAGGTGAAAAAACAAAAAACTTTAGCCTTTCAATCAGTTAGTGATGACAGTGGCACTGACACTCAAGCCCGCACACTTGTTACATGGAATTTTAATCAAGAAGTATGTAAAATTGTATTAGCCAAATATTTGATTCTTGATGAACTATCTTTCAAACATGTTGAAGGTAAAGGGTTTAAGTTCTATACCTCTACATTGCAACCTAAATTTGATGTTCCTTCTCGATTTACTGTTGCTAGAGATTGTTTCAAAATATTTCTGGAGGAAAAGAAAAAATTGAAATATTTTTTTAGCAAGTTAAAACAAAAAGTGAGTATTACAACTGATTGTTGGACATCATGCCAAAACTTGGGCTACATGAGTGTGACTGCTCACTATATTGATGATGATTGGAAGCTTAAAAAAAATTTTAAAATTTTTGTTCTGTTTCAAGTCATACTGATATAGTAATTGGTAAAACATTAGAATTGTGCTTACTTGATTGGGGGCATAGATAAGGTCTTCACAGTTACTATAGATAATGCATCTTCTAATGATGTTGGAGTTCAGTACCTGAGGAAGAGGCTTGATAGCTGGAAAGGTCTTGTACTTAATGGTGAGTATTTGCATGTCAGATGCTGTGTACATCTACTAAGTCTAATTGTTAAAGAAGGATTTAAAGATTCAAATAACTCTATTGCTAGAATTCGGCTGCAGTTAAATATGTGAGATCATCACCAGCAAGAGCACAAAGGTTCAAGCTTTGTGTGGAGCAAGAAAAAATAGAATGCAAAAGTCTGGTTTGTCTTGATGTTGAAACCAGATGGAATTCTACATATCTAATACTTGATGTTGCTTTGAAATTTCAAAAAACTTTTGAATTATTGGAGATCCAAGATTCCAAATATGCAGAGGAGCTAATGAAGGGAAAGTCATAGGGCTCACCAACACATGCAGATTAGGATGTTGCTCGAGCTTTATTACCTATTTTGCAAGTATTTTATGATGTTACTTTAAACATATCTGGCTCTTCTTATGTTACAAGAAATATATATATGCAAAGCATGTATGGAATTGACATGATGATCAAGAAGTTTTCTGAATCAGATGACTTCTGCTTAAGTACTATGACTTTTAAGATGAAGACCAAATATGATAAATATTGGAAAAATATTGAAAAGCTTAATATTATGCTATTTATTGCTTCTGTGCTTGATCCTAGGCTAAAGTTGGAGAGTGTAGATTGGATGATTGAGGAAAGTTATGAGAATGAAAAAGTCAGTGAGTTGAAGGGTAAAGTGAAAAATATTTTGGATAGACTTTTTCAAGAATATTTATCTATAGAAAAGTCATCTTCTTTTTCTCATAGTATTGCAAGAGTTGAACAGATAAAAGAAAGGAATGCTACTGGAACAAGTAATCTTGATGTACTTCAGCTGGTTCAAGATGAATTGAGAAAGCAAAAGCAAAACAGAAGACTTCCACTTGCAAAACAGAATTAAATAAGTATTTGGAGGAGGAACGTGAATATGAGGCAGAAGATTTTGATATTCTTCTGTGGTGGAAAGAAAACAGTGGTAGGTATCCAGTTCTTTCCATGATGGCTAAAGATGTGCTTGCTATGCCCATATCTACCGTTGCTTCGGAGTCAGCTTTTAGTATAGGAGGTTGAGTTCTTGATCAATTTCGAAGTTCTCTATCTACGAAAATGGTGGAAGCTCTTATTTGTACACAAGATTGGCTGGGTTCTTCTAGTTCTCCTATTAATATTGAGGAGACACTTGAGGAAATTGAAAAAATATCTGCATGTAAAAATTACTCATTCATTGTATTATTTATGTAGAAATTAATTATTGATTTTAATATTTATGGTATATATTTCACATGTTTTATCTTTATAATTGCAGAAATGACTAGCAAAATGGAAACAATAATCTCAATTGATGATTAATTTTCTTTCTTGATGCCATTTCTTATGAATTTGCCAGTGCCAGCAAAGATGTATGCTGGGCAAGTGAGCAGTGGACACTATATTCTTGCTTTTGCCAGCGTGGTTCATTGGTTTGTTTATTTGTATCCTCTAATCTCTATTCTTCAACTATTGATTTTGATTACAAAATTATTGCCAAACTTATACATATTGAATGCTAACTGCTATTCTGCTAATTGCTAAGCCAATTGAAAGAGCAAATGTAAGGAAGAATGATCTACTGTTGTCTGTTGCTAGTCTACTACACTGCATAATCCCTTTGATACTGTCTCAACTTCAAAAATAGATCTAAAAGACTGAAACTATCTAAACAAAATTTATCTGCATTTCTATGAATCTGCCAGCAAATAGGGATCTGACTAGTATTCTCAAACTGTTGATTTCTTCAGGTATATATATCGACATGGATTGGTGGCATCTCATCACTGAAGAGAAGGTCCATGGTGCCTGCTGGCTGCTGGTCTGCTGCACTACTAAATATGGTGTCTGCTGCCTAGTGCATAGTGCCTGCTGGTCTGCTGCACTACTGAACATGGTGCCTACTGCCTTCTGCATGCTAGTCTGTTGTACTACTGCCTGCTGCATGCTGGTCTGCTACACTACATAAGTGCATATTACTGGTGTTGGTTTACTACTGCTGCCTTCTGGTCTGCTGCACTGCATAAGTACATACTGCTGGTGCTGGTCTACTACTGCTGCCTGCTGGTCTGCTGTACTGCATAAGTGCATACTGATGGTCTATTACTGCTGCCTGCTAGTCTGCTGCACTGCATAAGTGCATACTGCTGGTCTACTACTGCTACCTGGTGCCTGGCTGCTGGTCTGCTGCAGCAGCTGCATTGCATAGGCTATCCCATCCGCACAGAGAAATTATCTTCTTGGTGACTCTAAGTCAGAAACTGTTAACATTATTATACCTTAATTTATGCCTTTATAGTGCTAGTAGCAGACTAACAGACTAGAAGTAGTAGTCTAAGCTCTTTTTTTGTAAGAATATGCATACTGCTGGTCCACTATTGGCTACTGCTGCCTGTTGATCTGCTGCACTGCCACTGCATAAGTGCATAGTGCATAATTGCATACTGTATACTGCTATTGCTTGATTTACTTCTATTTTGGTGATCTTGTCTCTTAAATTTTTAAGAAACCATTTGAATTGTTGTAACTTGTAAAAACTGAGCAGTTGTATTTACTTGCAATTCAATGTTATTTCTTTATTTTTTGGTAAAAAATAATGGCTGCTAATTACAATATTACTGCCACAGGAAATTCATAATTTAAAATCGGTATATCGGTTTTAGAACCGGTTTAGAACTGAAATCGAAAAACCGGTTCTTTACCCAAACTGATACGATTCCGGTTTTAAAATGAGCAAAACCGGTTCAGTTAACCGATTTAGCTCACCCCAACCGCGCAGCACGGCTAGGTCGCCAAACTCTAATTGTGAATCAGGGGCCGGAAGGGTGAAATCTGTGTAGACTAAGCAATGCGAGAAATCGAGTTTAAGTTGGTGTGGAAATGATATTTGCCCGGGTCAAGGCCAATGGTACCGCCTGTCTCGGGCAAAAAAATTGCCGGAGTCCTGACCGAGCAACCGAAGTACAACCCCGTTGTGAAATTTGATGCCATATTTAAATGTGGGAAGCTGATCATGTCATAGGAAGCCCAAGCTGGCCGTCCCATCGCCAAATCTAACGGTGTAGTCGCCGGGTTCAAAACAACCCGTCAAGCAATCTGCACCTTCCTTGAGAGCTTGGCACTGCCACTCTCCATAATAGAGTCTGTGGTAAGTCTTGGAGAGGTACGGTTTATACAAGGGCCCTTGTGGCATTTACATGGATCGCATGGAAAGCATGTTAAGCTACTTCCCGTGTCTATGAGCTCCACAAGCTTAACAGCGGTTTCTTCTGGATTGCCAACGTAGAAATCTATCAAGTGGTCGCCGATGGCCAAGCGCACTGGTGTGTCAAATTTGATTGCTTGCATCTTGTTTTTGTGTTGATCAAAGTAATTCTCCAGTTGTTTAACCCGCGCCATGGAACGGCTAAGCATTGCGTCTAGCCGTTGAACCCTTGTCGCATTGGTGTTGTATAAAGGAGAGCCTGGGGAGTCCCGGTGAATGAGTTTTGTGGATAAACCAGTCATCGACTGTGATTCTGTGGAAGATATGGAGAAAAAAACAAAGAACAACGAGTATGAGAATTGATTGAAAAGCACAGAGAACATCCATAGTGAAAGATAATATTATAGAGAAGAAGGGCTGTAGCTTGGTGAGGAGAGAACCCTGAATTTATAAGCGATGAACAGAATGCTATTATTTGAAAAATTATCCAAAAGCATTGCCCATTAAACGGCCTGACGATTCTCCTCTCATATACAGCTATAACTCAAATCATCTCTGAGATATATCTCTAATAGTGTATGGCTAGCTTGGTGAAGAGCAAACAAGGAATTTATACGCTATAATTAGGAAAATCATCCAAATTAGAATAATCTCTCATTAAACGAACAATTGGATCTCCTCTTGATTTACTCATTCAATAGCAATATCTCATTTAACCACCCTAATTTAGATAGTTTTCTAACAAAAAAGAAACGGACATGTCTAGGTACTCTTCCTCTCATTCGCATGAGTTGGACCTGTTGAAATATTTGGATGCATATAGAAATGTATACTAAAACTCGGTGATTGGAAAGGTCAGGAAAGGATAACGTTGATTTAACGTTCATAATTCGTAAATGCTAGACGTTTTTTTATTATTATTTTACCTTGCCATAAATGTATTGAGGGAAAGAAATTTATAGGGGTTTTTTTTGCAATTTTAATGATTTAATTTGTAGGACACACGTCCCAAATAGGGTTATTCGTATTCATAGATTTCCGAACCTAATGATTCTACAAATACCCAAATCATGTTATGTTAGTGGTCGTAATAGTCACAAACATATATGGAAAGATGTAGAGGAGGCCATTTTCCAGATCATCATGTCCCACCTGAAAATCTCTCTAAGTTTCCAAACAACGACTCATTTGGATTTGGTTTCATGGTGAGGCATACCATAGAGTGTGACGTCGAGACCCTCCAAATGGAAGGTAATATCCATCCGACGGTAAATCGTCGTCGATTTCATCGTCTGATCCTACAGAACACAAAGACAGTGAACCCATGCCATGCCTTCTCCCCCACTTCCCCCACTTGAGCTAGTTTGTCCTCAAGCGTGGCAAATGCAATGGATTTGTGTTGCGTCATTGGCGTGCTCGAATCCATCACCATTATCCCTATGTCGAACATCTCTACATAGTAATACCAAAAACTTGTACGGGGGTATTGTGCAATTTAAAATTTTACAGTAGCATATGCAGAAAAATGGTTTGTTTTACTTTATTCTCCTTTCGAAATTGGGGAAGATCAAAAGCTTAGAACCCGAATTCAAGTGTCCGGTTAGTAGGCAACGACTAAATCCATTCCCTCTCAAATGGTGTGCTAGACTTGGGTTTTAAATAATGAATAATATTGAAAGGAGAACAAAATTGTGTTTTTTCTTGGTGGTTTGTTTCGAAGATCTAAAAGCTTGTTTTTGATTTCGGTCGCATTCGCAAAATCCTCGGCTAAATGCATCTTTTTCTTTGAAACAAATGCTTTCACCAGTATTTTTCAGATGAAAGCATCAACATCATAGATGGAAGAATCAAATATTATTTTTACTGTAACATTCTCTAATTTTGATTTTAGCACGGAGAAGTTCTTCATTACGAGTCCACTCCTTATCCAACTATTCAATACCAAACAAAATGTCTGGATGAAAAATATGATCTGGATGTAGCAGCATGGAGGCTAGAGATAGTCGCTCCAAAACTCAAAAACAGTGGACGCTAGCTTCTTTTTGACGACCCTCAAATAAATGATAGATGACTATTTGTTCGATGATTGGGTTCTTTGAACGTTAGTTTACCGTTGCTTCCAAACACAGTGGAATTGATGAAATTGATCTGGGATCTTAAATCACGAACGCTAGTAGCTTTAACATGATCGTTTGTCGCAGATCTCAAGTGTTTTGGATCCAAGCGTTGAGGCCCTCACTGTCATTAATTTAAAAGAAATATTAGCAAGAAATTATGTCTCAGCCAGCCCATGGCAACAAAATAGACACAAAAGATGCTCACCTCCCTCTGTCTGGACCTATGGGACTATAAATAACAACTGATTATCCTATTATTCTTCAAACCCTAGAGAAGAATCTTAGTTCAGAGAGACTCAGTCGCAGTCCCACCCTTAAAATAAACCCTAGATTCTGAACGCCCGACCCGTTTCTTCCGGCCGATCAGTTATTATTGCCCCAATCCATGTGATTCTATCAGTAAAACCCTAAACAGCAAAAAAGCATATCGTAATTTATTATCAGAAAAAAACAGAAAAATTGAAGAGAGAAAGAGGTGGTGCATGTCTTTCTTTCTTTTTTTTTTTTTTTTAACAGTTGGATACAAGAAGAGCAAAGAAATTGTCTTATTCTTCTCTTTGAATGCTGATGCAAACTGGCTGGGAAGCAAAAGATTGGAGTAGCAGAGAATCCAAAAGAAAACTGCACGTGAAATGCCGACACACCCTTTTAGCCCATGTACTGTCAGTGTTACCAATCTGACAACACAAACACGCAATAAAATCTTCTCATTTCAGAGTTACTGGTAGTATATTGCCCCACGGTCCTGCACATAGATGTCACTACACCCAGTGCTGGCATCTAACAGCTGCTTAATCTCCTCAAATCTATAGCTCACTGGTGCTACTTCTGCTCCGAGCACTAGATTGTGGCTCTCTTCAATGGCAGCACCATAGTGGTAGTTCTCAAACCCTAATTGCTCAACGCCAACACTCATGTAGCTGCTGCCATCAGAGATGCAGCCGGGTTCACCAAACATGAAGATACTGCCGTTGCTGCTCTTCATCGGGCAGTGCTGTGATAAGTCTTGTAAGAGAGTGGTGTAGTAGCTGTTTTGGATTGAGGTTGACAGTGGTGGTGTTGAGGTGGTGATCTCGAAAGAAGGTTGGAAAACTTGGTTCTGGTGCTGTTGGTGTGGCTTGTTTCTCCGGGTGGGAGTGATTCCAAGGAGCTTCTTCTTCAGCTTTGTGTTCCAGTAGTTCTTGATATCATTGTCTGTCCTGCCTGGAAGTTGTGCTGCTATTACTGACCACCTGCAATTAAGTTGGAAGTGATAGAAAGAAACAAGCTTTTTTGCTAAATTTGGAGGATGCTTCACTTTATAGACAGATGGCAACAATGCATCAAAGGGCAGGTTTTCTTGGATACTTTTCCCAAAAATTTGCAACAAAAGGTGCACTCAAGATACACTGACCTGCTTCCAATGCTAGCAAACAGACTACATATGATCCTATCCTCTTCGGGAGAGAACTCCCCATGCTTTATGTTTGGCCTCAAGTAATTGAGCCACCTCAATCTGCAGCTCTTCCCACACCTCCTCAACCCTGCAATCAGAAAAGCACCATACATGACGACATATTTCTCTCTCTTCCTCTTTGCTCATAGATACTTGAAGAAGGAAGCAAAAAAAGTAAATTACCAGCTTTTTGAGGGAGAGCAATCCAGTTGCCAGCAGTGCCATACTTCTCTATGAACTCCTTGAGCTTCCTATCTTCTTCTGGAGACCAAGGCCCCTTCTTCACATTTGCCTTGTCACAGCAAGGAGCTCTTCCCATCTCTTTTTTTCTTGCCTTATGGTTTGGTACTCCCTTCAAAAAAAGATGGCACTGCCTACAAGGAAGAAGGAACAGAGAGAGAGAGAGAGAGAGAACTATATAAGTGTAAGATGGGGGATGAAGTCAAAGGATAGGCTGTCTGGTTTCAATCAGTAAGATTGTTACTGGGTTATTGTACCTCACAAGTCTCACTGCCACAGAGACTTGCGTCACTTTATTAAATGAAAAGCCAGTCCTTGCGTCTTTGGAGTTTGGAGGTATCTACGGCTATCTAATCTATCCTAATGCTCCTTCTCCCTTGAGTATTGTCTCGTCTCTTCCTTCCCTTTTTCCTTACTTTTTTTTTTTGTTTTTATATTCCATAGGATAAAAAAGTCTTGATCAAATGTACACGATCAAAGGGAAACGGATGGATTGTCTCCAAAAAAAACAAGCGAGGTGCTTGATAATCCAAAAGAAAGTTATGCTCTTTCGGAACTCTCATCCTAATAAAGTTCTAGTTTCATCACATCAGCTTCAAATTCAAAAAAGTACCTCTGATGTGGAAAAAACAAAAGCATTTCGAGGCTTCTGAATTTCGAAAAAACTTAAAATTTTGGTTTCTGAATGGAGTCAGATTTCTTGATACGAATGTTAACATGTGATCGGTGATCAATTATACAAGTTAACATGTGAAAGGTAAGTCATGGACCGCATTAAGGTGAAGAATCAAGAGACTAATTATAAACTTTGAAAAGAAGCAAGCATCAGCATCCCACTTAGCTTATGCCATCCTCTTTGACGCTTGAGCCATGTGATTCGCAACTCGCTACACTATTGATGTTCTGTCATTTTACTGTTTGGACAGCAAAGTGGGGCGATTATCTCACCGTCAGAGACTGGAGACAAACTATGCCGATGTTGTCCATAATTAGAAATGGATCAACAACTTAAAAGAAATTTAGTAGAGGGAGAAAGGGCATGTTTTCGATGGTGATGTTAGTCAAGGAAATGTGAAACGAAGCATACTAGACTTCGCGGCTTGGATGAACAGTCTAACCTTTGGTTAAGTTCGGAAGACTTTGATTTTGGATTTGTAGAATTAGGGTTTCAATTCTTTGGTAGCTATCATTGTGAAAAACTGGAACCGATACATAGGAAGACACTCGGGAACAATTTTGGGAAAACTAGTGCCAACAAAATCATATTATACGTTCCGTATATAGTCCATGGCGCCTGAAGGAGCATGCATGCCTTTTCTCCTGTTTTTCTAATTTGAACAACCAATCATTGTGTTGAGATAGAAATGAAAGATAAATTATTTAGAGGAGTATAATTTTATTTACCTTATTTTTTCATCAAAATACTTAAAAAAATAAACTTTATATAAAACCTAAAGTCACCTTTTCCATATCCTAAATATATGTACAGAAAACTCCATAAAATATGCTCTTTTTAGGTATATTTAATTTAACCTATAAATATAAAATGAATCACATCACTTTTCAAGCATCATATTACTTTATAAACATCACATTACTTCATACAACATATTTTGGTTTAACTCTAACAAACTCCTTTCTTAAATCAAAATATTATTACCATAAAATGTAAAGAATTTCAATATCATTTTTTTTTTATTTGCGCCATTGATTTGCAATGTATCTATCTACCAATCATGTTTCACAAATAGTTCTAACCATGTGTACCATTGACTTCTATACTCTATGATATTATTTCATCCTTCATCAATATATAACTGACCACTCTCTTTCAAAGCTTTTCATTTTCTTGAGAACAAATATTTGGTGATGAAAATACAGTACTTGTCCTTGACACTAGATTTAGAGCCTCCAAATATATAGCATTTTTGGGTTTAGAGTTGTTCTTTAAATAGTCACAACAGTTTGAATTCCATCAATTTTAGTAGACTTTTCCATGATTATTTTAGAAAATTTATTAGTAGTAATCTCATCTCTAAGAATGTGATTTTCATCATCCCTTTTTAAAATTTGTTTAAGTTCCTTTGAATAAAGATCTCCACCATCTTTATTTAAATATATATTATTTTAATTATTTCTCAAGCTATAGATTTGCTTAGGCTTTGCCACAACTTATTTTTACTTTTCAATAATTCTTTGTTGTTTATCTACTTTCTTTGCTTATCGATTTGCACGAATATTAACACTTTTGTTATTCTTATTATATATTTTATCAAAATGATTATACATCTCCTTTACACTTTTTATTCCCATACTTCACTAGAAAATAACTTCATCTACTAATACAAAAATCAAATATTGTGCTTTATAAATTTGAGTATGTACCTTTTTAAGTTTTAAAAAGTAATTATCGTCTTTGTCAATTCCAATATCCATATAATTATTCTTCATCATATCCCACAATTCTCCTAATTTAAATATGTATCTCATTATGATACTCCATCTTTGATAGTTGCTCCCATCTAGTCAAGATAGCAATGAAACTAATATATCGTTATCATTGATCATTATCAACTCGTTATAGACTCATGATTGTCGATTGTTTTTTTTAGAATTGACACATTACACTTGTCCACCACTGATCACCTAAGCTAATACCACTTATTTGAGTTAGAAATGGAAGATAAACTATTTGAAAGAGTATAATTTCATTCACTTCATTTTTTTTGTTAAAACACATATAAAGATGAATCTTATGTAAAGCCTAACGTGACTTTTTTATACCCTAAATATATGCATTGAAAATCCAAAAAATTTGTCCCTTTTTAGGTATATTTAACTTAAGCTACAAGCGCAAAATGAATCGTACCACTTTACAAGCATTACATTACTTCTCAAATATTACATTAGTTCACACAATGTATTTTAGTTTAACTCTAACACATTGTATATATTAAGTGCCTATTTGATTAATAAAAAATAATCAAATGTAAAATCATCATTTATATTGTTTGATTATATAGAAATAATTTTTCGAAAATCAGTCTACTTTCTATCACTTTCAACCACTTCTGAAAATAAAAAATATACTAAATTTTTTTTTGTACTCTGAAATAACTTCTTTAATTAAATATAATAATTTTTTAATTATAATAATTATAATAATTTTAATATAATACTATTAAATTTTTTATAAATATTTTTTAAAAATATTTATAAAAAATTTAATAAAAATAATATTTTATTTATTAATAATTATATTTTTGAAGCACATGTTCGTATAACCAAAAATCAGAAATTATCTATTTCCGTTAAAAGTTGATTGAAATATAAAAAATATGATTTTTTAATTCATATTTATCTTTAATAACTAAATAGTTTTTAGAAAAACAGTCATTTTTAGATAGACAAAGGGCTGGTTTGTATTCACAGAAATTAACCAATAGTTGGCTATGCAAGCCATCTTCTCTAGACCCCCTAGACGACCAGCCTTGATTATACTAGGTGAAATGGTCCAACCTACTACATGGTTGTAATGCATCAGATCCAACTATAGTCGAAGCAAAGGTGATGTAGCCAAAGATGAACCCTTTTGGACGTATGGCTAAACTCTACTGTGTAAATGCCCCATAACTAATAGTATTGTTTATATACAATCACTTAGCCACTTAGTTGCTCGATCAACATCTAAACATCTGTGTAGCCACCTAGTTGTTATTTTATTTATAAATACTAGATTTATTACACATATCATAATAAATAAAAAATTGAATGGAATCATGTATTCCTTTATTCAAGAAAAACTACTTTTATTATGCAATGATCCAATCAATAATTGTGAGATTTCAGCACTAAATAAATTAGATAGGTGGTAGCTGCTATCGTTCCCTACCCCAAGTTTATGCTATTGTACGGGAGTATTTGTACTGAAGTCCACTGTGATAAATACCTTAAACAGGTAAAAATATAAATAATAAGTAAAATTAGTCAATTCCATAAGTAAATAGTTTATAACTAATGTTTTAATTAAAGAGTATTAAATATATTTTTTTTATTTTGAAAATAGAACCATCTAGTCTTTACTTGGATGCGTAGGCATTTTGAAGACTTGATGTTTAAAAAAGTTTAGACATTTTGATTACCTTAAGTTGGGGACGGGGCGATTTTATTGAAAACACTAGTCACAAATAATATAATTAAGAGTTTTTTTTATGTTTATCTTTATGAAATTTTTTTAATTATATATATCTTTTTGTACTTTTTAAAATTATATATTTCTTCCCATATTCTTATATTTCTAAGAGAAATTTTTTCAATTATCTTAAATTAACATTACTTATATTTGTGAAAAATCAATCTTACGCATCATTTTATTAGTGATATATTAATTAAAATTAATATTTTAACTTCTGCAATAATGCAGGAAGAATGAGATTAGTAAATTAAAAAGGGAAAGAGTTTCTTATGATGGAAGATCTAAAATATTATTAACTTTTGATGAACACTTGGTGAACATGATATGGGAGAAGTCAATATATTAAATATAACTAATATATAAATAAATAAAATAAAGGGTAAGAGTGATTTTCACAAATAGAAGTAATTTTAATTCGAGATGGTTAATAAATTTTTTCCATATGCTTCTCTAGAGAGATGTATGTCAAGAATTTGAAAATATAAGCATAGATATATCATTTTAGAAAATATAGGGAGGTATATATGATTATAAAAAATATCATATACGTGCAGTGAAAAATCCTATAATTAACATTTTGAACGTGAGAATGCGACCATGCAAGTTTGTTTTACAAAACAAAAAAGGGATCACACGAAGTAAAATAATTTAGTGGATGATATCATTGTAGCATTATAGATCATTTTTGGCACTATTATAATGTTGAGAATGGTCTAATTGTTACCGAAAACTTTTTTCTTGTACTAATGAAATACAACATTTAGTAAGATCGTCAAAACTGGTAGTGCTACATTTGCACCATGAATATATATTCCTTACGCTAATATTAATTCCTGTATTAAGTAAAATTAATGCTATAAAATTAGTCATTAGCAGTGCTAACATTGCACTATTAATATAATGCCATTAGCAGCTAATACTAGTACTGCTAATGTAAACCTATTAGAGACGCTAATTTAGTGCTCGTAATGTAGTACCATTAGCAGCACTAATATTAGTACCATTAATGATTTTTATTAGCGCTGCTAATATTAACACTACCAATGCAAACCTTTAGCACCATCAATATATTTTAAATTCTGAACCCTATTTTTTACAAACTCAAAATACACACAATACAATTTTATTTAACATGAAATACACAATCTCCAAATACAAATACCAGCCTGGAATATAATATCAAAAATATAATATATATATATATATATATATATAATCTCCAAATACAATCTCCAAATGTATACACAATATGAATTGTAACACAACACAAAGCATCCACTAAAATAAAGCAAACATCACGCCATTCCCAAATTTGCCTGGTCTACTCCTAGATGTTAGCTCATAGATGGTCTTCTCATACAAATCTAAATAAATACAACATCAAAAATAGAAAAATATAATTCAATTCATGTTATAATTGTGTTTTATAATGCCAAATTCATTAAACCCACCAAAATTAGGATAAGTTGGGACTATCATAAAATCAACCAAACTGAAGTCATCCATGATTGCATTGCCATCTATGACTGCATTGGCAAAAAGTTGAGAAAGAAAACTAGTCATCTATGATTGCATTTCCATCTATAACATCTTGATATTGAAGCAAAATATAATAATAGAGTAAAATATCTGACTACAACCATAACAAGAAAAATAAGGGCAATAATATGTAAATACAAAACATGGCACTGATTGCATTGCCTCACCACATATACAACTTTGCTATTAAAGCATAATTTTAAGAGCAAGTTATCACAACATCAAGAAAAACCATGGTTTAGAATGGTGATTTAAGAGCAATAAAACTTACAAAAATACAACAAAAATTATCAAAACCTCAAAAGTAAAGGCAGAAAACCAAGAGGCTTATATTCAACTTATCACCAAACTCACCTTGATAGAATAGCATGCAAACCCTTTTGGACTACCAAAACCCTATCTCTCATTCTCTACAAGCATCACATAAGGAGAAATGCAAACATAATATTTTAATATGCAATAAAAAAGGAAATGGAAAGAGCTTGATATTTGTTGCTACCTCGCTCCCACATGCTGGCTATGCAAAATCTGGCTTAGGAGGTCCTGATTTGATTGTTGGTGGATGTTAATGATTTAGTTTAATGGTGTCATCTAATGAGAATGGAAGACGATGAGAGAAGTTTGAAGTATTTTCAATAACTTTAAGTTTGACAGTAACTTCATTGGATGGCATTGCCAGCGGCTTATCGGGATTAGCTTGAAGTGTCTCCAATAGCTTTGAGCTTTAATGATAACTTTATGATTTGAAATATTTTCGTTAGCTAATAGGGAATTGACAATAACTTCATGGTTTGAAGTATTTTTGTTAGTCAATAAGGTGTTGACAATAATTTTATTTCATTTGATATGTTTTTGTTAGTTGATGAGGCATTAGCGATAACTTTATTGAATAAGAAATTATGGCTGACTGACTAAGCTAGTTCAGGCTTACCTTGGTTCAGTTTGATTTGATAATAGATAGCCTCTTAGGCATGTTGTCACTTAAATTCGAAACATTGCTAATACTTTTGGGTTGACTTATCTTGAAAGATACATCATTAATGGCTTTTGGAGTTGACTAGTTTTGAAGTGTGGCCAACAGTTTTTGTGCGTATTGTTGGTTGACTTTGATTGAATAACACATTTGACTGACTGACTAAGCTAGCTCAAGCCTATGTTAGTTTGGTTTAATTTGATAATCGACAACCTCTTGAGTGTCTTGTCAACTGAATTTGAAGCATTGCCAATGCTTTTGGGTTGGCTTAACTTTGAAATGTGGTTGACGACTTTATTTGCACTGTCGGTTGATTTCATTTTAACACAACATCTCGTTAATTGTTTGAGAAAGTTCAAGCTTGGATTTAGTTCAATTTGATATGAGATTTAGACTTAGTTTGGTTTAAGCCTAATATGATTTAGTTCAATATTCAAAATTTAGTTTAAACTCAAGTTTGATTTGATTCAATTCGATGTTCAAAACTTGATCTTGATTTAAATTTGACTTGATTTAGTTCATTTGACTTAGTCTAATGTTTAGAACTCAATTTCAATTTGACTTTGATTTAATTCAATTTGAGTTAGGCTTGACCTTGTATTAGACCCTTATTAATTTATTATTGGATCCTTAATAGATCTCGTAAGGGGTTCTTATTGGATACTTAATAGGTCTTGGATCTGACCCTTGATGGATTCTTAATGGCTCCTTTATGGACGTTGGATCCAATCCTTAATAGGTTCCTATTAGATCCTTATTCAACCCACTAATAGGTTCAGGTTCGACCCAGTTGGACCCTTATTGGAATTGGATTTGAGCCTTAGTGGACCTAGGTTCAAGTTCAAGTCGATCTAGGTTCAACTTAGTTTTGGTTCATGCTCAACTTGGTTCTAGTTAAGATTCGACCTAGTTTTGGTTCAAGTATGACTTGACTTTGGGTTTGAATGGAATTTGAGTTTTATTTACCTGATTGGGATTCAATTTGAACTTGATTTAACCCAATTGGAGTTTGTGTTGGACTCAATTCAACTTAATTAAGATTTGGTTATGAACTCGATTTAAGGAAATTAGGGTTTTATTCAAATATGGTTTAACTCAATTAAGATTTAGTTTGAATTTAATTTAATCTTGGATTGATCTGATTCAGACCTGATTAGGATTGGGTCTAAACTGATTTAGTTAAATTAACTCAATTTGGATTTGAGTCTATTTTAATATGAGTTTTAATCCATTAACTTGATTAACTTAGGTCCATTTAGTGATTCATTTAAGTTAATATGGTTTTATTTGTTCAATGTGATTGAATCACTTTAATTTAATCAATTTAGCTTAATTGATTTAGTTTGAAAGCCCTCACACTATTATGATGAATTTGGATGAGCTTGCGGGCTGACTGATCTTGAATCAATCTAGATTTTTGGTGAGCTTACAAGCTAACCTTGATTTAGATGTTCAGTGAGCTCACAGGATAGCCTTAGTCTGAATAGATGATTGACGAGCTCACAAACTACTTTAGTTCGAAGAGATGATCAATGAGTCCATAGACTGACCTTAATCCAAATAGATGATCAACGAACTTACAAGCTAGCCTTAGTTCAAATAAATTTTTGCAAAGCTTACAAGCCGACCTTAGTTCTAATAGATATTCGGTGAGTTTGTGGGCTAACCTTAGTCCAAATAGATATTTAGTGAGCTTATAGGCTAAAGCCATAGTTTGAATAGATGTTCAATAAGCTCACAAGCTAGTCTTAATTTGAATAAATATTTGGCAAGCTTACAAGCTGATCTCAATTTAAAAAACAAATCATTGAACCTGTGGACTAGCTTTAGTTTGAATAGATTTCAGTAAGCTCACAAGTTGGTCTTAGTCTGAATAGACGTTCAATAAGCTTGCAAGTTGATCTTAGTCTAATTAGACATTCTGTGAGCTTGTAGGCTAGTCTTAGTTTGAATAGACATTCAACGAGCTTGTGAGTTGGCCTTAGTCTAAATAGACATTCGACGAGCTTGTGAGTTGGTCTTAGTCCGAATAAATATTCAGCGAGCTCGCAAGCTGATCTTAGTTTGAATAAATATTCAGTGAACTCACAAGTTGGTCTTATTTTGAATAGATGCTCGACAAACCCGTGTGCTGACCTTAGTATGAAATGATTTTCAAGTGAGCTCGTGGGCTAGTCTTAAATACTTTTTCACATATTCAATGTAATCTTTCACCATTGCAAGCTGATAGTAGCCCATACTCTTGATTTTTATCATTATTTTGGGTTTGATTGATGAGCTCAACAAACCCTCGAGTGTACTTCATATATAATTTTTTTAGCTTTTACATTTGAGAGATAGTCTAGAAGTAATTAATCAAAAAAATCTTCTATAAAGAGTATCATTAATGAGCAAAAAGTGCATAACTTTCTTCCTAAGCTGTATTCACACTGATTTATTCTTTTAAAGTTCTCCATTTTTGAGGTAGTTGATCAATGGTATTCTCCAATTTATTATTTTCTCTATTATTTTAGATTCAATCTTCTCATGCTTGATGTTGAAGACTGAGCCCATCACTTATCTACTATGGATAGTGATTAAAATTTCTCCTTGATCAAGACCAAATAGTATCTTGGTTAATTTGGCTAAAGAATTAGCTTCTGCATTGATGGATTGGGGAACCTTAGTTATTTGAACATGTGGGATTTGTCTCATGAGTTCTTAAGTCTTTTCATAGTATTTTAAGAGCTCAGATTTATGAATTTTGTATCTATCTCTCACTTGACTGACAATTAGTTGTGAGCCATCAAAGATATGTAGACATGATATTGCCATGTTGAAGCCATTTCTTGTTTTGTAATTAGGACATTATATTTAGTCTCATTGTTTGTATATGGTTTTGAGAGAAAATAAGAATATCATAAAATGCTCCCCTTTGGAGTGACAAATAAGAGTCTGATTCCTACTTTAACTTGTGAAAACCTTGGCCTAATTCTTGTTCTATTGAATGATGCTTCGTCAAAATATAGCTTTTAATAAGGTTCTCATTCTTTAGCAAAAAGGATTTCTTTGTCCAGAAGTTCATAGTTTGATGGAGAGTTATTTGTCACTAGGTGAGCTGTGAGAAAATGGGCAAGATCTTATTCCTTAACTATCTTTTGGGGAGTGAACCTAATACCATACTCTATGAGGATTAGACCCATTTTGCTCGGCTTTCAGTAAGTACAGACCTGGTCATCAAGTATTTTATGGGGTCAAACTTGGATATTAAAATAATCAGATGAGAGAGCAAATATGTTTAAGCTTTTTGATTATGAATATAAGTGCTGAACAATATTTTTTGATGGAAAAGTAGTTGCTTTCTACCCCTACTAGCATTCTACTTAAATAGTAGAGTATATTTTCTATCCTTTTTTCATTATTCTGGGCAAGAAGTGCTCCAAGGACTCTTCCATTACTGTTGTGTAGAGGATTAAGGGTCTACTAGGTACGAGTGCTGCTAAGACTGATGACTTTAAGAGATATTACTTAATTTCTTCAAAGGCTTGCATTTTCTTTTATATGCGAGTCAACCTTGGAGCGACCTCAACTATTTTAGGTTGCTAGATGGTGGCATATCTAAGATGACTTTATTTTTAGATGGATCAATTTCAATCTATCAATGTCTGATAATAAATCTAAGGAACTTCCCTAATGATACCCCAAAGGCACATTTCATAAGCTTTATCTTCAAGTTATATTTTCTAAGGTGGTGGAAAACCACTCTTAGGTCTTGGATAAGCTCATTTTAGACTTGGATTTGACAATCAAGTCATCTACATAGCATTCAACTAGTTTGTGTATAATGTCATTGAAAATTTGAGTTATGGTCCTTTGATAAGTGGCACTCGCATTTTTAAGCCCAACAAGTATTACCTTATAACAATAAATGCTAATTGGAGTTCGAAATTGTATGTTTTTCATCATCAGGATGCATTTTAATTTGCTTATATCCTAAGAAACCATCTACAAAGGAGAAAAGCTCAAAATTGACCCTATTATTGATCATGATTTTCATTATGAGTAATAAAAAATTATCTTTTGGATATACTTTATTTAAGTCCTTATAGTCAATACAAATATGCATTTGGCCATTCTCCTTCTTAATTGGTATAATGCTTGTAACCCAATATGAATATTTATCTTCCTTGATGAAGCTAGCTTTGATTAGTTTCTTTGTTTCTTCTATCAACTTTTGCTCCAAGTCAAGTTTCATCTTTCTAGGTGCTTTTGACAAGTGAAAGTTCAAGATTGATAGCTAGATTATGGACTATGATTTCAGGATCTAGTCCAAGCATCTTCTTGTAACTCCATGCAAAATAGTCAATATATTCCTTAAGTACTACTTTGAGTTGGGTTTGGCTCTCCTTTAAGAGTTGTGTGCTAATAAAGGTTGGCTTGGGATCTTCCACTGAACCTAGGTTGATTTCCATCAATTCATCAATTATGGCTTGCCCCACATCCTCAAATTCTGATGAAGTTTATTTTGGTTTGAGGATCGTGTCTCCACTACGTGATTTGTCATGTTAATTGGGGTTTGGCAAGTATTCCTCTCTTGGTTTTGAGGGCATTTCGACTGCATCATGTCCCTCTTTCTTTCAGTCTTGATGCTATTTTGTTGAAAACTTCATTTTCTTGTGATGCTTGGAGAATCATGGCCGGCTCGATTCATATAACTTGTGTATTAGAAGGTATTAAGGGTGTTTGATTAGCCTCATTAATGGTCAGAGGTCTAATGGTGACCATAAGACATGTATAGATAATTGAGTAATGTATCCCAATCTTTTAGAATTCTTATTTCCTCTTCCACACATATAAATATGCCCTTGAGGTGGATCCTATAGATTTTTGAAGAAATAACTTTCTGCCTTTGTTTGTTGAAGTTTATAGTCCGCCTTCTTGACTAGTTGATGAAGAGTATTTTAGGTATGACCACTAGCTGATAGTTACCATTATTTTCTAAATCCTCAATTTTTAGAATCTCATGCATGTTTGGGATATAGGAGATTGAATTACAAAATAATATCTCCTTTTCCCCCTTATGTCATGGAGGAATCTAGAAGGTTATTAATTCCTCCACAACATTGATACTTATTTCATCTAGTGGCTTAAGCAAGCCTTCTGGGACTTTAGTAACATGGAAATAACTCTTTGTTTAACCTCTGTTGTCATTTTCATTAAAAGAATAGCTACCCAAGTAGAATGGTGGGATTTCTTTATCTGAAAAGTCTGTGTTGCTCCATAGATAAGGGAGGGCTAAGATTAGACGAGCAATCTTCTTCTTTACTTGATCAATAGAAGTAGATTCTTTATCAACTTGAGATTTTTGGTAGTATTTTACATCATCATAATGTACCTCATGAACATCAAAAGCATGTATATCTCTATCAATTCAGTATTCATCACCATCCTCAAAGTGTTTGAGACATTGATGTAGGGTTGATGGCACCACCTTGTTTTCATATAATCATGGTCTCCTTAATAGTGCTTTGTAGGATGCATTAGTGTCAACTACATAAAACTTGGTGCCAATCATCAATTTGTCTATTTTCAGAGGTTTGGTTATGGCTTAAAGAGCACTTTGACTATTTTAATTAGACCCTTGGATAGTTATAATTTTAGATGATAGGTGATACACGTCCAGAGCTAAGGCTCTTAATATATAGAGAGTCATCAAATTGACTACCTAGATCAATGAAAATGCAATTGATTTTGATTTAATCATTATTTTCAGTGACATATAATGGCCTATTATGGTCGATTGTCTCCGGTAGTAGGTCATCATTTATGAAAATGATGGTAGAAATTTGATGAGCATATAAAGATTTTTTCATTTTCTCTTCAGTGAAATATGCCTGCTAATCAGTTGGGTTTTACAAGATATACACAAACGTATCCTATAGTTCTCATGATATCATTCGGGTATCAAAGACACTTAGCATGGTAGGGATCTTCTTGAGATGAGTTGCTATATTATATTTTACCTTCTTGGGTGCAGGTTTAGCTTGCGAAGGCTTAACGTTCTTATTTATCTGAATTTCTTTATCCTTGTCTCTGGGGATGTTCTTATCCTTAGGCACTAGAGATTGTCTTGGGGTAGCATTTTATCACCTCTGAGTTGTATTCGGTTTACATTCCTCAATTAAATCCTAGCATCATGAAATTAATAAGGCTCTTCCTCTGAGTCACTACCAAGGTTGATCATGCGATAAGAGACGGTGGATCCTTGCTCCTAATTGGTAGATTTTCAGATATCTTCGAAAGATGTGACTAGATGATAATCGTCTCATTCAACAACTGAATTGGGCATATGGGGCCTTTTTATAGAGAGATTTTCAAAGATATTTTATATGAATCCTTTTATTTCATTAGCTAGCATAACCTTTTTTAGTACTTTGTATTTAATACACTTCTTTCATGGATGTTTGGATTAGCTCGACATAGGAGTTGAGTGGGCTCTAGCATTAGCTTATTTTATCCTTTTCCAAAATGTCTGCTTCTTCTGTTGATGCTTGCTAATATAGGGCCTTCTAAAGTAGTCATCGAGTTATTTTAACTTAGACATAGAGTCATATTTAATGTCCATGTTATGTATATAAAATTTTTCTAATGTTGGTAGGGGGAACCCTTCCATAGGTTCTAGGATTAGGACTTCACTAAATTTAATAAGTTAACTATCTGCTGCTAAATCACTTGACGATAATTAGAATGGCTATTTGTCAGTGTTTACTTCACATGTATGAATCACCATGTAATAAGAGATAGTGAATTCAGATAATTGTCTTCGATAGTATCTGCCTTTCTTGATCCATCTCTAAAGTAGTTGACATGAATGATCATTTTGATCCTAGGGAGAGTTGGTAGGGTCTTTTGTGTGGCTTTACTTTATTTGCTAGCACTTTTTTCATCTTCTCGACTTCCTCACAAAGCATAGTAGTCATGTTTGATATACTTTCCATGTAGGTAGCCATAACTTGTATGTGTTTATTTAGTATTTGTATTTGTCCCTTTACAAAATTCATGTTAGTCATAGCTAATTCTTTTATAGTATCTAGCTGTAGTTTGAGCATGTCATAGTTGTATTCATGGGAAAATCACTCTCTCAAATAGCCATCTAGGGAGAAACTCTCAGGAAGACTCGTGGGATCTTTTATTTTATCAATAATATTCCCAATGAATCTATCACCTTCTTCTCACCTTATTCCCTGAATTTCATTATTATTAAAATGATAGGGTGCGGATCAGCTTGGTTGTAAACCTCCAATAGTAAACATGGTAGAGAACATTGCTACTAGAAGTTCACTTTCTTTATCTCTTATAGAAGGGTCTTTTAGAAAAGCTTTGAGTTTGTTAGGGAAGAATTCCTTGAGAGTTATCTAATTCCTTTCTCCTTGGATGTATTCTTGAATTACTGATTTCTTAATATTGTGTTCATTCAGTTGAACTAGTTTCTTTTCCTTATTTCTATTCTTTTTCTTTTTGATGTTTTGGGTAGGTAGGAGAGCTTGTTCAAATGAAACTTTCTTTATCACCATCCTAGAATTTTCAGAATTTTTAGCCATTTTTTTATCAGTTTCTTCAATATTTTAGAGATATAAATCTCCCATAAGTGCTCTTGCTTAGGTGTATGCTGCACATCTTCTCTAAAGAGGAATTTAATAAGTGATTCAAGTATCTCGAACATAATAATGTGATTGATGTGTTCAGTGGAAATTTCAAATAATGCTAAATTTGAGAGAGTTAACTTGCCCTCTCAGTATTGTCTTTCAATCTAATCCTTGAACATAGAACAATCTTTAATAGTATGACCTAAGATTGTGATAATGATAATAGTTTGGATGGTCATTTTTATTGGCTTCATTTGGCCTTGTGCATTCTAACAATTGGAGTCCTAATTTTAGAGAATCTTGAAAGATTTTGCTTACCTTCTTTCTTTTAAAAGAGTCTTTTTTTTCCTGAGCTTTTCCTGAAAATCATTGAATGGTTCTGCCTTTTCATCTCCTCCAAGAATTAATAGTTTTTAAGGATTACCCATACTTATGATGGGATTTATAGTTTTTTTTTTTGTGTTTATTTGTTTTGAATGCTACCCTCATATTTTTAGAGGCTCCTCTCACTTTGCCTTATTTTTTTCTATTTTACGATTTTGTGAACTAGGTAAGACTGAGGACTAACCCTGTCTAACTTCTTGACTTGTGAAATAAGGCCTTAGAAAGTATAAATAGAAGAAGAATTTAGATAGGGTGCCATCTAGTTCCTCCTTATGTTACTAAGGATTAGATTTACTATTTCAAATTAGCTTATGGGTTGTTCACAGTTAACATTGAGGTTTCTCCATTGTGTAACATATTTCGAAACTAATTCATTATCACATTTTGGTGTTGAGACAAGGTCTATAATTGTTATTTTATCACTGACTCCCCCAAATTTAATTCAAAAAGCTTCTTTTATTTGTGACTAAGTTTGTATGAACTTTGGTTACGAACTAGCATACCACTCAAATGCCACCTCAGTTAAGCTTGGTGAAAATTGGTAGGCTAACAATGAGAGGTTATTACTTGAGTCCCCACATAGAGTCATAAAATGAGCTATGTATTATTTAAAGTTACCAATGCCATTAAATTATTTAAACTTAGGTACTGTATAGTCTTTAGTATATGACACTTGATCGTGGTGACTGGGGTATGGTTTATCTGCATTATTTATCATATCTGCATCATTCTTTTGTCTTAGTTATGCAGTCACCATTTACTGCACTTGCTGTTGAATGTACATTGGTAACTCCATATTGGTAGGAACTCTTGGGATACGATAATGGGCATTTCTTATTGATGGAGGAGGTGCTTGTGAAAGTAGGGATTTCATGTATAATGGCCGTGTCTTCTACCACTTCTACAACTTTCTAAGAAGGCTATTGAGATCACTCTAACTTGTTGAGATTTTGTCTCATTTGTATAATCATCTCTATTAATTTCATAATTTTCTTCTGAGCTTCATCTTTCTTTATTCTCTTGTTGTCTCAGTTGTTCCCACAGTATTTCTATAGTCATTTTCTCATTAGAGCTTTCAATTATGATTAAGGCTTCTATCAGAACATGATGGTCAATATCTTGGGAATCAAGTCTTAGCTTACTGTGTTTTAGGTCGAGGTTAACTTTTTCTATCAGTTGGGTTACTTTATTCAGGAGTTTGCTCATGGAATAAGTAGTTATACCTTTTCTCTAGCATGGTAGCAAGGATTGGCTTCGCAAGGGCCCTTTCTTCCTAAACGTCCTTATTTATAAGCCTTGTTTGTGCAGCTTTTTTTTTTTGACATTTGGCATGGTGAGGTATGGTCTCGTGGTCCTTTCCAGATTTATGGTGAGAAATGACTCTAACAGTATGGGTGGCCTCCCTGTTAGGACCCTCATGAGGAGTTGTAGCTTTATAGTGGCTCTTGTTATTTGTTTAATTATTTGTCCTTTTGCCATAATTTTCAAGTTGGGCTATGCCCCCTTTAATTGACTTTTATCTTTTTCTAGGCCACTTAATGGGTGAAAGAGTTAGGGTTGAGAATAGTAATAGCCATTTTAATTAGCAAGGCGGCTTCCCAAGTTAGTTAAAATCTCAGTAGCTTTTCCTTTACTTGTGATAGTCAGGATGAATTCTTCTTCGTCCATGCATATGTTCAGAGTTACTTTTGGTTGCCTCTTGTCAGGAGTTGGGTGTAGGCAATCGAAAACTAAGCTTCGTTTTGGACCTAATCTCTAGAAGACTAACCCACTTGCCAATTCGGGCTTAGCTTCTGACTCTTCATCAGATTGACCTTTCTTATTTTGATTGATAACATTGGACCTCTTTTCTCTAGCTAGAAAGCAAGGAGTAGGTTGGTCTTACATGAAAGAAACTTCAATAAGTGAGGTAGTAGGTGCTCTCTTCAACTGAATAGCCTCCTAAATGGTTCTGAACTTGATTTGAACTTTAGCTACTTTTGCAATGACCCTCTATTGAGGTAGATGAATAGTTGTCCCTTCCCCCAGGATGATAGTGTAATTTGGGGTGGAGGAGTTCTTGTTGTTACCATCGAATGTTTTCTTCTACAAGAAGGAACATAATTGGTTAGTTTTCAATTATAATTTTATGGCATTAACATCTTTATCATATTAGGTAGGTTTTAACACTTGGAGGAGAAGTCAGATGCCATCGGATATGCTTGAATTTGTGGGATCGAAATTGATCATTTGAGATAGCAAAGATCTGAGGAGTAACCTCAAAATAATAAATTAAAAGTACGGTGATTAGAATGTGCAATCAGGTGTTGTGGGAACATAACTTTCAATAGGCATAAGCTTCTGTTGTTAATTACCCTGATAATTATTAAAAAATTTCTAAAGCAAGAAACCCAGCTAATAAAGATAGAGACAAAAATAAAGAAAGCATAATTTAATTGATATGAAAAAGGTAAATGGCTTAAGCAAGGGTATACTCTCACTTTTTATTTTAATAAATTTGAAAAAAAAATAAGAAAGAAAATTGGAAGAGCTTGATATTTACTGCTGCCCCACTCCCACGTGTTGAAGTGTGTAGAGTATGGCTCGAGTAGGTCCTGATTTGATCATTGGTGAATGTTAATAATTTGGTTTAATCATGTCATCTGGTAGGACATAGAAGTGGATGATAAGAGTTTAAAGTGTTTCTAATAACTTTGAGCTTCGAAGATAACTTCATTGGATGACATTGTTGGTGGCTTGTCAGGATTAGCAGAAAGTGTCACTGATAGCATTGAGCTTTATCGGTAACTTTGTAATTTGAAGTATTTCTATTAGCCAAGAAGGCATTGGCGATAACTTCATGATTTGAAGTATTTTTATTAGCCAATAAGATATTGGTGATAATTTCATTTAGTTTTAAGTGTTTTCGTTAGCCAATGAGATATTGACAATAACTTCTTTTGAACAAGATATTATGATTGATTGACTAAGTGAGTTTAAGTCTACCTTAGTTCAGTTTGTTTTGATAATTAATAATCTTTTAGGTGTGTTGTCAATTGAATTTAAAGTATTGCTAATATTTTTAGGTTGGCTTATTTTGAAAGATGTATCATTAATGGCTTCTAGGGTTGACTAGTTTCGAAGTGTGACCAACAACTTTGTGCGTATTGTTGGTTAATTTTAATTGAATAAGATGTTTGATTTACTGACTAAGCAAGTTCAAGCCTATCTTAGTTTGGTCTTATTTGATAATTGATGTTCTTTTGAGCGTATTGCTGATTGAATTTGAAACATTGTCAATGCTTTTAGGTTGGCTTAGCTTTGAAATATAGCCGATGGATTCATAGACTATTGACTAATTTCATTTTAACACATTATTTGGTTGACTATTTGAGCAAGTTCAAGCCTACATTAAGTTTGATTTGATCTAAGATTCAGACTTGGTTTGATTTAAGTTTGATATGATTTAATTGAATATTTAGAACTTGGTTTAGGCTCAAGTCTGATTTGATTCAATTCAATATTCAAAACTTGATCTTGATTTAAATCAAACTTGATTCAATTCATTTAATTTAGTTTAATGTTTAGAACTCAATTTTAATTTAAGTATGATCTAATTTATTTTGGATCAATCTTAACCTTGTGTTGGACCCCTATTTGTTTCTTAGTGGATGCTTAATGGATCTTGAATCCAAACCCTTAATTGGTTCTTATTGGATTACTAATGGGTCTTAGATTTGACCCTTGATGGGTTCTTGATGGATCTTTTATGGATGTTGGATCCAATCCTTAATGAGTTCTTATTGAATTCTTATTCAACCCACTAATAAACCCAGGTTCAACCCATGCTGGATCTTTATTGGGTTTGAGTTTTAACCATAATGAACCTAGATTCAAGTTTACGTTGATTTAGATTTAACTTGATTTTGGTTCAAGCTCAACCAGGTTTTGATTCAGATTCGACCTCGTTTTGGTTCAGGTGTGCCCTAACTTTCAGTTTGAATTGAATTTGAGTTTTATTTACCCGATTAGGGTTCAGTTTGAACTTGATTTAACCCAATTGGGGTTATGGTTAAACTTAATTTAACTCAACTAGAGTTTTGTTTTGAACTTGATTTAACCCACTCAAGGTTTGATTCTAGTTGGTTCAACCCAACTAGGGTTTAATCTAAATTTGATTTGACCCAATTAGGGTTTAATTTGAACTTGATTTAACCCGATTAGGGTTTGATTTAAATTTGGTTTGATCTAATTAGGGTTTAGTTCAAATTTAATTTAATCTCAGATTGATCCAATTTGGACATGATTGGGGTTGGGTCTGAATCAATTTAGTCTGGATTTGAATTCAGTTCAATATGAGTTTTAGTCCATTAACTTGATTAACTGAGGTCTATTTAGTGATTCATCTAAGTCAATAGGGTATTGTTTATTCAATATAATTGAATTACTTTAACTTAATTAATTTAATTTGAAAGCCCTCGAGTTGTCATGATGAATTTGGATAAGCCTGTAAGCTAATCAACCTTGAGTCAATTTAGATTTTTGATGAGCTTGTAAGCTAGCCTTGATTTAGACATTTAATAAGCTCACAAGTAAGGCTTAGTCTAAATAGATAATCAGCGAGCTCGCAATTTGGCGTTAATATGAATAAACAATTAACAAACCCGTAGGCTAGCTTTAGCAAGAATAGATGATTAGCGAGCCCACAAGCTAGTCTTAGTTCGAATAGACGTTCGGAAAGGTTGGAAGCTGGCCTTAACTCTAATAGACATTCGGTGAGTTCGTGGCCTACCCTTAATTTGAATAAAATTTGGTGAGCTTACAAATTGATCTTAATCCAAATAGACATTCTGCAAACTTACAAGCTTGTCTTAGTCCAAATAGACGTTAAGGAAGCTCACAAGCTAGTCTCTATCCAAAAAAATATTCGGTAAACTTGTAAACTGACCTTAGTTCAAATAGACATTTAATGAACTTGCAAGCTAGTTTTAGTATAAATAGATGTTCAGCTAGCTCCCAAGTTGACTTTTGTCCAATTAGATATTCAGCAAGTTTGAGGGCTGACTTTAATTGAAATTAACATTCGGCGATCTCGTAAACTGACCTTAATTTGAATAGATGTTTGACAATCTTGCAAGCTGACCTTATTTCGAAAAAAATGTTCAGCAAACTCACAAATTAATCTTAGTCTGAATAGATATTCAGCTAATTTGTATGTTAGTCTTAATTTAAATAGATATTTGGTAAGTCTACGGGTTGGATTTAATCCGAAATAGTTTTCAAAGGAGCCTGCGTGTTCACCGTAGATCAGTGGGATGGTACAAAAATTGAGATCAAATCTTTTTTATTTTTGTTTTGCAGCAATATTTCCTTTTATTGCTCCTTTTTTTTAATCAACTCTTTTCTTTTCTTTTTTATTTTTTTCCTTCGTCTTCTGCGTCAAGCCTGACTCCTTTCCTCTCTTCTCCAAACCCTTGGCCGCTCCTTATCCTTGTCTTCAGCTATGTGATAGGAGGGGAGAGATCGCTAGCCATATTCCCTCCTCCTCTCGACCATGGCAAGATCTGGCCAACCTTGGCTGAATGTAGCTCTGACAAGCTATCAAACGGCGTTGAGCTCGGAGCAGGAGCACGAGATATCACTGGGATAGGGCCGGAGCTTGAGCCAGCAACAAGCATGAGAGTGGGAGCGGCCAGCCAAGAGGAGTGGCGTCTGCACCGATTGCGAGCTTCAGGGCAACGGGTGATAGACTCCGGATATAGGTTTTCGGTGCAAGGCAACTTCTAGCGAGGAAGGCACAGGCGGCGATGGCTCGAGTGGCAACAACATGCTCCAATGGTGACCTGGCAGGGCTGACCTTGCAGTGTGTGGATGAAGGACAGCTTGAGGCAGCTTGGGCTGTGTGGAGGCCTGCATGGCGAATGGGGGATGGTTGGGATCCTCTTCATCAAGTCCACGGCCGGATCTTGCCACAGGAGTGTTGGCATACGGCTAGGAGAGGTGGGCTAGGGCACCAATGCAGGTCGACCGACAGGAAGGTCAGGGTTGGCCAGCGTCTTGGGAGTGAGAGGTGCAGGAGCAGGCCGTGGAGGCACTTCAAAGGTAGCACGGTGTAGGAAGGGAAGGAGCTTGGCAGGTGCAGTGGCCGGCACGAAGGAGTCGGAGGTGAGAAGGCCGAAAGGAAGTCTGATACAACACCGGGCAATGCAGGGGGGTGCAGTGGCTCGATGATCCTATGGGAGAAAAGGAGAGCACACAAAGAAGAAGAGAAAAAAAATGAAGATAAGTCTGGATTTTCATCTTTTCACTTTACTCTCTTGTTGCTTCTCTTCCTTCCTAAATGAACTCCTCATAGTCTTCTTTCCCTAACCTGATGTTCTTCTCAGTGATCTCCTCCTCTTCTGTAATTTTTTTTACTGATTCCCCTTTCTACTCCCTTTTTTTTCAGGTTCTTTGTAGGTGAAGAGGACTTCCTTTTCATAGGCGAGTAGGAAATCAAGTTGGATTGAAGTGGACTTGTTCAAATTTTGAATCAAGAATCTTATCAATGAGTTTTGTTTGGATTGATTGTTATGGATGTGTTTATTTAAAATTGGGTGACTCTTTGGATGAGTTTATTAATAGTGGATAATAAATATTTAAAAATTATATTCACTCTGGATATCAAATTTACAAGAGGATTATTTGCAAATTTTTTCTGAAAAATTTGGACCAAATTATAATTGTATAAATTTCAGGGGTCTTTTTATAAAAAAATCATTTATAAAATTTTAAAACTTTTAAGGTCTTTGTTGAATAAAATTTAGACTTATTCACAAATAAAAATTTCTGAGTGACTCACGAAAAGTTGAGATTTTAGGAGTTTTACTTGCAAAAACTTTTTTTAGGTGTTTATTTGTAAACCCTAAATTTTATGGTGGCCAATTTATAATATTAGGGTTTCATTGGGCTTTTTTTGCAAAATTCTAATCTTAGGGATTTGTTTGTAAAAAAATTTTAGTTAAAAACCTTTTTGTAAGAATTTATTTGATATATGGACCTTTTTACAAAATTCTTATATTTTATCATTCTAGTCCGGATTTTAGATGAATTTTTTGTTCTAATGTTGGTCCAAATATTCGGCCTACTTAACCTATTTGGATCAAGCTTAGGTTGAGCCTGAATTTCTCGATGATTCAAGTCTGAATTGAGTTTAATTTTTGATGAAACTCCAACATAATTTAGGTCCAATTGACACCTATACTTGAGTCATAATTTAATGACATAATTTTGATCATATTTTCATCAAATTTAATTATGGCCAAAATTGCTTCAAATATCTTCATTTTAGGTTTTTATGAGTTGCTACCATCCTATGGGTTATATACATAATACAATTTAGAGGTCATGAAATTGAAGAAATGAGCGTTGTGTAAAACAGAAGCTTAATTCATGAGAGCAATAAATAAATATACCAGAGGAGTGTTGGAAGTGGAAGAAGCTTCTTTGGAACTAGCTTGAGTACTGCCACCAATAACTTGCTGTTGTGTGTTGGCATTTGAAACTTTATATTAGCTATAGAAAAAATGTATTACTCTTACTAGGAAATAATATATATTGATATGCAATATATACAAAAGTAGATGAATATGGAATTTGATCCATACCTCGTGCTCTTATGGAATAGGGCAAAACATGGTATCAGAAAAATTATTAAACATCTCCTTCTTGAATCTCTTCATTGCAGAAGATACCTAGGCTTGGATCATAGCTTGCATGTGACTTTGGGTGTGGAGAGGAGGCTCAACTTGAAATAATCCGAATAATGAGATGGATAGAGATCTAGGCGTCGGTCCATATCGAAAGTCCGAATTCGGCCATATTTGTTGGGACTGAACACTTGATCATGGATTACATTATGGGTGATTGTATTTGAATGAGCATTCTTTGGCTGAGTTTGTCTTACTTAAGTGATCTTCTCCTTAAAACATTTAACAAAAATCTTACTATTATTTTATTAGAATAAATATTATTAAAAATTAAGTTAAGTACTCACAATAGTGGTGACAAATGCAGCATCAACAAGTTGTTTGTCCTTCTTTATATGGGACACGAGGAATACATCTAGTATAAAAGATTTTGATCCAGCAGATACCTCATGCTAAGGTTATATAATTAATAAAAAATATCAATACATCAAATAAGATAGCCGGATCTCTAATAATAAATTGAAAAATATATCTCAACTCTCAAGTTGGCATACCCTTTGCATCAAAGAGAGTGATCGATTGTCTGCCTCTGTCGATGTCTTTGGTTTATCCAATTCAATTCCTGAAACAATGATATGAATTTGTTAGTGATAATCATATTTATATTCTGAAAATCGAGGATTTAAAGTAATACTCAGGTCTCTCTTGTCTGTCAATATCAAACCATGATATGCCATTATTCTTCTTCTATCCTTAGATCCAGGCAGGTGGCAAGTCTAGCTAGATCTTTTTTATACAGTGTAAAGTGTTTTTTCTTCACATCCACCTTATAAGCACACCAATGCTTGGCAAGGGCCTACATGACTCCTTTCTTTGCATTGTCCTCCAAATTGGTATTATCATACAGATAAAGATATTATAAAAGTTAGTAACATACGTAATACAAAGAATATAACTATGCGAGATAACATAACTTATCATCATGTTACCTTTACTTTTGCCCAGATACATTCTTTCTTCTCTTGGGACATAGTTCGTTAGTCGGTGTAGATCATCGGTAACTTGTTATTGTTCTTAGCAAATATCCCCAACTGAGTAGAGAGCCGTGTCAAGTTCTCATCAATGACTTGATCGTGGTGATTGAAACTAAGCTATAGTTTGAAGTCGGGGGTATTCCAAATCCCTATGGGTTTGCTAGGGTTATGAGGAGTCCTACTATAATTCACGTAAAATAAAATATTATATTACAATATTGGAATTATTAAATCATGTTGAATATAGTGGTGGTAAATGTAGTAATGAGTTGTACAACCTCAGCACCATCAAGATCTATATCCTGATCTAATGGCTCTGGAGCGCCGGAGTTGGCACTAGTGCTAGTGGAGTCCTCGTCGAAATCTACACTCTCATCATGCATCAGATCCAGTGTCTCAACATCCTACAATCCCTCCTCCATATGTCCTACAAATTGTCCTTTTTCTCTTTGATCCATGATGACCTATAAATTTAGAACACAAATATCAATAATTAATTTAATAAATAATGTAATAAAATAATAATTAATAAACAGGCTTATTAATAAATAACATAACAAAATAACATGCTAAGAAAATAACAATTAATAAACATGTTCATTATTAAATAACATAACAAAAAAACATACTAAGAAAATAACAATTAATAAACATGTTCATTAATAAATAACATAACAAAATAACATGCTAATTACATATATCAATTATTCTCTTCAAGTATAAAATCGTCATTGTCATCGTCGCTATCAGATTTGTCTTCTTCTAAAGGGTTTTTCTCTTCAGTATTGGATTCATCGTCATGATAGCATCTTCTTGATCTTCTTCTTCATGTGACTGATAGGAATCAACACATAGCATGTCTATTGTTACTCCTTCAATGCTTCTACTTTCAAATTCATAGTCAAAATCATCAAGTTTGTATGTGGTGCAAGCCTCTACAATGGGCTCTTTGGAGTCTTCATCTCTTGTTATATGGCCGAAGGGATCAATATGATCCCTTGGAGTCATCTCCACAACCAAGTGCCAATCTGAATCTAAAGGATCCACTACATAAAGCACTTGATGTGCTTGACATGCAAAAATATATGGCTTATCTTCATGTCAATTGTGTTTGTACATTACATGGTTGAAATTTACTAATGTGTATCCAAACTTATTGGTTGTCACTCTAATACTATTATCAATCTAGTCACATTTGAACATCATAAACTTAAGCTTATTGTGGTACCATATCTCAATAATATATGTTAAAACACCATAGAATTGTATAACTCTTGATATGGGATTCTTATCTTTCAACTTGCTAAACTTTTTGTAGCTGCCTTCAAAGTCATGCTACTATTTTACATACGATAGTTCATTTCCACACCTTCATGTGAAATCGAAAACCATTTATAATGTATCTCAAGTAGCTTTTCACCCATTTGTCAGCATCGATTGTCAAGAGTAATATCTCTTTGGAACTTTTAGATGCATTACTACTTCTTTGTAATCTAACAATCTAAAAAAATTATTGAAATGCATAAGGAAACATAAACACGAAGGCTTGTGTAATGCATAGAGTAAGTATCAAGCACATTTGCATGTTTACTGTACCACTTAGCAAATATGTCACTATGAATTTTCTCTCATTCGAACTCTCCACTTCGTCATCATCTGTCAACTTATAGCAACCCAAATATTCCCTATAAAATAAATTTGGTTATTTCAAAAGGCAGATAAGTAATATTATAGCTCACTAGAGTTGATTAAACTATTGCACATACTCTCAAAATGTTGCCAGTATATCCAAATTAAACAATATATAGCAGTGTACTTGCGTTCATTAAGTCTCACCTATACAGTGAAATCCTTGCTGAGACCCAATCAGATGTCCCTCTATACCATGGGAATAATGATTCTAGTTTCAAGAAGGTTGAGTGAAGTTGACTAGAAGTTGTTCAGATATATTGCATAGAAGGTCATATATTCCTCTTCCAAATAGCCTTCTTCTATAAATCCTTCAGAAGTGAGCTTGGTTTTGCACACATTTGTTTAATTTGGAAAGATATTTGAATGCCAAATTATTTTTTTGTTAACGTAAGTGAAAGCAGTATTCATTACTTTAAAATAATAAGCATAATTTATATATCAACTAGATAAATACAATGGTATTGGATTGGCCACACATGTATTGCTTTGTCAAGTAGGTGAATTAGCAAATGCTCCATAATATCAAAAAATGAAGGTAGAAAGATCCTTTCAACATGGCAAAGAGTTAGGGCGCTCCTTGACTATAAAGCTTCAAACTGATGGGTGGCTAGATTTTACATATAAATATCAAAAGATACTGCTCATTTCGATTATTGGTTTAGCTATATGCTTAGACAAATATCTCCACACTGGGATTGATAGTAACTATTATGTACGTATATGACAATCATGACTCTTCATACCAGTGATGCTCCGATCTTTTGTATTCATACATGTAGAAATACTCGATGCATAGCCATCTGAAACTTTGACATTTTCAAAACACTCAAGAAAATTTCCTTCTATTATTTGCTCATGATGAATAGAGTTGGCGGCAAATCTATTCTATTATCTCTATTCTTTGGGTGACATAAAATCTGTATGCTAATGGCCTTTATCTAGCTATGCATTTAAATTGTCCTTTGACCTGTCTGGAGCGCCAAACAACACCCACAACAAATTTTTAATAAAATTCTTCTTTTCAATGTGCATGATATCAAAATTGTATTGAATATACAGTGAGCTCCAATACGGCAAATCAAAAAACACACTTATTTTCTTTCAATTGGACTTTACATTAGAGTTACTTTCGACATACATTTGTAAAGTCTTTGTCCTCTTAGAGATAACTTGACAACGATGCCCCTCTACACTACTTTGAGTGGCATCTGCTTCTCTTAGTACCTCAGATCTAGATAGTCAAGAGGTAAGGACACCATACTCACATGTTCCGTCGAATGCAACCTTATCTCATCGAAATCTATAATCATTTGGTAGAAATTGTCTGTGGCGTATGTAACAGAACTGCTATCCATATTTTAACCACGTAGACTACATGTTTCTTCCGCACCTAGGACACTCTAGTTCCTCTTTGGTACTATATTCTAAAAGATATGCATACATCAAAAAATTATAATTACCCACATTAGTACTACATGTAAGTAAAATATCTATTTCTTACTTGCATCAAATATTGGAACACTTGGTTTCCATAATTCCTTCAACTCTTCAGTCAACAATTGTAAGTATAATTCAATATCATTTTCTAGTCCCTTTGCTCCATTGATAATCATGGATAAAATTAATGATGATTGTTTCATGCACAACAAGGAGACAAGTTATACAATATCAAAACCACCAGCCAAGTTCTATACAAGTAGTATATTTATGAAAGGGATTGAACCTATCAGAAGCTAACTTCAAAGGAATGTTACAAATGCTAGCAGTAAATTTTGGGTATCGTGAGTCAAACTTTTTTTATTTGACATTATTTTCTGGATGCCTAATTGTACTATCTTGTACATAACTTTCAACTTGCCATCTCATATGCAGTACTATCATTATTGACATGAATAGTCACTACAACCTCAGCTTTAGGAAAAAATATTGGATAACTTTACTAGGAATTTTTTGAACATTACAATTGTTAACGTTATTCTAAGATACAAACTACTAATACGAAGGTACTTTGCAATGCTTGCAATAGGTGTCAGATTTACTTCCATTTATATAGAGCATACAATTAGTTGGATATACATAAATCTTTGTGTATCCAAGACCTATATCTTTCATAATATTGCAAGCCTCTTGATATGAACTATGAAATGAAGGATGCCAAGGAAATAGCTTTTTCAATATGTCCAAAAAATACTGAATAAGTGTTTATTCCATCGACACTTGGATTTGACGGTCAGCAAACACATGATGAATGATAAGAACATAAAATTCTTACATTCGAGGTACAACTCAATATTAAAATCATCAAGTATTTTGTAAAATTTTTTACTATCTGGATTACAACCCTCACTTATCATGTTGATCGCATTAAGAGGGTTCGTGAGAAAATCCATGGTCATAGAAGGCATCGTGGATCATTCCACTGATATCATCCCCCTAATTGTCAACTATTAGCACATTAACTGCCTGCTCTAGTAGATTCAACATGTTTAAATACCATAACTTTTCACTATGAAATGTCCAATTAATGTAGTACACATGTCATTCTATTATAATTACATGTTCATATACCTCATGCCTTGTCCAATTGTGCGTGCTCATACAAGCTTTACATATACACGATATCTTTTGATCTGGTCTCTTGTTCCTATAGGCATAGTCCATACATGTATTTTGTTTATTAACATATCTGACATCCAGTTGATTCTTTATTTTGATCCAACTCTTAGCCATGTCTTAAAAATTATTACAATCCTCTATCTAATGCTTTGCATATACAACGCCATCATCCTCTATTTAAGTATTAAATATTAAAGTAAAAGAGATAAATATAATAATCATGATAAGTTTGATTATTTCAATTGCGTAATGGTTCTACTAATTGTGATGTTGTTGGGTCTCATATTTTACGAACTCAAAGGCTTCAAGTATTTGGATGTCACATTAGTACAATCATACTTTCATATTTTGAGTCAATGATAATATTTCTGAATCCACTTTTCTTTTAACAAATACTATAGTTTGAGTCAGTAAGGATAGTTGTAGTAAGGAACTATATTGAGTCTTTTATGCAATGTATCATAGTAACCAAATAGGATTTCTACTTTCGTAAAGACTCCTAATTTGAAAGAGTTTCCTATATTGAAGTCTTCCTAGTTAATGTTTATTTAGAGTAATCCTACTCTAAATAGGATTTGTTTTAGAGTCTATACTCCACATAAAAAGAAACTTTAGTTGGAGAACCATTAGACAAATATTGACCCTCATTATCTAATCTTGAAATCTTACTAGACATGTTGTATTGATTGCAAATCTCCTTATGCGCTGATACATTAGGCCTGACCTCAAATTTTTCCTTAACAAGTATAGGCAACTCATACTAGAAAAATCATCATTAGAAGCGACAAAATATATGAGGTCATGTAAGGTGGGTGTTATGAATAATCACATATCAACATGTATTAGTTGAAAAAATACTGAACTTTTATTCACAGGACTAGCACAAGAATTTTTCAAAGTTTAGATTGGTAGGGAATAAATCTCTTAAAATAAAAATAGAAGGATGATATAAAATACAATGCCATATACTACTATACTTCAACTTCAATACTTCTATCATAATAGATATTTGTTATTGTCATTTCACACATACAACTCTAACAATTAGAAAAAAATAACAGCCATTTGAAAAAGATCTTCAGAATCCTTGAAAAAAAATAATTCACAAGAAATATTCATTGGATTCATCATTGAAATCATCCACATACTCATGTGCTTCCTAATCATTGATCAATTTAGAACTTTCACAAAGTTGACATGAAGGTTTGAATTTTGACCTTATTCTTTGTGAATCTGTGGAGGATAGTGCAGGGCAATGCTCCCGCGGTGAGGAGCTTGAGCAGTCATTGGCGAGGTGGTGAGGAGCTGGAGTAGTCATTGGCGAGGAGCAGGATCTCCTTCGTCAAGCGGGGGGGCACAATCTCTGGAGTTAGAATAGTTGATGGTTACCTTGCAGGTGGGGAGCTAGCTAGTGGGAACCTCGCATTTGAGAGCTAATAAGCAGACAATAATCTACGCCGGTTAGATAGACGAGATGCAAGGATGAAGAAACATGAGCATCAGAACACAGGATCAGGTTAGGAGAAGAAGCTCGGTTAGGGAGGGGTTTAAACAATCATTAGCGGTGCTATACAATTAGCATCGCTAATGATCCAATTATTAATAATGCTAATGACTGCGCTAAATAATTAGTACCACGAATGATTCAATCGTAAGTGGTGTAATTACATTAGAACCGCTAATAATTGGATCATTAGCAGCACTATATGATTAGCATTGCTAATAAATTAATTATTGATGGTACTATTATATTATCCCTGCTAAAGATTGTTCAATATAGATATTAAATTAGCGTTCGTTAATTAGCACCAACAAAAATTTATATTGTTATAATGTATATTTAAGAATATGGAAGTAGTAGTGAACCATGTAACCTGAGTTGGTTTGATTGGGATGGATAGATCTCCCACATTAGTGTGCGCTTGTCACCGAATCTTCAATTAAAGAACTATAAAGCCCGCGACACTACGTGTAGCAACAGACGCCACCAGCCATTGCTTAACAAACAGGAGATGTCACTGCCTACGTGTGCGTCCGACTCGGTTTGGATCGCCAAGTTCACAAAAACCTTTAGGGACCACATCATAATTCATTACTTATATAAATCTAAAAGAAAAATAAAACAGGAAAAGTGCAATCCAAAGACGCCTAATAATTTTGGAAGTGGTTCACCAAAACCACATTTTTGGGATTTTTAAGGATTTCTTTTTATCTGAAGCAGGTATTTTTGGAGACCTGCAATTCAGTCTTGCGAGCATGAAGAGTATTAAGTGATGGAGGCTGTACAAATGGAGAAAGGAAGCAGGTAATTGGAGATGATTGATGATCAATATCTCAGTTGACCTGTGTTCTTGGAATGACAAAAAGAAAAACAGATCGTAATACTACTTTTAAATCTTTTATTTTCTTGTCGGCTGGTGCCATTGCAGATCCATGCCATATCCATATTGGAGCACGCAAGCAAACATTAGGTGGTTCCATCTCATCTGAATTTTGTCCCTCTTTTTTTTCAGAAAATTTCATGGTCGATTTGTTAAGAAATTTCTTGGCAACAGCAGAAACTCATAAAAAAATAAGAATGAACTGCAACATCAATCTATCAGTTCGTTAACTTGCTAATGAATTCTACTGGTCGATGACAAATCAGATTGACGATCAAGTTCATTGGCCTGCTTGAAGGACCCTTTCTGATGGCAGTCAAAAAAGTAATGGAAAGTAGCAGCTTGTCCGAAAAAGTGCAGACTAACCACATCCCTAAACTACTAAACCAAATTATTCCAAAATGGTCAGATCAGATTTAAAGCAATTGAGATCTAGAACCGTGCAAACTAAGCTGTATTCCTTTTCGGTTTATATTGCAAAAAAAGAATATGAAAATGTGACATCTCAAAAAGCAATGCCAAGTGGAAATTGAAACTGTAACATATCACATTAACAGGATTCCCCTTGTTAAAACATGTTGTCCATACAGGAAGGATAAACAAACAATTACTTGGAGGATTCCCGTTAGAAAAAGCAGTTTAATCAAGTAACAATGGAGTGTAGTCCATGCTTTGTCAAATGATCCTTTTGACTTGTGTTTGATTCAAAAGAAAAAAGGGGGGAAAACGTTGAATTTTCTTCGCTATTTTACTCCTATAGTCACACAAAGATGCCATGTACAACTGGCTCATGTTGCTAGAATAGGATTAATTTTACAAAATATGATCATCAATTAATGAAGATGAACTTATTACAGAGAAGGACAAGTATTCACTCACTTGTTTATATATTTTTTTTGTTTCGTTTTTTTCCAACTCCACCTGAAATGTTGGGTTGGACGTGAGGCCTTCTTAGCCGGGTTGCGTATTATAACGCAGAATATCGATGTCCACCACAATTCACGATATAGAAAAAGAATAGAAAAGGAGAAAAGATAGCACACAAGAGATATATGTGGGGAAGACGATCCAGAGAATATTGTATTGCTGAAAAGAGAAAGAGAAGATTACAATGATGGAGACGAAACTCCAATATCACCAACTCTTACAAAAGACTAAATAACCTAACTGTCACAAGACGTCTTGAGAGTATTGATCTATATCTTTCTTTCTCACTCTATATTAAAACCCTTACATCAATAGAATATTTATAGATATAACCTAACTGTGTTTGAGTCAAAGTAGAAAACTGACTAAAATAAGACTTCTACTAATTTAAGTCTTCTACAAGAAGATAAATCCAGATAAGGATTAGGCCTACTAAATTACTTCCTAATATAATTAAGACTCTCTGGAAAATTCGGATTCGAGACACAATTAAGCTAACAATCTCTATCATGGCTCGAATCATCCTATTCTCTGAATTTGAATCTTTAATAGATGTCTTTGCCATTACCTTCTGATAATTTCACCAGATTCTAAGTACGGTTCTTTTGAACGGAATCCATCTCTTCATTCATAACAGCTTACCACTAAGAAGAATTCTTATCATGTACTACTTCTTTATAGGAAGAAGAATCACCATTGTTAGTAAATAAAGCAAAAGCTACCATATCTTCAAAACCATACCTTTCAGGTGACTTTATGTTTCTTTGAGATCTTTGAAGTGGAGTCTTCTCAAAAATTTGATTCTTAAAATTTTCTTGAGAGTTGGGCATACCCTGAATATCTTCTTCTGAAAGAACTACATACTCCACCTCCACTTGCATTATATCATTGGGACCTTTCTTGAGAGATTTTAGCATAACATTTTCATCAAATATTATGTCTCTCTCAATAATTACATTTGAAATAGTAGGATCCCATAAACGATAACCTTTGATGCCTTTGGCATAACCCAAGAAAATACACTTTTTGGAACATGCATCTAACTTATTCTTGACAACATGCACATAAGCAGGGCAACCAAAAATCTTTAAAGAAGAATAATTTGCAGGTTGACCAGTCCATACCTCTTCAGGAGTCTTGTAATTAATGGCTGTTTGAGGAGAGTGATTCACAATGAAGCATGCTGTATTGACTGCTTCTGCCCAAAAATCATTATCAAGATTAGTTGTACTGAGTATACTACGTGCTTTCTCCAACAAGGTTCTGTTCATCCTTTCAGCTACACCATTTTGTTGAGGTTTTCCTCGGATGGTAAAGTGGTGTTTGATGCCTTCATCTTCACAGAATTTGAGAAACTCTATTGATTTGTACTCTCCGCCATTATCACTTCTGAGGTCTTTGATTTTTCTGTCAGTCCTTTTTTCAACTGAAGTTTTCCACTTTTTGAAAACAGAAAACACTTCGGCTTTGTGATGCAAAAAATAAATCCACACTTTTCTGGAAAAATCATCAATAAAACTGACAAAATAACGAGCACCAGATTTTGATGGAATAGGAGAACACCACACATCATAATGAATATAATCAATTAAGCCTTTAATATAATAAATACCGATGTTAAACTTTACGTTGGACTATTTATCATAGAGACAATGCTCGCAAAAATCCAATTTGCATGAGTTGAGGCCTTTCAGTAATTTTCTTTTGTTAAGCTCACTTAAACCTTGCTCACTCATATGCCAAAGTGGGTCATATCAGAAGAAAAAGTCTGAGAAATTGCTGCTCCACTTACAATGATTTTTCCTACTAACTCATACAAATTTCCATGCTTTAGGCCCTTCATCACTATCAATGAGCCTCTAGCAAACTTAAGAACTCCACCTTCAGCAAAATATTTATAACCAGCAAAATTCAAAGCACCCAAAGAGATCAAATTCTTTTTCAAATCAGGAACATGTCTAACATCAGTAAGAGTTCTAATAATATTATCAAACATCTTAATTTTGATTGTTCCAATTCCAATAGTTTTGCATGGATTGTTATTACCCATCAAAACTAAACCATCATCATAGGACTTGTAGTTGTCAAACCAATCCTTATTAGGACACATGTGATAAGAACAACCAGAATCAAGAATATAAATATCATGGTAATGATCAAAATTAGAACTAATAGAGAGAACGTTACTAAAATCATCATCATAACTCCCTTCAACAACTGACATTTTTTCTTTGGTTTGCTCTTTAGATTGAGATTCTCTTTCTTTCTTTGTTTTGAGCTTCCAACAATCTTTAATTTCATGTCCCATCCTTTTATAATACCTATAGTTTATTTCTTTGGATTTGGATCTAGAATGACCTGTCCTTCATCTTTCTTTAGTACAACCTCTGATAATTAATGCTTCTAAGTGTAACACATCCCCTCCAATCTTTTTGAAATATTCATTAGATAGAAGGACAGCAGAAATATCGTCAAATTTCAAATCCTTCCCATACATGAGAGTAGTTTTAAGATTCTCAAGAGAAGGAGGTAAAGACGATAATAAAATAATTGTCTTGTCTTCATCTTCAAGTTTAACATCAATGCTTAACAATTGAGAGAAAAGTTTATTGAAAGCATTAAGATGATCAACTATATTTGTACCTTTTTTCATTCGAAAATTGAAGAGCTTCTGTTTTAAGTAAATGCGATTTAAGATAGACTTACTCATATATTATTTCTCTAGCTTTTTTCATAACTCTAAAGGTGATGTTTCATCAAGAAATGGATAGAGTACCTCATCGGCGAAACTGAGGATGATTGTACTATGTGCACTAGCCTTCTAATTTTTCCAGACACTTTCGGCGACATCTTTAGGCTTCACGTCCTCCAATGTGTTTCTCAACCCTTATTGAGTAAGAATTGCACGAATTCTTACTTGCCAAATAGGAAATCCTTGCTTTCCATTGAATTTCTCTATATTGAACTTCGCAGTAGACATGTTGAACCAAGTTCTGATACCACTTGTAGCGCAGAATATTGATGTCCACTACAATTCACGATATAGAAGAAGAACAAAAAAGGAGAAAAGATAGCACACAAGAGATATATGTGGGGAAGACGATCCAGAGAATATTGTATTGATGAAAAGAGAAAGAGAAGATTACAACGATGGAGACGAAACTCCAATATCACCAACTCTCACAAAAGACTAAGTAGCCTAACTGTCACAAGACATCTTGAGAGTATTGATCTATATATATCTCTCTCACTCTATATTAAAACCCTTACATCAATAGAGTATTTATAGATGTGGCCTAAATGTGTTTGAGTCAAAGTAGAAGACTGACTCAAATAAGACTTCCACTAATTTAAGTCTTCTAGAAGAAGATAAATCCAGATAAGGATTAGGCCCACTAAATTACTTTCTAATATAATTAACTCTTCAAAAAATCCGGATTCGAAACACAATTAAGCTAACAGCGTATATCCTCCTTGAAGACTACCGGGGTATACAAACTAGCTTCCTGAGTCCACGACTTGAAATAATATCAAAGGCAATAGTCTCTGCAGCAGAAATAGTTAGATCATACTGGTAACCTTTTCCCTATATGTATCAAGACATTATTCAAGATTCATTCACGTAAAGTATGATGACTATGCAAAAGACAACAAAATGGAAGGCTTATTTGGTAACCTACAATGTTATGAAACATGGAACCCCATGATCTGTCACACACTTGAATTTTCACAACTCAGAAAAAAATGACATAGGAACCAACATAATGGTTCTAATGAGTCACGTCATTTTTCCCCTGTAACTAGGTCGATGAATGACTACCAATAGGCATGGTCTGTAGGACTGGACATATGATTCTTCAATCCAGGAAAGGTATTTTTCTTTGAATTACTCACAAATTTTTTTAGTGGCAAGATTGATGGGTAACATGTCTCTAATAAGCATCTTCCTAAGTCCAAAAAAATAAAGTCAGTCCAAAATTTTGTTTAGGGTCTCGTTGGATATCCTACAATTAAGGATTTTAATGGATCTTTTTTGCTTTATAGGAAAATTTTCCTATTGCGGTGTTGGCTACCAACTTTTGGGAGCCCCAATTTCTTTTGGAATCATGTGATTCCATAAAAAGAAAAATAAAAGAAGGTTGGAACTCCTTTTATTTTTCCCATAAAATGAGGCTTGCATGCCCTTCATTAATGACTGCCACCCATTTGCCATGAGCATTGACACAGTAATTGGTTGTATGCAAACC